>LR990861.1:6143452-7365315 GCA_905163395.2 Endotricha flammealis | reverse complement strand
ACATTATTAATGAATAAACGTAACATAATGTACAAATCGGCCTACGATCTTTGAACAGTGCTATATTCTTGGTCCTTCTTGAAATGTTCAGGAACAATACAGTTAAATAATGTACAATATAATCATACGTAGACTTAAAATTATTACTAAACTTTTATTATAAGCGCGGAGCTAACAAGTCAGCGAAGTAAACCATGAACGATTAATTCATGAACCGTTACACTTATCTTTGTAGATCTAAATATAAGAAAACGTACGAGAAAGGAAATACGTCATGCTCCTTACTCGTTAAATACGCAAAGCTTTTAATTTCGATGACAAACATCGATCCACCACAAGTATTCACAGATACCACAAAGAACCCTTGTTTGCGGAGCAATTAAATCTCCTATATCCGAAATTCTCCAAATATCATTTAAGCGAGTGTTTTGGCAAATGTGACGTGACCCCTGTCAGAAGCTATGCCTGCCCGCCGCCACTGTGGAATTAGGAACAGTGTTGAAACCTTATTGTTCAGACAGATGCAGAGATACCAAACGAAGTAAGAATTAAGTAAGGTTATGTAATTCTCAATGTATTTAAAGAAAAATAATAAAAATGTACATTTTGATTACATCTAGTGTTCGATGAAATTTTATTGAAATCTGATTGGAGTTACTTACCTAAAAAAACTTAATTCTAACTTCGTTTCGGGGGTCAGGTTTCTTTGCAGCTGTCTGTTCTGTACCACGTATCGTATTTTACATTTTGCATTTAAGTACATTATGAAATCTCAGCAAAATCGAATTCCAATTTTGGCACAAAGCCTTAAGGAATAATGCAACTTATGCCCGTTTTCCGAGGTAGGAATAACCATATAAATTTGTTACAGTTGGGTTATTCCTACCGCTAGTAGGCTTTAGTGAAAAAAGGCATAATAAACTATAGAAGTAAAATATTGAATATTCTCAACAATCGTAGCCATCGCAATAGTTAAGTTGCGTTTACATATCATGATTGAACCAAAACTGTGAAAAGTAATTAATGAAAATTTATGAAATACTGAATGAATAATGAAAAATTATGAAATCCATATCTGTATTCGTCTGCACGAGGCATCGCTACTATATTTCCCTACTGTTCCCAATTGAACTGTGTGCCGACCTCGCTTCAGCGAGTTGAGCTCGCTCCACTTCCCCCGATATTTCAGCATCTCGCCCAACAAGAGTCGAGAAAGACAAATTAATTGTAGCCTAGCGATAACCATTAAATATGAACCACCTGTTGTTCTTGCCGTTATTTTGTGAGTGTCACTCTCACCCTTGTCGCTGGAGATCGTGAGTTAATATTGTAATGGTTCGCTGAGAACGGTTTTCCCTAAAGGGAATAAATATCCTCTTTCTTTCCGTTTTGTGGATGTTCGTATTCTAACATGACATCGCTAATAATAATAGTAATCTTTATTATGTAACAAACACAATTACAAGGTCTAATAAAACCAATGTATAATGTTAATTACTTGCAATACTAGTTGACGCCCGCGGTTTTACCCGCGAAATCTCTTTGTTACCGTTCTCGGAATGATATAAGGTATAAAAACTATTATATGTGATGATCCTTGGCATAAACTACTTGACTTGTGTACTGTGCGGTTCGGAACCTTACACCTTTCTTGATAGGATGATAATGATAGTCTTTGATAGATTGATACTAGGATTTATTGTCCACGCTAAACTTAATGGAAGTGAAATACTGTGAGCACGCGCGGTCCGCTTGATCGACTACCGTTTACGTACTGAATTAAATAATTATGAAATTGCGCGCGGCGGCGGAATATGCTGACGCGTCCAAATGTATGGACTTAGACCGTACATGCTCCCAGGGCGAAAAAATAACAATAATGATTAGTAGATGATGGAGGGTGTTACAAGGTGATTGACAATAACAGCATAACTAAGTTAGTAATATTTTTTGCAGTGACGACGGTTATATAGAATTAAATTTAACGCTATCGTCGCGAACGACATACACGGCATTTAAAATAGGTGACGATGCTTTATTTGATTTACGTTTGCCGTCACTATCACCTGGTAAACACTGTTCACTTTTAGCATAACGTACACGAGCACAATTACACTGATCACTATTTCGATAGCGGGCGGCTGGCCGCGGACTCAATCCTGCGGCCGGTACCGTCTGCTGAGGAGTGCTTGCTGCTCCTCTAGCCCGTTTCCTGTAGCATCTCCAACGAATTAATATTATGATTGAAATAGTTAATATGATACCGACAATACAGTAGATCACCGTATAGTGATGTATATCATGGGCCGTAACATCATTGTATAGCGGCACAGTTTGTTTCATTTCTTCCAATCTTGACTGAATATTCTTCATTTGAGTCTCGTAGCTATTGATATCTGATTCGTTGATATTGGGAGGTATAGTAGGTAAAGAAATGTTGATGAAGTGATTGATAGGAGAAATGCTAGGTGAGATAACGTCGGGCTTGATGTAAACGTTGCTCGTTTCTAGTTTATGGGCGTAAACCATAAACTCCTTTGATTTGATAATACAGCCGGCGTCTGTTGTAAACAAACCTGCCTTTGATAATGTTAAAGAGGCAATTTGATCGCCACACAAAAGTTTCAGTTGACATTCTGTGCAACAAAAATAAATATAGCTATTTGATTTCAGCGACTCCGTCCATAATGATTCACATGGTTCACGTGTCGTCTTACATTGATCGGAAGCTTGATCTTTCCGACAAAGACTTTCATCATCCTTTAGGTGGTAGACTGGAGATTTTAAGTTGCATAAAATAGTATCAGAGTCTTGATGAAGACAATGACTGAGGTCATTTTCTGAAATCGGTAACATAGCATCCTTCTTGATATTGATAGCTACGTAACTAGATACTGGTATGATTCTGATCATCTCATCGTGATATGATCGTGGAATGGGAATGATTCTGAAGATTTCGTAGTGATCTCTGTGAACTAGTGGGATTCTAGTTTCAAATATTAAATAGTTGGTCGACATTTTTACTTGAATTCTCAAAAGATGATAAATTTTTGGTATGTCAAGGTCGACAGGCAACGACAATTCGCTTGGTATTTGTCCAGCTATGACATTAAGCTGATGACGAAGTTGGTCGGGTGTCAAGAGATGGAAACTTGGTTGACTGCTATAAATATTTGTCATGGTATCCCATAAAGTATCCTGCATATCCCTTAGGCGTGTAAGAAGATTATTTGCTACTATTGCTGACAGTGTGAAATCGGCAATAGTAGAAATGTTAGAAGTCTCGACTTGAAGTTTATTTAGTGATTTTTCTAAATTCAACAGTCTTGAGTTGATTTCCTTGTGCTCTTTGTTCATGATGTTTTCTGTTCGTTTCAGGATGTTAAACTCAGCTTCCACTACGGAAGTTTGGTTTTTCCACAATAGCGCTAAATGCTCTTCATTCTTTTTGATAAGTTCAATATCTTGTTCATATTTTTCTGCAAAGCTGTTATCTAATATTCCAAATAAACTATTTGCGATATAGCCGACACCATTTATAAGTCCCCGTCGGGATCGTCTGTGAACTTGGTTAGTCATCAAAACTTGGTCATTGTGTTGTAGTTCCTGGAACCCGTGCCGGAGTTGTAACATGACCGCGCCGCATTGTGATAGTGTTGTTATTGAATTACAAGTGGTGTCAAGATAATTTATATGTTTATCTAAGGCTTGATAGCCTTCGCGGAATGGATTCATGTCATAATAGACTATGAGGCGCCACTCGTCTCGAATTAAATACATGTTATTTAATTTATCGAAATATAACGCTTGGCTTGTTTTTAATGGTATGATATTATATGCACTTTCTGCGCTTGTAATAAGGGTTATGATGAATAGTGTTAGAGCTAATACCAGTTTGGAAAGTTTTGCTCTCCTTGACCGCGAGTTGCCACTTGTTTGGCAATGATCATTGTTAGTTGTGTCTTGATTTGAAGATGACTTTTCGTGTTTGTCATTATTTTCGGGATGCACTGGTAATATTGAAAGTTTGACGATTGGCCGTTTCAAAATACCGCTCTTGGTTTTCAGGGACACAACTCTAACGAGTCCGTCGCTTCCCGGGTGCAGATCTACAACTCGGCCGAGTGCCCATTTTCCTGCTGGAAGATTCGCGTCATGGATTACTACAATGTCATTGATTTTAACATTTTCTTTGGCTTGTCTCCACTTGCTACGAGATGACAGTTGAACCAGATATTCCGAGCTCCATCGCTTCCACACATCTTCAAATATCTTTTGAGTTAGATGCCATCTAGTTCTCAAATCGGTGTCCGTATCGTAAAACGCTAGTGACGGTCCATTTGACAAGAAATGCGCTGGTGTTAGACAGTTCAAGTCGTCTGGATCTTCTGATAATGGACACAGCGGTCTTTGATTGAGACATGCTTCTATTTGAGAGAGCAAAGTGCTATACTCTTCAAATGTGAGATGTTGGTCGCCTATCACTCTTTTTAGGTGGTGTTTTAGGCTTTTTACTGCTCTTTCCCAAATTCCACCTGCCGAAGGCCAGGATGGTGCATTGAAGTGCCAGTTAATGTTCATTTGGGAAATTTCCGACATAAACTCTTGATTGAAGGTTCTTTGGATTTCTTCGTATTCTTGCTGTAGGATCTTATTGCTTCCTATAAATGTTGTACCTTGATCGCTGTATATGTGAGCTGGGACTCCCCGTCTGGCTGCCATTCTCCGCAGCGCAGCTAAGAAGGCAGTTGTCGTAAGATCGGACACCAACTCGAGATGTATAGCTTTGGTTGCCATACATACAAATACAGCCACGTATCCTTTTGTGGTCTTTATTCCACGTCCCTTGTTGGATTTGATGAATACGTGACCTGTATAATCTACCCCTGTATGGTAGAATGGTCTAGATGGGTTTACCCTTGATGGCGGTAAATCCCCCATTAATTGATCTTGCTTGATGGGATTTTGTCTTCTGCATTTGACACATTGAAAAATTCGTTTCTTGGCGGCCTTGACTCCGCCTATTAGCCAATACCTATGGCGCATGATTGCCAAGGTGAGTTGAGCTCCTCCATGATATGTGAGCTTGTGACATTCATCTATTATTAGGTCGGCCAATCGGGTGTTTTTGGGGATGATTATAGGATGTTTCATGTCCTTGTTGATATTTGCATTTTTTAATCTTCCACCAACTCGTAATATTTGCTCTTGATCTAAAAATGGGTTTAAACTTGCTATCTTACTGTTTCTTGATATTGTATTTCCCTTTTGTAATGCTTCAATTTCTTGATAAAATTCTTCTTGCTGAATCAACTTTATAATTTTATTTCTTGCTTGGTACAATTCTTTGATTGTTAGGTAATCAGGCTTGATATTTTGATTACAAGATGTTTTGATTCGATATATCCACGCTAAAATTCTTGATATTTTGGATATCGAACTATATTTGTCTAAGAGTTGTTTGATGATAGGCTCTTCTTGATTGAGAGCAACGGCTGTCACCTGTCTTGATTTTCTCTCTTCTTCAGTCGTAACAAATATTTTTGTTTCTTGAGTCGATGACGAGTCGCTTGTTTCTGCATAGCATGGTAGCCAACTTGGACCGTTCCACCATAGCTTATGATCTTTTAATTGAGAAGCAGTCAGTCCCCGGCTAGCACAGTCAGCTGGGTTGTCGCTAGACTTGATATAGCGCCAGCTCTCTGGGGGTATTACTTCCTTGATTTTCTTGATTCTGTTGGCAACGAATGGCTTCCATCTCTCAGGGTCGCCGTTTAGCCAACCAAGTACCACCATTGAGTCAACCCAAGCAAAAACCTTGATGTCATATTTTGCTAAGCATGCTATAATCTTCTGAAGAAGCACTGATAACAAAAGTGCTCCACATAACTCTAGTCGCGGAAGAGAAACATTTTTGCTGATTGGAACTAATCTCGTTTTTCCTGCAACGATTATGATTGAAGATTGTAATTTGCAGTACACTACGCAGGCGTATGCTTTTGTAGAAGCGTCCGAAAATCCATGAAGTTCTAACTTGCTGCCTTCCATTGATCCAATCCAACGTGGTATATGTATTTCGTTGATGATGTTAATATCCTCCCGTATTTTAATCCATTCTTGCTGTATAGATTCGGGTAAAGGATCGTCCCATTGCGTATTAGACTGCCAAACTTGCTGAAATAGAATTTTTAATTTCGTAGTAACAGGTGATAACCATCCAAGAGGATCGAATAATTTCGAGATATCTGATAGTAGTGAGCGTTTTGTCGGTACTTGCTTTGACGACTCCATCCTGGATATGAAATTGAATTCGTCCTGGTTTGGATTCCAACCGAGCCCTAGAGTTTTTGCTGACTCAGTTTCCTTAAAGTTGTAATTTATCTGCTCTGTCTCACTGCTAACTGTGTCTAGGATCTCTGGAAAATTCGATTTCCATTTTCGTAAGTTGAATCCTCCGGATCTTAAAAGTGAGGATACATCTTCGACGAGTTTTCTTGCTGACTCAATAGAGTGACTTCCGTGTACAAGATCGTCCATAAAAAATGATGTTCTAATCGCTTCTGGTGCCAAACTGTCTTGATAGTTTGAGCTCTCATCATTCGCTAGTTGTCTCAGCGTCATCATTGCAAGGAATGGTGCGGCCTTGGTACCGTAAGTCACAGTAGTCAGCTGATATTCTTGTAAAACGTCCGAAGGCGAATCGCGCCAAATAATTTTTTGAAATTTCTGATCTTCCTTGTTCAACCAAACTTGTCGGAACATTTTTTCAATATCAGCTGTGTAGGCATACTTGTATTGTCTCCACCTGATAATGAGACACTGAAGATCTTGTTGCAAGTTTGGACCGCTCTCCATTAAATCGTTCAAACTATTCCCCGTAGAAGTTTTTGCCGATGCATTGAATACTACGCGCAGCGAAGTTGTTAAGGATTGTGGCCGTAACACGCAATGGTGAGGTAAATAATAGTCCGGTTTCATGTTACCGTCAGCTGTAGTCATATGACCTAAGTTCATGTACTCATGAATAAATTGTTTATATTCACTTGCTATATTTTCTTGATTAATAAACTTTCTTTCTAACTGGCGAAACTGGGCTATAGACTTGTTTTTTGATGATCCCAATTTTCCTTGAATATCTGATTTAAGTGGAAGCTTGACTTCATACCTTCCATCTTCAAGACGAAGAGTGGTATTTTTGTAGAACTCTATAACTTGCTGATCGCTTGAAGATAATTCTGAATCATTTTCGATGTCCTCTATTTGCCAAAATTTTTGAATTTCGTCCATGTTGTTGATAATAACGTTGCATTGCAGTGTTTGTTCTACTTGTCCACTGAGAATCCATCCTAAGCGCGTTTGTTGCGCGATAGGTAAGTTAGGACCTGCTCTACATATTCCTTCTAACAGGATATCACAGTATATATCGGCGCCGAGTAATAGATCGACCGGGCGGCTGATGTTGAAGTCAGGGTCTGCTAGCTTGATGTTTTCTAAAAATGACCAGTTATCCGCTCGGAAAGAAGAACTTGGCAAATTTTTGATGAGTGTTTTCATGATTAATGCATCGCATTTAAATGAGTAATCATTGTTTACTGAAAAACAATTAAGTGTGATGACACCTTTACAGCTGTTTGCTTTATCTCCGATACCTGATACTACGCCGCGGCATCGGCGGCGCGGGAGACCTAATGCTTGCGCTGCTTTTTCTGTAATTAATGAGGTTTGAGAACCTTGATCTAAAAGAGCGCGGATGGTGTGGTAAGATCCATCTTGACTTTGAATCTTAAGAACTGCAGTGGCTAGCAGAATTTCTGGTGTCTCGCCTTGCAGTGAGACATGAGTATTCCCATGTACTTGCTCGGGTTTTCTCATGTTCGTGCTATTTCTTGATGCTACTGTTGAAGTCCTGTTCCCTGATTTTGTGAACGCTTGATGTAGAATTGTGTTATGGTCATCATTGCATTCACGACACCGTTTTTGAGAAATGCAAGGTTTTCCATTGTGGTTGAATAAACAATTTTGACATAAATTTTTATTAAAAATTAAATTTAATTTAGCTTGATCGGACATTTCCATAAATTGCTTACAGTAATACAATCCATGTTCGCGCGTGTCGCAGACTGGGCATTGGAATTTGCCTGCTTTGCTGTTTTCGCCGGGCGCGGATTGCACAACTCGGCCACTTGAAGTAAATGTTTGCTTGAAATAATTATTAGGTTTTTTATATTTCGCAATTTGATTATAATTATTATTGAAACTTGGTTTTTGCGACGGATTTTCTTGCTTTTTTCTACCAGATTCTAAGTTCGTAAATTTTCCTTCTAAGAAGTTCAGAAGGTCTTGCAGTACGGGTAACTCTTTAGGCTGTTTGAGTGATGCTGCATATTCGTTATCCGTATCTGCATCTAGCTTTTCAGAAATTATGTACACCAACAATGGGTCCCATGTACTTATGTCAACCCCTAAATTCCTGATTGCGTTGATAGTTTCCAACGCTGTGTCATGTAGCCTCTTGATATGGCTATATGATGGCTGCTGCATGATAGGGATGTTCATTAAGATTTTAATATGAGACTTGAATATTTGTTTTTTGTTATTGAACCTGTTGTTTAGGATTTTCCAACAAGAATTATAATTATCGGAATTTATGAGTAGGTGTTGTATTAATCTCTCTGCTTCGCCTTTTAGTTTCCCCTTAAGGAACTGCATTTTTTGAGCGTTGGATAATGATGGGTTATTGTGAATCGTTTCCGTGAAAAGGTCTTTAAACGATACCCACTGATGAAAGTTGCCGCTAAAAGTCGGCAACTCCATTTGCGGAGTAGATTTATCCCTATGACACACCGACCACATTTTCTTGTTAATCGATTTCTTGATTCTGTTGTAAATGGATTCATAATGGTAGAAAGTTTGATCATATTCTTGATTACGACCCTCTAATTCACTATCAATTTCTAAGTGAAGTGAATCTATTGTTGACCAACGTACTTGCAAAGTACGCAAGAGATCGTCGAATTCCCACTTGTCTGTAACAGTATCTAAATCTATGCTAGTTACCGTTCTGTGAAATGCTCTGAAGTGGCTTGCTTGTTTCCTCAGCATTTCATCAGTTTTGCTGTTGCTGCCTCTCTCTGTAAATGTACCTGGCGGCTCTAATTGTGCTTTACTAGTACCTGGATTGGGAGTCATTGGCCTTGATGCCGGTTGCTCCATACCCGTGCGTTGAAGAGGAGACTCCACTCCTCCACCTAGCAGAGTAGCTGGTTTGAGAAGAGGCGTCGAGGGTTTAAACTCACCCGACGAAAAAGCTAGAAATTTGAGCTTAATATTTTCATACCTTTCCTTGATAAGGTCGTATTGTTTGCTAGTGAAATATGCGTGGGTCTTGATACCATAACCGCATAAAGTTAAATGGTTGGCTTGAAATTCTTGCCAATATTGTTCTAAGGTATCTAGCCGACGTTTGATATAATCGGCAGATTTACGATCTGCGCCGTCCTTTTTAAAATTGCTATACAATTGGTCAATTGCTGAGATCAATTGTTGTTGAGTTGCTAATAGATCCTCCATAATTACTTGATAAAAAAGGATAGATCTTACTTGATGAGCTGCTTACTGCTGGGTGTTGCGAGCCTTGTTTGCTCACAAATCCTTGATGAATGATGTCTCCAATAGACGACGACGCAGTGGAATGTAATTCCTTGCTGATATGTTCACCTCACTATACACAGTCCTGATTATGTGCACTCGCGAGGTCCTGATACTCGAAGGACCATAAAGATGTGCGGTTCGGAACCTTACACCTTTCTTGATAGGATGATAATGATAGTCTTTGATAGATTGATACTAGGATTTATTGTCCACGCTAAACTTAATGGAAGTGAAATACTGTGAGCACGCGCGGTCCGCTTGATCGACTACCGTTTACGTACTGAATTAAATAATTATGAAATTGCGCGCGGCGGCGGAATATGCTGACGCGTCCAAATGTATGGACTTAGACCGTACATGTACCTTTCAAGCTAATCCGTCCAGCCGTTTTGCGTGAAAGAGTAATAAACATCCATACATACTAACTTTCGAGTTTATAATTTAGTAAGGATTCAAGAAATTATTCCTCAATACATTAATTGTTTTTTTTTAAATAAATAAAATTAATGACACATTCGAGTACCAAATGGTCTCAAACGTCTTTTTACGGTTGTAATATGGCAATGACAGCGTCAGAGCTATTGTGTCATTATCTTTAAAATCTATATTTATAAAATGCTTTGTCCTGACTGACTGACTGACTGACTGACTGACTGACTGACTGACTGACTGAGAATCAACGCACAGCCTAAACCGCTCATCGTAAAAATCTGAAACTTGGAGGGTGGATTGTTTGTATGACGTAGGCGTCCGATAAGAAAGGATTTTTCGAAATTCTAACTCTAAGGGGGTAAAAAAGGGGTGCAAAGTTACTATGGGACAACTTGATTCCTTGGTCCAATTTACTTCAAATTTTGCATAAAAATTGTTTAAGATAATTGATGGAAGACGTGATTCTTATTTTATTGAAATTCTTGAAAAATATGTATTTTGTGGGTAATTTTCTTCGATTTGATATCAATACTCATACTCCTTAGTGCTTTTGATTTCAATTACATTTCATTTTGACACATTCGTGAAGTGAAGATGTCATCTGTCATGTAATATTTTTATAAATTGTGAATATTCAAACAAAATGATTTCATAATGTCGTCGTAGGTCATCGTACTATTTATTCTGTTTGTGATCTCGGAAAAACAGCTAAAATTCTAACTATGTATAAAGCGGACTGAATCATATTCATCGATAATAAACAGTAAGTAATTAAATATTATAATATTTGACAGGGGTCAAGTTAAATTGGTCAATGGTTAAATGGCATATTGATATTGTCTCTTTCTTACTTATAGGAAATATCATTACGTCGACTCGCTCTATTATTTCGTAGTGTTGTTGTAGGGATGGTTGTAGGCTGAGGTTGTAGGTATTAAAACACCAAGTTGAAGTGGTTGGAAAACAAGCTCAGGAATATGGATCATTTGATATTAGGTGATTATCGTCGACTATGGAGCACATAGATTCTAGGGTCCCTGACCTGTTGCCGACCTATAATAGGAAAAGACAGGATATATAGCGAGAAATAGTATAAGGAAGGAGATAAATATTTTTTTTATACCACAAAGGTGGCAAACAAGAATTTCGGATATTTCACTCTCCGAACGAAACGCATTGCTGCTTCACGTCAATATTCTGTAAAAGGGTGGTACTTCACCGGTCGGGATAGCCTATTTCATAAACGCCCACTCCAAAGATTGTAATGAGAAGTATTTAAATAGAAAAATAATCATGTATACATATGAAAATGTTTGTTCTTGACCGTAGAGACCTGAAATTTGGGTGTGTGATGTAGACAACCGATAAGAAAGGATTTTTTGAAATTCCCACGGGAAAGCGGGATAAACGCAAACGAAGTTGCGCGGGTTTCTCTAGTCTATTTATGTAACTCACCGAGAAAATAAAATCTATCCAATATACCGCTGAATCTGACCCGAACCCTAATGTTATAACCCTATTCAATATCATCATCTAATAATATAAGTAAAGAAAAGTCCTGACTCACTTACTCATCAACACAAAGGGCAAACCCGTAGAACAAGAAAACAAAATAGACAAAGCTAGATTTTTAGAAATTCTCATATGAACGGAAGCAACGTGATTGCACGTCTACACGCACAAAACCATATAACAGTATATACCAACCTATATATTATTATGATAGATAAATAAGGAAAAGATTTTCATAGTATCAATTTTTATTAATATCCTGTAATCGTCTCTAGTTTTTGAAATCTAAATGATGAAACTTAATCCATAATAATTTCCATATATAGTGTCCATTAGATGCCACAAATAAGAATTTTTAATAATTACCGAAGCATGAAAAGTTTCAGCATATTTAACGATTTTTAGAGCTTATGTTTTCTAATACAGAAACCTCTATGTTATTTCAAATATCAAAAAAAATATTTTACACTCCAGAGTTTTGAAGATTAAATATCTTTATAATTTCACTCTGTATGACGAATGTATGAATTTTTAGTTGGCTAGCAAGCATGGCCCGCCTGATGGTAAGCATCATCGTAGCTAAGAGACGCTTGCAATACCGGGGGTATCACTCAAGCGTTGCCAACCCTCCCAACCCCCCCAAGTGGAGCTTTGGAGAACTTACTCAGTGAGTAATACTCACCGTAGGAACACAACATGGCCGAGACAAATGCTATTTGGCTACGATCTACGATCTTCTGTAAGGTCCTTCCCCAGACGGGCTGCTTCAATTTGAGCGGATTATCCGCTGTGCCCTACCTCTCTTAATATACTAAAATTCTTATACTCATAGTTTACCTTGAAAAATATTACAATAAATAAATACACGAGCTATAAAGCTGTGACACAGCTTATAGCCATAAAAATATAATGTACAAGCAAAAAGTTTTCTTCATATTAATTTTTGAAAAAGTCGAATGATGTTTGAAGCAATACGAAAACCATTATAGCTTTCGATGGTATAACTCGTAGATTCTTATATAGAGCAAGGAAAATATACCCAATGTTATAGAAAAACTCCACTTCGTGCTTATGGTGTAGTAGACAAAATGATATACAATTTTAATGCGTTAAATTAGAGTTGTAATAAATCTCACTTTGCCGCCCTCTGCTTCTTCATTGTATGCTAGTTGGTATTGTTAACTCCTAAAAAAAGCAATTTAAATTCTGTGTAAATTAAAAAAAAAAAACTTTTTTACTATTTGGTTAACATACAATCCAATTTCATTTGTATTTAGTTAGCGCTAGTGTAGTCTGATAAGAGTATTAACAGTAAATACCACAGATAGTTTGTTAAATATAATACTGATCGAACCGGACTGTTTTGAAGAATTAGCCTGCAGGTCTGCTGCGTTTTAGCGTTTAATAACAATATACATTTTAAACCATATTAAGCCCGGTGGCGCGTTGGTAGTGAGTGGCTCTACCTCCATCACTAGATGAGTCCAGTGCGTTACAGGAATTCTCGAGCATAGGTTGTTTTCTATTTACAATAATATATCCGTTGTCTGGTCACAACACAAGTAGGTTAAGCGTGGATTACTTTGTGGCCAGTTAGTGCTATGTGAGTCGTGTAGTGTTTAATATTATTACATTTAAACACAACCGAGTAAGGTCTCCAGAGTTTACAAGGTCGACAATGCGCGAGTGTTACCGGTATCGCAAGCGTAGGCTACGGTGACTGCTGGAAACAGGCGGGCCGTATGCTTGTTTGCCACCTTGGTTGTATAAAAAAAACCAGTGATTTTGTATTTATTTGCAGGTTCCGGTAACAAGAGCCAGGAGTCCGGGCTCGCAGGGTGGCCGCCATGTCGCCGCGATGACGCGGCCCGGGGCCCGCGGCATGCCCTGCTGACATGGCACGCAGCCGCTCCGCCCTCCTATCGTTGGCAGCTCTCGCAGCACTCGCCGGTAACACCGTACAACATATCTTTGTGTCGTTTTACTCATATTTTGCGAGATTAACTCGTGCGTTACACGTTGAACATTGTACTAAAATATCGTTGAAGCATTACAGTCTGCAGTGCAAATGACGTTACTCCTCTATTTTATAGTGTTGAGTAAGCTTAAATTTTATGTTTTAAATAACCTAGTATCTTTTCTAACATATATGAATTACGATATATGAATTTAAAAATATATATAATGTAGAGTTACACGGTCAATCCACATGACCGTGATTTAAATCAGTGATGTTAATACATTTAACGCATTGGATTGACGAATGGATCAAAACATTACACAGTAAATCTGACTAACGGTCACGGATCTTAATATGGATTAACCGTGTAATGGCTGCTTCAGGTTAACTATGTGGAAACAATTTTTTTTATGTCATACAGTAGACAAACAAGCAAGCGGGCCACCCGATGGAAAGTGGTCACCGCCGCCTATGGACATCAATAACACCAGGGGCGCTACCAATGCGTTGTCCACCAAGGAGGTTGGGGAAAAGGAAGGAGGATGGAAAGATTAGGAAAAGAGGAAGGGATAATAAAGAAAACTTATATTGAATAAAAATATGTTTGATGGCGAGAACGTGAAAAAGTGAAGTGAAGTGACAATATATAAACCATAAAGAAAAAGAAAACATAACTATTTACAAAAGAGGTTTTCAAAAAGAGTTCGGTTTGCCACAGAGGGGATAGGGAAGGAGTTGGGCTTCCGGATCTCTCTCACCGAACGAAACGCATTGCAACTATTATTTGTGAATAGGCCAAAAACAATATTTAAACAACAAGGACACCTTTTGTTATAGTTATGCTAAGTATAATGATAAATACGTTATTGTTCAGAGGGATATTATGGAGTGGCGTGGGTCCCGCATAAAGTAAACGAGCAAGATTTATATCTGTTTTTAGTCTACTAAAAGCTCTTAGGAAATAGTTGACCATCCATTCCACTAAAATATTATGTCATACCAAAGGGTTTTCACATATTTGTGTATAATAAATTATTACAGTACTCTACAATAACTAGCTACCATAGTTGTTTTCTTGAAAAGCAGAAAATTTTCTTACGTGACTTAGTTTAGAATATAATATTCTTTAAGAAAGAAGGTCCTGTTTTTTGATTTTTTGTCTTAGGTGTTTTTGCTAAATAACAATGAGGCGATAATTGGGTTCTATAAAAAAAATCTGCAGCTGTACTTATTATTATATAATGATAACAATAGCTGTCACTTCTACCATCGCTGTGGAGCCTTGAAAGCCAGCGTGGTTTTCGCTTTGCCCACATTCAGCTCTTCATTATCATTGTTACTTATTATTCCACACAAAATTAACATTATAAAGTTATAGTCTGACCGTTTATTAGTTGTCTTTAAAAAAAATATTTTGGCATATATTATTGGCTAAACAAAAATATAATATTTTCTAGAATAAAGCAATATAAAAATGTTCTCAAAGAATTAAATCGAAAATTTTATGGCACCACGAAGTTTGTAACGTCCAGATAAAAAGTTATACGCTAGAAATATAACACTAGGAACGTGTTTCATTTCCGATTGGAAATGACACCGAACCATTTTTGATCACTGCATGGATATGAACGTCTACGATGAGAACAAAGAATAGACTAATATCCAACCATGTCTATGGAGTCTGTGTCAATTCTCTGTTTCATTATACTTACATTTTAATATTCACAAAAGGACTAACAAAAAAGTATCCACGTTGCATAAGGGTTATTCCTTCAATATTAACAAGTTATCAAATAACTCGACAAAATTTGAAAATTTAAGTCATATCATATATTTAGTGATATGGTGGATAAAGTTTTAAGGAGTTTAAAGTAAAATCGATTTGAAATTTAGAATGATTATAGTTTAACTGCGGGAAAAGACATATTTTCACCCGACTACGGGGTGGTGGGACATTTTAGAAATAAAACGTCTTCTTCGAGGGTGATACGAAGTCGCGTGAAATGCTAGTTATCCATAAAGATGAATTTTATTACTTTTACAGCCGCGCTTCTGGCTATAACCGCAAAATGACTTTTAAAATAGGATGACTATGTACATGAAACGTAATGTTAGAAGATTAGTCATAGGTTGTTAGAGATTGCACGCGAATTTATTCATATGACATTTTATATCAAAGCAAAAATGTTTAGTATCATAATTATATATACAGAGAACTGTTTTTTAATAATAACGAGATGTAGTTACAAGAAAGTTGCTTGTACTCAGTTGAATCAAAGTAAACTCATTTGCATTGGAAATTAACTGTGCTCCTTTGACGTTTGAAAAATGAACAAAAGCTTTCTGTCTTAAGCAACTAACAATCGGATCTAGCGCACCAGCCTTCATCAAATGGATAATAACTACGTTTGTGATTTCTTGGAATCCGATTTAAGCCGTGGGAGAGTACCCTTAGATTAGTAGCCTAGCGTGGTCCGTTATTATACCGACTACACATACTACGCGTGGTCTTCCTTGATTAACATGTCTGCGGTTAGAATTGTGGGCATATTATGCGGCTATGATTTAATGACTGAACCACATAAACACACAAATCCCGATAAATGTTGCATATAATTTATTCTGCATTGAGTTGAAAACCTCGCGATTACTGTTTAATATTTAATTAAGAACGAATCTGGGTACAGAATTTGTTTTTCGTTTAAAACGCTTACATTTATTTTTCACGGAAAATAAAAATTTTGTTTGCGGAGTTTAAACTTTCATTTTGTGATTAATGTTTGAGTGTCTTTTAAATACGCTCTGTTTTCATACGATAACGGTATTATTTTTTAATTTGTCACAATGTTGTTGTGAGGTCTGTGTATCGGCTGAAACACAGTGTATGCGCAGGGTGTTGTGTGTGCGCGCCGCAAGGCAGTGTGCAGGGCGGCGTGCAGGGCGGCGCGCAGGTGCCGCCAGGGGTGCCGCACTCCACTGCGCCGCCCGCCGGCGTCGGCGGCATCCGCAGGTACGGAACATGCACTACTTGATCACCATACTAAGCTTATTCCACATTTATTTATTACCGAAGCAGAGACGTTATTTAGTAATTGTCGCGTGTCGTATAAAATACATGAAGAAGTCACAAAAAATATTTTTTGAATAACAAGTGTAATTTAATTGCATATCATTAGCTGTAATTTGGTTCGGTGTCGTTTTAAGCAATAATTTAAATAATAAATTATTCTTACTCGAGTCAACGAGATATACACTTATATTTGTATTAATATACGTTAATATGTCGTGTTATTCATATTAAATGCAAAAACCACAACACTAACCGAACGTGACATCGTCACTCATAGATATATACGCTGACCGTTCGCAGACCAAACAGTTTTTTGTAGACTCGCTGGTTTATCGTAGACCTCGAACGGTCATTCGTAGAGTGCTACGCTTCAACGCTCGTAAGTCGACTTAGTAGACATCAACGATACATTTTACTACGTTCGTAGACTACTACGCCATCATTCGTAGACCCCAAGATCGATCATTTGATCGGAAACATCTACGACGCACTCAACGCTCGTAGACTTAAAACTTAACTACCTGTATAAAGAACATAACTTTATATTGAACATGTCAACCATTGGTTGGAAGATTGTTGGTTTACCTTCCGTTGGACAACGAAAAAAAAATATATTATTACTCACTACAATATGTTACCAACATTAGTAAAACAACAACCTTCCTTCAGTACAAAATTTTAACATAATGTTGCAATCTTGTAAATAGATTAAGTTTTATTATGAAAAAACGCTCCTGTCCGCCCCAGATTTTAGATCAAACATTACCACTATTAATTAGTGAAGATGTTATGTATAATGGATAGATCTAATCTAGTGAGTGGCAATTTAACGTAGTCCAAACAGACCCTATCCGTTATCCTAGTTAGTCGAAGCCAACAGGTGTAAACCACCGTACTATTCAAACATGAATCCAGGGCACTAAATATACCTACTATATACCGATAGTGAAACGACGAGAAGGATGACATACCATGCATCAATAATGCAACATAATTATGTAGATGATTATAATTTATTTATACATACCATAAATAACTAATGTACGCTTAATTTTATCAATGGACACCTGTCACTAACATTATCTTTCAATAGCGGACTTTTTAATTATTTTTTCTTATCCGCAGTAATCTAAACTCACGCTTATTTAAGTAATATATTTTAATAAAAACCCGAATATAATATAGACGAAAAAAATTATGTTGATGCCAAGTAAGAGCAATATAAGGTAAAATATAAATGCAAAAATAGCTTATAGTGTTCAATGATATGTACAGAGAATTTACATACAGCACAGGTGTTGTTGCGAACTCGGGCGCCTATTTTTAGATTATTGTACAAAATAAAGTTTATTTCAATACAGTACCGTGTGCCGTGGTATTGTACAGCAAAATATTTGCAGACGTTATTAAGACAACCGTAAACCATTTTAAATATTCTTACATTATAAAGCGTAACAATGGATATAAATAGGGGCGTGAACGTGAACAATCCTCATACATTTATTATAAGAAACACAATTTTTCTTCTTATATGTATTACCTACAAAATAATTTAAATGTCGCTATGTTTGTTATGATATGTGGGTATCTTAAACAACTTTATGTATTCATATTTTATTATCCGCATCGAAACGGCTGCGACGAGACAATGTGAGTAAGTAACTTATTGCATAGAAACAGTTATTACAGAAAGTTTTTTATAATTTAGGAGCCAAAAGCTAAAATTTCTCTTTGCAAACCATCTAATATTGCCGATGAATAATGTTAATATAGTTCCGCTGCATGAAAATTACAATCAAATGAAACTATTTGCACGTTCCAACCACCAGTAGCTTTTTATATAGGTATGGAGCATATGTAAAATGGTAGGTAAAGTTGCAGTAACATGCATCTAGGGCCTTTCAAACAACATTCATATTTGAAAATCGTACAGAAAGAAAAACCGTTCTTTTTCTCTTTAAGTTTTGTAAATATTTATATAATAATTTAAGTAAATAGGTAGTAGGTACTACTACTTTATAAGAGAAAACCAATTTGCGAAATTGAATTGTTTTATTCATTGTTTATAATGTCATTTTATTAACCTTGCAATTCCCGTATATTTACCATAAGTTCGTAATTTATAAAAAATGTTCTGTAATGTATATTTTGTGAAGTCATTTGATTCGCTTTAGAGTTTTTTCATGATATTTATCACAGTAGATACAACCGCATTCGCATGAATCACTTACTATTATTATTAGGTAGGTACATTTTATGCACGAAACGCAATAAAATATCCTAAGGACGGAAAATTGTAACAATTCAATTTCGCTTTTTTGCTGTCATCCGTAAAGGTCCGCCTGTATGGACAGTAAGCTTCGGCATTGAATCTGTTGGCTTCACGCCAGAGCTGTGCTCAAAGCACCTTCGGCGATTTGCTGTCTTATTACGAGGAATGGTGTGACTTTTTCTTATAGTAGTGATAGTAATGGTCGAATTATGTGCCTCGTAGTATGATTGAAGTCGGTATGCGTATTTAATGGTTGTTCAATGTTTTCAACTGAAATATATTTTAAAACAAATCGTATTTGTACACAGATTCAGTCAGTATTCCAGAGGGCGAGGCTACCGAGACTGGAGAACACGAGGGGATCCCACACTTATCAACTCGCTCTGGCGCAGTCGACAGCCTCTCGGTATTCGAAAGCAACTAGGTGAGTGATTAATTGGTATATTGTTTCTACTTTCACATGAAGTAATGCAAAAAAGTATTAACATGTGTAATTAATCTGTGTGCGCAGGAAACGCGGAGGTGTATATAGTATTGGCATTACTAATAGGATTCGTAACTGTTGTGGTGGGGTGCTGGCTCTCGGACAACTGCTGGTCGCCGGAGCCGGAGGACGTGCTGGCGGGCGGCTGACCCGTGGCGGCGGGCGCGTGCACGCACGTGTAGCGCCCGCCGTCCGCGGCGCCGGACCGGGACAGCCCGTCGGGCGCGGGCTCGTTGTCGCCGGTGCTGCCGCCGCCGCGCCCGCCGCCCGCGCGCGCTCCCGCTCTGCTGCACGCCGCGAGACACCTCTGCCGTGGCTCATGCCTCGGCCTACCCTGTGACAGGAGACACGATCCTCCAGTTTTTTGACCGGAGCCTCCTCGGCACTCCTGCTACATTCATGAAAAGACTAATGGGAATCACATTCCTACTATAGCAAACGGCGGAGTGTGCGATAATGATTTCATCATCTGAAATAAGTAACACCTATGGTTCCAGATAAAATATCGTGCGGTGTACTCGAAAGGAAAGTGTTCTCTATTTGTGAAATAGTGATAAAGTGCAGGTAATCGTTTTAGTGAACTGCAAGAGCTTTGAAATAAATTTTTATGTATTCATAATATTGTAACGTATGAATGTATCGTATGTAATCGTATCGGAGGTACCACGTGGTGTATCTGATGCCGAGCGCTCGGGATTAGCCAATTAGACGATTCACAATACAATTATCGGATCTCTCATCGTAGGGTACGCTTTTAGCGGTCTCTCTAATTTGGATTCATCTGAAATAACTTAACCTTTAACACTAATATTATTTCTAAAAGTATGTGCCTTGGAACGCTTTCCTCGACTTGACTTGTAGTTTAGAGCGTGTTTTGATCCATTTAGAAGAAATTTCTTCTCTGTCTTTACAAGGACAAGTGTTACCCCTAAGTGCAATACACATCATGACCGTGCCTTTACCGTTCTATAGACTTTGAGAGGGACGTAATTAACAATAGGTTTTAAAAATGCGCTTTCCGCGATGGAGGGTACCTACCAACGATTAATTTTGTATTTTTGTAAAATGTCCAGCTTTGTTCATTGTTTTGTGTGATAAATTAAATGGCAGTTAATAGGAGTAATAGAGGAAAGTGGTTAAGGACCAAAATGTCTTTCTCTAAACAAACGTCAATTGGATAAATTAATAAACTACTAATTCGAAATTGCCATCGCAATAGGATAAGAATCAACTTGAGAGACAACGATAAAAACATGACTAAAAGTAGAGTTTCGATGCGTTTTTTTGGCAATTTTGTATACATAATTATACATTTGTGTAATACATTCATTAATGTTATATACCTGTTAATTAGATGTTTTAGCTTCTTTAAAATGTGTCCATCCAAAACGCTACCTATAAAAATGCACAGACTTTGTAATAATAAAGTAACGGAACAGAACTTGTAAATTGTAAAACATTTCTCCTTATAAGAGAAGTATATTACTGGCTGTAGAAAATATATTTTTTAGCAGCATAGCCCTCTTTCTTCTATACATGTTGTAGGTTTATAGATACGTAGGGCATTTCCTATGCACCCCAACAATCAATGCATCTTCAATCATTATTTCCTTAAAATTGAGCGTAAACGGTTTTAATGTTTCCTTAACTTTTGTTGCCCACTGGTAATTGGAAGACAGTAGAAATTAAATCTTTGTACTGTAAGTATTCACAAAATTGAACGGAGTGGTAGGCGTCAGCTCTTAGTATTATGTTAGATAGCAACATGATTATAGAGGCTTTACATTTTAAAATCACTGCGGGTAAGTTATAATAAATAATTAGGAAAATTCATGGAATACTGAAAGGAAGCGCACGAAACATGATATAATCATTTAGGGATGATATAATCTAGTATTATTCCAACTACGACTTTTCTATTGTGCCAAATGGTACTTTGTGATTTAGAATGACTTAAATTTTAAGCTAGTTAATGTCTACAGTATTCTGTTGTGCCTCATTCCAAATGAACATGTCCTAAGTACGCCACTTCAACGACAAGTGGTTACATAGGTACACTAGCTGAGTCAGGTATAATTAGTAGAAAGATAAGATTCCTAATACTCAATCAAACCCAATCATTAATTAATTCTATGTATTTCATTATTTACTTCTTGGTGAAATAAGGTTTTGCTTTCTAATACATACATTTTATACAGTGCTTATACTTGCTTTTAACATTAATTTTCAAACAATAATGTTGAAGATATACAGAGAAACTTAGTTACGGAGATCCCACTTCCTACATTATAAAAAATGTTTGTCATTATAAACCTTATTTCAACCATAAAGTTATAAAATAGGTTGTGACCTTTATCAACAACAAAGACAATGGATTTTGTTTCTTACCTTCAATATTGTCTATGCTTATTTTTTGCATAATTATATAATGTTTAATTCCATATTTCAATCAATGTAACATTATATTTCAATTCAAGTAATTAAGTTTGTCGATAAACTGAAATATCCGTTCTGATTCGTTTAGGAGTAGAAATATATATGTCTATTGCTCGCTCAGGCTCGCCCTGATTAGTCTACGAGACTCGTCGGTACTCAACCGATTATAAATCTGCACGTTGAGTTGTCAATACATAATATTGTTCGTTTTAGAGTTAAGGAAACCGACTGAATAGTCAACATTTTTAAGCATTGTATAAATAATTGTCGTTAGTGTGTAGTGAAATGTAGATAAACATTTTACTCGAGCGATCAGCGTCGATTAGAATGGGGCCCTTCTCAGTTTCTATAAAGTAAATATAATTCATTATATGACCCGTAATGCAGCCATATCCTCTATTAGCTACAATAAAAATAAAATTGTAATAAACTATAAATAGCAGGTATTATAATTAACGTATTTTATATGATCGCTGAGAAAGGGCTCTGTTTATGAATGGGAAATGTTCAAGTTATTCATTTGGTTGAAATATGTAATGTTGTGTTTAAGTAAATAAATTAGCTTCTAACATTATATTTCCTTTACTAAGTGGTAGTCCTTATTCTTGTTTATTGTAAAGTGTACACCCGCATATTCGGTGTCATTTATCTATTTTTCTACATTAAATGTTTCCTTCCAAAGTATATTATATTCATATAAATACACGTTTTACTTCATAGGTTAGGTGATTTTTCTTCTTGTTTTCTATTGTATTTATGTGTGAATTCTTATTGTGCATCATTATTCTAAAAATTGTGGTTATATTATTATATAAATTTATGTCAATATTGTAAATATTCAGAAATTATTTGCGACTGTTTGTGTGCGAAGGTCTGGCTGGCTTGGCTGATTTAGGAATTGAGAGAACTCATACGCTCAAAATAATATTTAGCGATAACATATACATAATGTATGTCATCATTTGTCACGAATAAATTCAAATAAATGTAATAACGTAATTACCGCCTTTTATTTGAGCCTTTAAAGATTATAAAAGCTATAGGTACCAACAAAAAAAATACAATAATATTTTCACAAACAAAAGACTTGCAAACGCAAATTAAATCAAGAGAAATCCTAGTTTAATATCGATTACGACAAAAATATTATGAAAGATAAGATGTTGACGTTGAATTTGGTAAAGTGAACAATTTTATGGATATCAATTTCAATGTTTGGTACAAAGTGGATGTCAGACGGGAAGGAAACGTCTGGAAAAGGGTGTTTTACCACGCAAACTGTTTCCATAGAAAATATAGGACATGACGCTCTCCGCGCAGCGACGATGACACAAAAAGGCTTTCTCGACAACACCCCTATACGTACAACCTCATCTATACTACACTCATCTGCGTTATTAAAAGAACTATGCCCGTAGTGCAATAGACTCAAGACTCTTAACTCGAGAGGAGGTAGAACAAAAGAATTCTCCTCAATTCAAACAATACCTGTAAACCTTTATTTAATCTTGTGAAATGTTTGTAGAAAAGAGATTTAAAAAGTTTTTTAAAATTTCTTTGTTACATTTTATAATACATTGTATGTGCCTGCATATGATTTTTTTAATTAGAGAGACTACTCTCGTAACAGAAATAGTTAAATTTATCGTGCCAATCTCAAGCTCTGTCTCACTTATACAAAAATAGGAAGTGAGCGGGATAGCTTGAGATTGAAGACTATTTTTATAAGGAGAATAGACTCACTGTTTATTATAAACAAAATAAAATCTCCAAGCAGAGTTATCGCTTTCTATGGTATGAAAGAGCTAATTGTTGCCATCTTAACGGATATAAAATTATACGTCTTTACTTATGTTATATAGGATTATTCATAAGTACGTAGGTAAGTGCATTGATCATCGTTAATTCATTAATCTAGTTAGACATTAACGTCAAAATACTTATTGGAATTCTGTATAGAGCTCGTCACAGTCGATTACACTAATGGCAATAGGAATGATATGCCACATGAATTATAATTTAAAATTAAGAAACTCTGAGATCTTCAACATTTTAAATCATCTTGCATAAATTATATTGTGTAATCTATCTAATCTTCTCCCTAGCCTTATCCTGTTTCTTAATTTATTAGGATTAGGTAGACTAAGAAATGAATGCCGTCAGAGCTTCACAACCTTCAATGAAAACAAAAAGCTTTCTTTAGCTTAAGTCATTGTATAACATTCGTTTGAAATTAATCGTCATAGTAAAAAAAAGTGTGTATTCAGAGATTATCATAAAAATCAGGATTACATAGCAGGAGACGGCAGCATTTCCACGAGGATAATAAACAGTCTGCATGGCGATCCGGACCGTTAGCGAAATTCCTACAAATGGCACTTAATATGTACTTACGTAAAAGGCAGTAAAATATTATTGCGCACTAAAAACCTAAGTAAACATGATTATGTTTTTATTTGACTCCGACCGTATTTATAAGTGAGTTTTCTTTTTATTTAAACAGAGAAATCATCATTGTACGTAATTTATACAGGAAACCCAAAAATCGAGAAAACCAAAAGCTAATAGGAGTAAGTCGTCTTCAAATGTCAATTGTAACTTTAAAAACTTCTTTTATAAAACTCTTCATGAGTTCGTTATTAATAGTTTCTTGGGTGAAGCAGGAATCGCATTGTAACAGTAAAAGCGAATACGAATATCATCTAGTGTTCTTGATCATAGTCATTCAGTCATGAAAACCAGGGTTTTTAGATGAAGGATTAAAAAAAGTTATGACAAGATGATGTCTATTTGTTTTCGGAAGTCAACTTCTACAAGAAGTCTTCGTCAAATAAACGCAACATAAACATGCAGTACACTAATTTATTTATGTTAATTACCATTACAGAAATGTCCTGCTTAAGCTTCCGGCCTCAAAGAGGCTCGGACACTCGAGTCAATTGCTCTAACGACGAGTGAGACTTGTTAAACAAATGCGCCGTCGAGTCGTTGCTGCCTAAACGAGACATTTTTATTCTTTCACAGTGGATGTGCAGAGATTTATTTTCAGTGTAAATTAACAGGGATTTCTGTATTTCCTCATTTCATTACAAATTGAAAACGTTATAAGTCAATTTCATTTGCAATCTGCAAGGCGAATAGTTTGTAACAGAACCAAAGTTAAACTCATCGTCAACTTCCTAACAATATCCCATTAAGAGTATTCGTCGTTTACATGAGGTTTTGATGAAGACATAGTTATGTTTAGTTTAGTCTTGATTTCAAAAAACGCTAAATAAAAGTATATAAACTGCCCAAGCCCTCTGCTGCTGAAAAATACCTAAGCCTAAATTAACTACAGTATATTGAAAATTATATGGTGGAGAAACAGAAGAAAACGGCTGTTTTGTTATGATTGAACTTGCAATAACTACCCAGGTACTATGGTCAGTATTAACAATTCATTTATAACTCTCTATACAAAACATTGCACAAAGTTATATTGTATCTCAACAAACTCGGAACAGAGGGCAGAAACTGCCTAATAGAAGGAACGGTTGGTCTTAATCAGCCGGAGGCATTTAGCTATGTAGTTTAAGGTTGGCTTGTTTACTTGAGAGAAACACTATTGTCTATTGGATGACGCAGAAACACTAGCTTCTAAAGTAATTTGAATTTATTTATGCTATAATTTAGTATTTGCTTGTATAAATTAACTAACCACTTAGTTAGCATTATTTTATCTAATTTAATACTAGCGAAACTCGTGCAACTTCGTTTGCGTATATTTATGCACAGCAGCGCCATCTACTTTTAAAGTGCCATTGACTTTTGACCAAATTGTATGGGAATCGCGTACTTTTCGGGAAAAAAAGTATTCTATGTGTTAATCCAAGGTATCAAATACCTTCATACCAAATTTCATAAAAAATGGCCCAGCCATTCGAGTGTAACAAACATAGGTACTTACAAATTTTAACCTTTATAATATTAGTGAGATAAGCTTGTTTTATCTCGAAAGCTACCTACTCTACATATTAAGTAAACTACAATTATTTTTTATGATGTGAATATAAATATAAATAAATAAATAAATATAAAATAAATATATAGGGACAATTCATACAGATTGAGCTAGCCCCAAAGTAAGTTCGAGACTTGTGTTATGGGATTACTAACTCAACAATATTATATTTTATAACAAATACATATATAGATAAACATCCAAGACCCGAGGCCAATCAGAAAAAGTTCGTTTTTCATCATGATCCGACCGGGGATCGAACCCGGGACCTCCTTGGTGGCGATCTGGCGTGGTAACCATTACGCCACGGAGGTCGCCAAGTAAACGACAATTATTTTTTATGATGTGAATATGAATTATAATAATCTCTCTAAAACTAACCCGTTGAGTCTTATCTTTCAACGACAGTTACATAAATAAGCTGACCTACAGCCTCGTTCATGAAAAGAATCGGGACAAAGCACTATGCTATAAATTCTGTTCTTTTGCAACATCAACAAAAATGTTTTTCGAATGAGTTCTAAAAGAAAATTCACATCAAAGAGGACACTGTAAATACATGTTCGTTCAATGACCCCTAATTTAATTTTTCATATTTCGATGTGACTAAAAAAAATATATTTTCTATTATACCAAGTTATTATAGTAATATAAACTTTTTGTTCAATTAGATTAGCATTATTCTCGTCATCACACAATACTTATGAGAAATCGTTATTGCGAAAATGTCATATAAAAACCACTCAAATAGTTTATTTTTATATGTATGTCCCAACTATTCGTAGAAATTGTAAAGGGACATTTTATGTAATTTGTAATATGAATGCGAGAAGTATTTTAATAAGACCTATTTGTGGCAGCTTTACGTCTGTGAGGAAACTTTTGGTAAGTATAAATAATCCGTACAATTATTTTTTTTATTTTTTCATTGGTTAAATAAAGTACATACGTTTAAATACATAATTTCAAATTTTACGAAATGAAGTAGTAAATTCGGAATTAATTATTTGCTCTTTGTTTTAATATAATTTATTATTTTCGGCTGAATAATTTCCGAATAAATAGTAAAATCGTAAAATCTATTTATTTTTATCATATACTTAAGTATATATTATGCCTAATGCTTTATTTATTGAATAGGTAAAATGTTTTTATTTTTACCTGCCTTGGTTGGGTTGTTATGGGCCCTATGGTGATTGATTTGATAAAGGAGCATAAAATTGTCATTTCATGAGGGATCTTTCTTTAGACGTTATCCGTGACGGTTATAGTCAGTGATCCAGAGCCGAGTTTAAACGTATATGGCGGAGTAATCTCGACCGGAGCCCGGCTATAAGGGCGATGGTCCGTATCGACACGCTATCTATATCCGTCTCGTATCAGCTATACTATTTATATAGGGACATCAAAATATAGTCTAACGTAACTCATGATAGTCTAAGCCTAGTTGGATATATCTTGTCTCGGCATTCCACTGTGAGACTCCTCTATATTTATCACGTAGTTCAAGTTGTGTTTGCTACATTTTGTGCCATTTTCGAAGGGGTACTAAAAGTCTATGTAGAAATCTACTACACACCTAACATTGTGTATAAAACCTTTCATACAATAAATAAATGTAATTTTATGTAATAGCTATAATTAAAGAACACTGTTCAATTTCCTGTAACACAAAGTAAGTTATAGTAAAATATCTCTGGAAATAGAAGCCTAGTGTCTGTAAGTAAGTATGGTAGTAGCATAGTTTCTGCTTTCAAACGTGCTGTAGAATATAAACTCAGGTAATAAAGGGAATACTGCAAGCAGCGTAGAAAATTGATAATACAGAAAACAGGCACAGAATATAAAAATGGCGATACAGATTGTAATAAGATTGAACGTGGGCAAGAATGTAGCGATGCACATTCCAAATGTAAATTATTTGTATCATGCGTTCATAAAGAATTCGTGAGGCGTCCATAGTATGTAACTTTAATACGTAAATCGAAAGTGGAATTCCTTTTCGCTCTACTTTTTACGAGATTAAGGATTATTTTGGTATGTGGCATTTAGAGCACACCCATTGATCTCTGGGAATACGCATGCACAGGGATTAGATACTAATATTTACACGAT
The DNA here is from genome assembly GCA_905163395.2 of Endotricha flammealis. Classification (NCBI taxonomy): domain Eukaryota; kingdom Metazoa; phylum Arthropoda; class Insecta; order Lepidoptera; family Pyralidae; genus Endotricha; species Endotricha flammealis. Next base: position 7,337,380 of record LR990861.1, on the reverse strand, counting down.
AACCGACACAATTAATAAAATTATTTAATTAGAGTAATTAATCTAAGATGTATTTGCAATAGAATGTTATTTAAAGGCGTGATGTAAAGTTGCGCAGTTTGCCAAAGTATTTCAGATTGTTTCAGTTGGCTGTTGATTTTATGTTATCAACTTTGATGTTTTAGGCATCTGATTTAAGAGAAAGGCCGTTTAAATGAGTTCATAAATTTCAAGATACAATAAATTAATCTAATAGCTTAACTTTGGAGAAACAATATTCGGTTGCTGTTTAAATACATAGGCGCTCCCGTGGAATGTTCGCTTTCTGCAATTAATGAATACAAACCAGGCGTAAACGATACAAAAGCAGCTTGTTGTTGCAAATTAATGTTTGTAAAATAATTGATTGTGTCCTAATACATGTACGATTATCAATATTAATAACTTATCTATCTCTTTTTTTCTTCCTTAATTAGACAAGTCAGCGATAGATTTAATGTGTTCTTGACCTTAAAATACATACATACTTAAGACACATACAAAACATATTTTTTTAAATATACGAAATCATTAAAGCGCCCAGCTCAAGCCCACAGCTTAAAATATCAAAACAAACCCAATAAGGAAAATGAGAGAAAAGTCGTGCAACAGATACCTACCTAAGTAGCCATCCATAAACATTTATAATTTACTTTGTGAACAAAAAGATCAAAAGATTTGAATGTTCGGAGCAAAAGGTACACCGGAAAACAATATAATTTATTCAACTGTCAAAGAGCCTCCGTAAATTCGATATCTTCATAACAAAATACAGCTAATTTTTGATTTGTATTGTATAAATTGTTACCATTTAACTACAGTATCTAATTGTAGTAAGTTATAATTTAATTGATCGCAATTATTTTTTAACTTAATGACACTGTCACTGTCTACTTTAGACTTAATGTGGATTTAAAATTAAAATGCGTTTCAGAAACTTATGGTACTACAATTACGTAAAAGATAATGGTAATGAAACCGTATTAACATATGTACTAAAAACTATTTAGCCACTAAACAATTAGGGTACTGTCCCATTCTTAAACCACATAATACATCTTAAGCTGCCAATTAGCAGTAAATTCAGTGAAATCCCGATATTTAGTTTAAATGAGAATTTGCTCTAACCGTGTGCTCCCAGTAAGAAATACCAGGCGCGTAGCAGATGTGCTACAATTAATCACCATTGTAGATAGGTACGTACTGGAACGAACACTTAGTACAAATTGAAGGTTCTTTTTCATTTGCGTTATAATTGTGAGAGGATGACGGATGCTAACACAACCGTCCAATGGCTAGCGATTAGCGAGAAACTGATAGCCGAACGTTTAATACTGTTGTTGCTGTTACAAACCAGTCTAAAGAGATTTTGCACGCTGTAAAAATCAAAAGCAATATATGTATCTAATTTATAGTTAGAAGTAATGTAAGTTTATAAGAGAGAAAATATTGAATCTCGCTTACTCGAACGCGGTAGGACTGCTGCCTGAGACCGGAGCTGCTCACGGGCTGGTTAAATTCATTATTCAGCGGGATTGCGAGTGTAACTCATCGCTGGGGCAGGCTCGACGCGCCGCCATTACCTACATTACTGGTGATCTGATTCATGGCCTCGCTCGGTTAAGTATTGCCAACCGCAGCCGTATCAATATTTAGCAACTTGTGCTTGCTCTGTTAAGGGGAAATATATTTACAACAAGAAACATGTAGCTAGGTGTATTACGACAAGTCCGCAGAAACAGAATTTGTAGTCACTGGCAAGATATGTTATTGTTTAGTTACCAATTTAGACATTAATGTCTGTTTTTCTTAGAGATTTAAGATTATAAAGAATACCAAATTAACGAAATATTACTAAATATTATGCAATTGTAAAACAAATATCAACAACTAATCCTGTGTAATGTGTATGTATGACAAAAATAAATGAGATCACGACTATTTGTCCACAGAATATATGAATAATTGCTACCTAGACTAAGAATATTCTTATTTACTATGTCAAAATAAAGTAATGCTTTTCCCGATAATGGGTATTACTTTTATTATAGGTTCATTCATAGTCCGGTTATTGCGCTGCAAGCGTATCAAAATATTTTTGGAATTTTAGTCACACCAATAAACTGAAATCCGTAATGCAATCTCTATTTTAATTGGAAATTTCATTTTATATTTAAATATTTCAAAGTTTGTCCGAAACAGTAATTTATAGCAAATAAACACGTTGAATATTTTCACATTTCTGTTAAACTAAACCGATCTAAATATAGAAACAGTAAGCAATACTGGACAGAACAGAATGTATAAAAAATTCACGGACATTACTTAGTAATCTATTTCTCTGGTTTCCACATGGAGTTTCAATTCATTCTAGGTCACATGGCACCGGAAAACATACAAACAACTGTTTGTTTTCCGCACTTAGCCTTAAAGTTGGGTCATTGTTCGCTAAGTGAACATCGAATTCATTCTAGGTTAACGTCACCCGAAAACATCCACAGACTTAAGCACATCGAAATCCGATATAGGTGATTTTATTATTCACACAAAAATTGTACGTGACAATAGCCGAGTTTATGGAACACTGTGAAAGAACCACAAATGCAATTTCACTGTCCTGAGTTAACTTCTAACTTTGAATCATTTGTCTCGTCATTCTAAATAACAATAAGATTTTGTACTTTTAAGTTCACGGTGAAGATGCCAACAAAGTTTAAAATAGTCTACTTCAGAAGTGTTCAGGTCTTATAATGGAAAAACTTTTCAATAGGTGCCTGCCTAATTACTTTCCTTTGAACACATCGTTACAGCTGGCCGATAAAGTGATTGATAGTTTGTGATACAACTCCTTTTAATCCCTCTTATATTATAAATGCTAAACTTTAATCGTAATCACGGAAATTGATCTCTCCAAAAGCATCTGAAATATCAGAACCGACAGAACACATTTCATTAAACTAGGTACCATTTGGCGTAACTGTAGAGTATACATATACTGGTAATTATGTCGATAAATTATAGGACTACCCTATGACTATAATACACGAGATATTATGAGAAGTAGGTAATTGAATACAAATAAACTCATTTTATAAATAATTATATGGTAAATTTTATTTGACTGCTGTGTATAATTATACGGGTATGAGAAGATTTGAAAAGACGCCATTAAAACAATCTTTTGATGGCAACGAGTGAACAGATGCAAGATTACTGGCTTTTTTACTCGTAAGAGGAATGTGTGGAACTCTTTCAACGGGAAAACTGTCTGGAAATATGTTGTATTCATCAACAAAACTGCATATTATGCTTGAGTCCGCTACTCATACTTACTCGCTACTCACAAACTAAGATTTAGATGACACTCATCTATGTATTTCTTCGTTATTAATAGCAGGTCGACCTGAATTGAAACTTTTTGTTATGAGGACTGTAGTTGTAAATAACGTGTGAGACTTAAGACGAAAAATTATCTTTCCACTTCTCTGTCCCTAGCTTTTTTTACATTAGATTAAAATTGATATTAAAGTTTAATAATTTTGACTGAGTTTCATGTGCTCTCGATATTGGACAATGTTTTACAATGACACCATGGCGTAAAAAAAAACACACTTTTCATGTACCAAAAATATAATTTTCAAGATTAGTTCTACTACTTTTTTAGCTTAGTTAATACGTGTAAAATATGCTTTCTAGTATCTAGCAGACCGCAGACAGATGGACAAACAGACATGGTGAATCTATAAATGTATCTTGGTAAGTACGGAACCCTAAAAACAAAATATACTTTCCTTGTTTTTTAACTTACATCTTTTATTTTTATTATACGTAAAACGATAATTTGATATCTCTTTTGATGTACATTTTCTACGCATAAATTAAATTATTCGTATTTTTTTTTTAGTTTTGGATAGGTTTGCATAGATACAAAAGTCTGCTTTACCAATAGATGAAACTGGACATAAGATAGTTTTTAAACAGGAAATCCACTTAAACTGCATCCTGCTCTTTTAAATTGGTACGCTACATAAAGATAAAATCCATATCCATTTCAAATTAAAATAAAACTTGGACTGCAAATAAAATAATAAATAATATGGAAATTAAGGTATTTAAAATTAAATAATTTACATTACACAGCTACCGACCAAATCAATATACAGAAACTAAGACGAAGAGGAACACTTTTACAAAATTGTAAAAATAATGAAATAAATAAAGAAATGTTTTATAAAAGGTCGAAGTATTTTCAAAAACCATTTAGGAGATATCCTAAATGGTTTTTAAAAACCTATTCATGCATATGTACGTACGTTCGTTAACCTATTCGTATATAAGGTCCTATTTAATATATAAGGTCCTAATTTATTGATGAACTTCCTTTTAACACATGACTATTTATGGACCTTTTTGTTCTACTGACGGATGGCTGCTACAAGAGAGGCGCATTCTACCGAGTATTTCTACATTTAATGCCTTTTTTTTACTGGATACTAGACCATTACTTCCTTGCTCAAAAGATCATATGTAACCTATATAGTCATGTGTTAAAAGGAAGTTCATTAATAAATTAGGACCTTATATATAGAACTAGCTGACCCGGCGAACTTCGTATCGCCTAAAGAACCTTCATGCTGAATTTCATTTAAATAACTTCAAAAACGGCAAAGTTTCATACGAAATTTGCACCCCCGTTTAACCCCCCTAAGGGATGATTTTTGAGAAAAATATTTTACTCGAGTTTCATGCCTTTTAATATAGAACCTTCATGCTGAATTTCATTCGAATAACTTCAAAAACGGCAATATTTCATACTAACTTTGCACCCTCGTTTAACCCCCTAAGGGATGATTTTTGAGAAAAATATTTTACTCGTGTTTCATGCCTTTCAATAAAGAACCTTAATGCTGAATTTCATTTAAATAACTTCAAAAACGGCAAAGTTTCATACGAAATTTGCGCCCCCCTTTAAATCCCCTAAGGGATGATTTTTGAGAAAAATATTTTGCTCGTGTTTCATGCCTTTTAATATAGAACCTTCATGCTGAATTTCATTCGAATAACTACAAAAACGGCAAAGTTTCATACTATCTTTGCACCCCCGTTTAACCCCCTAAGGGATGAATTTTGAAAAAAATATTTTACTCGTGTTTCATGCTTTTCAGCAAAGAACCTTAATGCTGAATTTCATTTGAATAACTTCAAAAACGGCAAAGTTTCATACTAACTTTGCGCCCCCGTTTAACCCCATAGGGGATGTTTTTTGAGAAAAATATTTTACTCGTATTTCATGCCTTTCAATAAAGAACCTTCATGCTGAATTTCATTCAAATAACTTCAAAAACGGCAAAGTTTCATACTATCTTTGCACCCCCGTTTAACCCCCTAATGGATGAATTTTGAAAAAAATATTTTACTCATGTTTCATGTTTTTCAGTAAAGAACCTTCATGCTGAATTTCGTTCGAATAACTTCAAAAACGGCAAAGTTTCATACTAACTTTGCACCCCCGTTTTACCCCCTTAGGGGATGAATTTCAAAAATCCTTTCTTAGTGAGCACTTACGCCCTAAAAGGAACCCCCATGCAAAATTTGAGACTCCTGGCACTTGTGGTTTCGGAGATTTCGTGATGAATCAGTCAGTGATTTTCTCTTTTATATATATAGATATGCTAAACGTTTAATTACATAAACTTGTTCAGAAAAATAGCTTTTAAATTGCATTGAAAAGTTTGTCAATATATTTTACACCCGGTCACGTATTTACCCGTGTATATCTCATAATTAAGTACGATGCACGTCGAACTACTAATGAGAAAGTACAGTTTGGCCCAAAGTTTGTTCACTTTCATAACTGTCTACGTGCTTATAAATAGAAACGACTTTTAGTTTACTCTGTTACGACGAAAATGTGACAAAATAGAAAACATTTTTTCATATAAAAGTAGTGACCATTATTCGATGAATTTCCCCTTTTATTTCGTCTTTAAAATACACAACGAGTACGGGACAGAATCATTAAATTCTAAATTCCTATGACTAAAAATAAGTCCCAGTAATGGGAGGGAAGTAGCTGACAAGTAATGGCATGTGATCTGACTCAGTTTGTGTGATGTTGACGTTTTGTTTTATTATAATTAGGTAAAATTATTTTGCTCATTATTTTTCGTGAGCTTCTCGAAATTAGCGTTAGCTGGTATCATGACGTCATGACGGTCACTATATTGATTTAATGTAATAAACGAATTAATCGAGTCTATAAAAGTCACAATCAGTTGATTGTGACTTGTGAGCAGTTGCTCAACCTTGGGGGCAACCAAGAAACGAAAATCCGAAAATGCGGACTGATGACGTTTCGTTGAATTCTAACCAGTTTTGAACCTTATTCTAACTAGTAATGTATTTTTTGACAGGACTACGCGTTTCGTTGGTTCAGATGGACACTTTTATTTTTGGTTTTCACTTTAAGGTTGCCCCACTGCTCTCCAAAATAACCCCAATTTAATTTTTGATATAAAAAAAAATCAATTTCAAAAATATGAATGGCTAGTTGCCTAACAACTGTAAATAAAAATCATAAACCCCAATTTAATTGAGTTTTAGTATTATTCGTTCACGTTTTTATTCTCCAAATGAGTAAACAGAGTGCAAATAACAATGAGTTCATCAGATTAACGTTTGAATTTAAGTGCGCGAAAGGAGCATGTAGCCAAAAGTAAGCGTAAATGTAATTACTGAACTCTGACATGCTTGGCGAGTAAAACAATTAGCACATTCCTTTTGTACATTAAATTTATTTTACAAAAATTTAACTTTAAAAACGTGCAAGTTCACAGTGCGCACTTATATTGTGAATTCATAACTTACTGCGATGCAAACGCACGCGTCATGCTAATAAATCTTCACAGCTTCTGACAGCATAGCCTGCGAACCATGACAGGACATCCCAACTGTCAACGTACCGACAAACTGCCCAACTCAAACTACTATCGACAAACTCCAGTACACTCCAGTAACGCCACTACAACGAGTCGGACTAGTAGGAATCCACTGCAAAAATGCTGTAAAGTATTACACAGCTCAATACACAGTCAACTGCAATTTTATATGTATAAACAAGATTCTTAATACAAAATGACATGGTTTAACATAATTAAGTGAAACTGACTGTACTTCTTTATGAAATGTAACTTAGTAATGCTATACTATCAAAATTAATTAAAAAACTTATTTCTCGTTGTAAATGAGTAACTAAGTGTATTAAAAATTTGTAAATACTAAAGTAAATCATTTAAAAAAATACATACATATTAACATAACATCATTATTTTAATAAAGCAAAGATTTATTGGCTACGCCGCTACGAGGAGCTACATTATTGCGTAGCATGTTAATATAGTTCGTAGCACTTAACAGAAGAGAACGAATAAGCATGTTTTATTGAACTATACAATCTGTATCCACAAAGACTTATTGCTGATTACATAAGCAAGGAAAAGATATATTGCCGCTTTAACCCCTACACATTTTTCCTAAGAGAAACTTTTGTAAAAGGATAGGCGAGATAATGACGGAAATTTCTCCAACAAATTGGTTTAGGCACTTCAAGAGCCGCGATTATGACTGGGGACATTTACCGCGAAGATCACATTGTGGAGGCTTTTTATATAAAATATTATAAATAGAAATAATTATAAAGACTAAGTATTTTATAGTCACTTACCGTTATACTCTCTCACAGTTTAGACAATTTTACTTAATGTTAACAACTTAAATTTACAACAGGCAGAAGTTTTTATATCGTTACGCGTTACCTTGAACCTAAACATCACACACATGAACATTACAAACAGGTAAAGATTAATTAATACTTCCCTCGCACTAATGAACATTTTATCTCAACGAACAAGCCGCGCTAAAGAGCTATCGTTTTTACGTGACCAGTGCCACACTGCCCACAGTAAAGCTACCTATAAACTAGCTTATAAAATAATCCACGATAAAATATTATAACCCGATTTTATCACAAATTAATATAACTAAATGCGCGCTTTAAATACGTGAATTTTAACTACGTACATATTGTACATACATTTAATAATTCGTAATACAAACTTTATATAATTATAAATGTACAGAATGCAATATTGCGCAGTTGCCCAAAGCGGTGGCGGAAAGATATAACTATTATATAATACTCGACAGTCTAAACAGTAGCAGCCTCTGTGCGGCTAGCTTTGTTTACTGTGCCCGAAAACGTTTTATCACAGCTAGCACGCAATATTGACATTCTCTTTTTGTGGTCGACAAAACAGAATAGAATAATATAACTCCTCATTAGTCACTGTTATTTTTTATCATAAAACGGTACTTGCTGTTCCCTGTACTGATTTACATTAACAATAAAATATTTAAATACTTCAATTTGTTTTCAGCAGTAAAATATATTATGTACAAGGATAGAAGCCAGTGCCGGTTTTAAAATTTAAAATAGGCAAAAGTAAAAAGCGTAGTATGTATGCGTATGTATAGTGAAACGGCAAGTAACCGCAGTTGTACCTCTCCCTACTATTCGAATCGAAGCCAGGTGGTGGCTAGTGCTTGCATTTTGCATGAGAACCATTGTTAGAATCACTACGCCAAAATAATCCTATGCGGTAGCACCAGCCGACATGCTCATTTCCTTTATTAAACCAACAATTTTACGTAGAAATACGTACTGTAAATATTAATAAAATAACACTGTTTATTTTCAATTAATACATCTATTTGTGAAAACATGAAAATTTCCATGTACTGACTGACCCAAATATTCAAAATCAAAGCCGTTTGCAACACGTGATTCCACTTCCCTTGTGCAACATATTTTTCTAAAACATTTCCAGAACACCATTAAAAACATGGATTATTATTTTTTGCGTATAAACTTTGGCGTTTCCGAGGTTAATTTAAAAAAACTTCGAGCTTCCTGTTTTCTCTTAATTTTTTTTTTCCTTTGTTTTTTTTGTAAATATATATTTTTTTCGCCTCTGCCTATCCGCATTGGAGCAGCGTGGCAGAGTACGCTCTAATCACCTTCGATTGGAGGGAAACTCGTATCCCAGCAGAGGGATGATAATTGGTTGATATATGATGACGATAATATGATGATATTTTTTAAATCTTTACTTTTACATGCACTTGAGTGTATTTACATACTAGCTATTACCCGCGGCTCCACCCGCGTGGGCAAGCAAAAATGTCAATAATTTTTCCCATGGTAATCTCTCTATCCCGTGGGGAAAAAAGTAGCCTATGACACTCTCTAGACCTTAAACTATCCCCAATAAAAAAAATTCACAGATTTCGTGCCTCACACGACTATCGTGCACATTGGAAATGAATCTACGGAATTCGAAAAAATATTGTCGCTTAGCGACGAGGAGCTCGATGGCGTCGCTGTGTGATCTATCGCACTCTAATATGAACACGCAAGTTAAGCGACATCGACCCTAGCCAGCGTTTGGATGGGTTTTGTTATCTTGAGCTTCTCCGTGCTTCGGAGGGCACGACCCGTGGGCACGACCCTTTCTTTATAAGGCAGCGGGAATATATTTCCCACCATATTTTTTTTTTTTTTAAACGAAACTAGTGATCGTAAATATTCCTATGGAAACAAGTTGTGGATTTTATATTAACATTTTTTATCTAGGAGTTAAGAACGGACGTCATAATATTTTTTTTATCTGTGGCAGTTACAAGTTTAATAACTTAGCGGTCCCCCGACGTGATGACGCTTTGGAAGTATTATGACTAACTACTATTAACTAATATAAATATTATATCATAAAATTATGTACCCCCTCATAATTATTATTTATTTACTTTTTAAAGGTTTCGAGTCGGGGGCTTTTAAAATTTTAAATTTAAGTTTTATTTGACGTGTTTTATAGTTTCGTTCCTATTTTATTCTAATCTCTATCCGTTTCATTTGGATTTTAGATATGTATGAGAGGTATTGCGAGATATGAATGAGTGTATTGCGAAATATGTATGAGAGTTATTGCGGAATATGTATGAGGGTATTGCGATATATGTGTGAGAGGTACTGCAAAATATGGATGAGAGGTATTGCGAAATATGTATGAGAGCGAAATATGTACGAGAGGTATTGCGAACTGTGTAAGATATTGCGAATTATGTATGAGAGGTATTGTGAAATATGTATAAATGGTATTGCGAAATATGTATGAGAACTTGATGGTGTTATGTCTTTTAATTACTGAGTTCCTATGGCCACCTTCCAGCTCTATCATCAGACCCTGGTTACCATCTAGCACCAAAGTACACAGATACACACGTCAAACTTATAACACCCCTATTTTTGGGTCTGGAAAAAAATATAGCGCGATAGCAATAAACATTAAGTATGACGAGCGAAGCCGCGAATCCACCTAGTGAATTATACCTATAAATGAACTATTCAATGAGACCATTCCAATGAGCCCAAACACGATACATCTGCTGTAATTTGACGTCTTGGATGTCGGTTGGATTCAAAATGTTTTGTCAGAGCCCACATCTGAGCCATCTATGCAAGTAAAAACTAAAAAACTTACCTAAATTTAAAATTTAAAAAACCCTCGACTCAAAACGCTGATGACGCTTTGGAAGTATCATGACTAACTACTATTAACTAAAATAAATATTATATCATAAAATTAAAAGGTCGAATAGGGAGTACATAATTATTATTTATTTACTTTTTAGCGGCTTTGAGTCGGGGGTTTTTTAAATTTTAAATTTAAGTTTTATTTAAAGTTTTTTATATTTTCGTTTCTATTTCATTCTAATCCCTATCCGTTTCATTTGTATTTTAGATATGTAAGAGAGGTATTGCGAAACATGTGTGAGGGAATTGCGAAATATGTATGAGAGTTATTGCGGAATATGTATGAGGGTATTGCGATATATGTGTGAGAAGTATTGCGAAATATGTATGAATGGTATTGCGAAATATGTATGAGAGCGAAATATGTACAAGAGAGCAATTGCGAAAATGAGAGGTATTGTGAAATATGTATGAATGGTATTACGAAATATGTATGAGAGGTATTGCGAAATATGTATGCGAGTTATTGCGAAATACGGTATTAGGGTATTGCGAAATATGTATGAGACAAAACAGATCAAACGAGCCCAAACGCGAGGTTTATGTCGTTTAATTACTAGGTTCCTATGGCCTCCTTCCAGCTCCATCATCAGACCCTGGTTACCATCTGGCACCAAAGTGCTCATAAAGACGGATCAAACGAGCCCAAACTCGATGAGGTGATGTCGTTTAATTACTGAGTACCCATGACTATCTTCCAGCTCCATCATCAGATCAGCTCCATAACTGTTTTAACAAAGGTGTGTGACCAAAAGTAGGTCGTGCCTCGCTCGCTTCGCTCGCTCGGTTTTTGATGGTCACAAGCCTACCTAACCCAGCAATAGCGGAATATCATAGATAGTCCTGGATGACTTCATCATCAAGCCCTGGATATCATCCTTCACCAAAGTACTCGTCAATACAAATCAAACGAGCCCAAACTAGACGGGGTTATGTTGTGTAATTACTAAGTTCCCATGGCCACCTTCCAGCTCCATCATGAGACCCTGGTTACCATCTGGCACCAAAGTACTCGTCAAAACGGATCAAACGAGTCTAAACTAGATGGGGTTATGTCGTTTAATTACCGAGTTCCAATGGCCACCTTCCAGCTCCATTATCAGACCCTGGTTACCATCTAGCACCAAAGTACACAGATACACATGCAAAACTTATAACACCCCTCTTTTTGGTCGGGGATAAAAATACAGCGCGATAGCAATAAACAATAAGTATGACGAGCGAAGCCGCGAGCCCAGCTAGTGAATTATATCTATATATGAACTATTCAATGAGACCATTCCAATGAGCCCAAACACAATACATCTGCTGTAATTTGACGAGGAGTTGAGTATACTGCAGGTTCCGGATGATGCTGCAGCATCAGATCAAGTTTACCATATTCTTGCAATATCATGACAGTAACAGTATACCAAATTTCAAATCGATCTAACTAGTGGAAGTTGCTCATTTCCCTTCATCAAATAGAAAAGAGCTGGTGATCTTCAAACGGCTGAACAGATTTTCATGAATCATAACTAAGAACACTCCCGCACCGGTCACCTTTCAAACAAAAATAACTGCATCAAAATCGGACCATCCGTTTGGTTGCTACGATGCCACAGACAGTAGACACAAATACACAAGTACACAAATACACTTAGGGCGGTTTGAAAACACCGGCCTCTGCCAATCCTCATTGGAGCAGCGTGGCAGAGTACGCTCTAATCATCTTCGACTGAAGGGAGACCCGTATCCCAGCAATGGGATGATTATGAGTTGATATGATGATGATGATGAGCGACGATAAAGTCGGGATAAGGAAAAGGTTACAAAATAAAACTACAACGTTTTTGACTTTGTTCAAAAAGGTTAAGCTACAGGGTAAACCCTTAACCGGATCATCTTTGTTTTAGGCTCAAATTATAGCTGACTAAATTGTCCAGACGAGTTTTTCTTAAATTTTTGATATCATTCTTCGTTTCCAAAATATCGAGCGCCAAAATCAAAAATTCGGAAAGAAATGATTTTTATTTTCACAATTTCGGCTATAACTTTTTTCGTTTTTGACTTTCTCAAATAATTCTTTTTGCACCTTACAGCTCTCGTGAATACGCGTCTTTTGAGCCTTTTATGAATATCATATCTTCACAACTCTCCGAGATATAAGGGGATCGCACTTTTTCGTGAAATCGAAGCCTATACTGAAGCGAACGAAAAGACATTTCCAATGTCAAAACATATCAATCCGTTCATTACTTTCGACGTGAAGGGAGGGCAAACAAACAAACACACTTTCACATTTATAATATTAGTATGGATTACAAGTACTTAATAACATAGCCAGAGAAAACTACAAAACTTCATAGTAAAACTTAACTAAAGTGAATTTTTTTATTCAATAATAAAGGGAAAAGTTGTTTGCTCCACTAGTGAGTGACGCATAAATAATTTAGTGTCATATGGTGGTTGTCCACTTCAGACCCCGGCTTTCGGATTATTTCCTACGCGCCTTCCATCCCTCATAATGACGGCGTTTGAATTTAAGAGGATGTTTTCACATTTCATGTAGAATGTGTGTTTTGCATAAACGGGCTTATTAGCTAGAAGGACAGGTAAGATCCTTTGACTAAAAACCCAGAGTTAACAAAAGGAATTTATATAACAAAAGTTCTTTAATTTTTTTAAGTAGAAATGGGAGAGCGGTGTTATGACATTGTTTGATGTGTTTACGCCTTCAGGCAGCAAATCAAACTCCAAGAAAGTATTTTTATACACTATACACCATCATTATTACTTTATCTTTTCCATGATCAATTTCTCTAATAAGGAATTAACTTGGAAAATATTGTTAGAATAATTAGAGAGATTACTTTATTTTGTTCTCATTAGGCAGATAACTACTAACAGAAGTTATATAATATTCATAATTATAAAAAAATATGTTAATGGTGTTGTATTTTTTAATATACTACAATATTTTAAGTTGGCCCGAAATATTGTAGCCAATTGAAGAAAAATATTTTCCGGTTTCACGTACAGTAAAAATATAATAATAAAATACATGACATAACTTTTGATAGAAAAAGAACGAAAGTATAATAATGTCTCCGACACTGAGATCTTCAATTTCAGTTACTGTCATTGTGCGGACATAGATACAAATAAAATCACTCGCCCGCACTTCAATGCGAATGTACCTATCCCATGAGAAAAACCGTATACAAGAGAAGATATACTACAGAATAGGCGTCACAAAGCCCCAACCCCTTTGTGAGGCTGCGAATTGAATTCGATGACGCGCTGCTTGATTCTATTGCTATTAGCAATGACAAAATTAGAATAAATAAGAGAAATAGAATTAGAAGTGAAAAAAATACATAACATTTTTATGACTGACTGTCTGTCTGTCCCTAAGTATTCTTAGATCTTTAAAACTACGCAACGGATTTGAATACGGTTTTTTAACAGAAAGAGTGATTCAAGAGGATTATATGTATGTATAATACATTCCGAAATTCCCATGGGAAAGCGGTATACACGCAAACGAATAAAAAAGTAGTCCACAGGTAGTTCTTTCGTGCACTTCTTTGTTGGTAACCCCCACAGAATACCCCTAATAACAGGTTCACAACAAACAGCTTCCAAAAAAATTATATCAATTAGATAACGATTTTTATCTAACTTTTTAACAATATTTTGCAGGTATTAAAGGCAACAACAACACCCATATACGAACGAGATAATCTGTCAGGCCCGAACACTCCGTTAAATACCGCACCTGTGAATGAATAATTTGTTTAATAAAATATATAATTTGCAAATACACACACTATTAGTCTATAATACATTGTAGAGGCACAACAGCATTGTTAATATTCATACATTAGGAACCGATACCATCAATTTAGCACCATATCGTTGGCAGATATCCATAAGCCCTCGCACCGCGAAGATGGGACATAAGGCATAATTTTACAATAAAGCATTCCAATTTCATGTAATGCTATGACTCGACAACAGTAATGAGACAGCTGCCAGCCCGGACTGAAAGGGAGGTCGTGTTTGGGGGGCTTGATCGCGTTCGGGGTGAACGAGACGCCTCGTTAGAATTATTTGGATATATCTCAAAAGATTATCGCTTTATTTATAACTTCATAATGTCTAACTTGTGTGGTGGTAGAGGCTATCTTTTGGTTTCAATGGAAAGTACTTTTTGACATACTAAGAAGCAATATAAAGCCATTTATGCGGTGTATATTATTTGATTAGTTATATACAGTGATACAGTTGTTGAATGTTTTAAACCTACGTTGTTGAAATCAATAACCACTTCTATATTGAAATAGTGGTTACTGCGAATATCTGATGTATTGTTACATTGCGGTACTATCATAAAATTGTCTACAATCATGAAATCATGAAATGCATATATAGCTATTGCATAAATGTTGGGGTTTCGTGAATTATTCTACTCTCTATTACCTATATCAAAGCATGTCCATTCGACCAAGAGTTCATTTTATGATGATTGACGATAGTAAAATTTATATTGCTCATAAACTCTTAACAAAAGAAGTAATGTAAAATGTATGTCTTTTGACCTACACGTTCTTACCACAGTCTATAATATATTATATTCTTTGTCATAGGCACACTAAAAGACATCTAAATAACAACAAATAGATTACAATAAAGTTAGAAAGTAATGTTCGGGGACCCTTACCCTGTGAAATAGAGATGCCAGTCGGCACGTATTATTTCTCGAATTTTCCCTTGAAAGTATGCCGACTGGTTTAAAAAATAAACCAACACAATTTGGACTTTTTGTATAGGTTTGAAACTTTTTCAATATTATGTTAATTTAATTTAGTCGCTTAATCATATATTCTTTAACCAAAACGATAAAATATAAAACGAAATGTTGTCTATAAATAAACACTGTACGCTTTATTCATCTTTTAATTATTTCTGAAATACAAAAGTGAACGTCAATGTTAGGAATTCGTGAGCACGGAACACAAAAGACCTTTTGGAACGAATAATGCACAGGGAAAACGGAACTGTGGCGGATAAAATAAAGGTTATTGTAGAGAAACAAATAGTGAAATAAAAAATGGTTTATTCATATGTGTGATTTTATTTAAAGATACAAGCAACTCTCAAAGTATTATTTGTGAAGAATTTTTTTCAAGACTATTTTCTTTACCCTCTAAGTAGTGGGGCAAAAATAGCATAGCTAACTTAAGTTTCTTCATTCAGGCGGTACAATATGTGACGGGTGACAGTGGCGAGGCGAGCCGATATTACAAAGAACAAAGTACTCGTAAGACACCACGACATATTAAAGAAACTTTCGACCAGCAAGCCAATTCAAAATCTTTCTATACTCCATTCATTATACATAGCATAGATAAAATCAGTAACTTATTTTTATACTAAACTAGCTGTTACCAGCGGCTCGCGTGTTCAAGGGAAAATGACAATATTTTTTCCCATGGGAATCTCTTTATCCCGTGGGAAAAAAGTAGCCATAAGTCACTCTCCAGACCTTAAAATATCCCCGTTAAAAAAATATGAAAAAATTATGTTGTACTTTTTCCCCGTGGGAATGAGATGTTTTTCCGGGATAAAAAGTAGCCTTTGTCACTCTCCACACCTTAAACTATCCCCAATACAAAAATCATATCAATCCGTTCATTACTTTCGACGTGAAGGGAGACAAACAAACAAACACACTTTCACATTTATAATATTATATAAAATAGTTATTATTGTATATATGTTAGTCCGTAAAGTATATATGACTTCTATATTCAGGTGGGTGGACAATTCTGTCAATATGCTTTCACTACAACTGAAAACTGCTCGTCCGTTTTCCTATAAAACTATTCTCCAAGCAAACCAATAAGATTAATGTTGAGCCTACTTTGATATTCTATAGATGTAGACAGAGCAATAATTCACACGCACAATATTTGTTGAGGCGCACTCAAATTCGTTGAAATATGAAATCATATACTAAAGGATACACTAAAGTCTAGTCTATAATCAAGGTTTTTTCACACAGATATCTGTATTTCGTGGGTAACTACAATTGAAAAGTACTTATTATATTTGTAACCTGATAATCTTTTTTAATTTATTACAAAAAAGATACTGTTTAAACAAAGATTAGTCAGTTTAAAACTAAAGACTAGGTATTTCAGCATTTTGGAGTGCGGCGATAATACATAATGCGGATGCTGATGTCATAAAGCAGTGCTCTACCTTCTATTCACCGTTTATAATACAAACGGTTGTTATCGTTTTCCGTCAGTCAAGGCGTGTATTAGACACGACTAGAGTTTCTAGAATCTAGATTATCTGAATAATACTTACGGTACAAGATAACTTTTGTCGGTAAACGTCGACTCTATATTTCGTAACTAATCGATTGTACCCTTTAGGCACTTCACATCACCTCAGTCATCATACTATCATATTTAAATTAAAATATTATAGTCTGAACATCATATTCAATTATATTCCACGTAAATTGTTTGATTCATTTGCATTGGTAACATTTAAATATCAGTGCAATCGCAAAACCAAAAACTTTTAGAATGCCACATAGTGTGGTTGCAAATGTGGGCCAGCGGGTGGGCGGTACACTACAAAAGGAATAATTAATCTATATAGTGTGGCGTCTGTGCTATCGGCGAATGTCGTCCACAACTTGTCCAAAGCAACGAGACTAATAATAAACACGCCGGTAATACGTGGAGACAGGATAATTTGCTCTTTAGGTTCTGTTTCGTTGTATGATGGGATTCATCCATTAGGTCTCTGTTGTTTCAATTATATCTGGCGCTTATTACTCCACGTTATTCCAAGAACACAGAGACATCTTGTTTGTCTTAAAACCATATGCATGAAGAGACACATAAGTAGAGTGACGTGAAATTATAGAGTTGTATTAATATTTTATGACTATAAATTAATTGACACGTGAGCGTAACTTCCGTAGAATATCACTAAATATTAATAACTTAGTTATTTATTAATAAGCTACCTACGATATTACGTATAAGCTACCAACAACGTGATGGTAAATAGTGCAACATCAACGTGCAGATTAACTTACTGCATTATAAATAAAGCAATTTTGGAAAATTCCTTCCTTTAATCTAAACTAAATAAATATATATGGACAAATTACACAGATTGAGCTAGCCCCAAAGTAAGTTCTAGTGTTATGGGATACGAACTCAACGAACGATAAGTATATTTTATAACAAATACATAATTATATAGATAAACATCCGTTTTTCATCATGACTCGACCGGGATTCGAACCCGGGACATCCTGGGTGGCGGTCCAGCGTGGTACCTAACCATTACGCCACGGAGGTCATAAAATTAGAAAGAGAAACAGAGAAAAAAATAAGAATATAATCTTGACTAGATTACTCCACTTAAATATTAAATTAAATATCGTAATAAAAACTAATAGCTTCTTGCATCCCATAAAACACTTACTTATAAGTCTTATAAATTGGTTCACTGGCAAAACAATATTTTTACTTTTCGACAATTGAAGGAATGAGCACGAAGTGCCGATAATGAAATTAATCGGAGCGGAGGGTTACAAAATTGGATCGGAACCAGCTGTCTCCGGTTTCCTTGTTATAGTCCAATGTTAGATCAAATTGCATTCGAAAATAATACTTATCAGCTTAATAGTTATAGTTTATTGCTGCTGCAGTTTCTCGATGTCTACTCTGTCTATGTTTATTTCCGTCAATAGTTCGGAAAAGTATTATGTCGTAAGCACAATGTCAGCAATTTGAAAATTGGTTGAAATATTAAACTTATTGACAAAAAAAAACCCTGCGAAAATATATATTTTTTAAACGATTTGTTAAAGATTATTTTGAAAATCCAAAATGATTATTTATTTACTTTATATTAATGGTTTTTATATATCAAACTGGCGCTCAACATTTTCACGGTGAATGCCTTTCGACAAGTGATTGACATTTTTCTTCCATTATAAACTGAATACAGAATAAACGGATCCGGAATTACAGATTATTCCAGTATTCAACTGAATTCTGTTTTGTTACACAAAAATCGACCTTGTATTCGATATTCTTAGTGCCAGTTTCACCACTTGCACAGTTTATTAATAAAATAAAAACTGTTATAATCATAGATTTAGTATATACTAGCGTACCTATAGATCGGCTTTGGTTTGATTAAGGCGAGACCAAAAACAAAATACACTAGTGTGGAATGTACATGTGTGCAATCAAGAAATATAATTTTGTGTATTTTCCTTTTAGTTTGAGTTACATCCAGGCACTGCACAGGTAACCTGTAATTAAATATTTAATCACGTCGAATTAACACCAAAACTACACATAAAAACCATACATTTTGTAAAAATAAGTGGGATTTGTTTTTAACACGACTGACGTCAGGCCAATACAGTCCGATAGCGTGTATAGGAAAATGGTCTCGCCTATCTATCTCGCTCTAACCAACGTGTATGCTATGATCTATCTCTTTTGCATTGCCAATCTTACGCTAGCATATAATAAATCTATGGTTATAATCATATCATATAAGTATCAATTTATCTAACAAATACGCTAAATGGGATTTATTAGCCCCGTAAATAAAACAAATCTAACAAGAAAACAATAAGCCAGGATTACATATTCGAGCGACATGGGGCCTTGTAGTGCGATGTTGGCGGACTTCGCTTGACATCGTACGGCATGTGTCGCCAAAGATATGGAGTGAAGTGGCGTGAAATTGCCAAACTTCGCAGAACATTTCACGCTGCAGCCTACAACGCTACCTCGGCGAGTATCATGCCTTGTGAAACACAATTTTGTGATGGCGCCAAATAAGTAAAAAAAAATCACAGATTTCGTGCCTCACACGACACGACACCTTCCAGCACATTGGGAATGAATCTACGGAATTCGAAAAAATATTGTCGCTGAGCGACGATAAAGTCGGGATAAGGAAAAGGTTACAAAATAAAGCTACAACGTTTTTGACTTTTTTCAAAAAGGTTAGGCTACAGGGAAAATCCTTAACCCGATCATTTTTGTTTAAGATCATATTAAATTGTAGCTGACTAAATTGTCCAGACGAGTTTTTCTCAAATTTTTGATATCATTCTTCGTTTTCAAAATATCGAGCGAAAAAATCAAAAGTTCGGAAAGATATGATTTTTATTTACACAATTTCGGTCATAACTTTTTTCGTTTTTGACTTTTTTAAATAATTCTTTTTGCACCTTACAGCTCTCTTTTTTCAATATTATATCTTCACAACTCTACGAGATATAAGGGGATCGCACTTTTTCGTGAAATCGGAGCCACGCGACTTCGCCTGCTGTCGTTATGGTATGGATATAACTCGCGCAATGTCGACAGATATGTCAAGCGAAATTACCCTGCCGCATACGTGGTACATTTGTCCCCTAGTGTACCCGTGTAGTGATCCTTAATATCTAAAACTTTGTATTTAATTCTCCATCAATTCAATGCAACCATGTTTACATAGTACTAAAAATTACCATTTGCCATAAAATGAAAAATCGACGAAATCACTTTATGATCTTTCCAAATCTTCACATCATTGAAATTCATACAATAAAATTTTATGGCGCTATCATAGTTTGTACGGTTATGAATCGCTTCAAACTGTTAAACAAAGTTGAACGACAATTTTAAAGTTATCAAAATAAATAATATCTTAAATTTTTTTACTTATAAAATGAGTTGAGCCCCCTTAGGATACTGAGGTATTAATCCTGACCTACTAATACCGTAGAATGAAAAAGTTTAGGTATTTGAAATTCTGTTACTCTGTCATCCAATAATGGCTACTTTATGTTGAACATGAAATTGTGGTCGTATTAACCATTTCTAGTTTAAGTACTAGTATAATTTGCGTTGCATTACGTCGCTCTACATGTTGTAATCCATTGTTGCGGTTTCAAATTCAAATAAAAGTACCCCTATGCAAATTGTAGTTTGAAGAGCCTTCAAACAACATTACAGCGGGTATGCGGTTCGTTTTCCACTAGGTATATAGTTTTCGTTTGCGCAATCAGGAAATAAAATAAAGTTTACGAAACGTTAAATTCTAGTGCCTAAGTGTTACATCGCAAAAAATACATAGAATACACCCCAAACAGCCACATCTTAAATATTAGACAAAATACAACCTGTGCCATGCACTCGTAAAAACTCTACCTACCTAGTTTATTATAAAACAGAGAGTGAACGTAGAGTCGAAATTAAAAAATGGAGGCTTCCACACGTTTTACTGGTTTCTTAAATATATTTTTCCGAATGTCTGTGACTTTAATCCGGTGTTTAAATTTTTAGGAGCTCCACAGAACGAACGAGTATGGCACTCTCGGGTGTCGGAGTAGGGTCGAGTAGAAGGCGCGGAGCCGACGCGGCGGGCCGAGAGCCCGGACCGCCGCGACGCGTCGCCCCTCCGCCACTGCTTCTGCACACACATTTACAACCGACGACGTCACCAACGTTAAAACCCTGTCTGAAAGTGTTAAATTTGTAAGCGAACCAGCTCTTAAGCGTAGCAACGCGCTGCGTTTGTACCACGGCCACAGTACACTCTCAATTTACGACGTTTACCTTTAACAATTTGTTCAGCCTATGTTTCATACATAGCTACGTTTTAGTTCCGCACACACTCGTAAATAATGCACTATACATTCCTCGTAGCCGCTGAAAGACATTTTTTCATCGTACATAGCATTTTCTTGGCAAACGGAGTGATTACCTTGTCCTTAATAATTTATTTGAGCTTCTACCAAGTAACACAAAGGCCAGTGTTATCTCGTGAATAAAACATCGTCTCTCTAGAACAGAGCAAATAGCTATAGGTTTTCTTTACACTTTCGGTGAGGTGGAGAAAAATCTTCATGCGCCCAAGTGTATTCGTAGGCTGTTGAATCGATAAATCTGATTTAAAAATTAAAATCATTATTTTTGTTGGTTAAATAGTTAATTATAATGAATTGTATTGTGTCCGTGGGACTCTATAATTACCGCTATTTAACAAAACTGCTATACTGCTTAATAAATTAGATATGTTATAACATTGTAACCTGAAACACAAACGCAGTTCAAACTTCATCTCATCAGTATTTTTAGAAATTTAAGGGGTTTCTGAAATGGTAGAAAGACAAGTCTTGTATGTAAGTCGAAAATAATGGAAGCGCATCGATTTAGCTTTATAGACGGCCAATAAATCACAGGTCTTCGATGAATTTGCAAGTAGGGATTTCAGAAACTTAGAGTTTCCAGATTTGTTACAATTCTGTTCGTCGTGTCGCGCGTCGTTCCCAACCCCTTAACTCTCCCCAAACACCTAATATACGATTTTAGTGACTTCTTCCTTTGGTATTGCGGATATAAAGTTGCATGCTGTAATATATAAATTCTATATAATTTACACAACGCCACATGGTCCCAAAAACAAGCTAGGCTTGCTTGTATTATGAATACCAGACAACGGATACTATACATAGCAAGCACCCAGACTCGAGACACACAAACGCCATCACATAACCGTTCGTTTCATTAAAAAATCTTTGCCCAATAGATGATGGGCATTATGTTTAATTCAAGATTAATAAACTGTTTATCACTCTGTCCATGTGCATAATGCATTTTTTACTTAACAACCTAACAAATACACTTTATTTTAGCCGACACGGTATAAAATGTACAAATTGTTCCGTTCAGCTGGGAGTATGGAACACTTGTTATTTATTACTTACCATCAGGTGTTCTAGTTTAAATTAAATTAAATACTAACTTATTGTAAAATAGTTAAATAATAATCGTTGAAGACTTACTAGTTTTTTTATAGTAATACATAATAATAATCATGTTATATTATATAATTATTCAACCATAAATAAACATTATTAGTAGGCAGATTAGATACCGTGTTAATAATTAATTAAAATATTCTCAGAATAAAAATGGGTTTTGTATTATAAGCAGAATTACAGCATCAATAATTAAAAGTACAATAAGTATTTGAAACTTTTACAAATAGATAAACGATTATAATTTTAGGAGTGGAAACTGAAAATCCCTATTTATTATACAAATGTTAATTACATTATGTACCTTTAAATATTTCATATTTAGGTATGTAAATATATAAGTGTAACTACTTAATAATCTCGACGTAGAAACAGGATCTTCAACGCCTAAATTATGCCCTGGGGGGTGTCTATATCTATACACTATAGACGAAGATATACTGCTTACCTTTATAGGAACAGCGAAGTAGTTTTTGGCATCCAAATATTATAGCAAGCAACATGTTAAACGTAATTTTAAATAAATAGAAGCGCTATGAATATTCACCAATCCCAAAATGAAATACTAAAAAAATAAAACTTCCCCCAGTTACTTTTTCTAGCCATCATGTACAGCTCATATCAATAAAACTGTATTCACTACTCGTATGTACTCTACAAGCTAATAATACTATGTAAATAGCCTCCGGAAAAAGAAATAGCGGAAATAAACATACTTGAATTATAGGCATTGCTATTCTACACATTTTCTTTTTACAATAAATATTGACATGGATCTCGACATCTTTCGTAAGCAAACACACTTTAGCTGACATGAACTGCGTGGTGTGGAAAAATCGAATGACTAGAGCGAACAATCAATGGGGACCGATTCGGGTTCTGCCCCAAGTTTTACGACCCGCTCGGTAACCGACAACACGTGTCCTGTCCCACATACAAACATTAGACAAAAGGTAAGCGAGCAGACAGTCACGTATCACGGCATTTATCTTACAGGAATACCGAAGATAAATCCGTAAACGTTGCGTGTATGTGCTATCAAGCCGTGACGGGAAAAAGAATTCGCGGGGAATACGGAATATGAAAATCATAATGTTTATAAGATATTGCTGCGGGCAAATTTATGTCATAATCTATTTTAACATGAATGTGACATGGAATGGATATGGGATCACGCTGTAATCCTTGACGGGGAAATCAGAGCTCAAAATAAAATAGAGCAGGGATATCATTACAAGCTAACAAAAGTTACCTAAAATAAACACTTTTATGGACAAGTTCAAGATTGTGTTTTTGACTTAAGTTTAAATTACTATTTATAGTAATAATACTCACAACAAATTATGTCGTGAAACTTTAAATTTTCTACCAACCACGCTTACTGTATTCACTACGTTTCATAGTAAAATGATTCAGGAGGAACCGGATGTAGTTCGCGTCGGCCAGCAAGTCCTCCCGGACAATTCACATTGTATATTTACATACATTAGACGGATATAACAATAGGCTATGTTGTTTAACAGATCTGGACTTTGAATTCGCTTACATTTTTTTATATGCAAACATTAGTCGACAATTAAATTTTCCGCAATAGGTCGACATTCATGTGAAATGAAACAATGTTTATTTAATCAAGTACAATATAAATGTCTGAACTTTTCAAATAAGTAAAAATGTGTATTGTCGTATGTTTAGAGTTTGTAGCATTAATTTCAACGTTATTAAAAGTTTCAGAAACAATTATAATAATAAAACTTGTATCATAAAAATACACCCTTTCCACTTGCCGCCATTACTTGTAATGTAAATTATCGTCTACAAAAATCTATTTACTGAAAGGGGTACCTAAATATTTCCCAAGTATTGCCGTGACATTTGCTTTTATTTTACGAAGGCTATCGGAAAGTATAAGTACATGTCTATTTGCAATACAGACTTAGTTTCGGTATCCGCTAAAGTTGCACATTTACTTCGCTGAGAGTTAGTTAGGATTAGGTGAGGCAGGGGTTGGAAACTGTTGGCAAACCTTCCAAAGTGAGCCTCTCGCACGTTCGTTCTATCAATTTGAACTTTGTCTAGAACTGTCACCTGATTAATTGAATCCATTGCAGTGCTCGCAGTAGTTGCTGACTATCATCGTTTAAATTGTTTAATTGTCGGATAATGATTCTTTTTTACTATCGATGTAGGTACCGAATATGATTGTCCCCACAAACTTAAGATTGATGTAGTTGTAAAACATTAAGGGCCAGTTTCACCGAAGCCTCGTAACATTCGTCAAAGAAACGGGCAGTATTTTTACAGTTTTAGTATTGATGTTTCTTATTTAATTAATAGCCTATTATGGACTTTATTAGATACTGCTACTTGCTACTACATACTACTACTACTACTGAAATCAGCCCTATAGCTGACATAACTGTGCTGAAATAATACAAATATGTAAATGTAAAAAAAATATAAGTAGATTATTTGACAGATAAGTAATTCGCAAATCATAAAACAGGATATGAATACACAAACGATATTTTAAACGGGTCATTAAGTTATCATCATGAGTTTCTAAATATATTGAAGACAAAGGAAGATTTGAAATTGTTAGCTTACCTAAATAATAATACAGTACCTATTAAGGCCTATGTATAATAAACCTATTTCGTTATCTAATCTTAGTTAATATATTTGTACAATTTCTTTGAAAATAATATCAGATACAGGCATACAAAAGTAACATGAAGCATATTATTCATAAGTAGGTATTACAAAAGAAAACTACAGTCAAAAGAACTTTGCATAGCTCAATAACTGCGACTGAACACTTTGCTTTTGACAACTGTCGTAGATTTTCTTCGACCGTACCGTACAAGAAAGAGGGTTATAAAATTTTCCGGGCGTACAGTGGGTTGTAGTGTGCAATATTTCTTTGTAACAGAATAAGTAATGTAAACGTACGTTTAAAGTGTAGGGAACCTTAAATTGTAGAATATTTTAAAACAAAACGTTTTAGAACGCATTACATAAGTCCTGTTAAGATTTTTTTAAAGTGAGAAATTTTAACACAATACATAATGTAGTAAACATAACTTCCATGCGTAGGCCAAATATGAAATTTGAACTTTAATTGTTGGCTACTAGCCAACAGTATCAGCGCCTAGTATCGGAAATTAATTACCATATCATTAGGTAAGTATATTATTATGTCTATCTTCAGTCGAAATCATTTATCGTGAAGTACATACATACTTTTGAGATTCCAATAATTCCTTGAATGTTCACTGTTCTAGGTACGATTTTGACAGATTTTCGATAGTTTTTACCTGATAACGGTCTCTATTAAGTAGCGAGACAGTGTTCAGTTCAGTACGAGTTTTTCTAGTGGTCACTCGGCGGCGCTTTATCTTTCCCATACTAAACTAACGCGCTCGTATTCGAAAGTGAGGTGAAAAACTCGTTCTACACACTCTGGTCCTAGCCTACCGCATATAACAGCCGATATTCTGTAAGAGGGTGGTAGGTACCAATAGGTACTTCCCGGAGCGATTTAGCTCATT
Organism: Endotricha flammealis; assembly: GCA_905163395.2. Taxonomy (NCBI): domain Eukaryota; kingdom Metazoa; phylum Arthropoda; class Insecta; order Lepidoptera; family Pyralidae; genus Endotricha; species Endotricha flammealis. The sequence goes on along the minus strand of LR990861.1, from coordinate 7,311,309 downwards.
TTATAAATGCTCTACCAATGAAAAATCAGATTAGCGCGCCGGTTACATTATCTATTTATTAAAAATTACATTTGTGAGTCTACTAGGTAGTATTTTATCAAATTTAAAACAAGTGCAATTAAATTATTCTCCTCGATTGCCGTGGAATGCAGCTATTTTCTTGGCACAAAGCCATGCGAGCACTGACTGAATGGACTAATTGACTGGCTACTTCAAATATTTATCACATTAAATACTAACTGTAGTATTTGAAGTTTAACCCTTGTGTTTATTTGGAACTTATGTAAAACATTGAACTTACTTATCACCTTATGTAGCATATTCTTCTAATAGGCGACTAACGGAACAATGGAATTTTAATTGACATTTTTCTATCCAAACTCACATTGTAGTGATACGTTGTAGCACAGATATTATTGTACGCATATTTTCATTGATAACATTTATTTATTAGGGAAACTAGGCGCTTCGTTTACAAAAATAATCAACTACAATCAATTAGTTGCAAACTTCATGTTGTATATTGATGATAGGATAAAAAAAAAAATTCAGTTGATCGCTACTTTTTACTGCCACCGCGTAGTAAACTGTTTTATGTATGTCGCATCATTTTAGTTCCGATTTTCCCGCCCCGAGGGTAAACATAAGGAGCCAAATGCTACTGGTTTATCTTATCTTATTCCAAATATCTATATCACTGCCTATATTCTGCCTAGAACTGGGACTAGGCTGGAGATAAAACATCAGTAGTACATTAAAATCATAAATGGCATGAAACAGCTTTACGTAATTAACGATGAGTTCTAGAAATACTTATACGTTAATTAAGTTTACTAATTTACATTTGAATGCTTTTATTCTGTAAATATGCGTTTTAGAAATTCAATAATAAGTTAATGATATATTAATTTCTGTCGCTGCCATTGTCAAATTAATTAAGAAAAATGTGGTAGCTAGATATTACGCTATGATAGATGATGATATAGCGTGTTTAATTGTCTTTAAAATGTTATTGAAACTCGCTGTAAGTAGATTGTTTGTACATTTAAAATGTAAATAAATTTTTAAATAGAGTCTTATTTGGGATCGACGCAGTGGGAAATATCTTTACTAATATGAGGGTTCCATGAAATCTCTGGCAATCCCAGTCCCCAGGAGATTTCTAGAAGGAGCTGTGTTGATAATGTACAACAATCTTACTCTTGTAATGAACCACTTATGAATTAACGTGTAGTTTTAAGTAAGTAATTTATTATACAGAGAATTACAGAAACACATTTTAAAGTTAAAGCCTACATTTTAAATTTTACCCTAATTGAATTTCGATATTTCATACGTTCATACAAGAATAAATTATTATATTGTAAATTGTCGATGAGAACCTATCAGCCGGTAATAAAGTTCATTGGAATAACTCATAACGTCCGAGTATAAATTTATATTTGATCCGGGAGTTCACAAAGTAAATACAAGAGTTTCGAAAGCTTTTGCATTAAATTTCATTTTGATACTACCAAATTACGAACAAGTAAACAGTTTTTGTGATCAATACTAACACACATATTACATTTAAGTTGATTATTATTAAGTAAAATACAATACCATTCAATATTATCCAGCAGTGGTATAAATTTGGCTAAAAAAAACTATAAAAAATATGTATTAAAAACCGTAAGTACTAATATTATGAATCTGAATATAAATAAAGTGTGTAATGTTACTTTATTTTCTTTTGGACCGTTTAGTTGACACCTTATTCCCACGAAAAAAAATGCAATTTTTTATTTTTTTTATGTTATACGGCAGACAAACAGGCAAGCGGGCCACATGATGGAAAGTGGTCACCGTCGCCTATGGACATCAGCAACCAGGGGCACTACCAATGAGTTGCCCACCAATCACGAGACCTCTAATCTACCTCTTAAACAGTCCCATGTCATAGTCCGAAGGAAACACAGATTTAAACCGTGGTTAACCGCTATTTATTTAACATTTTGTTCAATATGTAGAGTCAGAGCATTCAAGCAACTCCCACTCAATATTATTCGACATTTACCTACGAAGATTACAAACAAGGGGGATTTATTTAGGTACGGAAGAAACTTTTCACTTGAGGAGGTGCACGCCTACAGATATTACGAGCTGGCTACCTACAGTACAACTTATAATATTATGAATATTAAATGCCTAACACAACGATAGTGAAAATGGTAGCGTGCGTTCGAGTGGGTACTTCGAGTTCCTTACAATGGCATTTTATGTCAAGTAATGTCGTCTTCTTCTCTAATTTTCTATTTATTTATAATTTATCTAATTGGATATTGGCTAGGTTTAACGTGTCGTGAAAATATAATGGTCTGATTCCATTATACGCCTCTGGGTCGTGGAGGTCTAATGACAGTCGCACCACATAAAAAACAATCCCAAACAATGAATTTAGGGAAAGTGCGTTTTTCATCATATGAAAAACTAGGAAAACCCGCGCAACTTCATTCGCGTGTATCCCAGTTTCCCGTGGGAATTTCGGATAATCCTTTCTTATCGGATGCCCACATCATACTAAGAACCCACCCTCCAAGTTTCAGGTCTCTAGTAGCGCACGCAACCAATTCCAATGGATTAGGAAACCGGATAACTTTAGGAAACAATAATAAGTTCTTATAATTAACGGAAGTATTACATCAACAAGTGTGATAATTTGTTACCTAAGTGCCTAATCTGTACTGTAACTCATAAAACTATTCACCTAATTTTGTAAAAGATGGAAGTAGTTAATATGTCTAAAATGGTCTAAAATCATCGCAGTTTCGGCATAATACGATAATACCGCCGACATAGCTCATAAACAGGTCGATGCCGTCTATTCTTTCCTTTTTCCGACTTCCATTTATTCACTCATAAAAATATTGTCGCTATTCCAACATTATCCTTAACTCACTTGGGATATCGGAGTTAACTAACAAAACCAAGAGGTGAAAATCATATTACGACTGAACCGGAACTAAGTAACATGTTTTGGTATTTGATAATCTAGTCATAATATTATTATTATTTGAAAATATTATTACAATAATAAATAAATTACTTACTTATGTACTAAAAAGAATCCTCTCTTATATATTATCACAAAAATCTGCAATAATATTTTTTTGGTAAGCTTAAAAACAAAGTAAGGGCAGCTTTTATGGAACCATTACTTCCATTGCCTACCTGAAAACTGAAAAGAGCATTTTCCACTGTAAAATGCATTTCCTCCTGCACAGGTGTTCGTTTTTTTGGAACTTTGCCACAATTCGACTGCAGTTATTGCTCACACCTTCATAATTGTGTCTAACGTTACCGCTACAAATCATATTTTGGCAGATTTGTGGGTTTCGCGAGCTTCTTTATTGGATACTGACAGTTTCTTTGTTGAACAACCCGGTGGTGTAGGTGATAGTAATTTTCGGTACCAGCGGTGACGCGAGTTCGATTTCCCACTGGCACAGAATTCATAATAGTACTAAACCACTGGGAAAACATTATTTGGTGACATTATATGTTTGACTCAAGTCTGGGTATTTTCTATGTACTTAAATAATTATAAGTAAGTAAATATATAGTCATAAAATTAACAGGTTAAAGTCTGACTTACTTTGGAACCAGGGCACTATGTAAATTGTGTACAATTTATTTGACATCGTGTTTGATTATTTTAAGGCGATATACTTACCATTTATGGTAAGTATATCGAACAAGAACGCATTTATAAATGCGTTCTTGTTCCTGTTGTGTCGTGTACTTACTGCGCGACGCGGCACTTCCTCGCCTTACTTTACTCTGTTTAATATCGTTAATAAACATATTTTACCCCGAATAGTGTCTTATTTAATTACGTACGAGCCACTTATTTTAAGTTTGAATCGAGTAAAAAGCGACTAAGCATTCAAGAATACTTAAATAAGTGCTTTTTCCTCTTTTGGCTACCTTAATCCAACGCAATCCAAAAAAAGTTTATTCAATTAAGTTTTTAGACATGCTGCAAACAAATACCTAAGAATGCCGATCACCTGATGGAAAGTGGTCACCGCCGCGCGCGCCTATTGAACTCTACCATTCGGTTGCTCAGAATATTGAAAGCGGCTCGCTACCAGAAAAGTGAGAATAAGGAGACACAAGAAAAAAAATAATCTTCCTGATCACTCGCTCGCCGAACGAAACGCATTGAGCTGCTTCACGCCGATATGGTGCAAGAGGGTGGTACCTACTTCCCGAGCTAACCCATTTCATAATTTGCTTTGCTTACCACTCCAAAACTCATAAAATAAAATATCAAACACTTGCACACTTCCGTTATTCTCGATGTCAATTTACGAAATAAATGCCCGTTTACCAACCGAAACACATTGCTGCTTTAAAGTATCAACATTTTGTTATTTTTTTTAGATTAGGTAGGTAGGCAATAACTTGCAATAATGTGGGCTGCTGGCATTCTTGTCATTAATGTGGGCCATTGTTATTTGGAACGTTTATGGACGAATTAGGTACACTACGTATTTACGTAGTGAAAGAAAAATGAGAAAAACACATGTAGGTATGTATTTACATACCTACATGTGTTTTTCTCATTTTTCTCAAGCGCGTAGGTATAATTTGATGGTACTTTCAAACGCTCATTTGCGTTGATGTTCTATTTTTTAATGGCGTATCCACAAATTCCAAAGCTCGGCAAACAATGGCGAACAACGAACACAAACAGCAAACACGAACGTGTGGACAGCTGTTTGTCTGTTTTTGTTTGTGTTTGCTAGTGTTCGGCGTCGGTGTCGGTTTTTGTACACAAATCATAGGGTGTTCGACGAACATGTTTGGGAGGTATCCACGCTTGTGAAGCAGTCAGTAGTAATTGCCAAACGAAAGCTTTGTTTCCTTCTTTTTCCGATTATTATTTAAAAGTACTTGTCAAAGTATTTAAATTTCTTTAAATAATTATGTAGGTACTATTTTTTATTTATTTAATTTTATATAATAGGGTATCTAATCCTAGTTTTTTTTTATTAAATTAGGCATAATTTTATTTATTTTTCAGTTTTTTTTTCTTTTTATCTTTTTTATTGAGCTTTTTTCCACAGGAGTTTTTAGGCAACTAGCCGTTCATATTTTGAAAATGATTTTTTGAAAGAAAAATTTCACCCCCCAGGATTCGAACCCTTTTTCGTTTAATTTCACTTTCTTTTTTTTATAAAAATAAGTCATGCCAAAAGTGATCACTGCCACCACAAGTTCGTCGTCCGCCATACTCCGAATATTATTTCGATGGTGTCCGCCATGTTTGCTAAACCGGCATAGACTGGCACGTTGCATGTTCGCCAAGCGTTTGGATACCGCGTTTATGTTCGGTGATTGTGATCGGTGTTTGGCATTGGTGTTTGGTGTTTGTGGCGAACAGCGAGCGTGTGGAGGCCCCATAAGTATTGAGTTGTGCGTGTAAATATGTAGAATTGAACTAGGTGAAAAAGAAATTGGGGAGACATAATAATATATGGCATTATATTCTTGAATTTAAATACCTTATTTGATGTGTAAAATGGCAAATGCCAAAAATAAAATCTTCTACATAGAAAGTTGTTGCGTGAAAATAAGAACAAGAAGAATGCAGTAACAAAGACATGATATTGACTTTTGCATACTTACCAGCTTTTCCAATGTACCTACATTTTTTGGCATTTTAAGTTATTTTTAGATTTAGGCAACTTACAGCTTACAATTTGGTCGCGTTATATGAAAGCTTTAAACTCTAAATGTTGTACTTCCATTTGGGAGGATGTAGACGTTCTTTAAAAAAAATAAGAAAACACATCGACTACTGTCACCATTTGTACTAACTTTTTCCCGCGGCTTCGCTCGCAGTGGATTTTATGACATAGATCTCGTTTGACAAAAAAACAACCCGTAGTGCGATTTGTGGCGCCATCTGTTGGCCGACATCGCAATTGCAGCGCCACCTATAAATATTAGAAAAAATATTTTCCCATTGGAATGACATACTTTCACGGGATAAAAAGTAGCCTATGTTGGGCTCTGTACATACCCCTGACGATATGTATATATAGGTACAAATTTTCATAATGATCGGCTGCCCAACCAAGCCGTGAAGGAATAACAAACAAACACACTCACTTTGTCATTTATAATATTAGTATGAATACGCTATTATGGTCAGTTGGGGTAAGGCCGCTACCAAAAAGAACGTTCCTGACTATCGATTTGTCACGGACACAAGTAGCATCTTAAAGACCTTAAAGATATGGGCTATAAAATAATGTAACTCGTTAAACGTAAAATAAAGAGATTTCTGTAATATTTTACTTAAAAACATAACCCGAAAAGATCAAGTGGAGTAAAACTACCAATGAGCCCGAAGTAAGTATAAAACAAACATGCTAAATTTGCTGTAATAAACATTTTTCGAATGAATACTACCTACTGAGAAGTGTTGTACACAATTTAATTTTTTAACAGGACGTTAGTTTAGGATACCTTGTCTGGTTTCCGGACTGAGTTTTGTAAATCATATGTTGGACTTGGACTTGCCCTGTTTTTTTATTTACATATATTACTACAAAACTAAAAGGTTTTTCTGTTGTACTTATGATTCAAAATATTCGTTTTCCTGTGCCTATTTTTGAAAAAATGTGTAAAGAAAACTAACTGGTAGTCATACCCCGATTGGAAGGGCAAGACTACCAGTTTACAGGTTTTACAATTTCCTTATTATTACTGTTTTTAATAAATTTAAAACTAACTGGTAGTCATACCCCGATTGGAAGGGCAAGACTACCAGTTTACAGGTTTCACAATTTCCTTATTATTACTGTTTTTAATGAATTTTGTGGCAAAAACTTCATAGTATTTTAAAGCTTAATTTATATTTAACTAGCTGACCCGGCAAACTTTGTTCCGCCTTAGAGGCACTACCCTACCCTACCCCTACCCCTACCCCTACCCTACCCTACCCTACCCCACCCCTACCCTACCCTACCCCTACCCTACCCTACCCTACCCCTACCCTACCCCACCCCTACCCTACCCTACCCTACCCTAATTCAGAAATGAAAGAAATAAACGTCTGGCGTTTATTTCGCTCATTTCTGAACAGAAGCGCGCCCCGACACGCACGACACGTAAAGTGTGCACACCCACCGTCACGACAGAGTGCGACACGACACGCCCCGACACTTAGAGAAAGGATGAATAGAGTTGTCATTTGGCGTATACCCTTAGGGGAGAGAAACAAAGTACATTGATTACGCAGTGTTACCAGAAAAGAGAATATTACCCCATGATTTACCCCATGTTATTTTTATATACGATAAACTAATAGGACTATTGATGATTTGCGATGTATTTTTTCTTATAATCATCAATATATTGAGACTTCGATTTATACTTGTTATTATTTATTATTTATTTATGTTCGAGTTATAAATCGAAGTCGCTGTCCGCGCCTGTTTGTCTGGATCTCCGCTAACTCCTATTGTCTCTAGTAGTATGGGAAGGTTGGTGTGACTACAGATCTCTTGGCTTGTATTAAATAGATATTATTTTTAATTTAGGTTGTCACTATTTTACCTCAATTGTGGGTAATATTGCATGGGTAAATTCAAGTAAATTGCTGGTATCCCCAATACGCGTGGTACCCGACTAAATTCAGGAGACACAGGAAAGTGGCCGCCTGGCTTCATTTTACTTACCTACTTAATTTGGGTGCATAATACTACAAAATACGATTATTTTCTTGACCAATTACGTTTTATTTCGTTATTTCTGTACATTGAAGCCGTCATTTGAGTCTTAATAAATATAATCTGTATTCATTTTTATCAATTAGGGCCGAAATAAAGTCTAAATAGTGTACTTACGAATGAAAGGTTATGTTGTCGATTTTACGTTCACTGCGGCTATTGCAGCCTAAAACACTACAATGCACCATAGTCTATGAACGCAAAAACACATCAACTCAACCACAGAACACAGTTTTCGCCTTGTTTTCACCCTGAAAATTCAGATTTTGAGAAATAAAGAAAACCGCTTTCGTTTGCTGGGCACAGTTAGCGACTGTGCCCAGCAAAAAAATAGTATACGTCGATAAGGACAAAAAATGTTTCTCTAGCTCTTTTTGGCCTTGGGAATATTGTATTTACTCATCTCGCTCACTCCTACCGTGTCGCCTCTATTCATCCTTTCTCTAAGCCCCGACACGGTAGTGTGTTTCCGCCATTTATAACGATTATTTATCAGTGTTGTGTGTCGAAATCGACGAGGAGGATTCATATATGTAACTTTTAAGGGCGGGAGCTGGCAATACTTTTTGTTGTCTATTTCAATGATTAAAGAAAAAAGAGAGGATCTAGCATTCCTACAACCAAGCCTACAACATAAAAGGGGTACCTTAACTGTTGCCACAAACATGGCGTTTATGAGCCGACCAATCCGGTGTTAGAACTAAACTGACAGCACACCAATGATTAAAGAAAAAAGAGAGGATCGAGCACACCTACAACAAAAAAGGGGTATGGTATACCTAAACTATTGCCACAAACATGGCTTCTATGCACTGACATAACAGACTAAACATAATTTTACATACACATAGACACAAGCTGAAAATATTGCTGTTACTTTTAGCTAATTAAATTCGGTATAACCTTGTCCCTTTCTTTCATCAATAGCAACACTAACGCACACTTTTTCAATTTGACAGCCGTGCCTTGTTTTGGTAAATGGAATTTGTATCATACGTAAAACTAAACGGAAGATGGCGATTTGTTCTCGTTTAAAAAGTGACTTTTAAAGTTTAAATTTAGTGAATATAATATCAAAGAAAAAATTTGGGTGTAAAGTGCTGTGTAATACATTTTAAAAACTCTTCGTACAAAAGCAGCCAAGCAAGTAGTACAAAAGTACCCATTTGTGTCTGTGTGACTGACCTTTGATAGTATGCGTTTTTGCCACGATTTATTATGTCTGTGCTTCTATGAGCCGACCAAAAGTTTGAACTGGCAGCTTGAGTGTTTCAACCAATCATCACAGTCGTGACGTTGTCACAAAAATGGCGTCAGGTCCCACATGTCAAAACTCGCAAAGAATATTTGGATGTTTTGCCAGAAATAGAAATGTCAATAAAACAAAAGGAGATGACTAACTAGTCATCTCCTTTTGTCATACGAGAAGTGACCCTTTGGTAAACAGAGATAAACATATGTCACTTAAGGCGTTTCGTAAAAGCACGATATTTGCTTAATTATTCAGTAAGATAAAGTTTAGTATGTGTACTCCATATAGTTTGTTATCTCTTTGGTCTATTTCAACTCTTGTCACTGACTGACATTGACAGTATTGACAGTCAGTGACGGCACTGTCAGTGTCACTGTCATTCTCACACCGTCAACCCCGTGCAGCACGGAGCACGCAGCACGTGTGATATGCTAAAAGTTAGCAGTGCTAACCTAAAGAAGTATAATTAAATATTAATAATTAACACTTATTAACCGGAATTATGGTATCCGTAAAAGGAGTTCTGCAAAAAAAGTCAGCACTGAAAAAGACGCAGAAAACAGGGGCCGTTACTAAGAAAAAACTAAAATCCACATATGAAACGCCGCAAAAATCTAAAGTTCTATCAGAGAAGATAGTTCAAAAAGTAAAGAAAGAAAAAGTGAAGTATGTTATACCAACAAAATTCGTCACAGAAGAATTAGTAGAGAAGTGTTTAGATGCCCTTAAAAAAGTAACAGAAGCTAGCAAAAAGAAGAATGCAATCTTTGAAGAAGAAACTCAAATATTTATGTTGATCAACTGTATTAAAATACAGAATAGTAAAGGGAATATAAAATTGTGAGTATTTATTTATTATTGTGGTACCTATAGATAACTAACTATAGAATTTATTTAATAAATATTGACTTTCATGACATAAAGGTGATAATAGTTTGAAAAAACCTGACCAGTCATTAACTAAATTGCTATTATGAATTTGTTTTTTATGTTAATCCAATGTTTTTATTGCAGTGTGTTGCCGCACAGTACTGTAGCCTCTACAGGAGAGGTTTGTCTAATTACACCTGACTTGAAAAAGGGTAAAAAACCAGATCATGAACCAACTATTGATCACTGGGAGGAGATTTTACGCAAAGCCAATGTCACAGCTGTAAGTATTATATCAGGAACATTCCGGCTCCCTTGTATCAAAAAAGATAACAGTTCTTTATTTCAATTTTTTTTTCTATGCTTTAGGTGAAGACCATACTACCTATGAGACAACTACGAGTTGAATATGACCAATTTGAATTAAAACGTGGACTAATGACACTACACGACTTTATCATGGTAGACACAAGAGTACTAAATCATGTCTCCCATGTATTAGGAAATATGTTTTTTAAAAAACATAATATGGTGATACCTGTAAGGATTGATGAAAATAAAGACATAAAGAAAAATATTGATATTGGTTTGAGAACAGTCATGTTGCGTCTCAATGAAGGACCCACATCTTCAATTGTTGTGGGACATACCAACATAACACGCAAACAGTTGAAGGAAAATGTCATATCCTTAGTCCAGCAGTTGCGTGACAAGTATCCAGGAGGAGAAGCTAATATTAGGTCATTGGGATTAAAACTGCCACTGTCATTAACTGTACCACTGTATGTTACACTAAGTAAGTATCATCTCTAAAGATAGGTATTGATTTATATGTAAAAAATATTTTGAAGTTAGACAAATATACAAAATAAATGGCAGAACTAATAAAGTAATAATCCATATTCAATTAAAATTTATTACAGGATCATCCAATACCATCCAACCTCCAAAGATGACACAAAATAAACCTAAACATTCTGCTGTGTTAGAAGATGAACTGACAACAATCCTGGATAGCAAAGTCAGAGTGGCACCAGATGGCACAGTTCATTTAATAAAATCACAAGTGAAGTGAGTAATGAAATTGCTTATCTGATAGGTATCTAAACATATTTTCTGTAAGCATACTGTATAGTACCTATACCAGTATTTCCCAAAGTGTGGGTCCCAAAATCTACCCGCGACCCACCAGTGGGTCGCGGGTAGATTTTGGGTGGGCCCTGAAACTATAGGACGATTGTCGTACTCAAAAAACTTATGTTGTGGCAGAGATGTATCGAGGAAGGCAAGTACGATTGTTTCGAAACATTTGAAACTTTTATTATAGAAAACGAAGTACAGCCAGGTGTCAATATAGTATCTGCGATTTCCACTCATTTAACACAGTTGAAAAATAACTTTGATGCCTACTTCGGGGAAGAGATGAGGAAGTTCGACACGAAGAACTGGATTTGTAACCCATTTCAAGACAACATACCAACTGAAATGTCAACAAAAGCAAGTGAAAAGCTTATCGATTTATCAGAAGATACCTCACTGAAAAATACTTTTAATCGCAAGCAATTGACGAAATTCTGGCTGTCAGTTGCTGACAGCCATCCTTGCCTGTTTGACGAAGCAATGAAAGTCCTCCTCCCCTTCACTACCTCATATTTATGTGAAGTGGGTTTTTCAGCCTTGGTTAATACAAAAACTAAATACAGAAATAGATTGGACGTATCGAATTATTACATTACGATTAAAAGTGACTAAAATCGATGTCGACGCTAAAGCTGTAATGGAAAAAAATAGAAAACAAATGCATCCCTCTCATTCTCATTGAAATATCATGTCAATTAATTTTATTAATTGTATATTACAACTGGAAGTTTTTCTTTTTCCTTAATTGAAATGGGTGTGGTGACGAGCTTTAGAAAAGGCCCAAGTCCAGCAGTGAACGTCAGTAGGCTGACGATGATGATATGGTGGTGAACTACGATAAGAATTAACGGGTAGATGCTGCGGCAGCAACATACCGCTGCTTTTTTGTCTTCATGACACAAGGTGGGCCGCGAACTTTAAACTTTCTTGTAGATGGGTCGCGGTCCCGACAAGTTTGGGAAACACTGACCTATACCATATAAGTTTCCTAAAAGAAATTGCAAGGGTTGCATATGACATACCATTTTCCACTCATAAATGAAAGTTGATAAAATATTTTTAAATTTTGTGATATCATGCATGACACAGCCCGGACACTCCATACAACGCGCGTGAAATAATTACCTATTTCTACTACACAGGCCAATGTCGTCTGTACACGCGCGCACGTATACACATTCGTTCCCATGGGGCGGAGTGGCCATTCTACCTCGGGTTATTACTTATTCTATGATCATGACAAATGTCTGATTTTAACTGTTTAATTAAATAAATTTTGTATCATTTTAAAAGTGCAAGTGCTAAGTTTCTTGCCAGTTCTTAGTACAAACAAATCTGCTGTCTGAATGGTGGTAGGAAAAAATTGAGATGATTCGAAAGAGCTTGTCTATGCCTATTTAAATAAAGATAATTTGAGTTTCAGTTTAAAATTATCCTCCACATGTATACCATATAACTCCTGTTTGAAAGCACTTCTAGAGAATATTTAGATTTTGTTTTTTTTTTGTTACAGGTCTGAAGCTCAATCTGATGATGAAGAAATTAAACAGGAAGACAAATCAGATGGAGGAAGTGATTAGATTTTTATGACTGTAATATAAACGAAATAAAATTTGATAATTAATAGAAAAATTGTAATTTCAATTCGTACATAATAACAAAGTACAGAACATCTTATAACTAATCATGATGATACAAACAAATGTTGCATTAATTGCAAAGGTCTCAAACCTTGCCCTTAGTCATAGCTCTGTGAACATGTTTCATTTTCTTGGAATGTCTCTTGAGGAACGGTGATACTTGATGAACCAGGAATTACAGTAATCTGCATTTTTAAAGGCCATACCTTTTTAAATTTCTTAAAATTCGTTATGTAACTATCACAAGATTCAACCATAACTGGCTCTTTTTTTACAATCAATTCTTTCTTTATAGTGACAATTGTTGTCCCCAAATCCAAACTACTCATCTTACTATCCAAATCATCATGGACTTCCTTTTTCACTCTCTGAATATTTGAATTGCCATTCACTGTATTGTCCAAGTTACTTTTCATCAATTCATCAAGTTTACTGCCTCTCAGTTGTGATATATCTACATTTTGTTCTGTAATGATTTTCTTGGGGACAATAATTTCTTCCTCTATTTCATCATTTACTTCGTGTGAAATTTTCGTACTGAAAATATTACTTTTTGATGTGTCATCTGTGGACTTATTCAACTTGTCATCGACAAATTTAAATAAGCCATCTTCATCATTTTCAGATATGTCATGTTTCCTTTTCAAAGGTTTTAGTAGGTTCAATCTCTTTTCTGTATCTTTTGTGACATTATTCGTAGTATTTGAGACAGGAGTTATAAAGTTAAACATGTCATCATCATTATTATCAATATCTTCAGTAGCTTGCCGTTTACTTGGATTTGAACTTGCATCATCATGACCTTTTCTTTTGGCACTTCTAATATTTGTCAAAGTAGTGTTATCTGTAGCAATCTTTTTATTAGCATTTTCTTGAATATCATTGTCATCACCACTCAATTTCCTTTTCGAATTATTACTGGTTGAGAGGTTTTCAGTTAAGCTCTCATTAATAATAATATTTTCTCTGTTATCTTGCACATTTTTGTAATCTTGTGATTCTTGTACCAAGACTTTGGAAGTTTTTTGCTGTATTTGATTAGGTTGTTTCATGACTTCAGACGAAAAATTAAAATTAGGATTGCAATACTTATCTATGTTACAATACAATACAGCCAAACCAATTTCAGCATCAGCCACAACTCTCTTGTCCTTCATTTTCAAATGGTTGACAACATCATTAATCTGGTTTCTTGAGACCTGTGTTTCTGTATTAGACATGTTATATTGTATTACGATTACATCCTGTTCACATAACATGGCTTTAGTCATTTTTGTTTCACTCAATAATAAGGGAGTGCCAGAACTTTTGCATAGCACTGTTTTATACATGTCAAATTGTTTTCTTGAAAAAAATACAATCTTTTTTCCGTTAAACAACAGTTTCCTGGATGGATTAGAAGAAAATGACACAATTTCTTTGTTAAGTGTTGACTCCACGATCTGAGGAATGTAATCATTTGGGTCTGGTAATGACACATTTTCATTGATCGCTGTAATGCACTTATTCCAGTAATCCAAAGTTACGATTTGTGATCCCTGGACCAATGCTAATACAACTTTAATGGTCAAAGTGATAGCAGGCATGGTTAAAAACAAACAAGTTTCATCCCATTCGTTTTTTAATGTCCCACCTAACATGGCAAGACAAGCTTTCAGATTTTGCAAATTTTCTCCTTTCAAAGTAGATGTACATGTTACAAAGTTTATAACATTAACTCTCCACACACTGCTCAATTTTCCAAATTTTATTATATCATTTTCGCTTATTATTACTGGAATATTAATCTCAACTCTGTCTGGCGCGTTGTTGATAAATGTTCCATACCTGGATCCTAGGTCTTGCAAGATTATACCATTGTCTGTTAAAGTTAGGGACGCATGTTTCCTGCTGATCGAAGAATCATCAGGTATGGCAAAGTTACACGTTGAACCATCAATACTTCTACCTATTGTTATCACCTTATTTTGGGGAGTAATATATATTACTCTATTATTTTCTGATGTTAGATACCACATTTTCTAAACATTAAAGGAATACAACACAGGCGTAAACTTTTTGTGAGATGCTCAAGCAAGTGTGCTCAAACTCAAGACTCCACTCTCCAGAGATGCTTCAACAAAAAATGCAAAATCCGTCAAACCGGCTTCTTCTTCCCTTTGGACCACAAACAAGACGCAGATGACAGCTGTAGCTTTTTGTCGAAAAAACCCGGCAACTACAATTGGCAATTATTCAGTCTGTCAGATTCAGATTATTGTTTGCCATTGTCAAGTTTCGTCTTTGTTCGTAAGTTCGTATCGTATTCAGGCAACTTTATCTTAACTTACGTTACTATGCAGAGAGAAAAATAAGACATATAGAAAAAGAGAACGCACTCACGGCCAATCCGTGCAAATCGAATTGAAACTACGCCATCTACAAATTTTGACCAAACTTTTTTTTTTTTTAGCTTTCTACCTAGCTTGTCATATTAAAATTCATTCTATTCCAGACGAAGTTGACTTTATATGGAGATTAATTTTTTCGTTTTCAATAACAAAAATAATTAATCTCAAAATTGAATCAACCTCCATAAAAAAGTTATTATTATTAGAATTACCTATTTTTCATAGACTAATACGAAAATAAAACAATTTCATTAATTATAAACACCTATATTATAAAACAATACTTAAATTATAACAGCACAGCACTTATATTCTAACAGAACACCACTTAAATACAATATTTGTCTTTAAACTATATTTACAAGTCAAAAATCTAAAAAAAAAGAAAGAAAAAATATCAGCACTGAATACCGTTCGTTACATGTTATTGTTATAAATAATATAAGCATTTGTTTGTTCTCAATAACAATTACAATCTTATTGTTATATTGCCCTATTATTATTACTTTATAATTTTATGTTCAGTGGTAACAAAAACGTTACATTAATTACATACAGGCATACTGAATAATTGAATAATACAGATATACTGCATAAACATAACTTTTTTGGAAATACATATTAGAAGTTATGGATCAAGAAATATTGCACCAAATACAGTTTCATTTGAAGGAGCTTTCAAAGCCTTATTACTGAATAATTATAATACACTTCATTCCAAATAATCTAAATGCGAAGAAGACAACAATCAATGTTTGCAAACATTAGATCAGAATCAGAAGGAAACCAAGAAAATACCATTGACTGCCCCCCCCCCCCCCCCCCCTGTATATATGATTAAAGATTTCTATATATTGCGTGAAGGGATTTACTTGAAAATTTGAATACTATTGATCAATAAATTTTCAAGTAAATCCCTTCAAGCAATTCTTAGAAATCTTTAATCATATGTACCGGGGGGGGGGGGGGGGGGTCAGTTACTCCTTTGTTGACTGTACGTAAATTTTTTCAGGTAAAAATTTCAAAGACATTCCCATACGTAGGTTAGGTACACGTTAAAGCATTTTTAAAAATGACTAGCCGTGTCATTGATGTGTTGATAAATTTTGAAAATTAAATTGACCAGGTTTAAATTTAATAACATTAGAAAATTTTGTGATTCTGGTGATAAGTCATGTAGCTTAAGTTTGATGTGATTTCGAAATGTGTATTATTTTTATAATGTTTATGTTTTTCGTAATATAATTTTGCAGCATGTTTTATTTTGTCTTCTTCGTATTTAACAATTTACCAACCAAAATACTATTTTAATACTTTACCGTCCGGTGCAATTTTAAATGTATATATGAGAATACATCGTGTCGCCATATCTTTTCACGAAATGAGGTGAAATGTGTGGTGATTGTGTCTGGCTCTGGATCTGGATAGAATCATTGGCTGAAATTAATTTTATTAATTATTGAAAGAAGAACAAACAAGTAGAAGAAGAGAAAGTGATTCTAACTTACCGGTTAGATGTAATAGAATCTATTTTTTCTATTTTTGTGAATATATTTGAAATGAATATCGCAAACTTTTGATTTTTGATATTTTGTGAAATCTTTTTCTGAATTGAGAGCCCCCCCCACAAACTTGAACCCAAGTTTTAAATCTTTCTGGGTATTACATTGTATTTGGAAAATAATGTAAAGGTACACCTGAAATAACAGTATATAATGAATATATATTTAGTTTTCATGGTATAAAATGAATATTAACATTATTTTAAGCTTTACCTTTTAATCTACATCCAAAAATACAAATAGCAGGCATTATTATATTATTTTATAAATATTTTTTACAAAAAAGCTTGGAAATAAAATGTGAAAAGTTTTGAAGTTTAATTTATTATTTTTCGTGATATAGGTACTTTTTTGTTTTCTTTATGTTTCCTTATTACAATACTTTTTGGTATCCTTTTCTACCATGGATGTAGTAATAAACTCATAAGTTTGATTTCTATATCCATGTTTTTTACAATGTTGCCAGAATAAAAAAAAGTGATCAAAAGTAGAAATTGGTCGTCTGGACGGCCCTTAATAGAGTTGGTATTCGCGTGCCGCACTAAAAACGAATAAAATGGGTTTTCTTGGTAACGTAACGTGGAGTTTTGTACCATAGACAGCGTATCTTTTGACAGATAATTTGAGATGTCATTATACCAGGGTTGCCAGATTGGGGGTTTTTTTCGCGATTTTGGGGAAAAATTTGACTCTCGGCGAAAAACTGGGGAAATAGAATCTTTGGGGAAAATTTTGGGGAAATAAAATACGTGATGGGGAATTTTAGCGAATTTTTTTGCACTTTTATACTAACCTAACCATCTTTTTTGGACTAACATCCTGGCTAAAGTGTAACAATCAATCCAGAGCCATTTAAAAAGCTGCTGTCTCTCTCTCTACTATTCTATAAAGTCTAGCTATCTAGTATTATGCCTCTTTTGTTTTGAACGTTTTGAACCAAAGAGGAACTCACTTGATTTGCCATCTCTCTAGGGTATAATGCCTTTTGCTTCAAATTGCTGTTTCTCACGTAGTTGTTAAGGAGGGAAGTCCTTTCAATACGTCCTACTCCGACTATCTTCTTTCTGATTAAATTCATTGTGAGTTCCAAGACAGCTGTTTTCTCCCCCGGGACGTCAATAAGCTTCATTGCTTATTGTCTATCTGAGGTCGCCGTTGTTGATCCTGGCTACACAGGAGACACAGTGGTGGGAATGTCTGGTGGGCTTGTCACGAACCAAAGAGGAAAAAACCTTATCGGAGTTTAAGACGAACTTCAGGATGATATTCCTGAAATTCCTACCATGGATAAGTTCAGAGATACTAATTCCCATACTAATCTTCCACCACTATCTAAACTACACATTTAAGAGTTTGCCAAAAAGGTAACAAACCACACATTCATGATTTCCTCATTTTCCCTTGTTATCTAATAATGTTTTAGATATAATATGACATTTAATGACATACTACATGTTGGCTCAGGTTTCAAGAACCGCTCAAAGGGAGACTAAGATTACTGTATGAAAGTAGAATCTTAAGAACCGTCCGAGTTACCTTTGAGGAAAATTATATCCCACCAAAAACATTTTCATGTAAAATGTTGCCAAGACGCGACCATATGACTCGCACTGTCAAAAAGTTATCAGATCTCATGTAGAGCCAAGCTTCTAACTCTACAAGGCCTAACTACACAAACTTTACACCTTAATCAAAATATGTGTGTTTGCCGTTTCGTTACATACTACAAGAACTAATGTATAACAGAAAAGTATGATGATGAATAGTTTATGATTAAGGTGTAGAGTTTGTGAAGTTAGGCCTTGTAGAGGTAGGGCGTGTAAAGTTAGAAGCTTGGCTCTACATGAGATCTGATAACTTTTTGACAGTGCGACTCATATGGTCGCGTCTTGGCAACATTTTACATGAAAATGTTTTTGGTGGGATTTCATTTCTTTTTGTAAGTTGCTTATATATTTTTTTTCTTTTGGGGTGAAGTTCCAAGTTTTATGATATTTTTGTTGTTTGTGTACTAATACTAGCCTACATACCAAATTTCAGCTTTCTAGGATATTAGGAAGCGGAAATCTCATACAAACTTCCATCCCTTAGGTTAAAGGGTTGGGGGATGAAAGTTCCAAGTTTTTTTTTTTTTTTGTTGTGTTTGTAGTAATATTAGCTTACTACCAAATTTTGGCGTTCTAGGACTTCAGGAAGTACCTTAAGAATTTTGATGATCAGTGAGTCAGTGAGTGAATCAGTGACGAAATGGGTGGTTTTTAGACATTAATAAAATCTAAAGTATAATAGCTACGACATTCAAATTTTGAATGTTCAATGATTGTACTGGTGTCATTTTATCTTGAAATTTTTAACTATATAAAGCATCATCCAAACCAAAGTTATGAGAGTTCAAAAAAACGACGAAACCTTTCGAGAAAAGGTAGGTAGTGCCCTTGCGCTCCGCTTGGCTCGTCTTGGCAAAAAAAATAGTATGGAAAATGACTGATAGCTGTCAAATGTGTAGAAAATTAGACAAAAGCGACATCTGAAGTGAGGAAAAGGCAGTTTTTAACCCCTTTTATTTGTAACAAAACTTTTGGGGGTTTTCTGTTGAAAACGTATCATTTTGGGGTAAAATAAAAGTCAGTTTGGGGAAAATCATAAAATTGAATCTGGCAACCCTGCATTATACTGACTGTCATCCCGCTGTTACTATGGTAACGAACGATGTCATGTATCAATAATAATTAATTTGTTAAAATTCGGTAAACCTATAGCAAATTTTACTATTTCATAGAAGTTTCATGTAATGACGCTGTATATTGATACGAAATTAAACTTCACTGATACTAATGTAGTGTCTACAGTAGGATCATGGCATGCCTCACTACCGCTTTTAGCTGTGGGATCATTCAATCAGGATAAAGGAGGATTTGTAACTATTTTCCAAGAGAATGTAATTTATTCGTCGTTAGTTCTTTTGAATTTACGGTGTATAAAGATTGTTGTTTGACTGTGTAAAACTGTTTCAGGGGCAAGCATTAGAGGGCTGTGAGTGGCCTATACTATTATCGAATCAAGTCACTGCCCTAGCTTGGCATCCAATTAGACGATTATTAGTCGTCGGCTGGGATGGCGGAGAACTCTATATCTGGCTGGAATACTCATGGGCACGGTTAGAGGCTCCTCATAATGCAGCTCTTACCACAGTGGCCTTTAGTCTTGGAGGGGGGCGTCTCCTTGCTTCAGATGCAGCTGGATCTCTGTCAGGATGGCAATCAGCATCTGGGGCACCTCTAACGTCCTTCCATCATCAATTGGGTGATGTGATCACGCATGTCACATATTGTTCCCCTCGACCAAACAGTGAGTCATCCATCAGGGGCTTGGCTCGTGCAGCTGTTGCTGGAGATGAAAATGCATTGGATGCACTCGCTGCCTGGCGACCTCGAACTACAGCCAGAATGAGAGAGGGTACACAACCTGATAACCATGCCTGTTATGCTGCTCAGGATAATGGTGTAATTTTATATATTGATCAGTCTGGTGCCTGCTCAGAAGTCCTCAATGCTCCTGGTAATATAATATTTATGAGTATTATTAACAATATTTATCTGTTGGTTGCCTGGGAATCAGGAGGAGCTCTCAGCCTGACAAGATTTGTGACCGCTGATGATGGATCTTTAACAACTGATACCCATGTTAGAATGGCAGCTAGGAACGGGCAGTGCATTGTGCTTGCTGGAAATCATAATGTTGCAGTAATTACTGGAGACAATTTGATTAGAGTATGGGATAGTGAAACTGGTGATAATGATGCCTTACCTAATGAGAACGAAGAAATTGCTGCTGGTGACATATTTACTAGTATAAGTTATTGTAATTTAAGTGACACACTCTGCTGTGGAACTTCACAAGGAAATTTGTACTTATGGAGAAGAGATCACAGAAATCAGTGGAAACTGATCAGCAGCACATCTGTTAAGGGTACTGTTAAAGAGGTCAGTTGGGGGTCAGAGGGTTTGATGAATCCACTACTACATGTCAATTGTATAACCAGTGCATTCATTTTGCGAGAGCAACCAATCTGTTGGGGATACTCACCAAATGTTTCGATGGTACAAAAGTCAGCCCATGAAATCTTGGTGTCTAATAAACATAATTTTCAATCAAGCATTGATACAACAATTACAGTCAGAGCTTTTGCATATAAGGATCAATATGTAGCATTGGGGGATGGCAAAGAAGTTCAGGTAATCTCAATTTTAATCAAATTAGTTAATTATTTTAAATCTATATGTCACTTCAGACTTACTTCTTTCAACAAGATCACTTTGTCCTCACAAGTGATTTTGATAAATGGAGAAGTAAGTGAAAACTGATAAATAATAAATGTAAAAAAGTTAACATTAAGTACTTTTTTATTTTTTGCAGGTTTGGATGTGCAGTAAAGATAGTGACACACAATTTTCACTTTTAAGAACATTTACATGGAAAACTGATGTTTTAATAATATATAATGATGTCCTTGTCGGCATTGTTAATCCTCACATTGAATGTTATACTATTACTGGCAATAGCTTGGGAATATTGCCCAGCACTGAGGGCGAAGGCGAACCAATTGGCATTACCAACACCAATAAATTTATTGTGATTGCAACAATGGATGGTACATTAAAATTGGCTGAGATCACAAAGAAAGGGCTTAGAATGCCATACCCTCCTAAAAACTGTTATCAGATGATTGAAGATTTTGGTGAAGTGATGAGAGCCTCTGTCAACTCGTCTGGTCGGTATATCTGCTTGAGCATTGCTAATGCAGGTTTAGCACCTGATCCTAGACTCTATCTATGGGATGTCGCCAATGATGTCATTACAAACACACTTGTTTCTGATAGCTTAGCACCACCTTATCAAAGTGTACCCATTGCAATATTATGGGATCATAATGACCTTAGAATAGTCGCCGTTCATATGAGATCTTCAGACTTGGACAGAATTCATTTATTTTTTTGTCATGAAGGTGAATTATACGAGTACAAAAACTGGTCTCCATTGTCTGAGGAGTATTTTATGTCTGATTTTATGCTATGTTCCCTTTATGCACCTCATGTAGTAATTTTATCGCAACAAACTCTTAAAAAAATACTTTTACACGAGTTTGAAACTATTCATGAATACGATGCTACTAGTACACGACAAGTATTAGATTTCTTGTATCACATGACCTCTGGAAATTTGGAGAAGGCGGTTGTTGTGGGAACTAGTGTGGCAGGCGGCAAGGGCTCTGTAATTTGGGACAGCTTGGCAAAAGTATGTGTCTCCCGGAAACGTCCCGACGTTGGTGCTGTATGCTTGAGTAAAATGGGCAATATTAAAGGAGCTCTTATGATGCGAAAAGTGATGAATGACGACGATATGGATGACACATGCAAAATAGGTGTTCTTGCTGTTAACCTTGGTATGATTGATGAAGCGGAAAAATTATTTCGTCAAGCTGAACGTCCCGATTTAATAACACGGGTCATAGCAGCCAAAGAAGGTGGATTAAGTGAATTAACAAACGGAACTAGCGAAGGTGAAAATATTCTGCTTATTAAAAGCGCGCAACATAAACTGGCTAAAGTTATGTGGGCCAATGGAGAGACAGGGCCAGCATTAAAACTTTTTGAAAGCGCTGGCACTTTAGTACCACATGTTCCACGACAATTAATAGCGCAGGGTCAAGCCCATATGTTAGCTCAATACGTAGCTAATTCCAATGACGCTAGTCTTATAACGTGGTGGGGCCATTATCTGGAGAGTATTGGTGACTTGGATGGCGCCCTAGAAGCTTACGCTCGCGCTAATGATTACGGCGAACAAACAAGATTGCTATGTCATATGGACAGGTTAGATGAAGCTGAAAAAGTATGTCAGAAAAATTCTTCGTCATTATATCAAATGGCAAGACATTTAGAAATGCAAGCAGATAAAACTGAAAGTGCTGTGAAAGTAAGTTATTGCTAGTTTCAAAATGTAAATTATGAAAGCCGTGTAAAAAAAAAATAAAAAAAAAAATGATTCAGCATTTTAAATTAGTTGTAACATTTCAGATGTACATAAAATGTGGCGCAATATCGTCTGCTATCAGAGTAGCTGCGGAGGCCAGTGCATGGAGTCTTGTATGGCGAGCAGGCTCGGCGTCACCTATGCACGCACTTCACGCTGCTTCTATTCTCGAGAATGCTGGTCAAACAGAACAAGCTATTGCATTGTATCAAAAAGCTGGTAAGTATAGCACAAGTAACTTCAAAAAAACTGATTGTGGCGCTGGCGTCTACGCTGTTGAACATACGCACTATTTACTTGACATGCTATTAATACCAGTGACGAAGGAGTTTTATGTGTCGTTAATAATTAACGGATGTCAAACTGTAATCTTTGTTTGGTTGTGAACAAAGTAGAATTCAATAAGATGAAGTTTATACAGCTTAAATAGGCAAGCAAAAATTTAATAAAACTTTCAAAACGTTTTTATTCCAATAATTACAAGTTCTCTTGAATCATCACTTTTTTTACATATAAATTGCTTTTTCAACAGGTAAACCACATATGGCCTTAAGGCTAGCTCTAAGCTGTGGAGATACAAATGCAATGGTAGCGGCGGTGGAATCACTTGGTGATAGCGTGGATCCTGAAGTGGCGCACACACTTGCAGCACATTTGCAAAGAGCGGATCGCCACTCGCATGCTGCTGCGTTACTCGCTACGGCTGGAAAGGTGATTTATGTATTATTTTTTCTCACATTTAATGTTTTCATTGTTCATACATACACAGCCTTATTTAATAATTAACACATAAATAAAAGCTTCACAATCAGTAGCGGTTGGCAACGAAAGTCAATAAACTATTTGAACTAAGATTTTCGAAGAAAAAGACATTCTTCGAAAGATGTCTTTATAAGGCTTATGTCCACAGGTCCGCATCGTATGTATCGGACGCATCGGACGCATGGGATCAATCGGATTTGCCTACATGTCTTTATGTGAATAATATTTGTATTATACGATAAAATTTCTATGTAGTATGAAGAAGCTCTAGATATAGTGGAGCAATCATCAGCGCCGTTGTCTGAAGAGCTGAGTGAACGACTAGCAGCGCCAGCGGGAACTACTGGCAGGGATGCACTATTGCGCCGACTAGCGGATGTGCTTGGTACAAGGGGGTTGTACCATCAAGCTGCTAAAAGACTGGCTCATGCTGGTGACAAGGTATTCAAACATTTCACCTCTCATGAAGTAAATTAGGTATTATGTAACACGTGCACATAAACGCCGACATATATGGACTGCTCGAGCAGTTCGCTATTGATCAACATACACTGACTGCTCTTGCAGTCATTGTCAACAGCTTGAAGCTTTGACCCCCGAACCAGTGGTAATTGCTCGAGCGGTTCGTATATGTGTGTATGTAGAAGACTGTAGTTCACTATGCAGTTGCAGCTTGAAGCAGTTCATCCTGGTTGCTTGAAGCGGTGTAATAACATGAATAATTAATATACCATTTTATTTGTTAAAAGATAATTAAATTAACAAGAATACTAACATAATATAAGGTCCTACTTTATTAGTGAACTTCCTTTTAAAACATGACTATGTAGGTTACATATCGCCGTTATACTTTGAAAACCAATTATCTGATGAAAATGTGAAAATGAGATAAGTGGTATACAAAGTTTCAGACGTTGAAAATGAACCGTACAAAATAGCTACATGATTATTTATATATTTCATCCATACATTGATTAATATACTATAATGGGCGTCGTTTTACAAATAAAAAAATTGAGCGCTTTGTGGTATATTTGATGGTAACCGTCACAAGGTCTGCTATTTAATTGGTTTTCCCTGAAGACTGTTAATTCGTTATTTCTTCTAAACTAATAAGAATACAATAAAATCCACGAAATTAGTTTTTCATTTTACTAATTCAAAATTATCAGTTACATAAAAATACCTAAAAGATGTCTTTTTGTGGAGATACAAGTGAAAACGTGTAAAGATAATTGGTTTTCCTAGAAGAAAATTTGTATCATTCTCACAGAACTCCTAAATAAATAAACTCGAGCGTTGCTCAATCCGTTACTTTGCCCGCGTCGTGAGCTTGCCCACTGCTGCAAGCATGCCCCGCTGTCCTGGGGCCCGATTCTACTAAACAAATGCACCAATGGACTCTCAATGGTGTCTCAATCGTGTCTCAATAGAATGCCGATAGTGTCACTATCGGCATTCTATTGAGACTGAGAGAACAAATGCACCAATTGACTCTCAATGGTGTGTCAATCGTGTCTCAATAGAATGTCGATAGTGTCACTATCGGCATTCTATCCTCGAGACTGAGAGAACAAATGCACCAATGGACTCTCAATGGTGTCTCAATCGTGCTACTCTTTTCCTCATTAATTATAAATCCTAATGATTCGAATAAATACCTGAGTTATGTTAAACAAACATTCTTCGTAGGTAGGTGCAATGCAACAAACATCGTCTAAATAAATGGTTGATAAGTAACCCATTGACCTTAACAAAGACATGACTGGCTTAAATAATTTTGTAAAAACAAAAGGAGGCAGCAGTGCTTAGACCAAAATTAAATGGTAAGACATTAAATTTAAACAACTTGGTTTGCCATTTAAATCGTAAATATTTTCTGTATTTACTACCTATCGATTGGTATTAAAAAATACGCATTATGCAGGTCTAAGGAAGCCATAAAATAGTTTTTGGAAACTAACTTTAAAGTTGTTCTAAGATCCTCTAGCTTAAAGTGTTCTGTTTTAATAAATTTATATAAAGAATGTGAAATGTGATTTACCATTTTTCTTTTTTATTAAGAAATAACTGGACAAAAACTGACACACGTCACAGGGTCACACTCAGATATTGCGCCAGATGATAAAAGTTCGTCAATGGATTCCTTATAAACGACAACCTCGGAGGCTGATAATTTTGGTGATTGTGCATTTTTTGCTGACTGCCTGCTGTATGTCTGATGGAACTTAGTTTAAATTACGGGTTTGATGTTGCGTAGCTGTATTTTTGTGTCTAGATGCTTTGATGATCTCTGCTCCAGATTTATTTATGGCTTTGGCAGCTTTTAAAGTGTCACTTTCGCACAAAATAGGTAAGTATCGACCTCGGTTTCGTAAAGTTGACTTTTAATATCTTTTTTAATAGAAGCACATATATAAGGCTTCTACGCTTCATAGACTTACTAAACTGTAAGTCACAGAGTAATTGAGCACCATCAAGTAATGGTTTTATAACTGATAATAATATGTCTTTTTGTTCCATATTAAACATATAAGTGATGGCGGCAGTTACTTGGTTTTGTTTTCCTTCGAGGGCCTTAATTCATAATTCATTTATTCATTGCAAAAACACGGTGTAACTATAGGTTGTTAACATTAAAATAAGAACAAGCATGCTTCGTCAAAACATGAGATGCAATGTAGGTTTGAACTCTAAACATAAAATAATCATAACTTATTTGAATATTGTACAATCAATTACATACTCAGAGAAGCTGCGTGTCAACTACGATTTAGGTATTCAGCAACACTATAGAATGTTTTATTACTCAACCATTGAAATAATTTAAATTTAAACTCTATAACATAAATGTTAAAGAAAGTAACCACTCCCTATAGGTCCTTTCCTATTTGCAAGCGCAAGTGAAAGACAGTTAGGTACTAGCGCCACCATGCAGAATGGCTTTCGCTGTAGGGATTTGAATGTTACAATTTTACAGATTGTCAGAGAAAACCAGGAGAAAACCAATTATCTGTTTATACGTTATTTTCATAGATGATTTGATTGTACTGAATGTTGTAAGGAATCCGTCAAGTAAAACAAATTAAACAGCGATAATAGCTTGTATTAGACGGTTGTAATGTAATATTAGAACTTTAATCTGAAAAAAATGATTATTCTTGAGAAAGAAATAAAAAAATCCAAGAGCTCCCTACGGGTATAACAAATAATATCACTTTAAATGGTAATCATTGGAGAGTAGTAAGGTGTTATTCAAGTTAAATAAAATTACTGGTTTGTATTAGCCAGTAAATCTAAATAGTGGCTGAAATAATCGTTTATATTATTAGCTAAAAGCAAAAGTATACGTCACAGCGTTTAATGGGCTTTCGCAGACGAAAGACCGCAAAATTTTAAGTACTTCTGCATTGTCAGGTCATTTTCGGAAAAAACTCGATTTAATTGGTTTTCGCAGTATAGCGGCGATATGATCGTTTATACAAGGAAATAATGGTCTAGTATTCAGTAAAAAAAAATTGATTGTATTGTAAGTAGTTCGAAAAATGTTGCTTACCACTTAAAAAATATTAATATTGTGGTGCTAGGTGCAATAAAAATAATAATATTGTGACTGTTGTATATCAGGCGGGTGCTATGCGTTGGCTAATGCGCTCAGGTGACGCGGATCGCATCGCAACGTTCGCGGCGGCGACCCGCGACCGCAGTGCCCAGCTGATGGCCGCGGACTACCTTCGGCGACGCGCGGATTGGCGCTCCCGTCCGGACCTGACGCGGCATATACTACACTTCTACACACGGGCCAAGGCTTACAGTAAGCTAGCTGCCTTCTACGCTGAATGTGCTAAAGTTGAAGTTGATGAATATGACGTAAGTATTATGGAGGTTGCAAATATTTTAGGGTAGTTCGATTTGTACGGTACAGTATACTGTCATTGCTTGGTGCTCGACCCGCTTGCATGACAGTTCTGATACAACCGGTAGTTCTGCCGCGATTGTACAGTCAGGGGTGCAAGTTGACCTTTACACTTGCAGTACAATTTTGGCTCATATGACATAGAATATAGATATGTTAAGAATGGTACAGTACAAAGTCCGATATGTAAAGGTTGATATGTTTTTGTACAATATCGAATTGACGCATATAATCGGTGAACGACCGCGTCGTTTGAGAACAGAAAGCATGAGTATGTCTTTTATTTTGTGTTGGTCCGTAATTGAAGTGGTACCTAACACTAACGATAATAAAATTATAACTTGTTTTCAGAATTTCGAAAAAGCTTTAGACGCACTCAAGGAAGCTGCAAAGTGTCTCGCTAAAACATCTGATCCAGAATCAGGTATTTTTTAAGAATTGATAAGAATATTTAAACGCAAGTCACATTTGAAAGTACTTTATAGTGAACAGGCGTTTTCATTGGTTCATAAAACACAGGTCATTTTAAAAATACCTAAACCTTTACCTTATTAAATTTATTAATTATTACAGGAGCTCAAACTGTTGCACTACAAGAACAAAGTACATTAGTGAAACGATTTATTGACGTGAAAAAGACTTTAGAAGCAGGAGAGATAAACACAGGTATAATATGAGATTTATTTATGAAATAAGAAATCATATTTCACCCAGAAGTAACATACTCTTAGCAAAAACTGTCCTGTAATTCTGTATATCTGGAAATCTGTCCACTGTTATCATACAAAAAATGTGGAATTTTTGATGTTGTTCCTGTGTCACGTCAAAATATTTCAATTAATTTGATTGAAATTTCGTTTTCGATATAAATAATATTCCGAAAAAGTATATAATAGTGAAATACAAGGTAAAAACATATAATTACTTTTTTTAGGTGTAACAAGCGGACAACAGTTGCTCCGCGCTCTGGCTGGTCGTCCTGGACTTGTTACAGAAGTGAAATTGCTGAAATTACTTTTACAGTATAATCCAAATCACCCTGAAGCATCTCGTAAGTATTTTATGAAAGTAACCAAATTTTTATTATTATGACCCTGTAATGTGCTGCCAGGAGAAGACCTCCCTTCTCTGTCCAAGAGGATGGCGACGATACTTCGCCACTCTCTCAGGCATCTATCTGACCCCGCCATCTCCTGCACCTGCCGCGCAGTCGTTTACTGCTTTCTAGGACCCATTACTTGATTACTTCATAAAACAAATTCTTAATTTTATTTATAAAATCATTATAGAGCACAATCATATTTCATTTATTTTTATGTATTTGTTTTAGGATTTGAACAGCGATTGAAAGAATTGCAGAAGCAACCAGAAGAAGACAGTCAATCTCCAGATTCTCCAGACCAGAGCATAGAAGAAATGATTTAGGGATTTCTAGCCAGGCACATGAGGACATGTGATACGAAGTATCTCACATTTTTAAAATTTTAAGCTTTAATTTAATTGCAATGAATTCCGTCCTGTAATTTTAATGAAATGTTATTGTTTGTGATATAAAAAATGACAAAATATTTTATCTTTTTAATTAATTCTGTCCCGTGCCCACTTCAAAATCCGCCTTCTCTGGAAAAATCTTTCTTCGATACGTCTTGACTTGGACGACTTGGAGACTGAAGGCGGAAACACACTACCGTGTCGGGGCCTGTCGTGTCGCGCCAGAAGCATATCGCGTTCATACATTTTATATGGTTAGGAGCACATTTGTAGGGCGTGTCGTGTCGTGACTCGCTCTGTCGTGGCGCGGACTGCTGGCCGCCGATTGCGCCACGGCGGTGGTGGGGGTTATGACGCGACACGACACGCCCTGCAAATGTGTTTCTATACCCGCGCGCGGTTCGTGGCGCGAACAAGTGTACGCTTTTTTTTTTAATTTATTTTTGCAGCGTGATAATGAGTTACTAGGTACTAGATTCCTGATAAATATACTTAAATGCTTTTTTTTGTAAATAAATACCATTATACATTATAGAAAACACCCAGACAAAGGCAAACACTGCGAGCTTCTGTTCAGAAATGAAAGAAATAAACGTCTGGCGTTTATTTCGTTCATTTCTGAACAAAAGCGCGCCCCGACACGACACGTAAGTGTGCACACCCACCGTCACGACAGAGCGCGACACGACAGGCCCCGACACGGTAGTGTGTTTCCGCCATGACTTGTTTAATCGAGGCAATGGAAATATTATTGTACTATTCCTTCTGCCATG
Organism: Endotricha flammealis; assembly: GCA_905163395.2. Lineage (NCBI taxonomy): Eukaryota > Metazoa > Arthropoda > Insecta > Lepidoptera > Pyralidae > Endotricha > Endotricha flammealis. The sequence continues at coordinate 7,281,696 of LR990861.1, read as the reverse complement.
GACTGATACATCGTGGATTTAATACATGGAATTTAAAGGTAATTGTACGTAGTATGTACATACCTATTAATTCCAAGATTTGTACATAATACTAATGAAAATGTTGCTGTTTTTTACATGAAACTGGCTAAATTTTAAAGACTAAAGCTGATCGCACTTGTAAGAAAGCAGAAGCTACAATAAAAAAAACTGTGTTGTCATGTCAATCAAAGTCAAATTTGTAATAATGTCAAAATCATCTGATTGGATTTTAGCTCGGTAAAATGATGAGGTTACGTTTGACGCTAAACTTACCAAACCAAAGAACTTACTAAAATAATTAATAAAATTGATATAGGTAATTAATATTATATTTAAAAAATGGTTAGAATAATTAATAGTATCAACTGTGTAAAAAGATTTTATTTATCGAAGACAACAAACTGTCACATGTAAGTATTTACTTGTGAGAAACAAGTAAATTATTAAAATAAATTGTACGAATCAAATAATAATTTATTATTTATAGGTGTGTACTAAAGAGATTGTCTAGTTCTGACGGGAAAGACAATGTTACCCTGTCAAGAATCAGGAACTTTAGTATTGTGGCACACGTCGACCACGGGAAAAGTACACTAGCCGACAGACTCCTAGAAATAACTGGTGTTATAAAGCCGGGAGTTGAAAATGCTCAAGTGCTCGATAAACTTCAGGTAAAAAAAATACAGATACTTAACTTTTTAATGTTTATTTCTGGCTAATACTGGCATTATTATTAGCCTTTATTTCAAACTGTGTTACTTAAATTACTATTACAAAAACGTTTATTTTTATTTTTTTATAATGTTGTTGGACAGTTTGGATGCCCAATGGCAAAGGCCTCATCTAACCCCTTCCACTCTTTTCTTTTTTTCACCAGTCTAGTCCAAGTTTTGCCTGCAGTTTGGATTATCTCGTCTTCCCATCGTCTTTTTTGTCTGCCTCTGTTTCTCTTCTTGACAAGAAGAGATACTGGCATATAAACTTTTTAATACTTAATAATTCTGGTGACCTGTAATACAGGTGGTATTTATACATACCTATCATGGGCACCAGTTCTCTCCAAGTAGGCTTCATTTTCATGCCTGATGTTGATGACGTTGTATTTTTTGTATTCTTAGTTACTCTGTATTTGTATATTAATTGGAGAGAAATAAAAAGTTTTTGTATTGTATTTGTATTAATAATAAAAGTGTTGACCCGCCATAATACAAAACGGCTCACTGTTTTGTAATATGGCGAATTATACAAACCAACTGCGACATACATATTGAGCAACAGTAATACAATAAATAAATCAGTTTCATTCTTTCTGTCATTAAGGGGTAAGTGACTTCTATTGTAGTGTAACAGATTGCCAATATGTGTTATTCAGGTGGAAAGAGAACGAGGCATCACAGTTAAAGCTGTCACGGCATCCCTGAACTACATGTATAACAATGAGCCATATTTACTCAATCTTATAGACACACCAGGACATGTGGATTTCTCTAATGAGGTGATGATATTTGTAAAACTTTTAAGATTAACAAAATATTTTGGCAGCCTTACACACCTTTTATTAATCCGTTGTAGAGTCAGCAGTACATTAGTAAAGGCTTAAGATATCAATGTTTACCATCAGGTAGGTGTTTAGTTGTTTGCCACCTTAGAGTGAAACAAATATAAAAACTATCAAAATCATAATGACAATTTATCTGACATGTAGCCAAATGACAATTTATGACATGTAGCCGATTGTAGCCTCTAAAATAAAAAAAATGTATGTAATGTTTTGGTAAATTAATGATTTTTTTACTAAAATAGGTGGTCCGAAGTGTCACAGCATGCCAAGGAGTTATACTACTAGTAGATGCCAATGAAGGTGTTCAAGCTCAGACTGTAGCGGTACACTCACTAGCCAAAAAGAATAATTTAGTTATAATACCCACATTGAACAAGGTGGACCTCCCTAGAGCTGATCCAGAAAACGTCAAGGCTCAATTAAAATCAGTTTTTGGTATAAACCCTGTTGATGTCTTAAGTATATCAGCAAAGAAAGGCTGGGGGATCAATGAGCTGCTAGAAGCAGTTATAACCAGAATACCACCTCCAATTGTAGATTCTGGGGGTTACTTTAAAGCCAATGTGATAGATACATGGCATGATAAGTACCGAGGTGTATTGTGCTTGGTATACATACAATCAGGCAAAGTACAACTTGGCCAGTCTGTCAAGTGGAGGTCGGATTCTAAGCAACACTTGGTGAAGCATTTAGCATTGTTACGGCCTGATGAAGAACCAATTCAGGAAGCAAATGCTGGTCAAGTTGTTATGGTGGGTAAGTTTAAACAAAATTTTTGTTAGATCAACATTCACTTTCCTGTTTTATTTCTTAATAATGCCAGATATGGCAGAGTAACTTCTTTATCTATTCTCACCTTTCAGCCATCACTTTCACAGTTACTTTAACTCTTCTTACACTTTTTGGAGTAGTAAAGAGCTTATGAAATAGGTTAGATCAACTGAGAAAGTACTACTTTCTCACAGAATATCGGCGCAAAGCATCAATGCATTTAGTTCAGTGGTTGAGATCTCAGAGCCCAACTCTTTACCTTCTTTTTTTTCTCTCATTTAGTAGGCAATGCATTGATAATGCCTCTGGTATTACCGATGTTCATAGGCGGAGGTTACCACTTTCCTTCAGGTGGATCAACAAACAATATTAATTTTTAATAAACATTTTTAGGATGTGGTCCAAAAGGAGGCGGGTCTGTCGGAGACCAGTTATTGTCAATTGATTGTGTAGACAGTGGAGACAAGTCACGAATACCTGAAGTGAGACATATGGTCTACTCTGGCGTCTTCCCAGCCGACCAATCACAGTACACGCTGCTCAGCGATGCTATTAAGAAATTGGCACTAAACGATTCTGCTGTATCTGTAACGCCGGATTCCAGGTGAATTGTGTGTTTTTTAATACTAAAAAGAAAAGTAAATTAAAACAATTACTATATAATTTATAACATGTACAGTCAGCGAAATGAATATGTACGTTGTACTTTAGTACTAGTCACTATAATATTGTTGACATGTTCCCTGAAAAATCTTTATTTATTAAAATTATACACAAAAGTACTAAAGTGCCAATATAATTAAGCCGCTGACTGTACATCTGAAAAATAAAGACTTATATTATAATACATCTGAAATGAACAAACTGTTCAGTTTGTAATGTTTACTAAGGATTAGTTATACAGTTCGTAATAACCTTCGATCAAATAGGATGATAGTAGCAATGATGAAATTGTGCACATTAGAGATGTAGGTGTAGTTTAACCTGAGAGTAAAAATGTGATTTATTTTCAGCCCTGCTTTGGGTCAAGGTTGGCGCATTGGTTTCTTAGGACTGTTACATTTAGACGTTTTCACTCAAAGACTGCTACAAGAGTATAAAGCTGAAGCCATACTTACAGCTCCTTCAGTGCCATATAAAATTAAGTAAGTACCGTAAAACATACACTTATTATAATTATACAATAATTATTCACTGGACAGCAAATAAACCAGGCCTCCAACTAGTATTTAATTTGGAAAAAAAGATATATAATTTTAATAATTTATTAATATATTCATAATTTTAGAGTTCAAGGAGCCAAACTAATAAAGCAACATAGAGGTACCGAAGTTTTGATCACAAATCCATTACTGCTGCCTGAAGATCCTCACAGTATTGAAGAGTATTATGAACCATTTGTGATAGGTAACGACTATAAATATAATAATTAAAGCCAGCGCCGCAGATAAGAATTTTTGGTTTGCGTTTCATTCGCTAAATTAGATCGGTTACAACTGTATCTTAAAGCGCATGTTGATAACAAAAAAATATTAAACTTCTTTGGCATACGAAAAAAGCCTTTGACTTTATAGGAAGTCATGATTTCTTCTCAACAGCCCATTTGCGATTGAAAAAAGTACTGACGTGCAAAAGAAGGATTCTACGTAAATCTACTTACAAAATAAATGTTTTATTTTATTTTTTTAGGCCACGGACTCTAAATCCCATTCAAGTTCGACCCTATATAAATATATACATTTATGTTGTGCCATGCGCCACGCGCCGCTGACGTCGAGTTTCGGCCTAACTGATAAATGAAATAATTTTATTTTACCATTTCAGGCACAATAATAACTCCTGTAGAATATATAGGAGCGGTGACATCTTTATGTATAGACAGAAGAGGTACAGCACTCCCGTCTAGCGCCGTGGACGAAAAAATGACTATGTTGCAATTTGTATTACCTCTGTGCGAAGTTGTCGTGGACTTCCATGATACCCTTAAGAGCATTACTTCAGGATTCGCCAGTTTTGACTATCAAGACCACGGATTCCATCCTAGTGCGTTAGCAAGGGTATGTTACATGAAAAATTATTTAGTTATTGAATGTAGAAAAGAAAAATCATATTTTAAAAATTAATAATGCAATAGTTTCTTTTCACGCTTCAAATTCGGAATGTAACTTGGTATGACGACACTTTGAGTCAAAAGAGATTAGATTTCGTCTAGAAATATCCCTTGACAGCGGAACAATAAGATTGCACGGGTTCATGAGATCCACTGGTAAAAAATAATAGGATTTTTTATAGACAAGTTGCAGGATTCCATAATAAAATTGTGACTGTATTTTAAATACAAATTATTTTTTATGTTCACAGATGGATATTTTACTAAATGGAATTTTAGTTGACGAGTTGTCTACAATAGTACACGTCAGTCGTGTAGAATATAATGCCAGGCGGCTCACTGAGAAATTAAAAGAGATGATACCTCGTCAAATGGTTCAGGTACATAATATTTATTTATAAGCTATATCCATTTACTGTTCACATAGAATGCACATCAATATACTAAAAAAATCCATGTTACAACAATTTAAAATGTAGGTAATTGAGAAATCTCATCTAATTTGATGCCTAGGTATAGTTTGATCAGTCTCTGTGCTGTTAGGTGTGTATGCAGTAAGGGGTGGGTATAAGGCGTATTTAACACTTCCTTAGCCCGTCCTCCACTCGTCGCTCATACCTAAAACTCTTGTGGTCGGTGATTATGTGGTAGGTACAAACTATATCTGTTATTTAAAGATATACTAATATTTAACCCTTTCCGAGCTGATGTTTATGCGCTTGGTGAGTCTAAAAATTCTTGGTAATGAAGGGAGTTGGGCAGATCTAGAAGGATCTGTCACTCACAAAACGAAACACATAGCTCCATGCCGATATTCTGTAAGAAGGTGGTACTTCCCTGGTCAAGCTTTCCCATTTCACGAATGCTCTACCAGTCCTAAACTTCTTAATAAATTTTTATGTTTGTAGATTGCAATTCAAGCGGTGGTGGGTGGAAAAGTATACGCAAGAGAAACTATAAAAGCATATAGAAAAGATGTCACCGCTAAATTGGTAAGTATTAGGGGTTTCGCTCAAACAAACAAAAACGACATGTATCCAGAAAAATGTATACAATTTTACTTATATTTTTTATGTGGTGTTCCTACCATGTGGTTCCTACGGTGAGCAAGGACACCACTTTTTACAATGTCGGCAAAGCGCAAATGATACCCCCGTTATTGCAAACGTCCATAGGCTACGGTGACTGTTTACCATCAGGCGGGCCGTATGCTTGTTTACCAATTTAGTGCAATGGAGAAGATAACAAGGTTACAATATTACACTTTTGAGTACGTAGAATAAAAGTCTACACCTTACACATTATTCTAGTTTTTATTTCACATCGATCGGTGCAATATTAACGAAGTTATAAGCTTGGGAAGTTTACGCAGGTTTTTTAAATCTCGTCGTCCCCGCGAACAGCGCGTGACGTCATCGCATCCATACGGCGCGTCGGGGGCGCCCGGCTCATACGTCCGTAGTACATTTTCGCGGGTAAAAGTTGCTTGCTCTAGTGCGCTCTGGTGTTTTTTATTGATTTTAAATAATGCTGATTAATTATGTAGTGTATTTTGTTTATTATTGTTTGAACTAAAATGGAAGGATTTCAAAAAGGCCAATCCGACAACCATCCCATTGTCCACGATATGATGGTGGCAGAATATTTTATAAGAAATAAAGATTTTGATGCAGCTAAAATTCGCGGAGTTAAAATGAAAAGGTAGGTAGGTACTTAAGTACCTATCATACTAATATTATAAAATGTGAAGTGTGTTTGTTTGTTTGTCCTTCTTTCACGTCGAAAGTAGGAATTTTTTTTGGGGATAGTTTAAGGTCTGTAGAAGTGGAGAGTGACATGGGCTACTTTTTTCCTACGGGATGAAGAGATTCCCATGGAAAACTTATTGGCATTTTGCCTTGACCATGCGGACGAAGCCGCGTGTAACAGCTAGTAAAATACCATTTCTACTTAATATGCGAGTTAAATGTATAGTCCGCGCGCATGTGCTAGTAGCCCATACAGGTGACTAGCACTTGTGCGCGTACTATAATCACGGCTGATATCGAGATTATTTGGAAATGATTTCGATTTCATACATACAATACAACAGATCGTCAACTAGCGCCTGCTACCACCCTGCTAGCGACCGAGTCTACCCCGTTCCCCGCGTTTTTACATTTTTTATACCTAGGTACCTACTTTCGTAATATTAAATCAAGTGTAAACAGCTGTTTAAATAAACCTAACTCAGTGTAAAAACTATACTTCATTCTGTGTTTTGTATTGTTTATAACCTGGACTCATTAGAATAGAATATAATATAGAATAGAAAATGAATGATCCTCACAACACAACAATATGCTGACGTTTGTAGTCCCAATGGATGTGCTCTTCTGACGAGAAGATGGATAAATGCGACGGCATTATCAATTTTTTTCTAATTTTAGGATTCTTAGGCACGTAAAAAAACACTTTTCGGGTGTTTTTGTGGCCGTATTTTTACACTGGGGCACAATACAATATTTAATTGATGAACTCATGATGTTTTTATTGTTTCTTATATAAAATTAACACAGTAGTTCCGCGCGCGACAGGCACATTCGGGTAAATGCTTGGAATCCCTGAGTCGCTCGCGCGGATATGGTCCTAGTGACGTCATCAACAATATCGCGCTCGCTCAGCGGCTCGACCGAAAATGGTAACTTTGCACTTAAATATCTCGGTCAGTTTTGAAGATAGAAAAATAATACAAACACAGTTATTCTCGTAATTTTTTGTACATTTTTTTGGCATATAAAACTAAAAATGCTTTTCTTCTCCATTATATAATAAATAAAAAAATAAAAAAAACTGTACAAAAACACCAACGACACAATGATGTATTTATTGGGTAACTTTCATAGTTACTTGATTGTCACGTTATACTTTTGTTTTCAGTATGGAGGCGATGTAACCCGCAGAAAAAAGTTACTCAAACAACAATCCGAAGGAAAGAAGAAAATGCGCAGTGTGGCTAATATTAAAATTCCAAGAAATACATTTATTGATGTTCTAAAAAAATAAACGATTAACATAACTATATTAATTCTTTTCTTTCGCGTTGAACATCTTTTTTATATTAATTTTATTATCAACAACTATAAATTCTAAAAGTTTATAGCTTAGTACAAAAGTCATGGATAGCACACATTACGCCGCAACTCGACTGTACAACAAAAATGCACTGCGGCTTGGCTCGTCCGTAATGTACGCTATTCAAACGTGTGGAGTGTGAGTGAAACATTCAAATAAATCAAACTCGTTAATTACAAAAATATAATAATTTTATTTTTTTTAAATGCTGATTATATGTTTAATAATAGTGTCAATCATATGGTTAACATCACAAGGACTACATAATTTATAAAGCAAATAATCGTAAGTTTTGCAAGTCGACTTCGAGCTAATAATAAAATTAATCCGAATCGGTAGCCATACTTAATTTTATTAATCAAATACAATCTCAAAACAACAAAGGAATGATTTATTTCAGTAAACCAAATTTCTTGGCGACACAACGGTCGGTTTTTTTTCACAGGTATCATTAAAACGACAACTAAATTACAAACTCCAACAACACTAGGTTAAGAAACTTAGAGCAATAGTTGCTTCCAAATTAAGACTTAAATGGGAGTGTGAAAGTTTCAAGCAGGAGAGAAATAATAAAACATAACAATTAAAAATAACATTAATTTCTCTGACGATCATTATAACCATTGTATGGGGGTAAAGTACAATGTTCACGTTTTTCAGTCTAAACTCAAAAATCAGATAGTTTCTAAAAGTATTTATGTGACCAAAACTTAAAAATAGTATAAGAACAATCTCAATCTTGAATTCAGACTAAAGTCGGTAAGCCGGCGCCAGATATAATTTCACTTATTTGACGATTTGTTTGTTTTATGTGGCATGGGACTTTAACCAAAGTTTAAACATAACTGCACTTTTCCACATATCCAGCCAGTCTTTAAAGACTTATTCAAGTCATTTAACTCTCTGGGGCCTGCTTGAAGCTAGAACACCAATCACAAATAGGTACTTATTGTTATAAATATAAAGGATACACAGTAAATACTATTGGGAAATATTTAGTCCACGATAAAATATAATTAGTCACTTTAAATTCATTACAAAACATATTTTTGTACATTTTTAAGGATAGCGCACATTTGGCAGGCCGTCCGCAACATATTGCATAAGAAAAATGTGACTCCATATTAATATTTTTTTAAACATAGGTCACTTGTCATTTGTGATATACCTGGCGTGAGAAAATTTTTACTATGTGTTTGCGGCAAGGCCCGCCATAATGTGCGCTCTCTTTAAAATAATAAATTATGACAGCTTATTTAGGTACTCAATAATAGCACGTTCAATAAAAAAAGTTTTGACACTTTAAACTGGACATAAAAATTTATATTCATCTATGTATTTCAACTGTAAAAAACTATGATCATTGTTTCGCAAATTGAATCTTTTAACGATAGTCAGGACTCAAGGCCACTACAGCTGATTAAAATCCACCAATGTTCAAGTCATTTTCCCAGTGACTAATGATGAAAATCGGCCAATAGTATAGTCAAATATTTCACTTTATTTGACTATACTATTGATCGATTTTCTCCTAGGACACTCCTCACACATTCCTGGTCGAAAAGCAGTCTAAACTTTTCAGATTAGGTAATCTCCTGTTCAAATAGATCATAAATAAGAACAAAATGTAATCTCCATTTCATCAACTTGTCATTGTCATACACTTCGGCAACATATATTATGTAGAACTGTTATTTTATGATTAGTAAAAAAAATTGATTCTTTGGCAATTTTACAGTCAATTTCATCATTTTTTCTTTCAACATACAGTTTTCTTTTACAAAAATATACCGCATTCATAATTTATGCATTATACAGTCAAGGGCAAGTAGGGCCTGGGATTTTGTCTTTGTGGCGCAAAAGGTGCCAGTGTCGTTGACGAGCATCGACTAGAGCGTTCGCTAGAATGCTCATGATATGTTCGTAGCAATATTTGGCTCCATGCTTGGCTCGGCTCGTTGTTCAGTTCGACAAATATAAAAAAGGCGAATGCTCGATGTTCTGTTACAAGTGAATGCTCAAGTCTATCAGCAGCTTAATAAGAATGTTACAAAATCTGTGCTCTTGACTGTACGAGTCTTAACTGTGTTTACATTAAAGTAGCCTTTAAAAACTTTAAATTCATTTGTATACAATAGCCTCCAAATTATAAAAAGAAATCGAATTAGGTACACGACAGCAAAAACATCTGATTTGCAACAAGAAAAATATACAATTTCTCATAGTGACAACAAAATAGTGAGATGGTTAACAACATAGTAATCCATATACACAACAGCACATCATCTGTTACAAAATGTATCATCAAAATCTTTACAATATATGGGGGTTATAAACATTAGTATTTCTTACTTTTAAGCTGGCAAAAAATATATGTGAACAGAGGAAAGGCCAAAGACAACAAAGTGGTATAATGCAATTTTTGTGACTATTCTCATATCACTACAAAAAAAAACTATTGGAATTAAATCATGATTTCATCATGACAGTCTGCCAAATAGGTACATGATATTTTACCACCATACTTTACAAAAACACCAAACGTAGGTATGAATATCATATAACATTATAAAAGTTTCGGTTTTTATATACTACAATTCAGTCAAACTGATAATGAAAGTGAAATCGTTATCTTTAGATCTCCAAAGTGATTAAGACAACATTTTATTTTGATATAAATTTACAAAATTTAATCACATTTAATAACACTTTACAGCATCCATCTGGACTCATCATACCTGCCAACTTAGCAAGAGGAAGAGGATTCTTCTTATGCACAAATTAATGACCAACAGAAAGATTTTAGTCTAAGATAGCAGGCATGTATCACATAATTCTGACCCTAATTACTTCTAGACAGTCCTACATTTCTTCAACAATCACTCTGAATGTTGGGAACTTTTATTGCACAAATACCACATTGAAACTGTAATTAGAGTGAGAATTGTGTACTCACAAGTCAAGGTAGTTCAGAAGTCATTAAGAAATTAGTGAATTTTACCTAATTTCCCTGAAAATTTCATTCATTACCTGTGTGACATGTTTATCTGTCTTCCGAGGTTTCCAAAAACTGGGCATAGACATCCCTTGTACATTCTCCTTTCTCATTAAATTTATATTTGTAGTAAGAACCATCAGCACAAATAACTGTAAAATAAAGTATAAAAGCATTACTAACACATACTGTTCTCTTCTCCATTAAGTAACGAGGCTAATTCATAATTTTGGTTGTACACCAAACTTTTCATATACTTGTGCAGACACTTTTTTATGTATTGTATAACAAATAGTGCTAATAAATATGCATACAAAACAGTTAGCCTTACTTAATATAATTAACATGTAGCTGCTATATGTATTTTTATTATGGTATTACACAAATACATAAAATTAAAAATTTCAAGATCATGTCACACTTTATCAGATAAGAATTTGATTAGTGGTGCTTGGACAGGCAAAACATAAACTTACACAACAACAAAAAATGCCAATATATAAACCTAAACTAAGCAAATACCGGCTACTAGATAGCCGGTAAGTTTACATAATGAACATGGAAATCATAGCAACTAAGACATACAGTAATTCTCATACACACAATTGTTTGATGCGGGATTAGAACCTACATCCCTTAAACCTTTAGCTGGTAGTGGCCAAATATTTGCCTTCAAAACAATGAAATATTAAGTGTTAAGGTAAAGTAACCAGTGCTAGGTACTCATGTAGTTGAGTAGAGATACTTGATAATTGAGTAAAGAGGCTGGTAAAGATATCACATTATATTACAGAACACTCACCAATGATAGAACTTTTGTCAACACCAAACGCACAGATACATGGAGGCCCATTAGGTATAGTGAATTTGCAGAAACTCCAATTACTAGAGAAGTATTTTGGCAAAAAATTAACAGTTGCCAGACTTGATTGCTTGTTAAGTTTTTCATCTTCGAGACTGAATACGTGGACTGTACCATGATCTGATGTCACACACAAATTTGTACTTGTGTGGTTGAAATTTATGCAGTAGATAGTTGCCTGAAACATAAAATTAACATTTAATAATGTTACCAATCAATAAAGTATACAAAATGTTATTATAATAAATGACTAGTTGAAGTACTTGTGAATACGAAAAATTGTTCAATATTTTTTCCCCATACTTGATGAGCAGTTATTCTGTTTTCGCTGCATTATGTTACATGTATGTATAGTCTTCAATCTTAATCTATATATATAAAATTCAAAGTCCTGACTGACTGACTTAACTATATATCAACGCACAGCCCAAACCGGTGGGTCTAGAGACTCCAAATTTGGACTGTAGGTTCCTTACGACGTCTAGGGGTGTACTAAGAAAGGATTTTTCAAAATTCCTACGGGAAACCGAGATATACGCATACGAAGTTGCGAGGGTGTATCAACGCACAGCCAAAACCGCTGCGTCTAGAGATTCCAAATTTGGCATGTAGGTTCTTTACGACGTCTAGGGATGTACTAAGAAAGGATTTTTCAAAATTCCCACGGGAAAGCGAGATATACGCAAACGAAGTTGAGAGGGGACGCACAGCCTAAACCGCTGGGTCTAGAGATGCCAAATTTGTCATGTAGGGTCCTTATAAGGTCCAGACCGACCGGACCGGACCGGACCGGAACGGACCGGACCGGACCGGAACGGACCGGACCGGACCGGAACGGATCAGACCTGATCGGTCTGGAAGGAACCGCACCGTACCGGGCCGTGCCGGACCGGATCAAACCGGACCGGACCGGTTTTTTTTTCATCTATATATATAAAATTCAAAGTCCTGACTGACTGACTTAACTATATATCAACGCACAGCCCAAACCGGTGGGTCTAGAAACTCCAAATTTGGACTGTAGGTTCCTTACGACGTCTAGGGGTGTACTAAGAAAGGATTTTTCAAAATTCCTACGGGAAACCGAGATATACGCATACGAAGTTGCGAGGGTGTATCAACGCACAGCCAAAACCGCTGCGTCTAGAGATTCCAAATTTGGCATGTAGGTTCTTTACGACGTCTAGGGATGTACTAAGAAAGGATTTTTCAAAATTCCCACGGGAAAGCGAGATATACGCAAACGAAGTTGAGAGGGGACGCACAGCCTAAACCGCTGGGTCTAGAGATGCCAAATTTGTCATGTAGGGTCCTTATAAGGTCCAGACCACAGATATCACAATACAAGAGATATGGTTTGTGGGCGGGGCACATGACGCCATTTTCTGCACAAATGTGCAGGAACTTGATTGTTCTAAGTCATTCACAAAACAACGCTTCCGCGAACACACGTCCGTGAATGTCAACAAAAATGCCGGCTTGTGCTTTAATTACGTGCAAAAATCGCAGTGATACGGTAAATTCAAGTAATAGTGGTGTTACTTATCATAGGTAAGTCATTTATTTAATATTTTTCTATATAAATGACAAATTAACGAAATATTTTTGAGGCATAGAAATCATTAAACAATATACGGCATAGTCGATACTTCCGTTAAAAATATTGTCCATTGCTTGTTTTGGATACGCGTTTTTCAATGTTTTGCGGTATGCACGTACAATGGAATGCAAACGTAACGATAATTACAATGTTGTGAAAATATCGTGGTACCGCCGCTTGTAGCTTCCGCGATCTGTCAAAGTGATAATGGCCGTCGCACAAGCCATGTAGTGCTGCCAAAAGTAGAATATTTTAGTATCGATAATTTTGTATTTCTAATTTTTGAAAGTATAATAATTTGAAACTTTTACTACAGTGCATTCCTTGTACAGGGTGTCCTAGTCCCATAAGTATTGGATCAAACTCAAGGGGAAAGTAGCTCACCTAAAAACTCATTTGATTAGTTTAAAAAAAATCGCTTGTTATTATGTACTAATTTTTTTAAAGTTCTTTCTTTTAATTGGTTGTATAAAAATTACTATTTTCCAAAAATAAAATAAATAAAAACTAAACTTTGGTAATTTTTTTTTCTTTTTTAATTATTTAAAATTAAATAGGTATTATAGTTCATAGTTGTAGTCCGTAATAAATTGTTATTGTAAAATATCGAGAGGTAGTTATCGATAATGCTTGTCGCCCTTTTTCATTAGGTGCCCGTCACTATAATACACTTCTTACATCTGTGTTCGTAATCAAACTGCAAATCACGGGCTTACGATTTGTGTGAGTGTGACTGTCGGAGATTATTCTATGAATGTGTTAAAATGTAACTGTGTGTGTAAGTGGCGACATCGGTTCCGGTACAAAAACTGTCTTATTACATTTCTCTTCTTTCTGTGTTCTGAGGTCCAGACCGACCGGACCGGACCGGACCGGAACGGATCAGACCTGATCGGTCTGGAAGGAACCGCACCGTACCGGGCCGTGCCGGACCGGATCGAACCGGACCGGACCGGTTTTTTTTCATCTAAATATATAAAATTCAAAGTCCTGACTGACTGACTGACTGACTTAACTATATATCAACGCACAGCCCAAACCGGTGGGTCTAGAGACTCCAAATTTGGAATGTAGGTTCCTTACGACGTCTAGGGGTGTAATAAGAAAGGATTTTTCATAATTCCTACGGGAAACCGAGATATACGCAAACGAAGTTGCGAGGGTGTATCAAAGCACAGCCAAAACCGCTGCGTCTAGAGATTCCAAATTTGGCATGTAGGTTCCTTACGACGTCTAGGGATGTACTAAGAAAGGACTTTTCAAAATTCCCACGGGAAAGCGAGATATACGCAAACGAAGTTGAGAGGGGACGCACAGCCTAAACCGCTGGGTCCAGAGATGCCAAATTTGTCATGTAGGGTCCTTATAAGGACCGGACCGATCGGATCGACCGGACCTGATCGGACCGGATGAAACCGTACCGTACCGGGCCGTGCCGGACCGGAATTTGTTTCTGAAGAAAGATATGCTAATTGTTACTAGGCCACGCGGGCGAAGCCGCGGGCGGAAGCTAGTACTAAATATAAAATTAAAAGGCCTTCTACTCAATATAGAAATCTTGGATGTAGACATCCTTTTATTACATTAGACAAGAGATTTTTCGAAATTCTAATGTGATAATAAGATACAAAAATGATATTTTCAAGAGATATTTCAATTGTATCGTTACCTGATGAGCACCTCGCCTCAATTCAGCTAGTTTTTGTCCAGTTGCTGTATCAAACACCCGAATAAGGGTGCCTTTAGTGGACGCTGTGGCTAATCTTGTACCACCAACATTCAAAGCCAAACAACTGAGTGGAGCCTCATGAGCAGTTATGAGATGACCTTCTGGTGCATTGCTTGTACTGGCGTGACTACTCAATTCTACCAACTGTTGAAAACTTATATTTTTAAAGTCAAAAATACTTATTTCTGTAGGCCCTTGCAGGTACTTAGTCTTAGACACGTCATTTACAACCTATTGTCCTTCTGTATTAAATATAAAATAAATAAGCTACTCTATAAACCACCATTTCGCAAAACAAAGCAAAATGACCACTGGTAAAAGAAATGGCAAAAGAAACGCAGTTACCGCCTTTTTGTCATTAAATATAATTTTTGACATGTTTCACCATTTGCGGATAAGTCTTGCCTCATAGGCTTCGAAAAATCGGAAAGAAGATGTCAAAAACATAAGACCAATATAATAAAAGAGGGCCATTTATTACAGTAGTAGTGGTCTCATGTTTTTGACAGCTTCTTTCTATTTTTAATGATGGATTATGATCTTTCTTGGTGCACAAATAAAAATATTTTTCTGTTTTTATATAAAACTCGAAAAGTGTAATCTAATCCATATTCTGAATGCATTAAATTCAGAATATGGATTAGGTCATTTCATAACATCAATATTCTATTATTTGAGTTTCCATTTACCTGTACATGTCCTGTTTTACGGCTAGGATATGCAAGCAAGGCATTATTACTGTTTGGGCAGACCACACACAGCCCTCGTGGATTCTGGCATGTTTCAAAAACATGCAGCAATTGTGGTTGAGCCGTAAAAGTATAAACTTTAATAAGGTTTTCTAAAACAAAATATTTTGATTAATTTATATTATAATAAAATGGCTATATTGTTAGAGGTTTATTTAAAGATCAACCACTAAAACATGTTTGGTCACTTTTATATAAATAAATAATTTAACTCTCATGAAGAATAACAGTGACAAACAGACATGCTTACTGATAAATTTATATTATTTTACAGAATAACTATCAATGTATGATAAATATAGATAATGTTATATTGAGAACAGAAAAGTATCTGATAACTGGTACCCAAAACACAAGCTGATTTCAGCCTAGCTTAACTAGGTACCAGCTGATATTGTGTTTGATGTGTTTGTTATTATTTAAACATATCATCACTTACGTTCTAACACTGCGGAAGGCCAAAAAAAAAATCATTTTATTTCTACAGCGCTAGAACTTAAGCGACGTTATATATAAAATGCTTTGGCCTGAATGATGGATCAACACATAGCCTAAAAGCTGATCATAGAGATCTGAAACTTGGAGGGTGGGTTCTTTGTATGACATAGGCATCCAATAAGAAAGGATTTTCCGATATTCCCAAGGGAAAACACGCAAACGAAGTGGCGCGGGTTTCTCTTAGTTATTTATATAACTAGACTTACCTAAGACAACTACAATACGGTCCCTCCGTAGCTTAACTGCTTTTACATGACTATTAAAATCAAGAGATATAGCTGAATCCTTTTTCAAATCATCCCAAATAATCACTCTGTTTGGTGGGTACACCGGGGTTTTTCCACCACCAACTAGCGCCATATAATTGCATCTAAATAACATCTCGACATAGGATAGACCACCTTCAGCGAAATTCTGACGCTCTTTTTCTTTTAGTGGGTCACTGTTAAACACTCTAAATCCATTCTCCGTTCCGCATGCGAAACAACCTAAAGAAAAAATGAATAATATAACAGTAAATGGTTTCATGTAAGCAAAAGAAAACAGTGCACCTTCACCTTGCCGTACTTACCCTGATCCTGGTTAAACCCGACGTAAAGAAGGCCATTACCGAAACTATTATCTTCTGATAAATTCATGGTCAAGTTTTCTTGTAAAAATATGCACAATTTAAAGGCAAGATATGAAACAAATTAGTTTTTTAAGCATCCATCGCACAATCAACTTGCGGCAACAGAGAGGCAGGCACAGAGCACAGATTGACTGACAGTTGACACTTGTTGTCATTTGTGAAGTTGACAGTGATGAAAATTGTGTGTGTGTTTGTGTTGTTTTCCAATATCCTGTCCGTTATATACATACTTTAGACTAGACGACAATCAAATATACAGTCAGTTTAAAGAATATTAAAATCTCCTAAAAGAAATAGTATACAATTCAACAAGCAATTCTGGTTGCCAAATTGAAATATAATTTTAGTAATAGTGGCCGCATTGCACATCTGTCATATCTGTCTAAACTCTAAACTAAATTGTTTTTTGGTTGGTTTTGTCAAGGGATTTGTATTTTTGTTGTTTAATTTCTGATTTCTGAATTTATTCAAATAACAAAGAAACTCAACTCGGTAGAGTTTCTTTAGAACTTAATTGAGTAAAACAGCACATCGCCTTCTAACCAAATTGGTTTACAGTGCTTGTGTTTACAGTTCTGAAATTAATTTTATTAGGTAAATAAAATCATTTCCTGAATTTTAAACATTCTAAAATATGGCTAAAAGTAAATAATTCCATATATGATAAAAGCAACTCATTATGACAAAAACAAGACAAGGTAAAAATGTCTAGATTCTTGAAACCTGAAAGATTCGGTGTAGAACCTAATACAACGGGCTCAGACTTGAAATGGATGCACTGGCGCAGCACTTTCGATAATTTTTTGTCTGAAGAAATAACTACCACGACTAATGAATGCATGAAACTTAAATTATTAATAAACCATCTATCACCATCGGTCTATTCTATTATTCAAGAAGTAGAAAATTATAAATCTGCCATTGAAACGTTGGAAAATGCATATATCAAACCCAAAAACAACAGTCATTCACACCATTTGTCAGCAACAAAGAAACAACTTGAGGAATCCATTTTGTAAGTAAAACAATATTTTTGATTCTGTTCATTCAAATTTCTGACCTATGTGCTAACATGTTTATATATTTGCAGGGAGAAAAAAGACATATTTCCCAACAAAAGAATTTGTAGAGTTTGTACTCAAACAGCAGATATTCCTATAAGCAACAAAATCTCGGACAAAACTGGCAGTGTATTAATTATTACAGCACTAAGAATGGTAACTAATATATCGGTTAGTACCCACTAATCCTTTACATTAGTTTACATATTTTGCAGTATATCATAAGCAAATTTTTGAGTCAATGAAAATCTCTTTCAGATAAGTGAGACAGATAAATATCCCAAATATGTATGCAAGGTTTGTCTCCATGAATTGAATATTGCACTAAATTTCAAGAAAAAGTGTGAAACTTCAGATATAACATTTCGTCAAATGTCTATAAAAACAAATAATGGTAAGATGGTCTAATAGGTCCTAAAAACGAAACATACTAAGTATGCATTCTAAATAAGAATCTAAGCATGAAGAACTAGTGTTAATAAGTGTATTGGAAAAAGTAGTACAGTTTCATATTTTTTGCTATATAATTTTACAATACGACCAATAGTGTAATTGGAAGTTATTAGGAACTTCTGAAACCAGCCATAATAAATTTATTTTTACTTATAGTGGTATTTCATGACTTGCCATTAATAATTGTGGAACCAATGGGAGAAAAGAAGAGTAATGAACCAAGGATAAGTAATAACATATTAGAACCTGATGTGGAAATCATTGAAGATGAAACACCAAATCATATTAGAAATTTAGAAAAACTTAACAAAACATCTAAACATAAATGTGAAAAATGCAATCAATCCTTCAGTAGAAAGGTATACCAATAATATTTGAGCTCTTTTCCACCACTTCTGGATAGCCTGATAAACAAATAAACTGATGGTTGTTGCATGGTTTTGTCAATTTTTATCAGACATAGGCTAACCGGAACTTTTTAAGTAAACAGGTCCTTAAACTAGTTCATAGAACAACAAAATTCATTTTTTTGTGATAATCAATAATAATTCTAAAAGACAAAACTGGGAGAGATCTTCAAAATGGCAAGATTAAGGGGTGAAACATCAATAAAATATGTTGCAAAAACGAGAAAACACACAGTCCGCTAATCTATCCTACTTCCTACTAATATTATAAAGACGAAAGTTTGTGTGTGTTTGTTAGTTCTTTACACTCAAATGGCAGGGCTATTTTTTATGATACTTTGTATGTAGGTATGTAGTTGATACCTTAGATTAACACAGGGTACTTTTTATGCCGAAAAGTACGTGATACCTGTAGGATTTGGTGAAGTCTGATAGTCAATGGCGTTTTATAAAGTAGGTGGCGCTACTGTGCATAAATACACGCAAATATAAAAGCGAAATACTACTATATATGAATTGTTCCTATATAAATAAATATATAGGAACAATTCATACAGATTGAGCTAGCCCCCCCCAAAGTAAGTTCGAAACTTGTGTTAAGGGATACTAACTCAACGATATTATATTTTATAACAAATACATATATAGATAAACATCCAAGACCCGAGACCAATCAGAAAAAGTTCGTTTTTCATCATGACCCGACCGGGGATCGAACCCGGGACCTCCTGGGTGGCGGTCTGGCGTGGTAACCATTACACCACGGAGGTCGAATTATAACACCTTCAAACTTAAAATTTCCTTATAGGGACAGGTAGTTTCCTTATAGGGTGTAGACATCCGCTAAGAAAGGGTTTTTAAAAATTCCTACGGAAAGCGGGATACACGCAAACGAAGTTGTGTGGGTTTCGCTAGTTATTTATAAGGATTTTACTTTTTTTTGTTTATGTACCTTTATTTCTTTTGTATGCAGAAATCATTGACTGAACACTTCAAGCATAAATGTGGATTTCATGCTTGTCCTTTGTGTGGCAAACTCGTTTTACATCTAAAAGAACATCACAAGCTCATCCATGAACGCACAAAGAAGTTTACATGTCATATCTGTGGAAAGATATACTACTCAGCTTCAAGCTTAGGGAATCATTTGTAAGATCTCAAACCTTTACTACCTTTACCTAAAGTTTTAACTTTTTTTTTAAATTGCGTAAAATCCTTTATCCGTATTTCCTTTAAGTCCGTAGTTCCTAAATTTTGTACACATTGATATCTGAACATAAAGAGATATCGCTACTGGATTATTACCTATCGTTTCCATAATAATAACGAAGAATTTACGATTTAAAATTATATTATTTTACAGGTATGTGCATAAAGAAAAAGAATTCTCTTGTGCACTTTGTCCATATAAATGCAAGCGTAAAGCATACTTGACACTCCACATGCGTGGCCACACGGGGGAGCGATCCTACTTGTGCTCAGAGTGCCCTCTAAGTTTTGTGGATCAAAGTAATTTAAGAAAACACCAATTAACACATTCAATTGAGACATATGAGGTAATTTATCATTCTTAGTCACAGCCTTGCTACTTTACCTGCTGTTTGTCACTGTCATTTTGAGGATAAAAAAATGAAGTGTGAAAATGGCAAAACAGTGAATCTCCTTTGCCAAACTATGAGGCTGCTAGAGACCAAATTCATCTTTCCGTATAGTCCCCTTATTCTTTAACATTTTCACACAAAGAAAAATATACTTGGACAGCAATTAAATATGCAATACCAATATAAAAACTCAATGTTTAAAATTTATTTATACATATTTGTTACAGTGTATCAAATGTAAAAAACATTTTCGCTCACAGAAGAGTTTGAAAGAACACCATGATGCGGCACATTTAAACGTAAGATATAGGTGCACTATTTGTGGTAAAGATTTATGGACAAGGTTTGTATACTTTTTAATTTATAATTAAAATGTATTTTCTTGTCTTATTGTTAGTAAAGAAAGTTACTAATATTAGTGTTTGTTTTAGACGAAAACTACTGAGTCATGAATTACGTGTACATAAAAGAGAAAAGCATAAATTATTTGAAGACATACAGATGGTAGTTGTAAATGACCAGAATGATTGAATTTTATGAAGTGATTCATGATGTGCTGTTGTTGAAAATAATAATTATAAACTTATAATACTTCTCACAAACTATTATTGTTTTTCTTACATCTTATTCTGAAGTTGGACAACAAAATTCATCATAGTCATACATCTAAGTAAACCATTTTAATTCCTGTCACTGTGCGATCTTTAGAGGTATCTACTAAAAAACAATGTACCTACTTTCACATTCTTATGTTATATAGGTACAATAATTTGTTTGCTACTACTATAATACAGATAATTATAATGGATAGTTATTTAACTATATCAATAAATTTCTTATTAGTATATTTTTACACTTCTAATGAAAAAATTCCAATAATATAATTACAATATAAGTAATATTTTATGTTACGAACTTGCAACTTGTTTTAATGGCCCTTCAAGATATTGTGCCAATGCATTGATCTTCTCTTTCAATATCCCAAACCCAACAGTTTCTTTAGCATAAAGACATAGTAGTAGGTTTGCCACCTGTGTGATAGCAATTTTGCCATTTAAACAATCAACAAATATCAAATGTAGTCTATCTTCTTTGAATACATTCCTTCCGTGTTTCTCGTAAGCTGACCATACATTGCTTGCGATAGCAGCAGTAACCCTTGCATCTTTATCATTATATCCCGAGTATGCCAATAAAGCTCCCTGATGATTCAATAACCTAAAACAACGGGAATATGATAAATTGTTATTGGAATAATGTATAGCACCAACCATGCTACTGATAGAGGGAAAATGTGCTATGCGGGAACAGATATGAAAATTGATTCTAGTAACTTATTTTAAAGTTAATTTAAATCTCCCACAGCACCACTAGTCGCGTTTTTCTGGGAAAGTTGGGGAAATCTAGTCATAACTCTTAACATGAGAAATCTTATTGTTATGAATCTGGTTTTGTATGTAGTCAGAAAAATATATTACAATGTATTCTCTACGCCTCCAGTGTTAGCTTGGCTTAACACTTGTGTTAGTGCCTTTGGTTTCAACATTTTTCTAAAAAAGTTATAAGACGATCGTGCTGATTATTAGGATAAAATCAATTTTTGTTTACAAAACTTGAAAGAAAATTGTTCGCAGTTTTTGACACTTGACAAATTTGACAATCCTGACATGCATGACGGAACGGAAACGGACAACAGACTATATTTTGGCCACAACCTAAATACTTTTTTTTGTAATATACCTTAATGCACATAGAAAAAACACAGCAAAGGCAAACACTGCGAGCTTCTGTTCAGAAATGAAAGAAATAAACGTCTGGCGTTTATTTCTTTCATTTCTGAACAGAAGCGCGCCACGACACGACACGTAAGTGTGCAACAGTGTGCACACTGCACACCCACTGTCACGATCATGACAGTAAGCGCCTCTACACGACACGATAGTGTAGTGTATTTCCTCATTTTAGGAAGCATATCTAAAAAATAAAAAAAAATCTATGGACAGAACAAAATCAAAGAGTTTTTTTTTGTTTTGGCAATCAGACTTCAAACGAAGATTCTATTGTGCCATCTTCAAGTGAAGCTTGTGTACGGTACATATCTTGACTCAGTATACAGTCTCCGAGTCAAAAACGCCCCGAAGAAAGATCATAGCAAAATTTCTTCAGAAAAGGCGGATTTTGAAGTCAACACGTTATTAATGCACTTTTAATAGTTCCATCACAAATTTCAATCAGTTTGCACTATAACCAATGTCTGCTTTACATTACACTATCAATACTATGAACCAAACGCTGAAACACACAGAAATTAAATTTCTAATCACGAGCCCAAGTGCCCGACACGAGCAATATTAGCCCCTTCGCACACAAGGCGACGCAAGTCTCAGATACTCGGCGATTTTAGCATCCGTACTTCTGGATAGCCTTTATACAAATAAACTGATGGTTGTTGCATGGTTTTGTCAATTTTTATCAGACAAATAGGCTAACCGGAACTTTTTAAGTAAACAGGTCCTTAAACTAGTTCATAGAACAACAAAATTCATTTTTTTGTGATAATCAATAATAATTCTAAAAGACAAAACTGGGAGGGATCTTCAAAATGGCAAGATTAAGGGGTGTAACATCAATAAAATATGTTGCAAAAACGAGAAAACACACAGTCCGCTAATCTATCCTACTTCCTACTAATATTATAAAGACGAAAGTTTGTGTGTGTTTGTTAGTTCTTTACACTCAAATGGCAGGGCTATTTTTTATGATACTTTGTATGTAGGTATGTAGTTGATACCTTAGATTAACACAGGGTACTTTTTATGCCGAAAAGTACGTGATACCTGTAGGATTTGGTGAAGTCTGATAGTCAATGGCGTTTTATAAAGTAGGTGGCGCTACTGTGCATAAATACACGCAAATATAAAAGCGAAATACTACTCACTGATTAATTACGAAATCTCTGAAATTATAAATAAATAAATATATAGGAACAATTCATACAGATTGAGCTAGCCCCCCCCAAAGTAAGTTCGAAACTTGTGTTATGGGATACTAACTCAACGATATTATATTTTATAACAAATACATAGGTATATAGATAAACATCCAAGACCCGAGACCAATCAGAAAAAGTTCGTTTTTCATCATGACCCGACCGGGGATCGAACCCGGGACCTCCTGGGTGGCGGTCTGGCGTGGTAACCATTACACCACGGAGGTCGAATTATAACACCTTCAAACTTAAAATTTCCTTAGTGACGCGCATGAATGGATTAACGAGATTCCCACTGTCCCTATCTACTATCTAGCGAAACCACAGCCAAGGGAACAGGCTTGGGAGAATCAGCGGGGAAAGAAGACCCTGTTGAGCTTGACTCTAGGGACAGGTAGTTTCCTTAAAGGGTGTGGACATCCGCTAAGAAAGGGTTTTTTAAAATTCCTACGGGAAAGCGGGATACACACAAACGAAGTTGTGTGGGTTTCGCTAGTTATTTATAAGGATTTTACTTTTTTTTGTTTATGTACCTTTATTTCTTTTGTATGCAGAAATCATTGACTGAACATTTCAAGCATAAATGTGGATTTCATGCTTGTCCTTTGTGTGGCAAACTCGTTTTACATCTAAAAGAACATCACAAGCTCATCCATGAACGCACAAAGAAGTTTACATATCATATCTGTGGAAAGATATACTACTCAGCTTCAAGCTTAGGCAATCATTTGTAAGATCTCAAACCTTTACTACCTTTACCTAAAGTTTTAACTTTTTTTTTAAATTGCGTAAAATCCTTTATCCGTATTTCCTTTAAGTCCGTAAACGGGCCACATTGATATCTGAACATAAAGAGATATTGCTACTGGATTATTACCTATCGTTTCCATAATAATAACGAAGAATTTACGATTTAAAATTATATTATTTTACAGGTATGTGCATAAAGAAAAAGAATTCTCTTGTGCACTTTGTCCATATAAATGCAAGCGTAAAGTATACTTGACACTCCACATGCGTGGCCACACGGGGGAGCGACCCTACTTGTGCTCAGAGTACCCTCTAAGTTTTGTGGATCAAAGTAATTTAAGAAAACACCAATTAACACATTCAATTGAGACATATGAGGTAATTTATCATTTTAGTCACAGCCTTGCTACTTTACCTGCTGTTTGAATAATGGAACGATTTTAGCATCCAACGACGCGAGTGTACGTACGAACCTCAATGGACTTGTATGGCGGTAGACGCTTGGATACTAAAATCGCCGAGTATCAGAGACTTGCGTCGCCTTGTGTGCGAAGGGGCTTATTTTTTAACCAGTGACAAGTAAATAAAAAAGCATTTTTGTTCACATACCTACCTATTTTGTACATAACACACAGAAATTAAATTTATAATCACGAACCCAAGTGGACGCTATCGTAGTTGGCGCCAAAATTATTTTTAGTTGTTGCTTCTGCAATATAATTTTTTAGCCAGTGTCAAGTAAAAAGCAGCAATTTGGTCCATGTAGTGTAGTACCTACCTTGTACATATTAAAGCTACTTTTGCGTACATAGTACAGGTTTGGTACAGGCGGCATATTAAATGAGTACACGTGTAGGGCTCACCAAAGCCACGCTTCGAGTGGAGGGTTGGCGGAGGGTTCGTGTGCAGTGTATCGGACAACAACGCGGTCGGGTCCGGGCGTAGACAAGGTCCGGGTTTCCGAAACTGACTGTTAACTTAAAAAAAATCCCTTTGACAGAGTCAGAGATACAGTATTGCCACAGGTTAAATAAAAATCAACGAATAGATTACCCAAAAATTTACAATACGAAATACGATTTGCGACACCCATAGTGAAACCTCTCATTCTCAACTCAACTCCACATCACATAGTAGCCTGTGTTGCACATAAAGGAAATGATAAACAACGTAATAAAATGCTTCTTTATTAACATTAGCTAATTAATAAACTGTTTAATTAACGCATTTTCTTTTGTTTTATCAAATAATTTCGGAAAGCAATTTGCTTATCCTTGAAAGACCTCTTAACTTTACCCTTTGCTTTGTGCTTCACCATTTGATAGCTCTTGGTTTTTCGTTTTTCTCTATTTGTCTTGGAACAATGGATATTCTTTCTGCGATCTTTGTATCCATATTTATCTCTTTCTTCTCTACCTTTCATAACAGTTTCTAATCTTGCATTTTTATCATGTTTTCTCTTTTTGTGGATGTTTTCTATAGCAGACAATTGGACAAGCTCACCGTTTTCCTCATTTTCATCTTCAACTGCAGATTTAGTTCTTTTGAGTCCTTTTACGTGTTTTTTAGCTTGTGCTGCTCCAATGCGTTTAAAATCTTCATCAGTAAAAATAGTTTCCATAGCAATTTCACGTGCTTGTTTTGTTTTTTCTTCAGAATCGGCTGCTTTACGTTTTGCTTTTAGTATCTTTCTATCTTCAATGGATTCATTTGTTTCATTTGAACCTTGAACTTTCGCTTGTTTGTCTTCATCATTATCATTGTCTGTCTCTTCTTCATCTGTATCTTCATCACTATTTTCACTGTCTGTTGATATTTCAAGCTCAGAATCCGAAGATGCTACATCAACCCATTCATCACTGTCAGAGTCCTCTCCTTTACGTGTTTTCTTTGAACTATTTTTCTTTTCCTTGACAGATTCCTTTTCTAGCAATACTTCAGATCCAGGAATATGATCTTTAATTTCTATTTCACCATATTTCTTTGACTTGACTTCTAAGGATGCTTCTGTTGGTCTCCCTCTGTCTTTTTTATGTAAAAGTTCAGGCATTGACTGTCTATACAACTGGACTAATGACCGTGCAGCCATCATGACAGATTTTTCTTTATAATTTTTGTACTGAACAAAATCTCTTAGTAGATCCTCATTTATTGCAAGAGGACATCTTGCACAAATTTCCCTGACAGCATTCAAGCCGACAGCCATTACATCAGTTGAGTTCCTCTCAGTTATAAAATTATTTGCTATAGCTTTCATGACAGGTTCAATTACTTCAGGTGGCACAAGTTCGTGTGCAGCTTGGGCTGCAAATTGCAAAATACGAGTTACTTCTCGCTGATGGGGCATCAGTAATCTTGCAATGAATGGATAATAATTGAACAGAAACAAATTATGCAAACCAATCAATCTTGATATAACATCTAAAGTCATCAACTTCACTTCAAATCTTTCATTAGATGATTCCAGTCGTTTAAATAATTTTTCTGAAAATCCTTGTGGATTGTTAATAAGGTGTAAAGCAGAGAAATTAAATGTTGGTGCTTTTTGCTTCTTTTTTTTCATTTTCTTCGCTATTTTTTTTACTTTCTCTACCATTTTTTCTCTTTTTCTGGTCTTTTTATTAAATTTATTAGATATCATAGTATCTTTGGGATCTATTTCATCTTCACTGTCAGAACCTTCCTTCTCCTCTTCATCCCTTCCTAAGAAAAATTTTAATGATGCCACCATTACTTTCGTCACTTTGGAGAAACATCCAATGTCTGCAATTATATTTACTGTTTTATGATCATTCCATATGTTTTTTTGATATAATTCAATTAAAATGTCTATAGATAGTTTTGCTGCTCTAGCATCTGAGTCACGAAGCATTGAAAATATGAAATTCTGTAAGGTGGAGTTAAACTTCATATCTTTGTGTTTCATATTTATATTCTTGATATCAGTGATTATATGTGTTTTCAGAAAATCACGCAAATATTTATCTTGGCATTTCAGCAATTGAAAAAACAGTTCCAACAAATCAAACGGTGTTATGAAATTCTTATTTCTTAGCAATATCAAACACTTACACAGAGACAGCCTCATGTCATTATGCAATATAGTATTGTGTCTTTTAAGAATATCCACAATTTTTTGAGGGAATAATTTCATCTCATTCAGATAGCACTGAGCCACTTGGGCTAAGAACATAGATTGTTCATCCAATTTTTTGCTATATTGTGTGGGATTTAAATTGAATATCTCCAAAGTTGTTTCGAAATGTACAAATTGTTGATGAAACTCTTCTTTGTAAGAACTTGGGTCTCTTTTTATAAGATTTTGTAACTGTGTTAGGTTGTTTGGCAATTGATTGTTATGGCGTACCATCTTTCCGGTTTACAGTTACAGTCAAGTTAAATATCACTAACAGTCACTGAGTATTAACAATTTTCACTTCACAGTGTTGCACATTGAATTAGTTAACCTCAAACAAGTACAACTAAAAAATGTGGTGCCTTTTTCTTTGCTCTGAAGTTTGACAGTTTGTATTGTCATTTGTCAATGTCTGTCAAAGTAGTATTGCCAGTATCTTGTCATTAAAAGGTAGAAAATAGTATGTCGGATGCACATTTTGATTGGATTGGATGTCCATAATGCAAATTATTCTACTTATTTCATTCTGCGTATCCTGAATCGTTATCGAGTTAAAAAAAAATTTGACAAGTCAAGTCAAGCCAGCGGGCAGTCAGCCACGTCATTTTTGCTTTCAATGAAAAAGTATACGCGGCGATCTTTTTAGTTGAAAGCGGTCCTGATAGAAAATAGCTACATCATGAATATATTCCGTTTATGTGGTGACTTATCTCACCTGTTAGCCATTATTGTATTGTTACTCAAAATATGGAAAACAAGATCATGTGCAGGTGACTATTATCTGTGTCTTACCGGCGTGACAATGTTAATGAAGGCTTTTGGTATTATGACTTGTGTTGGTATTTACAGGTATATCTGGAAAGTCTCAGATTCTTTTCTCGATAGTGTACACCACGCGATATGTAGATTTGCTGACGACGTTTATATCGCCGTACAACACTGTCATGAAAGTGGTGTTCGTCGTTGCTTCGTACGCGACTGTTTACTTGATGTACGTTAAGTTCAAAGCCACATACGACCACAACCATGACACGTTCAGAATTGAGTTCTTGTTGATCCCCTCGCTGATTCTGGCGCTGTTGATCCACCATGAGTTCACTGTTATGGAGGTAAGTAAGGTTGCTTCACCCATGCTATGATGATGTCAAAATATTAGATTTGTTATGAACAAATGTTTGCTTTTACTTTTATTTACAGTTTACCGTTTATTCATCACATCCATAATGACAGATTCTTATTGGTATATTGTTATTAGTTTCTGTAATGTGTTCATTACTGCTTTTAATCAATATAAGCTGACATAAAATGACATCATTCATTTAAGGTCCAAATCTAAACGAGCTGTCCAATAATAAATGTGGAATTATATTTTATTTATTTGATATGAACACCAGGGATCAATATTTTAAACTCTAACACAATACCGATTGTACCTAGTCACCTACCTAATATTAAATGAAAAAGTTTTACCAGAATTCAAGCAAAAGCAAATAATATAATTTTTTTTCAACTTTTTCTGATTTAGACCAAAATATATCTGACATCTTTTCATAGTCCATGTATAATTTTATGTTTTTTTATTGTGTTTCAGGTATTATGGACATTTTCAATCTACTTGGAGGCTGTAGCCATCCTTCCCCAATTGTTCCTAGTGTCCAAAACTGGAGAGGCTGAAAGTATCACATCTCATTATTTGTTTGCCCTTGGCATGTACAGAACACTATACCTATTTAATTGGGTAAGTTGATTTTTAATGTTGCCTTCTCAAAAGAATTTATTGTGACATCCTAGTCCTAGTGTGTCACATATTCTATGGCCACATTGAGACGAAGTACTTGGCCAGATGTGGCGAATCTTCGCATTGTTGCGATAATGTGTCTCTACTGTAGCAATAGAACTTGCAAAAAGGGGTTTACAGTTTAAATATCTTATGTCAAAGTTTATCCATTTTGGATAGATTTTTAATTTATACTAATTTAATAAAGCTGTAGAGTAGAATATGCCTAAATCTTAAGAAAAGATATATTTGAACTTAATCAAAATTATGATTATGGCCTCTAAAACTGAAATCAAGGGCAGAATAATCTATTGCCAACACCTAATTATAAATAATAACATATTATATTTTCACTGAATGCACTCCAGCAATATATTTCCTGAAACTAAAAATTCTTAAAACTTGAATACCTAGTATTAATCTATTAACACTCATAGATTATATAAATGTCAGTATTATGTTTGTCCTCTTCAGTAGAACAAATATGTGTGTGTGTGTAGTAATTATATGAGTAAGAAAGAGCTGTTTAGCATTAGCTGTTTTTAATTACGACTATCACTTTTATGCATATACTTGAAATTTAAATTAAAACCAATGGATTCTACATGATAATTAAATTACTGTTATTCTGGCATAAAAAGTTGACTTTTTGTACTACTTGTAATTTTACTTTTGTCACAAGTAATGTACTGATAACTTGTGATATCACAATGAAATTGATAATAACTCGTTTTATATCACAACAAGTGTAACAGTTAAACTTCAAAGCAAATAAAGTTTTGTTCCCATGTTATAGATTTTTAATTTATACTAATAATAATGTTATAGTAGGCTATAATAAAAATGTATCCACTTGTTCCTATGTTGATGTAGTTAGGTTTAACTTCTATTCCCCTGTATACATAATAATACAACATTAAAAACTAATATATGATAAAGGGTAACGTAAATGGTACTAGAGATTAAATGTAGCCATTGATTTCAAAATGATTGGCATGCAGAATTGGCTTTATAGTATTAGTAATTTATATCAAGTTCTTGGTGTAAATGGCTTAGTAGATATAATAGTAGTACCTAATAGTATTTTGTGAAAATTGTGAATATTAATTAAAAAAATACAGTGCGTTGCAGAATTACCTTTAAAGTTAATGACACATTAAATAAATCTAAAGGTGTCAAATTGAAAAGATAAGCTTGAGACTAAAATGTGTACCTAGCTTTAAAATCTTTTTCTGCAATTCGCTCATTAGCAGTTGGTACTTATTAAAATAGGCAGTCACTTTTAAGAATAATAATGAAAAAAAGAAAATAGCAAGTGAAGAAATTAATGTAGTAAATTTTGTAAATTTCAGGTGTACCGCTATGTGTTTGAAGGCCATTATGAGCTGATCGCCATTGTAGCTGGTATTGTGCAGACTGTACTCTATTGTGATTTCTTCTATCTCTACATAACAAAAGGTAATTCCCACTTGGAAGAAAAGTAATATTAAATTCTAAAAAATATTGTATCTAATAAACTTTGTTTATTTCAGTGCTGAAAGGAAAGAAGTTGCAGCTACCAGCTTAAATTATTAGTAATCTTAATATACGCGAATACAATAATATGACGAAAATGTCTGTAAAGATATTTTATATAAGCCAATAAACTACCTAAGATCTAGTTGTACATCCTTTGTACAGTTGTGAAGTTCTATAAAGGCAATATGTGAGATGAATTAAAAGTTAAAACATGTACTATATTATTTTAGCTGTCTTTATTTAAACACCAATGATACGAAATTTCGTAGCATTCAAAGTGAAAAAAAAAACTTTGATGGTTAGATCTAAGTCTATTCATATACTTTTATTTGTGCAGGATATTAATGGATATGAATAGTAGGCTATTATTGAAAGTATTTTGCTTTCATGTTAGATAAATAAATCAGTGCAATTTTTTTTTTGTTTTTAACACGTTTTTGCATTAGGATTTCGAAAGTTGTTAAGGTGATAACATATATATCGGTGGATCTATTAAGATAGCATGTAGGTCTGTAAGTCAAAGCATGACATAGCAAAAATTCGTAACAGAAATTGGTGATTTTGTTACTTCACTAAATAGATATTTCGAAATGGTGCAACGAATCTGGATTCTTTAATCCACCGACCATAACTGGCTATTGATGTTTTTATGTACAATATTTCAATTTTTGGGTTATAATAATAAGTTTTCTAATACAGTCGATTTGTTATCGGCATTTGTGTAAAGGCACATCCGTTTATATTCTTCCTATCTTCCACTTCGACAGACCCATTTCTTCCCATACATTCCCTTCCCCGAGTGTTGCTTCCACTAAAGATACTTTCAAGGTAAAGGAGCGCAAGTTTGTAACCCTCTGTGCCAATTAAGAAGCATCACGTCATCTATTGGCGCAGTACGAAGTTAGCTCCCTTCAAGATGGATCCGATATGTATGTTTCTTCTTAGCTTAATTAAAATATATATAACATTGCCACTTATTACTGACTTGTGACGACTAACACTAAAAAAATGTTATCGTAAACTTAAACCAAACTTAGTATTATGTGAGAATGTGTTTGTGTGCAAGATGACGTGTCAATAAAAGGCATAGTCACACAATGTATGGGACGAAAAATTATTCAATTGAACATCCTTTCCATACATTGTCACGCAATAGTAATATTTTAAGTCTTTACGTCTTATAAGCCACTGAAGGCTTGATGGGTTCTCTACAATCGTAATTTTAACGTATACTTACACAGTTCTCAATGCACTTGCATTAAGTCCATAGCAGTTGAATGGGATTGGGAATTAGAAAATAATTAATAACTTAATCAATTAACGAAATGTGTGCGTTGCATGAACATTCACAGTATAATTATTAAATTGTCATTTGTGATAATGTGTTATCAGAATCCGATTGTTGTCAATTTATTATTATTATAAATCATTAGTTTCCTATTGGCAATCGTGAAAGATCAAACAAACATTATCTTTTATACATTTAATGTTAAGAACTTAATGTAATTACTTGCAATAAGGATTCTTATATAAATAAAAAAATTTAAAGTGAGATGTTATTTCATTTTACTTGTCGGCTTCCACTATTTTACCAAATTAGAGCATTGTAAGAAATTTGTTTATTTTCCACATAACAAGAATGCATATGAATCAAAATCTGCAATGTGTACTTCTTCCTGAAAAATATAATATACCAATCAAATATCAAAATTGACAATGAAAACCACAAGAAGATACTACCTAATATAAACATAATCTCAGCCAAGGTCTTGCCACATTCGAATTTAATTTAATCTAAAATTATGAAGCTGAAAAGTTGGGTTGTTGAACAATCCCAGGAACTACTGAAACTCCAACACCAACAGAACCTACTGATAGATACTACAATTATCGAAGCTACAATACTTATTAATATCACGCTATGCAGACGAAACTGCGCGGAATAACTAAGTCTCTATGAGAATGACTGATGCTTAAGGTAAACTTTGGGTGATAATTGTTTCTTAATAAAAGGCCTTTAGGTCAATCTGACCTTTAACATGGTGCTGCTGTTCATCAAATGGAAAATGCCATTTTCAAGTGTCTTCTCATCAAGAATAGCTGTGTAGGTGACACCAATTTGCAAGTTTTCTTTTATCTGTAAATAATAATCTATTTACTTTTACAATTATTGTTTGCACAAGTGTTCTCTTGTTGACATTGACTGTATTTTAAAAGTATGTAAGTCAACAATAAATAAATTGTATAATACCTACTTGGGAGTCCAATGAAAGGGACCAATTTGGTAGTAATGTAGATATATTTTTAATTTTTAATCTGTAATGCAACAAATTTGTAAGATCCTGTAGCGTCTCTTTTAGTTTCTGTCCTGAAATTAAAACATGATAAAGCTCACAAAATATAATCACGATTACATTAGTCCTTTAAAAAATAAGCCTTTAATAGAACAGGTCCTTTTCGCCATAAGTCATTTTACAAATATCTACTAAAAATATTGCATGCATTGCGTGGGTAATCTATATAATATGTAGTAGATGTAGTTATACCTTCACAGTCAAGAGCAAATGAGATTTTGTATGGTGCCATTACACGGTGCAAACGTAGATACCCTTCCTCATTCTGATTGTTTAGTCCATCCAACAGTAGTGTGAGTAATGCACCTTCTAGTGCCATTGTGCATGAAAGACAAGATGCATCTTTTTGTACCTGAAAATTAATATTTTTTGTCAGTCAGTCAGGTTTTACTGCTGGGCCAGCCTATATTTTCGCCTACAATCATCCTTATCGCTGGCTAGTTCCTTCCATTTGGAACAAAAGGAGAATAATGTAGATAAGAGAAAAATAAGCGTAATTTTACTGACATAATCCCTATTCCCTGGGTTGTACAATCACCGACACACACACTCGAGAGGAAGAGATTGGCCTCAGGATACAAAGCGCTGCCCTCCATAAGGTGTTGGTGTCAGGGCTTCTAAGTCGGAAAACCAAGATCCAAATATACAAGACGACAATCCGTCCGATCTTGATGTACGGAAGTGAGGCTTGAGGTGAGGAGACACTAACACAGAAGGAAGAAAACAAGCACATGGTGGCCGAAAGGAAAATATGGAGGAAAATGCTTGGTCCTAAACATCAACCTGATGGCAGCTGGAGGGCTCGAAAGAATGTGGAATTGGAAGACCTCACGGGAATACCCAATATAATTGGGGAAATTAAAGCCAACCGACTCCGTTGGCTCGGCCACGTGGAAAGAATGGGCGAGGATCGAGCAGTGAAAAGGGCATATCTGGGTCGCCCAATCGGCCGCCATCGCTGAGCCATCGGAGTAAGTAAGTAAGTAATCCCTATTTATTTTAAAATAACTTCATTTTATAACTAGAATCTGTTCAACAAGAGCCTGATTCATAATCTACAGTTAAAAATCTCAGGTAAAAAGGTCTAGCTAGCTGATAAAAATTGCAAAAAAAACATACAAAACTGTCAATTTATCTGACAAATGGGTTAACTGGAACTTATCAACCAAGTGATGAATACACCATAAGACTCTTGAAATTTATAAAGAATTAAGTATTAATGTCCTATTTGTGTGTTCCCATTATGGATACCCACATTTTCTTTACGATTTACTGTAATAGTCTCCACAGGCTGTTTTCCCCAAGGGAATTGGGCTATGATCTCCACATCTGCTGTATTGTCACCATATTTGATATCATTTACAGTAAATAAACTCGGTGTTGTTGTTATCTGCAAAAATAATAATAATAATTTCATATTAATTATGTCAATCATATTCAAGTTATTAAATTTACAATGTGTTTATTGATTGTATACATAAAATAACAAGGGCAGGCTTTTGCTCAGCATTGGGACATGCATGGCTATTAAAAAAAAACGATACTTCAGCAGTAGGACATTTAAAATAAATGTTATTTAGAGCCTACAGACAAGCACAAGCCTCTCCTCAAGCCGCAATATCCATCACACTTTCAATGTCTGTAAAAATAAGTGGGAATACTTACTGAACTCCACCAAAATTTTCTATATCTTTGCCACTGAATGAAATACTGCATGACATCTTGTTGTGGAATTATTATTTTCAATTGTACAGTAGATTGATTAATTGGGTTATATTCAGAAATATTATGTTCTATATTTGCATATTTTAAAATATTTTCTTTTAAAAATCCATAAGGATGAGTTGCCTTATCTTTAACATAATTTTCATCAATAAATACTGGCATATGTTTTGACGTTCTGTTATATACAAATTTTAACCAATTTCCATGAATATTATTCAATAATATTTTACTAGGCTTTTCTAAAGAATATTTGATAGTCGATTGTGTTGTTTGTATTATATTAAAAAACTTTTTCATACTAAGAACTCTTTGGATTTCAGCTCTCATTTTTCGAAATATGTTTTTTATGTTGTTCAGTGCATTTCTCATCAGCCTGGACTTCATGCAATGGTATATTTCCAGGAGGAGCGACAAAGTAATCTTCCTCTATTAAAGTTGCATTTGTCAAGATATCTTTCTGGCAGTTCCCTTGTGTTATAATGTCCGGACGAAGGTTTAGATTCCTGTAACATTAAATTTATATTTTACTACCTGTTACCCACGGCTTCGCCTGTGTAAAAATTTGCCTGTTGGGCTCTGTACCCTTGACAATATGTATACAAATTTTCATAATGATCGGCTGCACAGTCAAGCCATGAAGGAATAACAAACAAACTTACTATATTAGTATGATTATTGTGCAGGGCCTATTTCCGTGCTTCGAAGGGCACGTTAAGCCGTTGGGTCCTGTTTGTTGTCAATAGATGATGATTGTTGACCTTCGGGTGGCTTAAAAACACTGGCTTCTGCAAATCCGCATTGGAGCAGCGTGACAGAGTACTCTCTAATCACCTTCGATTGAAGGGAGACCTGTATCGCTGCAATGGGATGATTATGGGTTGATATGATGATGAGGGCCTGTTTCACCACACCCTGATAACTTATTCATCAAATACACTGTTGATTGGCAAAAACTACTGGTTGAAACCAAAGAAGAACAATGGATTTGCAATAAATTTAAAAGAGCTGTATATATTTTATACTCTGAGGAATTTACAGAAACTTACTCGTCTTCCAATACTGAATATAAAGGTTTCACGTTATCAGTATTAATATGGAGAATATTTTCTGCAAAGGCTATGGAATCTTCTAAAACTTTCACGCCCTCATCAGCATCACATTTCACCAATGATAGTCTCTCTAATAATGACAAAGTATTTTTATCAATAACCACTGCGTTACTTTCCTTTTTCTTCAATGTCTTCACAGGAATTGTAGGAACTATTGAACAAAAATTTCTGGATATCAATTGAATGTATTTTACTTTGCTATAGCTCGTAATGGCTAATACAACTTTCATGATAGAGCTTTATAAATTCGTAATCAACGATACTTTTATATAAATTAAGAATACTAATTAGTTAAAATTGTTAAAAATATAGTACATTTTAAGGTTATGATAATGTTTGTAATGCAGATGTAATTGTAATGTAGGTATTTTGTTTGCAGTTGACATTGACATGACATTTGGTTTGGCACAGACTTATAGTAACATTGGTATTGCCAAAATTAAAAACCACAACATATTTGTCTATGGTAAAGTCAATGTGACAGTCAGTGTCACCTGTCAGATACAGCGGTTGATTGAAGGTAACCTAAAAAACATTGTTTTTGCATTTATTCATTAATTTTTGACATAATCTTGTTTAGTCCCCTATTATTCATCGTATTCTTGAATTTTTGGGTAAGGTTTTATCAAATACCATCATAATAAGAGTAGTGAAAGCACCAAAATTATTAGTGCAGAAATTTATATAAATAAATTATATCTAAATTTCAGGCATTATGAAGAAGTACGCTCGGAATCTACTATACGACAGATTGCACAAAGGAGGAGTACTTGTTTGTATTGGATTAACATTATATGGCTCTGTATTACTTGGTGATCATTTCTACAAGTATATGAAGTATGTTCGGCCTCAAATACAAGATGCAAGGACTGCAGCTGAAAAGGAATTATTGACCGAAGGGTCATCTGATAATATTCTGCTAAAAGAATAATACCCTAAATTATTTAATCGTTTAAATAGTTATTTTTAGTTAAATTGTAAGCTTAAATTTTACGAGCTGTAATTAATAATTTTTTTTATAGTGTTGTAGATAATGTTATTTTGTAAATAAATGACTTGTTAAGAGTTTTAAGCAATGAAGTGATTTAATTACTTGTTGATTGTTTTTGATTAATATTATACTTGATTGATACATATCGTCGCTAATACAATAATACCGCGCAAGTAAAATTTAACAAGTTTTCAGGAGCGACAAAAACTGATTTACAAAATGATAAATGGAACCTGTTCTGCTTCCTACT
This sequence comes from Endotricha flammealis, assembly GCA_905163395.2. Lineage (NCBI taxonomy): Eukaryota > Metazoa > Arthropoda > Insecta > Lepidoptera > Pyralidae > Endotricha > Endotricha flammealis. Next base: position 7,244,934 of record LR990861.1, on the reverse strand, counting down.
TCCTGTTTCCTACCCCCCTTCCTTTTTTTGTCATTTCTTCATAAGTAGGATGGTGGCATCCAAGATTCTGGTAGTCATTGATGTCCATGGGGCTGTGGTGATTGCTTAATATCTTGTGAACTGCTAGCTTGTTTGCCTCTTTTGTCAGGTATTTTTTTAGTATTGTTGGTTTTATTTTGTTGTACACATTACATAATAATATATGTAATATGTTAAGTCTTTAGCCAACTTGGTTTAAAGTGCATGGATTTTGTGCAGCGTTTTTCCTCACTAGTGACAAAAGGGGGTGACATACATAATTATAGGACACCTTAATTACCAGTGAGCTATATCATGGTCATGGTACAAAGTAATTTTATATCAGGAAGTAAATATTATTTTTCCTCTATATTTGATCTTCATAACATGGTTAATATGGTTATTTTTATGTTCGAGTATTGAGAGCAGTTTGATATTGCCATGTAGGTAACATACATCAAATTACAATTATAGGTAGGTAAGTACAGAATTATGCAAATGAAGGTATGGACAAATTGAGCTCACGTACACAATGTACAATTCGCATCGGAAGCTCTTGTTTCTATTATAGGTAGTCAGTCATCATATCAACCCAAATCATCCCACTGCTGAGATAGGGTCTCCCTTCAATCGAAGGTGATTAGAGCGTACTCTGCCACGCTGCTCCAATGCGGATTGGCAGAGGCCGGTGTTTTCTCGCCATAAGGCCACCGACTTGGCTCAACGACTGTCATCCATCGACAACAGCCGGGACCGACGGCTTAACGTGCCCTCCGAAGCACGGAGAAGCTCGAGATAACGAAACCTATCCAAGCGCTGGCTAGGGTCGACGTCGCTTAACTTGCGTGTTCTTATTAGAGTGCGACGCAGCGACGCCATCGAGCTCCTCTTCATGATTATAGGTAGTGGTAGTATGTAGTGGTTCGTACCTAATTTATTATGATAATTTATTAAAAAGTTTAAGCGATAAATATAATAATATTAGATGCATAGACACTCCAGATAAAATATTTTTGGTCACTCACTCCGTCAAAATGGTGACACTGAAAACCAGCGTCACGCACGGAATCATTTTCGTCGTGCGAGACATATGCTGAGTGCCACCATTTTGGTGCTATTTTAGAATAAGATTTTTGTTTAGTTCTAAGTGAATGTTTTTATAGCACCAAATAAACATATTTTCTTTCTTCTTTCTTTCTATAAAACTAATATTAAGTTCTGTGGGATGTCAGATTAACAGCCAGTCCCTGAAACGCATTTTAAAAGTTAATGGTGCTAATTCTGTTGTACATTTAACTAGACTAAACGTGGACTAAACTAATTTTGACAGGACCAGAAGGTGTTGTTGTCCTTCCTTGGTTTACAATTAGGATAGCAACACTTCTAGTCCTGTCAAAATTAGTTTAGTCTGGACGTAGTACTTATTACTTCCATGGTCTGGATATATGTACAACTGTGTACAACAGAATTAGCACAATGACAGTAAATTATAGCTGTCAAACTAAGAACAAAAAAAACAGACAAGTACGTGTCGGGCCACGCAAAACGTAGGGTTCCGTATTTGCTACGCTTTGCTTGACAGCAGATGAATCCAATATCAAATTCAATCTTTGTAGTTAAGTTGTCATCGATCGAAATTTTATTTTATAATTTGAGGCTATTACTCGGTAACTAGTAGGTAGAGCCTACTTAACCGTAATAGTTTTAGTTGAAGGTTCATCATATATGGACTAGTTACTATCATGATTTCTAAACATAAGACATAAGGAAAAATATTACAAGATAATGGTAGGTACCTAATTAAACTTGTAGGTACTGCAGTTTACAGTCTACACACTTACCTAATTCACCTAGTTCTTTGGTCGAACGGCAAGGAAATTAATTGCCGACGCTATATTGTCCCTTCCACTGGTATTTATGCAAACAAGCCCCTCTATTTATATCAAGCCTTCAGACTGACATCGATGTCCAGTTTTTGTCACTGTGGACACTGCGCCATTAATCGTGTTTCCGGCAACCAGGTCGATCAACATAATTAGGTAGGTACCTAAGTATAATCCTTCATAGGTACCTACAGTTTTATTTGTTTTACTTCTACTAAGTAACTAACGTAGGTACCTACGCGCAATATCAGTTCTCATGGGTATCTAAGAAACGGTGAAAACCGCATCAAAATAGGTATGTAGTTAAACGGAGTAATAGACAGATCCGGAAAGCGACGTCATCATAATCATTCTCAGCCACAAGAAGTCTACTGCTGGACCTATGTCCAGCAGTAGACTTCTTGTGGCTATGCCTCCCCCAAACGTTTTCAGCGCGACCGACAAGATGGTCGCAGGAACCCGCAGCGCTGGATGCAGACGACTCGGTCCATTAGATTCGCCGTCTATAACAAACAAACAACCAATCAAATCTTTCCTCTTCATTTATTTAACTAGCTGTGCCCACGGCATCGCCAGCGTGCAATTGGACTTGTGAAGAGAATCGACGAATAAATCGGAGTCAGTGACATCTAGTGAAGTTTTGAGGAACTTAATTTTCATTACGTCGGGCCACTTTGTCCACTTAAATAAGGATAACTTGTTTTCGATATAAATGAAATAATGCCTATATTGTGCTCCAAGTCAAGCTCTCTTCCTGTGTACACATCATTGAAATCCGTTCAGTATCTACGAAGATGTGCGCGTACAAACAGACAGACATAAGTTAAAAAGAAACCCTTTATTGTTCCCTATCCATTTTTGCCAATTACCTATATAATGTAGGTACAGACTACAAACATACCGGGGTCTAGGTACTCTTTTATTATAATGTACAGATAGGCATAATATTAGTAAGTACCTACCTATAGATATTATTATTAAGTAGGTACCTACGTGGTACAGTACCCACGCTTTTAAGATTGGTTAATTAGTGTTTCTTAGCTTATATTCTGAATTATACCGACTACTTTAGTATTTCAATTATTCAGACGTTTCGTAAACAAGTTGTTTACGGTAGCGAACGTTTGTTAAAATATAATAATAGTATAGTATTTTAAGATCATCTATCATAAACTGATTGTCATATTTATTATGCTTTGGGGGTATCTAATAACTTTTGATTGACAAACGCTGGTTTATTAATTAGAATAAGATGTTCACGATCAAAAATTACTCCAAGGGATCGAATTAATTGGCGGAGACCATTTTTTTATTTTTAAACAGTAAATTCTCTAGTTAGAATTCTCTGTAACCAGAGTTGACACTTACTTGCGAAGAATTTTTTTGCCACTTTCTTATTATAGGAACAACCTCAAATAGGCAGGATCCAGGAGAATAATGTAGAAATAACTATATTTTTTTTGTAAAAGGTTGGCAAACGAGCGGTGTGGGTTACCTGACGATAAGTAATCACCGCCACCCATGGAGCCCAGAGACACCGGGGAGTCTGTGAGCCGCTGCCGGCCTTTTAAGTGGATGTATGCTCGCTTCTTGAAGGTTCCCCAAGTCATAGTCATTCGGAAACACAACGATGTGAGAAGACAGCTAGAGAAAGAAGCTGATGAGCCAGAAAATATCAGTAGCCTTACTTTGAAATTATGTAGATACCTATTTACCATGCTTTATACAAGCTATTCTTACCATGCTTATTATTACTTATTCATTCAATCGTACAGTTAACGAATGCCTGTTCCAAAGCGTGTAGTTCGAAAACGGATGGGAATATGGAAATGTGTATGTCATTGTAATCAAAGTGATAGAGAATTTTATAAGTTTTTGTTTCATCATAGACCATTTTCCTCTATAACTTACCGTTTTTGAGATATTAGCGAAAAATCTATAATTGGAAACTTTGTCACCCTCACTTCCCTCTGGCTCACCTCCTAGACGTCAGGACTTTTAGTATGTTTTCTCCCTAAGCATCCTGATTAGGTTTCTGAAGAATCGCTTAAGAATCTCACGCATTCTACAACTACGTTATTGACTGGACTAGAAAGGCTTATTGAAAAAAGTGACAAATCAAAGCAAAAATTCAACATTAATGTTTTATTTTAACAAATAAAATTGTTTGCTCTAAGTATGATAATTTTTATAAAGGTCACGGTAGCTCCGTCCGTAGTTGTATTTCGTAGAGTTTATTTACTTAGCTACCTTTCGTCTAGTAGTTACACTAGTTACAATTCCTTGGGTGTGTGAAAATGGAATGGAGCACGTCAATCACTGCAGGGCAGCAGGGCAAGCAATATCCGGCGAAACGCCATTCATTGCGTGCGTTTCCGCAGAATTTCACTGATGTTTGTATTTGCTAAATGGTTGGTGTTTAGAAACTAATCTCAACTAAATAAGTTTCAATGTCTCCAATACCTACTGTACTTTTTTTTAATGACACAGATAGAGCTAGCCCCAAAGTAAGTTTGAAACTTGTGTTATGGGATACTAACTAAACGATACTAAATTTTATAACAAATACATATACATAATAGATAAACACCCAAGACCCGAGGGCAATCAGAAAAAGTTCGTTTTTCATCATGACCCGACCGTGATTCGAACCCGGGACCCTGGTGGCGGGCAGGCATGGTAACCATTGCGCCACGGTGGTCGTCAACTTCTTAAAGTGTCTGAAACGCGATAAGTAATGCTCCGGTATTGCAAACGTCCATAGGCTGCGGCGACTATAGGAAACGTGTATATGCTTGGCTTGTTTGCCACCTTTGTAGTTTAGAAATCTTGTAGACTGTTTTTTTAATGAACTAATTTGATTTTCAACAGAGTGATAAACAATTATATTAGGTGAATAAATCAAGAAGTATTTTAATACATAAGCCAATTTGATTATTTCAGTTGTCTCAAGGCTATTTCAAAAGTCTCATTTCAAATAAGACGGAATCCCTTGTTATAAAAGGAGCCTAAGCTGAACGTTATAAAAGATTTAAATTCTAGAAATTTGCCCCGATTGTAGGGTTTTACGTCTGTTCATAAAGAGAGATTATTTTCCTTGGTATAAGCAAAATCCATTTTGATAATAGGCCATCCTATTACACATTTTTGTCTGACGTTGAAACGAAGAAACTTGAAAAGAAATGTAATTTTGCAAATTGTATATCACGGCGCGATCCCCTCAGGGCCCTTTCATTTGGGAGCACTTACATACATTTCATAAGTATTATCTTCTGTCTAACATGACACAAATTTCTTGTTCAGCAGAAAATTCAACTTAAACGAATTTTAAATTACTGCTGTAGTAATGAAATAGTATTTATTATTTTATAATTAGTTATATTTTTGTGTAAGTTTTTGTTTTTGTTATTCACAAATATGGCAATTTTCCGTTTTTGCCGTGAATAACACTATTTACTCCTGTCTGGTCTGTTATGATTAATATTATTCATATGCCGACCATTGGTTACTTGATTCTATGAACTAAGCTTTAGCACGACGAGGATTTGCGTATACGAGGTCGACGTTTTAATGTCAAGGGTCGTCCATATTTTTCGATTCCCGTAAAGATGTCATAAAGTTTCCCTTCGGAGGTAGATAAGAAAGTTATATGGATGGCGCGACCCTTACGGCCGCATCTAACTCTCACTATCCATCACAAGTAATTGCAGCACTTCCTTCAGTGTTCACAAGAAGCATAAATGGGACGACCTGCACGTGACCAGCCCTATCTACCCATTTATTACAACCTACTCACCTGTTTTCTCCTAAGATATTACACTTTGGCACACCGACGCACAGACTTTGTGCGTGTGCGTAATTGATTGAAAATTCGTGACGTGTAACATGTAGCACCGTGTACACATGCATTCCAAACGAGTTTAAGATGATACTGTTTAGATAAAGTTATACTTATGACGTGTGATCCATAACGCAAATACATCCGGGTTATTTTTCATCGATTAGGATTCGGTTAAACTTGAAAAATAAAATCCGATTTAAAGATTCGAACAAAATACGGCTTAACAATTTGTTCCATTTCAAAAGTGCATCCAAAAACTAGTGGTAAAAATACCCTTTGAAAACCGAACAAGGTTGTTTTGTTTATTTGCACTAATCCTATGTTCGTTTTGTAAGCTGTGAAGATTATGTGTGTACAGTGGACGACTGCTATTTACTTACTCGAATTCCGGGTCTTTGGGCGTTTCGCACCTCGAGCTATTTGAACCGCAGCCGCGCAGTACGAATCGCCGAGTTTCATTTTGAATGGAACCTTTCGAACCGCGGTATGAACCATTCTAGAACTTTTGACAATGGGTCGCTAAAATAAGTACAAAATTGGTGTTCTTGATTTATCGATGAGTTCAAATCTACAAAAGAATGGGTCGTTTCGTCCCATGGTCCAAATCAACCCATTCCAAAAGATAACTTTGTCATTCGCACCGTCTGAATGTGTCCGAGTCCACCTATCAACCCTCCTTGTGGGTAGTATCTTAGCAATAAATTCCGATGCGTAGGTAACCCGTGCCTGAGTATTGTATAATTTCATTCGAAATTGTTATTAAATAAAGGAAGGCATTTATACTTTGACCCCATTCACGTCTATTTCCAATGTCAGAGACTTTATTTTGAATGCAAATTATATCTCTAAGCCCACTTTCAAACAATGGCGCTAATCTAGCGTGCTTTGTAGTGGTCAGGACGCGAGGCGGCGGCAGGGCGCGGGCGGCCGTCGGACTCGGGTCGGAACGGCGGGGATAGGCCCGGCGCGTGATTATAAATTCACCGCTCCATTATTCACAATTGGCTTCCATAGCTCCACTGACAGCTGGACCGATAATTCGTTAAGTCCTAACTGCGACCGCTGCGTGCACCCGATAACGCTCCAATAGGATTCAACAAATATATTCGAGTTATGTGGAGCATGCATTTGCGTGCTCCCTCACTACCACCTCGTTGTTTACTCTTTCGTTAGCAACGTAGCTTGTAGGTTTTACACACATTACATAACATTGGTGTTATACTTAACCCTTACACGTGCAATGGGAAAATAGTAATAATAATACTTATCATAAAATTTAACAATCCTGTCATCTGAGCTGCCTCCTTACTCTTGAAGATAATTCCGCATGATCGCCATTGGATTGTTAATTTTAGGTACTCTTTACAGCTAAACTAGCGCTAAATAAATACTAAACTAAATGAAATCTGATTGTATGCTAACCAAATAGTTAGTAAAGCATAAAATTTCAATGGTACGAATTAGGATTTGCTGTTAATTTTGATTTTAAACTATACAGCATTGAAATTAAAATCGCGATTGCTATGCAGAGTTGGTAACTTGGTGGTAGAGACAAAAGTTACGATTCGTAAGAGTTCGTAATAGGTCTATTTGAATAAAAGTTTGACTTCAAAATAAAAAATAGTTGTTGTTCCATTTAATTAAGACTTAACGTTTAAGTAGGTACTTGTGTGGCTTTATTTGCCTCTAATTCAGGTGTTCTGTGGCATGGCAAAAATCCTGATATGAAAAGTCGTCGCTCGTGCTAGCAGCGCGGCCACCCGTACACCGTCTCGTTAGGGGAATCCAGTTACTGTTCCCGTACAAAGTTTGTGTGCTTTCAGTTCTGCCTGACGGATGTCCAATTGATTTTCTGTATGACAATTTTCTCGGTAAATTCATGGTACCTTTCATAAAACTTTTTGAAACCATTGAGGAAAGCCACACCATCCCTTAAAAACTAACGTGCAATGCTTAAAATAATATGGTTCAAGTCAACTATAATATTTGATAGCGGTTGGTTTACTTATTTGGAAAACTTTCATCACAAATGTGAGCCCGATTCATTTGCTGTCAAAATTTCAATAATTACCAAAAAATATATATATTATTCGATTAATTATTCTAAAGAAAATGAATAAGTAACGATGAAATAACCGGAGATGGACACTCCGAGAACTGTGGCAATTACCAGTGATGGATCGTTGAACTTCTCCCGGACAGAAATGACCCGATGCTTTAATATCGTCTTGTTTCTTTCCTAGGACCCTTTGGCAATTTGTCACCAAGGAGTTTTCGTCGGAATAAGGAAATCTTATGCTTTTATATAAATTGCAGTTACTTATAGTTTTCCTGCCACTCTGGGAATATTTTTCATTGTATAATAAATTTTAATGAAAGATTTTACGTCATTTTCTTGGTACATCTAAATCTAATCAAAAAACAAAAATTATCCTAACTATGTAGTACAAATTGTAGAGTATCTGGTAATTAGTAAATCAACACTGATCGATATCCATCCGCAGGTACTGCAGTAAAATGACTTACGTATTACTAATTTACTTATTAGTAGTAGTAGTATTACAAATTGTAAATTTCTTATGTAACTAGTTTTATGGTTGTATAACACGGTATTAATGAACGGCACGTATTAGTCGATAAGTTCGGTGGTGGTGCGGCGTCAGCGGACGAGTCATCCATCTTGCGTTCATCCTGGATTACCTGCGTTGAATCAGCCGTGTGTGATTAACGGAATCATTCATGCCCTCATAACAGGCTTGCGCCATGCCATGGACGAAATCATTATATTTTCTGCTCGATGGTTTCTGTAAATCATAGTAGGTACAATAAGTAATAAGTTTTCAAGACGTAAAGGTACAGTTTCCTCAACTGACTGACTTAAATTTAAAATTTTGTGAATCGATCGATATTTATTACATCAATCAACTGCCCCTCCAAAATCTTCGCTAGGTATGTCGATCAAAGTTTTGATTTCACAAAGATTAAAATATCATCATGTCACCGAAACCAAGTCGATACTGATTTATCTACAGTTTGTGAAATGGCGAAATATCGGGCGTAGCTAGCTACCCCGACGTGACAAGCGCGCGTTAATTCTTACTCTCAGAGCTTCTAAACTGTTAAAAGAGTAAGGTAATTAAGTATGATGGATATTCCGAGTTTATCGCGGGTGGCAGCGACGCGGCCACTCGCAACTTTCTTATCGTTCCCGGCGAACTTTACGACGTCTTTGTGGAAACGCCTGTAAATATTGCGTGCGAGCCGCGTATCGCTACCCCGACGTACGCCGTGTCGTACGTCAACAGTCGTATCGTACACACGACGAGCGACAAGCACGTCGAGAGCGCTACAACAACACAGTACAATTTGTAAATGAAAGATAACAATTTGTATTTACAAATTGTATGGATATAGGTACTTATTAAATAGAGAGGGACAAATTTTGTAATTAAGTTTATGTAAATATATGGAAACTATAGAAAAATATTCCAGATCAACACTACACAGGTACGGGTAGCCAAAGATTATATTTAAGAAGGATGAAAATATTCCAATGTTCTCTACCGTTTACGACTATAAACGTGTGGCCAAATATATTTTATATATCGTTGTTTCAAATATGAAAATGATGATATTCAGTTCCTTTGCCTGCTTTCGTAAGTATTTTCGTGACATTCTCAGAAAGGGGTAACATCGTGAATACGTTGCTACGTAGATTTCTAGTATTGCCGGAAGGCGACCCTTGTCAAGGGAGATTTGTAAACGAAAAAGCCTCTAATTTGGGTTTGTGTTTTGACAAGTCATCTAGGAAAGACTCTTTGACATAGCACACAACAGAAATGAGAAATTGTAGTCTGTTCCAATTAAAAGGACTTTCAATAATATCAGTTTAATAAATACTAATTACATGTCGATTAAAACGTAAAAATACGAAGTTTAATCATAGGTAGAGCTATAAAATTAAGGGACGAACCTTAAGTCACTAGGTATATCCAACTATGTAGTCAACACTATTTCAGAAACATTTCATGAAGTATACAATTGTTAATTACGGCGGTGATAAAAGAGAATTAAGATCACGTTGAGGAATGAAACCGCGTTTTACACCACCCTATGTTATCTCGCAGAAGTTTACCCAAACAGCCAAATTTCCATGGCCGTATCTTGATCAGGTGACGCAGCAAAACATAAAAATCCAAATTGTACATCTTTTTTCAGTTAACAAATCCGTCTTGACGAGGGTCCACTGTTTTCCGGGAAAAGTAGAAATAAGAAAGATACAACAGAAAATCCTGCTAGATCACGTTCAGGATTCCGATTTTTTTCGATTATTGAGATACCCGGCCGCTTTGAGATAATGTCATATAATGAGCGAGCATGGTAAGCAGACAAGCGTTGTACGAAGCCAATCAATTTCAAAGGTTTGTAACGTTTGTTAGGAAAACGTTTAATATCACACATATGTAATACTCTGATTCTGAAAAATTCAACATTTCAATTTTACTGTCAAGTTGGTTACAGATTCTTGTATTGAATGATAAAAAAAACTTACCAACTTATTATTTTAAATCATAACCTTATACAATTTTGTTATAATAAATGAAAATGTAAAGTTTTCATTTAATCGTTAAAACAACTGTGAATTCACTAATTACACCGATTTACTTGCCCGCTGGTATTGTTAGCAGGTGCATTGTGGGAACTAAAGAAAGCACTATTTCTACGTCTCTAGCGGGCAGACAACAGAACTTTACCGCCCGCTTTATTGCTCAAACAGGTATTAATGTAAGTAATTTTAAATGGCGTTGAGTACTGTTTAACGACTCAAAAACGTATTGCCTGTACAAAATAATTAATATTATTTTCTTTAACGAAATATTTTAGATTCCCTATAAGTACCTTATTTATATATAAAGTGAACAAGCGAAACAATTATTAACTAGCGAAACACGCGCAACTTCTTTTCCGTGTATCCCGCTTTCCCGTGGGAATTTCGGAATGTATTATCCATATAAACCATCAATCTTTTTAAAAAACGCATCAAAATCCGTTACATAGTTTTAACGATTTAAGCATACATAGGGACAGATAGACATAAAGCGATTTTATTTTATTAAAGATTATTAAAAAAAAATATATATAAAATGAAAGACGACCTCGTCATAAATAAATTATTAAAATTATAATTTTTGTATTAGTAGAGCTATTATGAATTGGGATGAACGAACCGAAAAGAAGTAGCAGCCTCTTACCGAACCGAATACCAACGCAACGCCTAGGGTCTATTACCAGGCTATGTTTCAAATGTTGTGTGATATACATGTTTTTATGCCAGTTTACCATACTTTGGACAACATATTTTCGTTACAAAAAACATTTGAAGATCACACGAGACTTCATAGTCGGAAACGTATGACTCGCACCAATGTTTAATTTTCATTTAACCTTAATGTAACCTAACCATTAAATTATCGTATTTATAAAAAAGAAAAGAGCATTTCTAAAAATGTATTAAAAACAACAGTACTCGTAGTCATTAGGTGTTCGGAGTAACCCTTCATCTTCGTACATTACGTTAAGGCCCTAATTAGCAGGTGGGGCGCGAAGGGCCTGACCACAGGCCACCATTATTGTGGTCCACGGTCCGTTCTCAACGACACCTGCCATTTATATACCTACCTACTTAAATAAAATATTATTTTGCACATTAATTTATACTACTCTCTTTTATTATAAATACCTAATAATAGATATTTTGATTGTGTGCTAAGTGGAAAATGGATTCGTCTGTCACTGTGATGATAATATTACATTTTTTTAATTAAAATAATTTAGTAGTTAGTTCCTGTATTATATATAAATATAAATCCTTTAAAAAGTTTAACAGTAATCACAGCGTCCATATTGTATAGAAAGCGCATATTATACTTATCAACTCCAAGGAGAAAATAAAATAATAATATAAATATTATTCATGGCTAGCTAATAGTAGATTTTACAACAAGTGCACAAAACGAATCATTTCTATCCGAGACTTTTAGTTAGTAATGTCGAGGATAGAAATGGTTTTGTGGACGAGTTATAAACTCTGCTTTTCACTTCGATTGCGAGGAAATAAATAAATAAACGCAAGAAAAACAAGACCCTGTTTCCCATTTCCCGCCGCTTTTTTTTTTTAAATCTTACGACTTTGAAATTAGGCTTGGGCTGCAGACCTATACAGCCTACTATTAAATTATTAATTTTGTAATAATAATTTTCTTAAATTAATTAAATAACCTACCGTACTTTAATTTAAATTTTAATATCTTTTATGACTTAAAAACACATAAGGCAAATAAATTAAAGTAAATATTATAAAATAACAAATTCTATCTCTGAACTTTTTGTTGTGTTTGGCTGTATGGCTTATTTCCTTTGTCTTAATATAGATACATTTATGAGTTTACTTTTCTGCCCTTGTGCACAAAATTCGATTTTGTGCAGCCTATATCCTGCGCAAATAAGCACTTTCTGAGCATGAGAAGTGAAAATTATATAATTAGCTAGGTTACTAAGTATTTGTTAACGAGGTGACTTGAAAAAAAATTGTAACCGGAAAACCCGTTATTTTTTCTCTTCTAATTTTCTCTATGTGTAATGAATACAATGAAATGAAGCCTTACCTACAAGCGCAGCGCGAAAATTTTGGATATGTAAGAATGAAATTTAACACAAAGTTTTAATTTAATTAAATTCCTATGGAAACGGGAGAAATAGGACCGCGTTAAATCAGCGTACAACCTATTTTAAATTATCTGGGATTCCATTTAATTGATAGAATTGCAGCACAAACGTGTTAAAGAATACCTCTCGCATCAAATCACGTCAGATTTATTTATTTGGTTTATACGACATAAAATAGCGACGAAACTACCGAATAAAAATATATATTTTGCTGACATAGTTTAATGCAAAATCATTATTAGTACTACTAGGGACTATGTGATTGTACTAAACGTCTGTTAATTAATTATTATTTTAGGCCTCAATTTATTTCTTTCACATTACGTCCCGTTGACGCCCGTTGTTATAAACAAACACCTTGTCATATTTGTCTCTCCATTTATCTCTGTGACACTTTTGCTTCAACGTGATAGTATAAATATCCCTATTCTATGTATTAGTAATAGTGGTCTTTTTTGCACAATGACTTAACTTTGCTTTGTATAAATAAAATATAAGATATCCACAGTTACATGACTCGATTGTCTACCATCTGTACAATTAGTAATGTTTTTCATCACTCCAAAAAGTTATATTTCAAAATAAAAATGTTTAATTACTGTATTACAAAAAATATATTTACGAATTGAAGTATTAAGATACGTAAGTAACCTATGAGCAATGATATGAGAATTAATTAAAATTTCTCCTATGTATTTTAATTCTACTCATTCCAGGCACAGTAACTTTTTATCATATTACGATTAGCAATACGTGCTTATCCGAAATTGTAAGCAGGCGTGTTAGGCGTGTATATCCGACGGTGCTGCGTTGCTTTTTGTGGCATAAATTCCAGATTTCCTTGTCAGCCATCCCTTGTTTGTATAATATGCTGGAAAATACGTTAAATGGCATTGTGGTACAAGGTATTAAAATTTTACATTGTTTTATTAGGTACATTCGACTCGTAAAATGAAACAGTTAAACCACAGAGTAATAGTTAAACTGAAAAATGGTATCAATATGAACGACGCACATATCCAGTGATTTGCTACCACAAAAGAAGCGACAGACGAGATGTAGATGAGTTAAGTTTTGAATATGATATGAGTGACATTTTATTTTATTTTTAGTTTATTATGTAAACCTTATCTAAAGTTTATTTTGAAAAAGGATTAAGTAGGTATAATTCTTCCTGCAAAAGTAGCCTGAAAGAGTGTCGTACATCCCTAGACGTCGTAAGGAACCTACATGCCAAATTTGGAATCTCTAGACCCAGCGGTTTGGGCTGTGCGTTGAAATACCCTAGTTGAGCAAATCGCCACATATTAGTGAAAACCGCATCCAAATCGGTTCAGCCGTTTCCGAGATTAGCGTGTACAAACATACATACAAACATACAAACAGACGGACAACATTTTACGAAATTCTTGTTCTATTGCTTATTCTTCATCGCCTTAAACAATTTTTTTGGAAATATATTCAATGTACAGACAAACGTTTTTTTACACTTTTATTATATTATAGATTATGATATACACTTTTATTAAATGAGTGACATTTTATATTATTTTTAGTTTATTATGTAAACCTTATCTAAAGTTTATTTTGAAAAAGGATTAAGTAGGTATAATTCTTCCTGCAAAAGTAGCCTGAAAGAGTGTCGTCACCACAAAAAAGTTGGTAATAAAAGGAGTAAAAGCGTTTGCATATTTTTACTGAAGTTTGTCTTGTTTAAATCGGCAATTTGTAAGTTGACGGTTCCCCCTGTGTCGGCACGGAGAAATGCCAGCCGGGGAATGTTTGTGTTCCCGCCGTCTTATCAGAGGAACCGCTTGTTTACAAACCCTGATCGTATCGTATGAATAGCAGGCATGTTGCGGATGCCACGTAGCAAATTCAATTAGTTTATTGATTGATTACGCTAACTAACGTTGTTCCGTGGGTGGCGCCTTAGCCGTACCAAAGAAAAGGTTTCTAGTTTTGTTTGGACTCACAAAACCGTATTCAATGATTCAATAGTGTCGATGTATAAAGCTAAATGTTCGCCGACATACTACTATATTCATTTTATTAGTGAGTTTAGGCAATATTAAAAATTCTTTTACTGTTTTTATATTGAGATGCCAAACACGTTGTACGTTCCGCCCAATGGGTGGTAGGAAGGAAGCTGTTGTCGCCAATATAAATTCTTGTAGCATAGCGCGTTACCTAAACGCTAAATTGTATCCATTCATGCAGAACGTACCTAGTTTTGTACCATGAAATTAGATATCTTGATTTAAATCAAGTGACATGCATCATTTGACTGGACCTAATAACTAATTAGGTATTAATAGGTATTGATTCGAGAAACATGTATTGTCTTATCATCAAACCTATCCCAACACTGTTATCTATTAATAAAGACAATTTGATTTGATTTATATCTATTTTAAAAGCTTTTATTTAACTTGACCTGTATGTATGTATGTATGTATGTATGTATGTATGTATGTATGTATGTATGTATGTAAGGGTGGAATCTTGGAACGAAAATTTGAACCACTTCCCGAAGACCGATTGAGCTGAAATTTTGCTTAAAACTGTAGATCAGATGACAATACAATATTATGATAACAAAATTACGATACAGCCGTTTGTGTTCCGTTTTTCGTACAAAACCATTCCGACCAAAAACCTATAGGGTACTTCCGGTTGTCCTAGATGAAATTTGGCAAGAAGCAAGATGATGTAGCACAAGTACAGGAATAAATCTGAAAATCGTAATTTTGTAGTTACTTCTTCTTCTTTAAACAACCAATATAATGTGACCCTACCCTTGGTACATTTTACATTGGTACATGACTCTTTTTATACCGGTTTTGAATTAAAATGTATTTTATCTATTACTAGCTTTTCATCGCGGCTTCGCTCGCGTTATTTTTATGACATAGATTTCGTTTGACAACAAAACAACCCATAGCGCGACTTGTGGCGCCATCTGTTGGCCGATAGCATCCCATACAGCGCCCTCAATAGTAGAAAAAATATTTTCCCTTTGGATTGACATACTTTCACGGGTAAAAAGGTAGCCTATGTTGGGCTCTGTACCCCTGACAATATATATACAAATTTTCATAATGATCAACTGATTAGTCAAGCCGTGAAGGAATAACAAACAAACAAACTCACTTTCTCATTTATAATATTAGTATGATAGTATGACTAGTATCATTATGGGAAGGAACCCTCATGCGCGAGTTCTACTTGCCCTTGGTCGGTATTTTATTTTTGATGGGTACATAAACCCGTTTAGTTTGTCGCAGGGTGACTGTAGTAAAATCAGGAAATTATATAAACAAATAAATAAATTCGAATTGCTGGTGCTAGTTATAACAAATAAATTCATTAGACTAGTACCGCCTCTCGACAAATAGATGGCACTGCGAAACCTGTCCAGTGATAACTAAAAAGTAAAAAATAAATTAAAAGTAAAAAAAATATATTTAAAACAAGCTTTTATTTAATTGCGCTAAAAAGAATAAAATAAACTTTTCTTTTAAAACTTTAACTATCAACTTATAACGTCATTACACAATTTATATGACATAAAAGCTTGTCGCGAGATTTACCTGCATAAAAAGAAAACATAATTATCGAACTAACATTTACTCGTACTACGAGTAAATGTTAGTAATTAAATCTCGCGACAAGCTTTTATGTCATATAAATTGTGTAATGACGTTATAAGTTGATAGTTAAAGTTTTAAAAGAAAAGTTTATTTTATTCTTTTTAGCGCAATTAAATAAAAGCTTGTTTTAAATATATTTTTTTTACTTTTAATTTATTTAATATTGTTATCATTTGTGTAGACTGTACTTATGTGATATTTACCAATTTTAAGTAGGTATCTATTTTTTTATATTGTGAAAGTATGTATTACCTAGTATGTTTTATTATGTTACGGAAGAAGTATGTTGTAGTAGATATATTACATTATGCAAGAAAAAGTTGATAAGTAGGTATACATACTTTATGTCAGAATGGTCGGTGTGATATGCAAAATTCATCTAAAAAAAAAATAAACCGTCTTTTTCGCAGTCTAATCCTCGTAAGCACCCATTTTTTTTGGCCGCGAGTAAATGAAATCTACATAAGGCTACATCTGTGTACCAAGTAGGTATGCCTCTGTATTGGCTGTGTTAACCACATTCAAAATAATGTAAAGTTAAAATTTTGTTGTTACTTTGAATTAAAAAAAAAAAAAAGTTTATAAAAGCAACTTTTTTCGCAAAGGGACATCTGAATCTATCTTCTTCCACCATTATTTTTGGAATATTTGTGCTACGATCTACGATATAAAAGAAAAGACATCATCGCCGCTTCACTTTTAAATGCTAAACTTTTTTCTACTCTGGTTTTGCTTAGTTGGTACTTCTACCCATTTGCCAGAAACATATATTTAAGGGGTGGTGTATTGTGACGCAACAGAAGGATATTAATATTTACGGTTTACCACTAGTTTATGATGTTATGCTTATCGCCTCGGTACTAAAAGAACTGCCACCATCATTCTGCTCGCCACAGCAGTGTAATGTAAGTCTGTTTCTAGGATTTTTTCTATTAGGTATCTGTGGTTGATTTTTGATTGAGGACTGTTCTGACGTACATAGACAAAATTTTAACTTTTAATTTTTTTGTGTTACTGGGTATTACAGAATTCTTTAAAAACATTCAGGTAAATAGTAGTTAGGTTAAACAGGGTTATCTTCAACATCATAAACTGAGCTTTTTTAATTTTTCCGCAGTGGTCTTAAAAATGAAATATTTGTGTGCAAATATTCCAAACTCTGTTTTCGCTGTTATATTGTCATGATTGGTAGCAGAGTGAACAATAAAAGCATTACGTTTTGATTTATACGCAGAAATAGAAAATAATTCTCTAAATTTCAATTAATATAATAAATAATAATAATAAATATATAGGGACAATTCATACAGATTGAGCTAGCCCCAAAGTAAGTTCGAAACTTGTGTTATGGGATACTAACTCAACGATATTATATTTTATAACAAATACATATATAGATAAACATCCAAGACCCGAGGCCAATCAGAAAAAGTTCGTTTTTCATCATGACCCGACCGGGGATCGAACCGGGACCTCCTGGGTGGCGGTCTGGCGTGGTAACCATTACGCCACGGAGGTCGTCATCAATTATATTATGACATACGTTTTATTATAATACAAGGTGTTATGAAGTACAAAACAGATTATAATTACAGAACAGACTATAATTATTGTCTAATTATAGAGAGATGATAGTGTGTGTGAAATAATGAGTGCGATTGACGGCTGTAAATAATTATACGCCAGTCAGTAGTTAGACTAGAAAGAACAGAAGGAGTAGAAAATTCATATGCACGAGAAACATAGTATACATTGATTAAGTGGTTTGAAAACACTGACACCAGCTTATCCTCAGTTGACACTAATTGCGAGAAGCGCACAAAAAAGCAAAAAGAAATTACCTACACCATAAATATGCTTTAGTATCATTTCTATAACGAATTTGTAACGCGAAAGTCAGGTAAATACTCTAAAATCATTCTAGGAACGATCGGAAAGAAATGTAACTGCTGTACGACATTATGTGTACGATTAAAATTGAGGATTTCTCTCAAAATGTGAGTAAGTGAATGTGTGCGAGTGACTCTACAAAAATAAAAAAAACAGTGTCAAGAGTGTCATAACGACGTGCTGAACTGTTGACGGCACGACAAATATCTTTGTTCGAGCTGGTCGCAGATTACCTCAGGGTCTAATGTGCGTTGTGCGTGTTGCCTTGTCGCGCACGATGTACCAAATTACATAGCAATTTATTTTCCAGTAAGTAGACGTACATAGCTTGACACAAATCATGTTTAATTTTGATGAAATGCGAAATAAGTTACGATAATTATTTTTTAAAAATTTAAACCTATGATCCTTACTTATAATGGTAAAGTTTGTGAGAATGGACGTATAGATGCTTATTATTCTTTTACGCATAAACGGCTGGGCAGGTTTGCTTGAAGATAGTTTATAATCTGGATTAATACATAGGATAGTTTTTATCCAAAGAAACAGTCGGAGTATAACGGGATTTCGCGAGTAAAACAGCAAGCATCGGCTAGTTATAAAATATTTTAAAGCATCTTCATTTCCCGGAAGCTTTAATATACTTTGATACTTCTTTTTTATTTTATTAAAAGTATACATAATTTAAAAATTCCAGCTCTTTTATATACACGTGCATAAATATAATAGTTTTAAAAACTCGATATTTTCTCGCCTCAGGTGCAAAACCAGTCCTTTGGTTAGAAATAGCTCGGTAATAAAAATATTTTTTTGCTTGCATACCGAGTCGAGCGGACTGTTTGCAATAACACCCTCTGCAGGGTACCACCATCTCTTATTCCCATTCAATTCAGGACCTAAACAGAATAGAATCGTTATTTTGTACCACCATGTATTCTAAACGACTCGGTTTAGGTGACAGCGATTCAGCAGATATTATTCATTCATTTTGTATGAACTTTCGTACCACCATGTCTTTCCACGACCTAAATTGAAAGGATTTATCTGTCAAATGACCTGTCAACCTAAACTGAATCAAGGACTGTCAAGGAGGATAGAGTGGCAACTCCGGGGTGAAATCGTCATGTATGGAAGGTGCTGCCATGCACTGGCTGAGTTATGAACTAAAATTTCAACTATATACCTTTATACATAGTAAGTATACGCTACCCTTTATTTTCTGAATATATTTCTTTGTTAGTGCCCCAAAAACATCTCCCAACCGACGGAATATATAAAATGTTGAGTATTTAAGTATCCAATTTGTATTTTATTTACATTTTAAGTAAATAAATAACGTCAATGGTATCAAATGGTCCGCGGTCCATCAGACGCCATGTGAAGTTGGAAAATGACCACCGCTTTTTTTTTTAATTTTAGTTCACCCGCCAGCCGCCAAATGTCGCTGTTGCCTATGAAAATTGACGGTAATATCTATCAAACTATCTAAATATGGCTACTTGGTGCGAATTGTTTTAAATAATTTAATAATTATATGAAACTAATAAATAACTAAGAAAGGAAAGAAAAAGACCACACAAAATGTATTGTTGTAACATTTATATAAATTACATTTATTGTTATGAACATTAACATTATAAAAAAATGTTATGATGTCATATGATATTCATCAATAATGTTATGCTAGTTAACAATAGTAGTAAATATTAAATTATAGAAATTAATATATTTTTATATCTCTTAATCTCCTCTACTAAATTACTAAAAAAGACTAATTTCTCCCTCGATAAATTGGCTTTTTCTATTGAGTCAGCACACAACGCCCTGCGTGCTGCATCTTATTTCAACGCCGGTTCACCATCACCACAGAATTATTATCACCACACCACCACGTCTCCGCCTGTGACGCGTTGTTCTGCGTCTAGGAGTTATATGCTGAGGCGTAGCTGCTACGATCGCAGATGGAAAATGACGAGGCGTAAATTCATTTAAATTCGTAAAACACGATTTCACTTCACAAGATTGACTTGACACTTGTGTTGTGTCAGTCCGATCCGACAGGGTGCGTTTTGAACGTGTAATATTTAATTTTCGTTAAATTCTTTTTTTACGCAAGTATAAGAAAATATACCCCGTTTAATCTGTCTATCTATAAAAAATCTATGTTTTTCGTTTGAATATAGATTAATTTACATCTTAAACAATTTTAAAATAGATAAATAATAAAATTAAGTTGTTTTAAAAAACCGGTAATGGCCAAAACGAATTAATGGTTTGTTTTGAACGTACCGCTGCAACTAATCAGCGACAATTTTCATTTGTTCATCCGACGAAATGAGATCCTGTTTATGAGAGATGGTGGTACGAAATAATGCGATTACGTTTAGGTACCTAAACGGAACCAATTCAAAACGTGAGTAGTTAGGTAAAAGATGATGGTAACCCCCCGGTTGTGTTAATGTTTCTACACTACTTAAAATGGGTTTTACATTAGTGTCTGAATAAATTATATGGCTTGACTTCGAAAAGACCTCGTCTAAGTAAAGGATTGACTCTACATCACGGCTTTGCAAATTACCGCTCTTGCTGCTTCAGATAATATTATTCAAACAACTAAATCCTACACTATTAAACTACTAAGGATTACTATTAATCACGTCAAGATGTTTACCCTCATCCCGCGTCAGTTCAGCGGGAATTATCTAGTCGAGATAAATAGGAGCGTCGCTCTCTCGCGCCATTCACTCGCACTTGGGCGCTGTTTGAAAATCTCTCCGGTTCGTAATAAGGTTAGAATAGACCTGAATAATCTTGTCTATAAGTGAATCAATTTATAACAGATCAATGCAAATCAGGAGATCTTTGTGCTGCGCCGAGCGTCTTAGTAACAGTTTTTAACAAAATAGAATATAGATTGGCATTGTGATTGTGAGATTGAATAAGCTGTTTTATAGCTGTTTTAAGATGTCAATTTGCAACAAAACTTGAAGAAAGTTGTATTAGGATATAAAAAAGGCGATAAATCCTCCCCGTCATGCCTGCCCTCGTTTATTTGTGATCGGCTTTAGATGTCATTTTCGGGTTCAGGATTTTGACTGCCGGCCGGTGTGATCAATTGCAATCGTTTCTGTCATTCTACATACTGGTTCTATATGTCAATTCTAATATAAAAAGTATGCTTAGATCATTCAATCAAAAAGTACGTTAGCATGGAACTTAATTTTGAGTACTATAAGGATAACAAGGACAAAAGTCAAACGTTTAGAAAAATCCCGCAGTAAAATGAAGTGTCTTTAATATGTTTAAGTATTACAACCGTGTGTTACAACCTTAGTATGTACTCGTAGGTAATCCAGATAAATAACATAACATTACCACAGTCCCCGTGAAACGTCTGGGCTAAACCGTGGCAAAACTTGTAATTGCCTATATTGATTGTTGCTCTGATACACAGTTGTAATAACATGGCGACTAAAGTTTTGCAAACTAATTAGGAGAGTGCGTTAATTCACAATACTAATTGTAACAACTAACACATTATGGGATTTTGACGTCAAGAAAATAAGGACTTGGAAATATAGAAATTGTGTTTAATATTGAATATGATTTTAAATATGCACGCAGAAACATGAACCGAATTTGACTAAAAAAGCAATAAAAAATACAGGATTACCTGCCTGCCAGCTCACAACAATACAAATGTTATGTTATTGAAATAAATCCACCAAACTGTTTTGAAAATTGAACATGAATATCGTTGGGATGAAATTGGATGCAGTATTAAGTAGGGGCGGCGTGTGGCGGTACATTTTTTAATACAAATATGTACACGTAGTTGCGAAATAATTTTCGAGGCGAAATGTGCAACGTTTCCTACCTCAGCCAGATATTGCAGATCCAAGCTGTTCCTGACGTGTATTGTGCTGTGGCGAACTCTGTAAATTGCTTTTCGTGACGATAAAATATTTTAATCTGATTGGTGGTCTGTAACCAATTAATTGCGGCTTTAATTTTATACGGAAAACTACCAACCGTTTTTACCAAATTGCCTTTTCGCATCAGCGTTCACGATTCAAAAAAATGTTTAGTCTACACAAAACACGAATATTATTAATTATTTTGAAAGAAAACTAAAGGGCTAAAATGTAGCCTTTATCACTCTCCAGACCTGAAACTATTTCCAAAAAAATAATGTTACTTTCGACGTGAAGAACAGACAGAAACAATCTTACATTTAGGTATAATCGTTCACTGGGAATAATACTATAATAATGTTCATTTCTTCAATCAAATTTTGTTCTTTGATTTCTTACGTAAAGAAAGAAGTTGCACTATAAGAAGAATTATGTAGGTAAGTATATAGGTACTTTATGTAAAAATAAGATACAAAAAATAACGCATAGTAAAATAAATCAGTCCATAATACACACTGACGAATACAGATCCCTACCGAACGTAAAATTTCCGATAATATTAACCCTCAAAGAGTTTCTAAACTTAATTTAAACTTTGTAGCGATTATGATGAAGGTTGTCACATGTAATACCAAAAATAAAATAACGTATATTTGCATATCACATTCACGTATTAAGTAGGTACGCGGGATGAAATCAAAGTAGTTCAAAGCTGGGTATTTTCGCAGTAGCTGCAGGACCGTTTATTATCATACCTGTCAAAAAGACTTGCGTTTTTTCTTTGAAACTGAATTGCACAGGTACGATGAATTTTAATAAGGCAATCCTTTATGATTTCGTATTCATACTCAGTAGCACTCCATGGTTAAGAATTGATTTATGCTATTACACTCATAAATGAAATGTTTTTATAAAATGTGAGGTCTTTTAAATTCACAGAGCGTGATCTTTTTGTCACTATTTTAGTAAGAGAGCTAAGATGTAGTTTCGGAAAGTTCTCGGCGAATAAACCATCAGTAAGTAAATAAAGTGCTGACGCCGAGTCGAGACTTGCAACTCGAACAAGACCAGTTGTTCATTTAAAGAGTTCTCTAACTCTGCTGAAGTTTATCTCTGGGCACCGCGTCAGACAGCGTGACGCTTTAACTTCGAGTGCACAGCTTTGAGCTCTATTTTTGGTGTTGTGTTCGAAAGAGATAAATTATAGAGAACGTTAATTTGAGATTAGCGTCCTAGGTTACTCCGTCTAATTAATCACGATGCTAATTACAACGGAAACGATATTAGCCGGTTGTTCCGCCGTTCCATGTTCCGAGTGGACGACGACGCCCGACGCGCGTCGGCGAGATAAGGCACAGCAGCGTGTTGTTTTTAAGGATCGGGTTTTAATTTACCGAGAGTAATTGTTGCTTTAGTAGCTGCATTCCGCGCGGAAAAAGATAAAGAAAATAAACAAAGGTCTTGTTATTTTCCCTTGAAAGCCTTTGTTGACGAGGGTCGCTTACTGTTATTCAGCATCGAAATGAAATGAGGGATAAAAACTAAATTAAATGCTAATTGGGAGATTCACCAAGGACCACGACTCGGTACTCGGTAATGCGACTTTTTGTTTTACCAACCAGTGTAATCATTCTGTTTTTTATTTATTTATGGACATTTGTTAGCAGACCGCTTCTGTCTTCTGCTACTAAAATGGACAGTTGCGGGAGCTGAAGGAACTAATCGCTTAACTCATTCTGTATTTACGTATCAACAGTATGACAACATTTAATGGAAATATATTGTCCCTACACTTAAAACACTTAAAATTAAGACAATTGAATAATAGTAGTCGTAAATCTCATTGTGCTCGCACGGGGATTACGGAGAGCAATGGCTTAATGGCAGGCATGTAATAATCGAATAGGTTTATTAACGAATTAATCAGTCATAGTAATGTACTCGAACATCTGTTAATAGATAGGTACCTTGGTATCTGTTGTACTTACGTTGTAGGTCAGTAATTTCTGATATGGCGCGCCGTAAAAACGAATTCAACTAGGCAAATACGATCCCGAACCTTTCGTTCGTGTAATAACTGGTAGCAGAGAGGAGTTTTTCCCGTTTATTGGGTCGTTAGGATATAATTTCATCTCGTGTTTATGATATCATAAAAAGTTTGCAGCGCTGATACAACCACTGTCAATTACCGGCCTCCATCTCCCTTGTGACTGTTCGGATCGGAAATTTTACCTGTTACCTATGCTTTTCGGATAATTGAAAGCCGTTAATTATCGGCACCTGTGAAATAAAAAGTTTAATTAATGTTTTTAATATTAAAATATAATGTTAATTATCATTCGTCATTTAGCCCAAGTGAATTTAATTTTTTTAATTTTAATGAAGGGACAAATCACACAGATTGAGCTAGCTCCAAAGTAAGTTCGAAATGTGTTATGGGATACTAACTCAACGATACTATATTTCATAACAAATACATATATAGATAAACATCCAAGACCCGAGGCCAATCAGAAAAAGTTCGTTTTTCATGACGACTCGACCGTGGATTGAACCCGGGACCTCCTCGGTGCCGGTCTGGCGTGGTAACCATTACGCCACCGAGGTCGTCAAATAATTAAGCCGAATTTATATTTATTTCAAAAGGGGTAATAATTCTTGTAGTTTTGAAAATTGACAAAGTTATTTTAGTAGATCCGTATAAATCTCGCTTTCTGAGGTGCGCGGTCCGTTATGGAAAAAAATAATACCTACAGGCTGTGAAACAGATGTCAAAGATACATAACTTCATAAACGTATCGTAATAGATTGAAATTACGCTCGCCCATCGCTTCTACTACAGGATGCATGAAATGAAATGTTTACTTTAATAACCTGTCATATGCAAGACATTGAAGCCACGATGTACTTAGTACAGAAACTGATTGGCGACGTATTTTGCTACATAATAAATAAGGAAATTCTCCCAGAAGAACTCCTTAATGAGAGATAGACATAATTATGTTGAATAAACACAATTATTTAATATTAGTTGTCTCGATTAACGACCTCAGTAAATCATCAAACGTCAAAGTGTAAGCAACATGTGCTTCAATCCCTGAGCTCTTTGTTCCAATTTGCTCTGCCAGATAACAAAGTTCGTGTTTATGACAAGTAATTTTTTCTTAATGCAACAAAAGAATAAATGAAAATAGATAATACAATTGAAAAAATTAAATATGGCACCCGGCCTAGGTATCACAAATATCGCATGGTCGTGATTTCGAAATTGGACGCGAAAGGAATTTTGAAATAGAAAATTCCAGTAACACAGAGGTTGGTAGGTTCGTATAAATTAATTTCGCTCTGACCCGTGTATTAATATTCAGAGCACTCTCAAAGTTCGCTCTAACTGCGAGCGGAAATACTCGAATTTATTAATTTAACCGGCGTTTCTTCCCATGAGGGTGTAGTAACATGTCATTACATTTAATATTTGATTTTTGTCGTTTTTTAGATAATCCCTGCCGTAAAGGGTTAAGGCCCATTTCACACGAGAGAAAATGTACGTAGCATATAGCCTTCCTCGATAAAAAGGCTAACCAACACCCCAACACTATATTTCAATTCGAACCAGAACTAGTTATTTGAGATTAGTTCCAATAAATATTCAAACGGTATAGTAGTTCAAAACATTCTGAATCAGTGAAATAATTATGTAAAATGTTACTAAAGAAAGTGTCTGTGAATTTGATTTCATTTCAAAGTAAAAAAAACTTTTCAGCTTTACTATATACTACTATATAACTACTATATAAATATAATAATAAGTAGATAAAAAGTGAGTATAGAAAGTTAGTGAATAGATGATAGTTGAGACGATACTGCCAACTACTGTCATTATTTTAATTCAAAAGTTCGGTGTTTCCATATAAATGAAGTTAGCCTCCTACAAAGTCACACCTTACACAGTTAGTATTGAAATGTTTGATGTGGTGTCCATTCCATTAGACCCTGACTATGGCGTATAAACATCATATACATTGTAGTAAAACGTTGAATACAGTGTTTCACATAAATACAGACAATTTACCCTTTTTCCTCCAGCTCCTATCAACTACTCCTACTGATAGGCGCACGAAGACATATATGTTCTTATGCTAACACAATGAAAAATTACTACGGAACCCTAGCAAAAGAATCACTGAAATAACAAACAACAAAAAAGTACCAGTTACATTACAATTTCATAATTTTTATGATTTTCCATGTAATACTAATAATAAAGAAAGCAGCGTTCCGACCGTTTTTTCTCCGATTCACTTTGCAAAACCGACTACAGCCTTTTTATTTTTCGGTTTTTTATATAACCTATGACACTCAGCCATAATGTGGCTTTCTATTGGTGAAAGAATTTTTAAAATCGGTTCAGTAGATCCTGAGATTAACCGTTACAATTTAACAAATATACAAACACACAAACTTTACTTCTTTATAATATTAGTATAGATATTATTATACATGAATCAATTTACCGAGCAAAATAATTGAATTTCTTCAAAATCCTCACATCACAAGTAAGCTTTATTTAATTACAAGTACATATAGTTTCATCACAACAATAGCAGTTAACATTTGTGAGCTCAATTTACGTGACTATTCACGTATTTGCACACTGGATAATAGACAAGGGTGACCGTTGTCCGGCTTATATAGGCGTGGCGTGGGGTTTAGAGATTCATAAAATATTTACTGATCCCAGAAAAACTGGGGTTAGTGTTTATAATAAAATGTTTAGGGTTGGCTGAGAGTAGTGCATTACAAATATATTCTGTTTATCGCAATACCTACCTTATGATTTACGACTTTTATGTTGAAAGAGATCTCATTAAATAGTTTTAAGATAACAATGCATAAAATGTATTTAGATTTTGTGTTTGTTAGTTCATTTCCTCTTCAATTGAATCTTTTTGAATACCTGTTCGTTTACACAGAAAAGAAAAAAGTATGCAGGGTAAAGAATTTATTTTACCAATTAATAATTAAAAATACATTACACAAATTATAAACGTTGTTGCGGACACGAGCCGATTTTGTAAATAAATGAATTGATTATGTTTTTATTATGTTTTACCCTAGTTTTACGGTTCTATTGAACACTTTGATAATCGGAATTATGTGATTATTTAGTTTAAGTTTAAATACCTTTGTTTTACATTAGAATAAGCTAATTAGATTACGTAATTAGATGTAACATGGATATTTTCACTATTTACGTGCACTATTTACGTGTACGATTGGATATACACGTTTAGGTTGAGGCTTTTAGTTGCAAAGTTTTGCCTGAAGCAGCGCTACAGATTTGTCCACCTGAGTTGTAAAATCTTGCCGTGGCGCTAGTAAATGAAATGGGTAATAATTTTGGCTTATGATCTTCAATTGTTTTGTGTGTTTACTGTCTTGAATATGTACGGATAGTTAACAATTAATGTGTAAAAGGTTGGTTACGTCATAGAGTATGTGTGATCAATAACTTTAGCGATGTAAACGTTAAGAATACGACGTTATTGATCAATTTCGTATCCACTTTTACGTTTTGCATGTATAATTTAAGGTTTACGTGTTTATTTCGGATATTAGTTTTGTGTAGTTACTGTTAATATATCGCTTATATGGAAACAGCGTGTTAGTTAGTTAGAATAACCACGAATATGGAGTTATAAGTTACTAATTGTAGAATATAGAGCGCGATAGGCGATATGTGCATAGTGACTTTTTGCCCGAAATGTCGTCGGAAATTGTCGGAAATTACACGAAAATTATCTCGCCTCCGATTGGTCCGCATGAGGGCCAAATATTGGCTATAAATATGTCAGGGTAGCTCGGTACTGTCACAGTCCAACACAGCTCTTCAGAGAGTGAACAACACCGAGCTACACTACCAAGAAAGAAATAGTATTGTTTTAAATGAAGATAGAAATAGTACTCAAGAATAAATACAGTCCATTGATGTTAAAAGAAGCAAACCTCGTTTTCCTTTCCGGTATATGGTTCCTGGTGACCATTGCCTACCCATTGCCGCAGAACCATCAAACGTTATTTGAATATCTACGGTTAATTTTGTATTGTACGTATCCATGACGGGATAAGATGGATTTAGAACTTGAATTACAGTTCAGTCATGCTGAAACACAGTAATATGCTACATAATAATAATAGATATATTAATGGTTGTAAACATACGTACTGTTGTATTTACGATACAATAGCCATTCACTATCATAGGCGTTACGGACACCAAATACATTATTATCCTGATATTAATGTAAGTATCCGAGCAATATCGTTGAACTGAATTATTCATTACCGCGTAGTACATGTAATATTACGAAGTGTTTGTAATGTTTTACTGGGGGATAACATTTTTGGATATAAAACATATAAAAATGGAAACCTGAAAATACAGTAAAAGGTTTTTTACAGTGGCTTAAAAATGTACATTTTAATTTACTTTTTAAATTAATTCTTTCCTGTTAATGTATCATATACATTGGTGTTTTTGTGCAACACAATATTATTCATGTGACAATATGTTGGTTTGTTACACGTTCTTTCGAATCCATTCTTTTTTTTTTTAGGGTTCCGTAGTAAACTACAAGGAACCCTTATAGTTTCGCCATGTCCGTCTGTCCGTCCTTGGTCTAGCGCCTAGACGCTTGATGCTAGAAAGCTGTAATTTGGTATGTATACGCATATTAACAATGCTAACAGTGGTAGAAAATTTTTTGAAAAAATTTTTTTGCGTTGCCTTCCCTACATCCTACATGTAAAGTGGGAATGATTTTTTTTCTCGCCGATCCCATTTTTCGGGATTTCGTTAGATAGGTCTTTTAAAAACATCGAAGGTATGGAAAGAGTATTTTCCGATACAATGATCCATTTGCGAATTATTTGCATTTAACGTGCCAATTTTTGTTTTGCACGGTGGTCCCCCCCCCACACATAGATTTATAATGCTGTTACATGTAGAAATTAAAGGTAAAAGTATTCGCAAGAGACGCAAACATTTTTTTTACAAAAAAAGTTAATGACTCACTAAGTCTCAATCTCTCTTTTTTTCGTTGTCAATAACAACGTTAGATTAAAATGTATTTTTGCAACACGCCGTAATTATGTAAAACGGGTTGAGAGCGTTGATTACAGACTTGAAAACGTTGTCATAGAAAATACTTGTTTGTTAACGTTAAAATCAGAACTTTCTAAAGTAGCCAATCTGTTTAGTACCTAGACATCAGTTTAGTATTCTAAAACTTTAGCAACCTTTGGTGTAGACCTTGAGCGGTTTTTAGAAGTCGTTTTCTTATGGGCTTACAAGCATTGGATTAAATTTATTCTGTATAACATTTTTTGGAGGAATAGTTACAACACTTTTATGGAAAGAAAACCCCGTATAGTTCATTAATCAAACTCTTTCTCTTTAAGTGCATGGTAGTGCGCAGGCCAAGTTTCAGCAACAGCTAGGCCGCGCGCATGCCGTGCACTATTTACACGAACCCTTTCGACCCCCCTGTAGCTTAGTGCCTATTGCAAGTACAGAGATAAAATTGTTCCTAATCATATACTAGTAGATACTAAAGCAGTATGCCAATTTTTATAGATATAGCTTCAGTAGATCCTGAAATATGACCCTGTGAAAATAGCTAATTTTAGCACTCACTCACTGACCGGTAATCAAAACCTTCCAATTGTCCTAGCGTTGTGAAATTTGGCATACAGGTCGTGTGTTATATGTAGAACAAAAAATTAAGAAATTTAAGAAATCGGTCAAGCGTGAGTTGGCTCAATCTAATATCGAATTTGTAATAAAAATATTTATGAACCAATGATACAATGAGAATACGAAGAGGAGGGGGGAGGAGAGGGGGAGGGGGTATAAAATATGTCATGAGAAATCAGTCAAGCGTGAGTTGGCTTAATCGAATATCGAATTTTTAATATAAATTAAAGGTTAACATTGGACGCGGGCGTGGCACAAAAAGAAATAAATAGGTACGATTTCTTGAAAAAAGGTATTGAAATCCCACCAAAAACATACCTGTTAAAAAGGGGGCCAAGTTCCTATCAGCTATTGTTCGCCTAAAAAGGGTTGAAATCCAATCCAATGCCAAGTTTAGATGCACTTTAAAATCGATCATAATCATCTTCATCAACAGCCTGATCCACTGGTAAATATTTGCCACTCCCAAGACTCGCCACCATACCCAGTTCTCCGCCTTTCGCATCCAGCCACTACCCGCCACCTTATTCACGTCAACGGTCCATCTGGCCGAAATTCACTTTACCATACACCCAACTTAAAATTATGGTATAGTTGTGAAAATACGTAAACCCTGTTTCTTTTAACTTGACCAATGTAGTAAACAATCTTAGCATGTCTTTTTAACGAAAATAGGCAAATAAAATTATCATTCACACCCAAATAATAATAATATAGTTAGAAATGGCATTTAACACAACACTCTTATTATTCTGGCGATTTATCGATTTTACACATGGATTTTTGAATAAAAAGACACGCTAAGATTGTTTACTACATTGGTCAAGTCAAAAGAAACAGGGTTTAGGTACTTGGTTAAAAATATCTAAAATTATAATACTTCTAAATTTGAACTTGGCAGGTTTTCGTGCTGTACGTAACACTTGATTAATTGTATAATAAAATTTATTTATTACTTAATCAAATTAACCTATTTATATAATAAATTAACCTTTATTTCCTCTTTGTTGTCTTAACTTAAGATATATTATAAACTATAAAGTGAGAGGCTGGTGCATGTTGTAGTTTTTTCGAAAAAACCTGTGTTACATGTCCATGTCTGCTTTGTTTGGACGCCAAAGCCCAGGTATCATAATATGAAAGGAAAATTATGTGCGAATGAGCATTATTTTATTAACCATGTTAAGTGTAGTTCATATTGTTAGTTTGGTGCACGAAAGCTTTAGAGTGCATATAAAGCATAATAAAATGCAAAATAGAGATAAAACATGATGAAATTCTAGTTTTATTAGTTTTTTTACAGCTCGTTTCCAAAGAAGTGGCAATATCAGAATATAAATTATTAAGTATCCATAGTATTTTTACTACGTAGTTTTAGTTTATACCGGTGTGTACAAAACTTGTAATAATTTAATGTACAATTTTAATAAAATCGTAACACACGAGCTGCTTTATTCTAATTGATTCACTACAAAAAAAAAGTCATTCAAAATATATGGTAGTGGACCAAACACATTACTCTCGTACCCTTAGGAACTTGGAAACAAAAGAAGTAAATTAACTGACAGCCAAAATAATAATAAGTAACGAGAAAATATTCACATTCGGTGCACAAGGACATGTTACGCTATCGATTCTAGATATCATCGATATACAGTCATTTATTAATGACTAGCTGACCCGGCGAACTTCGTATCGCCTAAAGAACCTTCATGCTGAATTTCATTCGAATAACTTCAAAAACGACAATGTTTCATACTAACTTTGCACCCCCGTTTAACCCCCTAAGGGATGATTTTTGAGAAAAATATATTACCTACTCGTGTTTCATGCCTTTTAATAAAGAACCTTCATGCTGAATTTCATTCGAATAACTTCAAAAACGGCAAAGTTTCATACTAACTTTGCACCCCAAATTCATCCCTTAGGGGGTTCCCTAAGGGATGAATTTTGAAAAAAATATATTACTCATGTTTCATGCTTTTCAGTAAAGAACTTTAATGCTGAATTTCATTTGAATAACTTTAAAAACGGCAAAGTTTCATACTAACTTTGCGCCCCCGTTTAACCCCATAGGGGATGTTTTTTGAGAAAAATATTTTACTCGTGTTTCATGCCTTTCAATAAAGAACCTTCATGCTGAATTTCATTCGAATAACTTCAAAAACGGCAAAGTTTCATACTAACTTTGCACCCCCGTTTAACCCCCTAAGAAATGAATTTAAAAAAAAATATTACTCATGCTTCATGCTTTTCAGTAAAGAACCTTCATGCTGAATTTCATTCGAATAACTTCAAAAACGGCAAAGTTTCATACTAACTTTGCACCCCCGTTTTACCCCCTTAGGGGATGAATTTCCAAAAATCCTTTCTTAGTGAGCACTTACGCCCTAAAAGGAACCCCCATGCAAAATTTGAGACTCCTGGCACTTATGGTTTCGGAGATTTCGTGATGAATCAGTCAGTGATTTTCTCTTTTATATATATAGATGTACCTTAAAGACTGTTATCGATGTACGATAATGGTCGTTAAACCAAGCCATTGACGGTTAGGAGGCCTGAAAACACTGACATTACTTCCCCTCGCAGTTGACATTATTGTTCTCACAATAATGTCAACTGCCCAGGAATACGAAACGTTATTTAAAACGTTAATATAAAATTAGTAACAATAGTATTTAAAAGTTAATAATCTTCAAAATATCTTATATTAAAAGGTAAGTCGTAATTACAATAGATCAGTATCTCGTCGCTTAAATTCCTTTATAAATTTAGATTCATCAAAGACTTTTTAGTGATTTCTATTCATAGGAAGATTGTGTTAATGAGGCGGTAGCTGTAGGCCTCGGGGCTCCACGAGGAAAATATCGTGCATTTAACCGAGCAGTATTACGGGTTAAGCCCACTGTATAATCCTTCCTTACCTGCTCTGTAATGCGGAAACCATTACAACAACCGCTAGAGTGCGCAGTGTAAACAAAGTTTATTTTCAAGTCACAAAAAATAAAGTGTATAATAGAAAATTCCGAAAAAGGAAACTGCCATTTGTGAGCAGCAGGTGTCCTTTCCAATCCCATCGTCAGCGGATTAGTCCAATGCCATTGTACGGATATAAATCTACAGTGGACAGAAGGACCTGCTTACTTCGTTTTTTTTACACGATAAAACCCTCCGAGTGTACCTGTCTGATATAATAATAATCGAAGCAAACAATCCTTTCTTGAGTCGCGTCGGCCGAGATTGCTTGTTTACGTCAGCTGAAACCCTTGATACAATTATGTAGTAGGCGTAATTTGTAACGTTATTAAGTTACTGTTGGCAGATGTCGTTAGTAAATTATGTTTATCCGACAGGACGCAGCTGTAGGTGGGTGGCACTTAATCTCCCTCACACGGTATGAACTTGGGCGAATTTCGTCAAAGAGAAATATGAATAATGACAAAGGATTACCTGCCTACTGTCATTGAAAAACCATTACATTTCGGATATTACGAACTCCCAATTCTCAGCAGCATTCGCACGCTAGTACCGCTGCGTCACTGCCATGCGCTGTCAAATCTAAATATTCATATTACATTTCGCGAATATGTAAGTAATTTTGAAGTTACGATTGTTAAAAGTGGTTTCCAAAAAAATAATATTTATGTGAAGGTATAGGTATTGCTTAATATAATGGAAATTAAAGTTGTTGTGTCTTTTGGTTGGTGTGTGTCCTGAAATTTATATGAATAATAATTAATTAATATAGTAAATAAACTAAGTACATTGACAACACTTTGCTCGCGTTGGTTAGCTGCACAAAATAAGCTGATCCAAATAGTAAGAGAAAGGATTTGTTAAAAATACGTTGTTACATTTTAGTTATATGAAATATGATAATGAACATTACAACTACTTCAGTTTTTTTGTTTGTGGTTTCCTGGATAAAAAGTACCATCTGCGTGCCAAGTTTTATCCAAATCCGAATTGGTTTTTATGAAACATTTAAAAAAACTTTCACATTTGAGATATTAATCGGATTTAAGCAGTTTAGTGGCTATTGGTTGGTGACGTTGTATTTATAACTTTATTTGACTTATTCTACATTCATATTTTATTTGATGTTAGAAGTGCGAGTGCATTTTCTCGATACAATTTTATGACTGGTACGACACCGTTGGATGAGAGGCATTGGCCCCTAGCAGGGTCTACAGGTGGCAAATAATAATACACTTACTGTATACGGTAGTTTATTTTATAACTTGCATTTGTTCTAGGTAATAAAGCCTTACATTTGAAATTGCTGTCTCTCACGTAGTAGTCCTTTCAATACTTTCCACTTTGTCTAATATCTTTCTGTTAAATTCGCTGTGAGTTCCATACATTTCTTCTTATTTCTTTCGGCAACGCGTAATAGCGCAGTTTCCCGTAGTGTTTCTGTGTTATTAACGATCAGGTTACCTGCTCAAAGTGCGCTCGTTTGTCAACCTCTTCTGTAAAAAAACAAAGTTATTAAATTTTTTATTAGGCCTCACAGCTAAATCACCCCCTCGACATTTAAATTTTTTTATAAAAAAAAACATTCAAACTCCATCTAAAAATCAAAGCGACTGAATACCTACATCTCATTACCGTGCCCCTATACTTTACAGCAGGATCAGGCAGATTAGAGAAAAGGAATCAGAGGCACGGATGCTACGACCTCCATAATTTGGTCGCAGGTGTGATGAATTTCCGGATTAAAGACAGCTCTAACAAATTTCGTACATAATACATCACAGTTAGTAGACTTCCTTCCCGTTGACATTAAACTTCTTAATATTTTAAAAAGTAATCATCGTCTGAGCGCGAGCGTAAAAATAATTTGCTTCTTAAACGGAGCGGACTAGCTCTCACCTGCGACTTTACTTTACACGACGGGAAAGGGTAGAGATCAGTGGTAGGGTTCCGTCGTGAAGGTATAGAATAGAACATTGGCGCGGAACTATTGGTGTCTTGAGACACGCAACGTTTTTAATCAGACGGGAAGGGAAGCGTTAGAACACGAACCTGAGGGCTGCCTTCACGACGTGACAGACAGATATTAATATATCTGTCTTCAACACTTCTCACTTGGGACGCGGAGTCAATTCAATATTTGTTTATGACACCGAATTGTATCAAATATGACAACAACAAAAAATATATTCTAGCAGAAAATCACAAAATTGACTTATATTAGTGATAATTGTTTTAATAGTAGACTAGTATTAGGTAATATAAATTGGAAAGAACTAACAAAAACTATAAGAGAACACTAAACGGAAAAAAGTAATTGCCGTAGAAAAGGGTAGACTGTCCTTACGGGCTCCGGTTATATCGATTTCATGTCATACCTGAATTACGGGCCCTTAAATCATGCTTAATGGTGAATAAGCATATTCTCGAACTAAATTTATTACATGATAGCATTATACGTCAAAAACTCACTATAAAAATTCGATGAATGGTTCCTATGAAATATTGAGTCCAATTTCGTGGGTAAGTTAAAGGGATTTAAGCGATTACCGCAATTATTCCGTCGAATGTTTCTATCTGTTCGCGTTAAATGCAGAAACTGTTTAACGACTGAAACGAAGTTTCATTAATATGGAAAAGTTGCATTAATATGGAATCTTGGTATGTTAATAACTTATAATCTTGGACCCACATACAGAATGCTCAACGCGATGGAAGTTGCGGACAGTAGGGCACTTTAAACGAAAATCTCTATAAAGAAAGTAAGTTATATGCAGTTAGGAAGTCGGTAAATAAAATTATCAACCTCCATTGCTATTCTCTAGAATCTTCTATATGTATTTGTATAATTTTTACCATCTTTAGATGTAATATAGTGGGAATATGTTATACTAGTGAAACCCGCACAACTTCGTTTGCGTGGTTTTATTTATACACAGCAGTCCTATTATTCCCGTTCCCGTGGGAATTTCGAGATAAAAACCCTATATTTTATTCCAGGTTATAGTCTACCCGTGTACCAAACATTAAAATCCGTTCCGAAACAGCAACAAACATCCATACATACATACATCATTACAAACTTTCGCCTTTATAATATTAGTAGGAAGGATGACGTCTATAGATAAGGACAATACTTCTCATAATATTAAGAACATAAAAGTAGAACAGGGGAGGGGAGAAAGGTAGGCAATGTCTTGTACTAATTCAAGCCATCATCCTAATTACCTTCCGAATTATATAATTAGAAAATGTTTTATTCAGATATAATGTGAAATGAAGAGACTATCATGCAATATCTCAGGTATTAACTAAGAAGCGCTAGACAGAAAACAGCAAGGAAATGGCAATTTTCCTCCACAGTAATTCGTTCCTGACACGCCATTTTTCCATTATCCAATATCAATATTGTTTTGTCTTCATCGCTCAGAAATGGAACTCCGAGACTATACTAATGATAGCATTGCATGACCTAAAGAAAACTGGTTTAGACGTATGTAACCACATGTTCCCTCACATCTTCATATTATAGGTATAGTCTACAAAGGAATTCTTTCATTCTTCAGTTAATAACGTCCATGTTAGTTTATTTATGGCTGGTTACTTTCATACTTTAAAGTGGTAGAGTATTTATAAAATGGGCTAGCTCGACCCGGGAAGTACCACCCTGTCACTGAATATAGCAGAAATGCGTTTGGTTCGGTGAACCAGATATCCAGAATCCAACTCATTTTCCTTCTTTTTCTTATCTCTTTTTTCCCTGTTTTCTTCCACTTTTAAGTCAACGAATTGGTACGTGTTTGGTGTTGCTGATGTTTATAGGCGGCGGCAACCACTCTCCACCAGCTTGGTGACCGCTTTCTTGTCTATCTGCAGTGACATAAAAAAATATTTTAGTTATTTCGAGCTCTGACAAGCAGAGTATTAACCACGTTGATATCATTACATGAACATAATATTTATCTTTCACCTGTCCTAACTACAATTTGTCACCACACACCTTCTGCTAATATTTTCTTTTTCCATACTTATGTATCGACCATTTCAATGCTCAGGGTTTCGTAAAATACAAGAAACCCTTGTAGTTTCGCCATGTCAGTCTGTCTAGGTCCACGCGCTTAATACTGGAAAGCTGTAATTTTACTTATTTACATATATCGACTTTAACAATGTGGTAGAGGTAGAACAAAGTCGTAAAAAAATATATATTTTTCTGATTTTTTTTTAATGTTTCACCAACACTTATGAAAATAGTTATAAAGTTTTAATTATTCGCATAAAAGAATATGTTAATAACATCAAAGGATTGCATAAAGTTATATTTATTTAATATATGTAGTCGGATTATCATTTGAGTGTGTTCCAGTTTTACACGTCGAAGGGGAGTTATACTGCTGTGAATAGGAAGGATTTTAATATTAATGTATGATTTTACAGTTCCCGGGTGTGCAAACGTATGGGTTTGCTACAGTGGAAACCTACGATTGTAAGCTTTCGTCGGGAAATATAAAATAAATAGTGGCTGTGGCTATATTGTTTTAAACCAATGTAGTATGTAGTTAGAGCAACCATTATTTTCATCGAACCACGAATTTATGTATTTGATATTCTATAAATAATATTTACATATTTATATCGTGTTACAAATTTTATTACATAACTGAATTTCATAAAAGCTGCTTTGTATTCTTAACGGTCAGAATATTTATCATTTTGGATTTGTTTAAAACAATTTATGAACAAACCTTATCTAACGACGGAAAATCTTCGGGGAGTAAAAATCTAACAAGAAACTTCCTAGTTCTTGGGTCGGGTCGGATCCCAACACTACACAGAATGAGTTTTTAAAAAGGGACAGCGACACCGTTAAGTCGTAAAGTATTGTACACTGAGAACTTTGTGAAAGGTGTATCGTTGAATTTACTAAAAGACGTTCATAGCTTTTCGAAGTAATTTGAATTATAAAGTCATTTTAACGAAAACTTTTCAATGAATCTGTATGTTCGCTTTTGAGACTCCATCATAAGTTAAAGTATCTAATGAAACAACGTCAAGTTGATAAATTAGCTAAAACGGAGCCAAAAGAAGCATAATAAATAATATTTTACTATTTTTTTCTATACATACTTATATTATCACTTTTCCTCACGTTCAAGCTTGTACATGACAGGGGAAGTTGAAAGCTATCTAGTTCTGTTTTATTCATAAAAATGTCTTTCTTTCCTGTGTTGCTTATTTATTTACATTCTTTACCTCATTTGTGTCAAACAATTTACAACAAAGCGACGACGCCTATGCTCTTGTAAAACCAACGTTTTCTGTTTGCATATGTGTGAGTACACATGTTCGTTTGTAGAGAAACTCCAGCAAACGCGGTCTTGTTAATATTTAAAGTTTGATATGGTAATGGGAGAACAGAGGTGCCACGGGGCTACGACACCGCTACGAATACGAGGTGCTACGGTTGCGGCGAGGCGAGGACGTCCACAGGGTTACAACGTTTCGAACTATGTAAATTTTTGGGCTCTCGCCTACTACACAAAACTGTGAATTCGAATCAAACCGTAAAATTCTGCGACGTATCACATGAGCTTGATTGGATTCGCATCACTTGTTTGTATTAATTACTTCGGACATGATGACTCCATTTTAATGAAAATGAATTTCTCTAATTTTCTTTAATGTAACCTTTCTTCGTGCCTGATAAAAATATCATGATTTATAAAAAAATCGAAAGTAGAATAGAATTAGATTTTTATTTTATAAAATTATGTAAAATTTGACGGTGCCCACGAACAAAGTAGAATCTCCAAAATCTTAACTTTTCAAAAGAGCTGTCTAAAGATTGTGAGACTTTTGCAAGTAAGTATTTCTGAACATTGCCGAGCCGAGTAATTGTCAAGAAATTAAAGTATGCAGATAGGAACAACATAAACAAAGTTATTTCTGTTGTATTTTTTCTAGCTTTGGTATTATTAATAAAAAAAAACTTATTCTTAAAATACATAATAATCCGTTCCTGAACCATAACATTTTCTAGCAAAATAGTTTTCCATCAGCGTTCATTATTATTATAATCCCTAAGTCTGGGCTTTGCAGGCTTTGCTATAAAGAGAGTAAGAATGGTAATGTTATGATTGTTACCAACGAGTTTTATATAAACAAAGTAAAACAACATAGAAGTTTTGGTGTATGCTACACGGTACCGCGTACTCGCACCGCTATTCCTATAATGCAAACTACAATAAATCTCATGCAACGGTGAAATAGTTTATTTTGCACGCGTGGTCTAATTAGTTTAACTGGTGTTGTCGCGTTATACCTCAACAAAGTAAAGCTTTATCATGTTGCTACTTAACCGCGTTCCAAGATTAATGCTCGGCTAATGAATCAGCTCCCGTGACAAATCAGCCCGCGATAATGGATAAGGCATTGTGTCGCTCAGACTAGCCCCAAAACCTGTCTTGTTCTAACAGTTTTGGTCGTTGTTAGTGTCACAATAACAATTTTCTCTATTACGTGACTTTGTTTGTAGTTTCAAGATGAATAAATAAATTTCTGTCCGATTTTGATTGTATTTTTTACGAATGTCTATATACTAAATAATAAGAGGGTTTCTCTGGACATTGCATTGGACAGACACGAATTTTTTTATTCCTAAAATTCCGCGCAAAAAAATAACACTTTTAGTTGATGATTAGTTTATGATAATATTTGTTAAGTTTAAAAACATATGTATAACGTTACTTACTATTATTTTATGTGTATGTACCTATTTATGCTATACGATGGAGGCGTACTGTCCTGTCAATGCGAAGCTGTTGGACTTCTGAAGGGAGTTGTAATTATATATCGAACAAGATAGCGGTAATATCCCGACAGATTGAAGTTCTGAACTTGACAGGTTATCGGAGCCTAATCAGGATTATGAACTGTTCTTGAATTTCTTCGATTCCAACTAGATCAGTTGGTTGATGTGAAAAGGAAATTGAAGAGAAAGTGAACTAAAGTCGTTTGGAATTATTAAAGGATTTTGATCCTTTATTTTTTTATGTCATACTGTAGACAAACAAGCAAGCGGGCTACCTGATGGAAGATGATCAATTCCGTCTATAAACATTAGCAACACCATGGTTGATGCCAATGTGTTGCCCGCTAATAAGAAAAAAGATAGGAGACTTTAACTATTAATACAATAACTATGTAAGATTATCCATTTAAGTAAATAATGTTCTATGAATTACAATAAAGACATAATTTATATACTTGCTAATTAGTAACATCATTTAAAAAAATCTTGTAATATTGTCAACAATGTTTAACGCCACTTAACAAATTATGACATAACATTATTACACAATATGTAAGCGTGACCGTGTACCGACAATCGGACAGAAAGGTGGTCGCCATTATTAATAGGGACAATTCTCAACGGAGCTTTGGATTCAATCAATAATCCCAGCTCGTTACCAAATTGTGACGTGTCCCAGACACGACCTCGATAAATACTCGCGGGACTAACTTAATGGGGGACTCTCATTAACAAGTGGCCGGGTACAGTCGCTTCCAATATCCCCTGTTTGCTAAACGACGAAATTGGCTTGCCTAGTTTTCACTTTGATACATTCGATTAATGTTGTTGTAAATTGATTCCTTATTTCGATTTGGTTTAAGTGGAAATTTTAGTGGTTTTATACAGAAATTGAATTCACCCTGTGATGATAAAAATAAACAATTAAACATACTTGTACCTAACCTACTCGTCCCTTTGTTGGGATATAAGTCCCCATTTAATCGAAGGAATAAGAGTATAATTCAGGATACTGCTAAACTTCACAGGCCATTTTACTTGTTTCCGAGGTGGTGGTAGTTCATGCTGTAGTTCATTTTATTTTATATATGTATACCTACAACTTGTAAATAAATATAAATAAATAAATAAATATATAGGGACAATTCATACAGATTGAGCTAGCCCCAAAGTAAGTTCGAAACTTGTGTTATGGGATACTAACTCAACGTTATTATATTTTATAGCAAATACAAATATAGATAAAAATCCAAGACCCGAGGCCAAACGCGGTCTGGCGTGGTAACCATTACGCCACGGAGGTCGTCACGATCGAAATTACAAGAAAAAGTGTCTGTGAAGAATTAATTTCTGAAATAAACATTTTCATTTTCATAGTCACTGACTTGGGTTAACGACTATTATCATCGACAACAGTCGGGTCGGGACCGTTTATTTATTATTATTATTAATTATGAATTAACTTTAACGTAGATTCTAATCGAATTTTAATAATATCAATTTAATTTAAAACATTACTAAATAGTTCGTTGAATATTTCCATTCAATTCTGTTTCTAAAATAGTTCCCTAATCTGTGGTTACAGTGAAGTGGTGTTTGTGCTCTCCGTTCTAGGAATACAAATCTAACAAAATTATTATAATAAACACTTAGTTAACCTGTTATAAGGAACATGGCAACACGAAGAAAAGAGATAGGAAATGAGTTAGGCCTTCGGACTTCTCACTCACTGAACGAAAAAAATGCTGTTCTGTTAAAAATATTCTGTAATCAGGGAGGATCCCTGGTTGAGCTAGCTCATTTCATAAATGGTAAGTTAAGTTAATTATTAAAAAAATATTATGCAGATAATTATTACGAAATTTATATGGTAAGGTGAGGTAAGACCAATAAATAATTGTTAACAATTTTT
Source organism: Endotricha flammealis (assembly GCA_905163395.2). Taxonomy (NCBI): domain Eukaryota; kingdom Metazoa; phylum Arthropoda; class Insecta; order Lepidoptera; family Pyralidae; genus Endotricha; species Endotricha flammealis. The sequence goes on along the minus strand of LR990861.1, from coordinate 7,203,554 downwards.
ATTTACCACAAGGGTGGCAAACATGCATACGGTCGGCCTGATGGTAAGCCGTCACCGTAGCGGCGTAGCCTATAGACGCTTGCAATACCGGGGGTATCACACACGCGTTGCCAACCCTCCCAATCCTCCCAAGTGGAGCTCTGGAGCCCTTACTCACCGTAGGAACACAACTTGACCAAGACCAATGACTTCTCCAGCCGGGCTGCTCCGATTTGAGCGGATTATCCGCTGTGCAATCTTGACCTATGCTTGAATTATTATATTCATACACTGATGTAGCATACAAAATTACAAATTATGTTTTGTTATGAATTCTTTGCCGTTTTTTATTTTTTTAAAACAATTATAACTATTAAAAAGAAAATGTAAAACTGGCAGTCTATCACTTGTGTTCGTTACGATACCATAGTTCTTTTTACACAACATTTTGCAAAAGTAAATCTAGTTATGGCTACATTATTTTCATGTCCAATGTCAGTCTGTGTGGCCTAATTTGTGACCTCTGTAGTATGAACTGATAACATTACAATTTCTGATTTATTTGAACATGAAGCTGTCGTGTTCAACTTATCAGACAGTGAGTTTTGCTTCGGTGTTAGTCTCACTCCATCTGACTTTATATTAAAAGTAACGATTTAATTTTAAATATATTGCTGCGTATGACGTCATTTTATACTTAATTAACCGTATTGGGCGGGGGCTGCAGATAACGAGCTGTCGGCCCCCAGCGTCGGTCGACATTTCTTTATCACTGCTTATCTCAGTAATACGGCAGTCGAGATGACGGCACAAAGCAGGGTAACCCTGTAATTAGAATGAAGTCATATAAATGTAAGGGTTATTATATTAAAAAAATAAAAATATTATCTCCCTTTGAGTCAAACAATGGCTGAATATTGCGTGGGGTTTTTTCACGTTGTTATTTATAAAAAATATTTATTATTTAGGTTTTAAAACAATATATCTAAATACATGACCAAGATAATGCTGTCTAAATAAAACCTTATAATCTACTTTACATAACTGAACTGAATGTTTCATTCACAGATATCAAATAGATAGAGGTTTAGAATTATCTTCTTCTATCTTTAAATTTAAAAGCTGCGCTAGTAGGTACTACTAATAATTATGTGGCTGCGTTTTTAAAATTTTAAACAGAAGTAATATTAGTTAAAATAATATAATGTTCACAGTATAATAATATTAGAAAGCCAATTGCATAGATATGTTAGACAAACTCAATGTAACAATAGCTTGTTTGACAGTGCCAAGTATTCGATAAACATGTTTGATCTTTGACAAGGAAGTAACTTGCTATCGTAGTTCTCGTTGTCTTAATAAGGAGCACCGTCCTGGGAGTCAAACTTGCATGTTACACACGGAAGTTCCCTACTACAGATACCGAAAAGGAAACTAAATTAATACATGATAGTACACAGTAACGGTAAATGTGACATACGTTCATTCATTAGTTATCTAATTGATTCAAGCATTTGACAACTGAATATGTTTGTCTCTTCGGTGGCACACCTGATAATAATAATTAAATGCAGATTGTATTGCAGATATAAAACGCGGTTTAAGAACTAGGGCACGCGGGTGACTATTTTGCTGTTACGTCACGAACTAGCCGGCACAGGCTACTTTTTTTTCACAAATCACACAGGCACCTGGTCCCAAAGTAAGACAGGCTTCGAAAGCACTTGTAATTTTTTACTTACTGCAACTAAACTGCTACATTTAGGTTCGGTGCATGTCTGATGGAAAATGCGTCGCGTTGCTATCCTCGGTTTCGTTCGAAACATTCGATGCTCACTCAACCGATGATGCATTAGGTAGGATTAGTGCATCGAGCATACCACTTACTTTCCATCAGATTTCCACTGTAATTATTCACTTCGTTATGAACGGTAGTTTTTTTCTCGTTAGTATAGTATATAAGCCCACCGCTCTGACACGGCTAAAAAGCCTAAGTAAATAGTCCTGTCACATGTTTCCACTCCTGTAAATGTGTGGGTTGAGTCAAGTTAACGCATGAAAAAGTTGAAATGAGACAGTATGAAAAATAAATTGCCATAACAGTTCGTAATTCTGAGTTAGACAAAAGAGTCGCTTTGGAATCTGAATTATTTTTATTGGAGAATATTTTGAGCGTACTAAAAGCCTCGAGCGTGTCTATTGCTCGTTTTCCATAACCGTCCTCTCTATTTTTGAATAACAGACAGTACTGTTATGTATAGTGTGAAGAACGAAAACCCCTAAGTACCTATATTAATAGAGTCGGCATATTTGGCATAAGAGTGGTATTTATATAGGATAGTTTTTTTTGAAGCATTAATAGCTTTTTTATCTGGATCATTTCCAACAGTTTATCATGCCTACCGACCATTACGATAGGTGATTTATTGATTTCTGTTTTTCATTATGTTCAAAATTGCATAATATTATATTCAGAAGAGATTTATACAATAATAGTAAATCCCTCGCAACTTCGTTTGCGTATTCGCTTTCCTGTGGGAATTTTGAAAATCCTTTTTTAGTGCTCCCCTACGTTATAAAAAGAACCCTTGTGCAAAATTTCAAGTTTCTAACCCTTATAGTTTAGGCCCTGCGTTGATATGTCAGTCAGTCAGTCAGTCAGTCAGCTTCTCCTTTTATATATATAGATGCTGAACTTATATTATATTAATACAAATCACTCGTAGATTTTGTGCAGGCTACACATTTAGATACCCATAATCCTGTGTTCTAGTGTACCAAAACACTGTTGTGTTTGGTACACATGAGACACACGGACTCTGAACAAATATTTCTCTTTGTTTGGGAGTTAAATTCACGACTCGATGATATATTTAGTGTGAATTATACGCTTCCACCTAGGTTATTACTATTTAATCAATTGGTAAATGAAATAAATAAATTTTGGTTTAATAATATAGTGGTAGTATTTTCAATAATTTTATTAGTAACAAAAAATAGACATTGACCGACCAGATCAATCGACTACGACAAAGATCAATGTGGTAATAAATTGGCGACCAACGCCAATGTTCGATGTATCGATTGATGTGATCGCACCCTAAAATTTTTTGAAACGCATCGCTATAAAAAAATCCAGTCAGCGTGTTTCCAAAACAGTCGGGAAAGAATTCGTTTCGCAGTTATATTCGCAACTGAGTTGTCCCGATTCAATGGTAATACCAGTTCGTGCCGCGCGGCGCCTGTAGCGTGCCTGTTGCCAGTTTTACTGTTACTCTCTTTTTGATGCGCCTGAATAACGGGCTTAACAATCATCAATTCTATTTTGTATACTGTCAATGCGCAAAATGTATAATATTTACTATGTAGACAGTAACAATAACTTGTCTAATATCCAAACTGTGTTTTTTCGTAAACAATAAGAGAGTCGACATCAGAAAACTTCTTGTGTAGCTAGGAATAACAACGTGACCATTATTGCCAATAATTTAGTGACGGACATTAATATAAGTACCAAGAGGAAAACCATCTAGCCTTGGAATTCACAGCGAAATAAAAATAAATTATATAAAGATAGACTAATGATAATTTAGAATTTTTAATGATGATGAGTACTATGGTTACAATTGGGTTTTTATGTCAAAAATGTAACAACAGAGATATAATCTCAGCAGCACCGACAGAAACAAGTAATTTTCTTACGTATTCAAATATTTGTCCCTCCGGAAAGCGACCGAGGGCGCCGATACAATGGCAGTCGTATAAATGGGCGGGTAATTTTGTATGGCGCCATTCAAACACGAGCAATTATCACGTTACACTTATAGAATGAGAGAGAATATCTTTTGGAAGCATTAGTCTCCGGTCTCCGGCAGATTTTTGTGTACCTTATCATTAAGATTCCTACATTATCGCCAAGAAGATGGAATGTGTGATCAATGTAGTATAATGTAGTATAATGAGAATGAACTATTCTCACATCTTAGAACCTAAGTTCAGAGGAATTTCCTCCCTGGACGCTTAAGATGTGAAATGAGCTCTCTGTTATTAGGAAATACTTCACTCCCAAGGGAATTCGAAGTCGTGGTATAAAAAAAATGCGACAAAAAATATTACTTACTAAACAAGTAAAATCTGACATCTTTTTTAAGTTATTTCAAAAGAACTCAAATCGTCTTTTCACATTGTGAGATTAAAAATATTGAACTTGAGGTTTTGAATTGAATTGTACAGACAGAATTAATTCTTCTAAAGTACGAAGTAGATGGGTAGAAAATAGCTTCAAATAAGTTTCCATTTTACATTTTCTCTTTTCCGAGTTGCAGCAAAAATGTCGTATAATCGTTTGATACAAAAAGCGTTATCGAAGGTTTCGCACCTGCTCCCGACTGCCCGACCGCCGCCGCCGGCCACACGGAGAAAAAGATTGTAAAAACCACCGCAGACGCTTTCCGACGAGTTATTCCAAGTTTTCTTTCAGCACGTTCATGTCGACCGACTTTTACGAACTTAAAGCCTTATTATGGTTGAATTTTCAATATGACATGTTGTTTTGTCGTAATTTAATCTAAAAAAGGTGGAACTTCATCTTAGCCTTTATCACTAGTTTGTACATAGATTAAAGTGTTATTGTATTATGCTCTAAGGACTGCGTCACAAATTGCAGCGTTGATTACAAGTACGCTGTTAGAGTAAGATAGGGAAATTCATATTCATAACACATATTTCAAATACCTTAACGGTATGTAAGTAATGTAAATTGGTTAAAGGTCGTCGTATCGTATACATTCATTTTGAAGGCACAATTTGCTAGTGGGGCATTGTTAACGATCGGGTAAAGCGGCACACTATGGCCACGTTAATGAGAACGTAATAGGTGTTTCGCGAGAGGCCGATCCGGAGCACTGTTCCCACCCCTGCCTCTATTAGCACGCGTTTAATGTTAGCTTGCAAATACGCGGGATTACATTCGGATTCGAGTCATTTTAAAGTTACATTTATTTCGTATTAGGGATTGGGTAAGCGAACCCGATCGCCCCAAGACGGCAATACCGACGCTAAACAGCCCGTTAAAACTTTTGTTACAAGAGTATTAATTACGGTATCTTTGTAATGTCATATCGCAAAAGGCGATTACAAAGTAATATTTTGAGGTTTAATGGAGCGAAAAATAAGAGCGATTCTAACTTTATATCGAGTCTTTTGTTTCACTTCACGTATTTTCTGCTACATCAGGTGAATATACGATTGTATGTTAATAGGTATAACTTGCAATACATAGTCCAACCGCACATACTTGGACAATTATTCCAAATGCGCCGCTGTCAAAGCAAACGCACCCACATTAGGAGCCGCCACATAGATATCCCGCATATACAATACACATTATATTTCCCTGTGGCCTAGCACTGAGCTCGTTGCTATGCATGCAGATGATGTGTAAATGTTATGTGAATGTTCAACATTCGTCGAATATTGTACGTACTACTTGTACAAAACGTTATAAATGATAGCGTTATTTCCGTACTGAAATAGCAAAATCTTCCACTGAAAACTAAGTAGGAACATTATTTTTCACTTCTCATGCTCAGAAAATGCTTATTTGCGCAGGATATAGGCTGCACAAAATCGAATTTTGTGCACAAGGGCAAAAACGTATCTACTCATAAATGTATCTATACTAAGGCAAAGGAAATGAGCCATACAGCCAAACACAATAAAAAGTTCAGAGATAGAATTTGTTATTTTATAATATTTACTTTAATTTATTTGCCTTATGTGTTTTTTAAGTCATAAAAGATATTAAAATTTAAATTAAAATACGGTAGGTTATTTAATTAATTTAAGAAAATTATTTTATTACAAAATTAATTTAATAGTAGGCTGTATAGGTCTGCAGCCCAAGCCTAATTTCAATGTCGTAAAATTTTAAAAAAAGCGGCGGGAAACAGGTCTTCCTTTTTCGTGCGTTTATTAATTTATTTCCTCGCAATCGAAGTGAAAAGCAGAGTTTATAACTCGTCCACAAAACCATTTTTATCCTCGACATTGCTATCAGTGCTAAAAGTCTCGGATAGAAATGATTCGTTTTGTGCACTTGTTGTAAAATCTACTATTTTTTTGATATTTTGTGCTACGCTATAGCGCAAAATGTCTATACTCCGTGAAGCTTTGCACAAAATCAGTGTTGGCTGTATATTTCACTTTGTCGTCAAACATCTTCAAACTCCGATACGTTGTGAAATTGTTACAACCTACTTTGGTAGTGGTACACTTTACAACTACTATACGTTATTAGACTACGATTAGTTTCATATTATGCTTGAGTTGATCTACGTGGTCAAGGAGCAGCGACAAATGACAAGTCATTACTAGCCGTAGTAATATGTATATTTTTTTGTTGTATATATTTACAGATTAAGCTGCATGTGTGGACGCTCAAAATATCTATCTACTATTTTTAGGCTTTAATATATATAGGGACAATTCATACAGATTGAGCTAGCCCCAAAGTAAGTTCGAAACTTGTGTTATGGGATACTAACTCAACGATATTATATTTTATAACAAATACATATACCTATAGAACACATAACAAATACATATAAAAACGTATAAAATAACGTACTATAAGTTTAAAGAAATAAGTACAATAAATTTGAATAGATAGAAATTAAAGACACGAAACGCCTTTTAAAGTTGGAATATTTTCGAACTTCAATAAAATTCATTTGAAATCCAAACGAAAAGTTAATTTATGGTACCCCGTTACAGCTTTCATCGGCTTTCGGTCATGGATCTAATAATTTATGATTATTGAGCCACAGTTATGATTAATTTTATGTTAATTAATGCCTTTTGTGTGAAGTTAATTAAAGTAGGTTGTCAACATTCATTTCGAATTGAGTGAGTGAGATCAAAAATTAAATGTCATTAATGTTAATAACCTGTGAAGATCCACCAAGCACATAAAATTATTTTATTACTTATATGCAAATTGCATGAATTGTCAAGAAAAATATTGCATAATGTAATTCAAGATATTTTAATACTGATAACTTTAACTTTAATATTTTAAATAGCAAGTTAAATTAAAATAATAACATTTTTAAGCGTTACGTTTAATGTTAGGGGTTTTGATTAATTTTCTTTTTATTACCTACACATTCGGTATAAATAGTATATTCTCTTCTGTGAACAGAAGAGTGAAGCGAGTAACTCAAAACGCAAACATTGATTACAGATATTATAACACAACTAATTTTAATATATATTCAAAAGCATATCCTATATACCCATCGCTTTATGAATTTCAATGCGTTTAGTAATTACAGTAGCTACCAGTATTTATGGAGAGCTTCGGTTCTCATTAGCCTCGTAGTAGCGGCGTGCTTAAAGAGAATATTACTGCAAGCAACAATATCATATTATACACAGATCAATTGCAGTTAGGTTCCGATGTAATTAGACACGTTCGTTCGCGCCTGAATGGGCTCCAGTAAAGTGGCTTTAGTGGAACGGTATTCCATTTATATGATAAGGCACATAGTGAGGTAACCTCGGGAGGATAAAATAAGGATCTACGAAGGGCGTTACCCCTTTATTGACGAAAGTATACAAATAGAGATACGTGTGTGCTGGTACGGAAATATTTCAATCGCAAGTGTGTAACGAGATCCCACATGGAGCGCCGCGGGCTCCAAACAGCTCGGAAGGTATCGGAGACCATGCTGAGGTGCTCACCCCCTTGTACCTTATTTGTCGGCTATAAGGATTACATTACAATAAAGCGATATATCTGAAATACTTCACACTAACCGCGAAACGAAATAAAATGTTCCCCTACGGTGTGATATTTACCTTATCTCTCACATTTACGCCTGTAATTAGATTTAATTTATGTCTGCGAGAGGCTGTTAGTAATGTGAGGCAGTTAAACTAAATAATCACCTTTTAATTACAGAAAAGATTATACATTTTATCATTCGTGTCTATCTTTTCAAACAGATAACATTTTTGGATGTTACATGTGCAACATGGGTTCGCAATGTGCATATACGACATATACGACATGCATACATAACTGTTTAGTTGCAATAAAATGTACTTGGTTCCAATCGAGCAAGTCAAAAAACGCCTGCCGTGATTGACACCATGGTTTCAATCGACCACGTCCCAATTATATGTGACTCGATTGACACCATGGTGTCAATCAGTCAATTCAAAAAGAGTCCTTCTGCGATTGACACCATGGTTCCAATCCTTCGTGGTGTCAGTCGCTGAATTACCCAAAATTTTTGAAGTTAATTGTGAATAAACTCAATATTAAATAAGTATAATGTTAACTAAACTAGTGTAAACACTTTAATTCTGCAGATTACATTTCCTCACTAGCTTTTCCCCGCGGCTTCGCTCGCGTTTATTTTATAACTGCATAGATCTCGTTTGACAACAAAACAACCCATAGCGCGACTTGTAGCGCCATCTGTTGGCCGATACAGCGCCCTCTATAGTAGAAAAAATATTTTCCCATTGGAACGACATACTTTCACGGGATAAAAAGATAGCCTATGTTGGGCTCTGTAACTCTGTACCCCTAACAATATGTATGCAAATTTTCATAATGATCGGCTGCTTAGTCAAGCCGTGAAGGAATAACAAACAAACAAACTCACTTTCTCATTTATAATATTAGTAAGGATTCCAATGAGTATTGTTGATTTTTGGCAAAATGTTTAAAGATGCGGAATCCAATGTCAATAACCACACTTTAATTTGGAGTCTAAGTACAAAAAATAAATCATACAGCTCATTTAATAATCTTTCGAACTGTCATTCCTTTTCTAGCACCAATGATACGTACTAAGTAATATTTCATGGGATTACATTTTATATTCTATTTAAAATTACTTAAGTTACAAACAATGCCGTGATAGACAAGGACGAGGGATTGAACGTTCGAATGATCTTATAAGAGTTCTCTGTTTGAGGTCGGAACGAAATAAGAAGTAAAAGTTTGTAATGAAAATGTTTTGAGGTTTGCCAGTAAATCAATACCTTATTGGTAAACCTCAAAACGAATTTTAATTTATACAAAAATTCCACTGCTGTATTATAATATTCGGTAGGTATACTAGTGGACATATGTGTATGCTACGCGTGCTTCGAATATTCACATTCGAAGCGCGCTTCGCTTTTTCCCGCACTCATGAGAATTTTGTTATTAATTAGCAGTAAATCATAATAATATCAACTGTCTGCCTATGAATAAACTGTCAAAATCAGCCTAGCAGTTTTAGAGTTTTTAAATGCCCCAAAGTTGGCAAACAAGCACGGCCCGCCTGATGGTATGCATCATCATAGCCATAGCATAAGTAATAACCCGAGAATGGCCACTTTCCGCCCCGCACAGGCGCAGGTGGGTATCGAGGCGGGTACAGTCGCAAAGGTGTGCGCTTAGTGAACGAATGACGTGTGCGCATACGTGTGCGCGTGTACAGACGACATTGGCCTATGTAGTAGAAATAGGTAATTATTTCACGCGCGTTTTATGGAGTGTCAGGGGTGTATGTTTCCATGTGGAATTGATCGTCAAATTGCCAAGATCTCTCTTTCGGTTTGCGCCAGAGAATGCCTTGTATAAAGATGAAACATGTGTAGCTAAGTGCACCGTATGCACCGTGGGCCTTCCGCCCCATTCAACATGGTCCTGGCCATTCTGGACAGGACAAACTTAAAAGAGGCCAAAGCCATCTTTAACATTCGTAAAGTTTGCGGACTGTCTGGGGTTGCTGTTGAGCCCCCACACCAAAAAGGCACTGTGGGACAATGCCACAGATGCCAGTTATACGGGCATTCCGCAAGGAATTGCCATAACACACCTCGCTGTGTTAAATGTTTAGGAGCCCACTCGACACCGGAGTGTCAACGGCCTAAGGATCGCGCGCTATGCTCGGAACCTCCGAGCTGCGTAAACTGCGGGGAGGTGGGACACCCGGCGAACTACCGAGGGTGCCCAAAAGCACCCAAGGTGAAGAGCCGGAGGCCCGCTCCCTCCCCACCTAAAACTCGAGCCGCCCCTAAGGCGGCCTACGTTAGCCCCCCCCCAACCTCAAACTGCCGCGGCCGCCCCGGCTTCAGCAAAGGCACCGGTGCCTACACCAGTTGTGTCGCATTCGTGGCGACACAGAACCAATAAGGTTCCCCCCCCGCAGGGCAGCCCCTCAGGCCAACCTGCACCCGCGGTGATTGTGGTTGCGACCCCTCCACCTTCCCCAAAAGCGGCACCGCCGTCGCCGAAAGCGGCACCGCTGCCGCCGAAACCCTCCTCCTCCTCCACCCGTGACAGCGTCGACAATTTCAAAATTGTAATGTCGGTATTAAACGCCATCGACTTTGACGAAGTCGACCTTTTGGCAGACCGCATCATAGAATGCCAGGGGAACTCAGAGGCCCTCGTCATAGTCCTGAGGCGCGACTTTAGAGCGCTGACGGACACTCTCAAAAATTTTAGGTTTTAGTTATGGATCTACACCATAACACGAGTAGAGTCAAACCGACCTCCCTAAAAATCGGCTACTTCAACGCCAATGGGCTTCGCACCCAGAGGTCTGAGGTAGCCGATTTTCTCTACACCCATCAATTGGACGTTCTCCTCATCCAGGAGACGTTCCTCAAACCGTCAATTCGCGACCCCAAAATCGCGAATTACAAAATCATTCGTAATGATCGCACAGTCTCTGCCTTCGGTGGCACTCTCATTTACTACAAAGCGACATTACACTGCACGCCTGTGGATACACCAAATCTCGTGCACATCGAAGCCTCTGTCTGTAGATTAGGAATGACAGGTCATCAATCCATATATTTAGTGTCAGCCTATCTAGCTCCCACTAACAATAGCTCCTCAAGCCCTAGATCACTACTTGACAGTGATATACAAAACCTTCTAGATCTTGGTCCGTCTGTTATCATAGCGGGCGATCTAAATGCCAAGCACCTTGCTTGGTGTAGCCAAACCACAAACCAACGTGGTAGACAACTCGAGCGACTCTCAGAGAGCCTCAACTTCGACGTAGTAGCACCTATGTCACCTACTCACTATCCAGACAATGTTAATCATCGTCCGGACGTCCTAGACGTAGCCCTCCTAAAGAACATCAATCTTAGATTGAGTTCTATAGAAGTGCACTCTGCACTCACCTCAGATCATAGGCCTGTCATTATTGCCCTCTCGCCCAGAGTGAGCATTCCTAACGTGGCAGCCTCAGACCCCACAAGAGTCAAGACTGACTGGTTCAGCCTAGGAGAAGGCCTTAAGTCTATCTCATCTCCCTTGTTAGACCCGATTCCAGACGAGATAGTCTCAATTCCCGACGCAATAGGTGCAATTGACTCATTAACAGCGCACGTGCAGAAGGTGGTTAGCGATTGCTCGCGCCGCGTCCCAGTGAACGCTCATCGTCGCTGGGAACTGCCGCCAGATGCCCGTGCTCTGTTAACTGAGAAAAACGCAGCTCAAAGGGCTTACTTCTCTTTTCCCTCTGAGCAGAACCGTGTCCGCATGCGCGCTGCCCAATCAGCGGTTAAGCGTCGCATTAGACAGCTTAGGAACGATCAGTGGGACGAGACACTTACAAATATGGTCCCCTCTCAACAAGCCTTCTGGAACCTCACCAGAGCCCTTAAGGCAGATACAGTGGCTGCCACCCCCCCGTTAGTACAGTCAGATCCCTCCCTCCCCCTCGCCTTCGAGGACGAGGAAAAAGCTGAATGCTTAGCATCCAGTCTTGAGGCACAATGTGCACCTAGCACACTCCCCGTTGATCCAGATCACCTACTCGAGGTCGATACTGAGGTTTTCAACAATCTCGCGAGCCCTCTCACAGATGCCGACCCGCCTATAGAGCCGGTAACCCCCGATGAGGTAGAGTCCCTTATCAGAGATTTACATAATAGGAAGGCCCCGGGGCCTGACGGGATTTCTAATAGAGTCGTCAAGCTCTTCCCCGCGCACCTTATTCTTCTTCTGACCGCCATTTTCAATGCGGCGTTAAAAAACAGTATTTTCCCCAAATCTTGGAAAGAAGCCACCGTCATTGGCATTCCAAAACCCGGCAAGCCCAAGGATCAGCCCTCGAGCTATCGCCCAATCAGTCTCCTTAGTTCGATAGGAAAGATCTATGAGCGAATTATTCTCGCTCGTCTCAAAGATTTTTCCCTTGCTAATAATCTTTTACCTGACGCACAGTTTGGTTTTAGAGCCAAACACTCTTGTGTCCAACAAGTGCATCGCATAGTCGAACACGTGTTGGACCGGAGAGCGAACAGATCCCGCCCGCACAAAACGGGCGCTCTCTTTTTCGACGTGGCAAAGGCGTTCGACAAAGTATGGCACAACGGGCTTATCTATAAGCTCTACAAACTTAATGTGCCAAACCGTCTCGTGCTCATCATACGAGACTACTTGTCGAATCGCTCTTTCCGCTATAGGGTGGATGGGGCACTATCCCCCCCTCACACCATTAGAGCCGGAGTACCACAAGGATCCGTGCTCTCCCCCCTCCTATACACGCTTTACACAAGCGACTTCCCTCAATTTAGACCCAGTCCACTTGTGACTCATACTGCCCTTTTCGCAGATGATACAGCCATCTATTGTTCGGCTTCTAGTACACCCGCCATAGTAAAGTCCCTCCAAGCCGCCGCCAACTCCCTTGGCGACTGGTTTAGGAAATGGCGCATAGAAGTTAATCCAGATAAAAGCGCCGCTATCCTCTTCTCCAGAGGTACTACGCCAAATCCCTCCACTAAAGTCAAGATGTTCGGACAACCGATCCCTTGGGAAAAGAAAGTCCGTTATTTAGGTGTCACACTCGATAGGGGACTCACCTTCGAACATCATATAAAGATTGTCCGCGACCGCGCTGCTTTCGCGCTAGGACGCTTACATTGTCTGCTTAATGGGCGCAGTAAACTCTCTCTTAGAAATAAGGTGAGAGTTTACACAACGTGCATTAGGCCGATAATGACATACGCAAGTCCAGTTTTTGCTCACGCCGCGCCCTCTCATATCCACAGGCTGCAAACCATTCAGAATAGGTTTTTGCGCAAAGCCATCGGTGGGCTTTGGTTCGTTAGGAACAAAAACCTCCACATTGACTTAGGTGTGCCGACCATCTCGCACCACCTAAAGCAATGCTCTGTCAAATACTTCGACTCGCTCAATCATCACCCAAATCCATTGGTGAAAGCCGCAGGGGATTATTCCGCTCCGGCTGGCACCAGCAGGTCCAAACGTCGTCCGCGGCACGTCCTCAACGACCCGGACGACTCCATTACAGTCGCCATCGAGGCGTATAAACAATTAGATTCCGCGACACAAACTAGACACACACGTCCGTCATATCGGCCCCGCCGGCGGGGCCGCGCGTCGCGCCACCTTCCTGTAGAGACTCGGTTTTCGCGGTACCGGCACGTGCCCGGCCGCTTCTCTCCAATCCGTTCGCCTTCCCCCAGTGTCGCCATAGGCCGAGGTTCGAGCCCCCTCTGGGGCGCCCCTAGGCAGACACTGTAAATTTTTGGCGGTGAGAGCCCTACGCTCCCGCAACAGTCCGGTGTCTCAGAAGAGGGTGTTAGTACACCCGAACTGAACTTTCCAATTAATAAAAAAAATAATAAAAAAAAAAAAAAAAAATAAGAGCCATAGTGGACGCAATGTTGCAACGGTAAAGTTATCTGTATAGAAATTGCGCACTAAAAGTAATTTAAATAAAAAACACGTAACGTCTTTAGAAAGTACACCTCACGCCCTTCATGTACGCGATTCGATTGAAACTCTACTGGTATTCTATCTCGGAGATGTTGATGAACTAGGACTCGACATCAATATAGGTATAATGCGTATAGCATATGCAACGATAAGTTTTTAGAATATTGGTTGTCGACTCATCAGTCGACAACTAATATTCTAAAAACTCAATCAATATTATAATAAAAAAAACCGAGCAAGTACGTGTCGGGCCACGCACAATGTAGGGTTCCGTATTTACTGTGCTTTGCTTGCCTTCAGTTGAGTCCAATATCAAATTCTATCACATTTGTAAGTTTTCATCAAAGATATTATATTTTATAAGTTCGTCGGCTATTATTCGGTAACTAGTAGAGCCTACTTAATCGTTATAGTTTTCATTGAAGGTTCAGTTCAGCATATGTACTACCACCATGACTTTTTTCAAACTTTTAAACGTAAGAAGACTTTCGGAGATAGAGGGGGGGGGGACCACCGTGCAAAACGAAAATTGACACGATAAATGTAAATAATTCCGAAACTGATCATTGTATCGAAAAATGATCTTCCCACACCCTCCATGTTTTGAAGAGACCTATCTAACGATACCCCACTTTGAAATTTACATGTAGGGGAGGCACCCCAAAAAAAAAATATTTTTCAAAAATTTCTTCCAGCACTTTGTTAACATTGTTAATATGTGTATACATACCAAATTACAGCTTTCTAGTATCAAGCGTCTAGGCGCTAGATCGCGGACAGACAGACAGACAGACGGACATGGCGAAACTATAAGAGTTCCTTGTAGTTTACTGCGCAACCCTAAAAGCGAAACGCGTTTTCAAGAACACAACGCATCAGAAAGCCTGTAAGTCGAATCCCAGTCGAGTTGCAGTCGAATCTAGACTGGATCGCCATAATGTACAAGGAAAAAAAATGTAAATCAGAGTTATATGTAGGTACCTACGGTATATCACAATGAATTATAGAGTTTTCAAATAAACAATGTTTCATGCGGTACCGTGTTTTATTGTGTGTAAATATGTAAACAATTATAAAGAGCGTGGGATTTATGCTGAGACCCAAAAGCCTTTGTTTGAGGACTGTCCGTATTTTTTTATTCCTTTTTTATAAGGACGTCATAAAAGCGGTACCTCGGGAAGATAAGGAAGTTATACGAGCTCCTCGCGGCTCGAAGTGAAGCAATCCATCTAACGTAATTGCATTATATTCGGAGTGCGTGGCTCGAGTGCCGGGGAACAAGCTAGTTATGATTTTGTTCCAATATCGACAGTTTGCTAGTCACATTTTTTGTTCTGCAATACTGACATAATATCGCGCATTCTCTTTGAGATTTTAGTTTTAATGATTTTTATCTTGCATGATTAAATGATTTCCATGTTTTTCTAATATTAGTTGCGAATGTAAGTGTAAATATGATCTAATCAGCGGTTTAAGCGTAAAAACCGACAGAGAGAAAGAGTTATAATATTAATATGGATTATAATTATTCTCCTTAATTCGTTAAATCACCTCGTTGAGATTTAATTTAACCGATTAAACGAAATTGATACTCAGCTTGTGACATGGTAGTACTTAATAGGCGTACATATCGAACACATTGTCTTTTGATTATGTGATGTTAAAAATGTTTCTTCTTAGACTTTCTTAATTGAAATTTTAATACTGATTATTGATAGTTTGATAGATCACTATCATATCTTTATTTAATTGGTTGGTTACCAAAAATAAATCAATTCTTTAATGATCAAAATTAAAATATGTTATTTACTGGTTCATTTTGTATCACCTACAGCTCTTTACACTAATGCGCTTTTAATGTTACTTTTATGTTCATTTCGGATATTTAGGACCATAAATAATCTGTGAAAAACAAAATATTATTTTTCTTAATTTGTAAAAAGTTGCATGCTTAGTTTTCTTACATAATCTATATATATAAAAGGAGAAGATGACTGACTGACTGACGACTGACTGACTGACATATCAACGCAGGGCCTAAACTATAAGGGTTAGAAACTTGAAATTTTGCACAGGGGTTCCTTTTATAACGTAGGGGAGCACTAAGAAAGGATTTTCAAAATTCCCACGGGAAAATGAGATATACGCAAACGAAGTTGCGAGGGATTTACTAGTATATTATAATTCTAAACCTAAGCTTACAAAGCTTAGGTTTAGAATTATAATATACTATCTTGCGGTATCTATTTAGATTTATAATGTCTGTGGCCACAATAGATAAGCAAGGGTTATAATGAACTAAGTTTAGATTTCCGCGTGTAATTCAGTGCGTTTCCGTTTGGAATAATTTGATAAGCGGAGACTGGGCTATTGGCGAATAATTCGAGTGTTTAGTTTGTGTTTCATGGTGCGATCACGAATTGATTAGTGATTTGGAAAAAAACATGTGAATAGAATAAGTGGAAGATTGAGAACGACTTTTCCTGTACAAGAGTTAGCTACCTATTGTCGTAGGTAGATAGATGGGAGTGACAAGAAGTGACTAGTACCTATACTAGACGAGAGATCTGTGCTAATGTGCTTAGTACATGAGCTGACATGGATGAGATGTCGATAATCATACTTATTCGTAATGTAAACAGACGTGACAAATAAGAAGAGAACAAAAATATTTATTTATGGATACCTGTGTGAGAAATGGCTGTGCTTCGTTGAGCTGTCAACAACGACGTCTAATATATTTTAGACCGTGGCACCTAAACTCGTCACACTGAAACCACATATTGACAAACATTTTAGGGAGGGTCGCCCCTCGATACTGTTGAGACAAAAGGACAAATTTGGGTTAATTAAATTCCAGTGTCGGGCTTTGGGAGCCCAATGTCCTGAGGAGCTCGTCACGGTTTCTTGAACAAAGTAAAGTCTTATCACTGCCGCTAGTTGGCGCCCCCGATCCGCCCCCTCTTGGCCCTCACACCTCCGTCGAAGATTAATGCGCCTCTAATGAATCAGCTACCGTGACAAATCAGACCTCGGTAATGGATAAGGCCTTCCTGATCTCGTGGCCACAATAAATTAGCTGACTCTTCAATTTTTGATTTCAACTTTTCGGCCTGCTTCTGAGATTTGATGAGTTGATCTCCATAAAAAATGATAACTTGATTTCATAAGACGTTATGCCTCCGCAGTATTAAATAAAAGTTTCTTGGTAGAATCTGTCTTTTCTTCGGCGGTAATGGTGTGAAAAAATCATGTTCGTAAACTCCTGCTCGCACGCTTTTCACCGTTAATGAATGGTTGTAGTCTGAATACCGTTCAAGGTCGATGAAACTGATTAAACTTTTGTGGTTTAATAAATAATGTATTAATATCGAGCGTTTCTAACTATAGAGTTATCATTATAGAATGAATACGCATAAAATGATATTACTGTGGAACAATATGAGTAGGAAACCAACCACGAAAGGAACTCGGAAAAGAAGAGTCCCGAGGAGAAGCAAATTATAGTTTAAAAAATAATAATTGGGAAAGTCGAAGACGTTCAAAAACAAACCGATGAGATTATCTATACCGTCGTCAATGCCTCGCCGAGGGGTATACTCTAAACGAGCTAACAGGTGAACTTGACATTTTGGTAATCTCACTTTCACAAATCGCTCCCTCTCGTATTTAAGCAGCCGATCGACTTGTGAGTCTTGTGACAGGCATTGTAAGAAAACAAACAATTAATTAAACTTAACTCTGTATTTAACTTCAGTATTAAAACTCAAACCAATTAATGTTTGTCATCAAAGTGCTTGATAAAACAAGAGACTACATCAACATTTATTTATTGAATAATAATATCTTAATTATGCTTCCGTCCAGTCAAATAAAATATAAAAAGTTTTCTGAGAAGAAATATGTCTTTTAAAGTCATTATTAAGTTTCCTTGGTACGCAACTTGAGGCACTTCTCGACAGATAGTATTCAGAGGTAACTCCGGTCTACAGCGGTGAGAGCTCTACGTAAGGGTAAGTACGGCTTAAACTGAAGGATTCCATTGGATTAGTGTACCTACCTGTTTTGTTACAATGGGTTCATATTCATATAGTAAAATTAGCCAAAGATATCTTATGTCATCATAAGGGGTAATAAGAATATTATAATGATTATTATAATTTAGCCATGAATTGGTCATATTTAAGAAACCACAGGATATCGCTCGTTATCATAATTTAGGAATAAAAAGTTATAAAGCCACCATGAAAATACACGACATATTTATAAACCGTCGAACCACAAGCCGAGAGAAATAAGAGAGAAATATTTTGGTATTCTTCACATGAGTATATTTTCAAATACTTGTTTCCGGACAATCGTGCCTTGCGTAAGAACCCTTTGTGTCGCTATCGCTTTAGGCGGAAGAGCCGAGCCAACGCTCGGGGCTAACTGCTCAATGGAGTAACGTATAAGGGCTCCAGATTATTGAATTGTGAATTAAACATGACCCTCAAAGAAATCGGCTTCCGAATCCCCTTGTTCAAGTCAATTTGTTTTTCTTTAAATGTTTTACAAATCGCGCAACGTTCATTTTGATTCTATCAATTTCAAACTTTTATTTTCAGTTAAATGCAAAAGTTATTTAGTCAGTATTTCGTTGTGGTCAAAGGAATACCGAAAATACGAAAACGAAAATACTATTATACTTAATACAACTAGCGGGTTCGATTCCAAAAAAATTGTATGATGAACAAATTGTTTGCCTTGGATCCGGGCGTTTTATTTGTCACTAGCTTTTTTGCCCGCGACTTCGTCCGCCTGAAGTTCCGGACCCGTTCCCGTGAGAACCACATTGAATTTCGGGAAAAGCTATAGCCTATGTCACTCCCTGATAATGTAGCTTTCTACTGGTGAAATAATTTTTGAAATCGGTCCAGTAGTTTCGGAACCTATTCATTCAAACAAACAATCAAATCTTTCCTTTTTATTATATTAATATTAGTATACGAGTAGATATTATTTACATAAAATATAGATATCTTAAGATCTTTGTCTGGTAGTTTTCCATAACACAAGAAGTGTGAATTATGTACAATGATTTATTTAATATTTTTTTATTTGTCGAATTATGCTACGACTTTTCCTATGTGCAAACAAGATACCAAGCGATATTATACTAGATATATTATTTGTAAATGTTTCTAGAGACATGGTGTTGTCAATAAGAAGCTTAGTTATTCTTCCAGTAAGTTGGAATCCGTGTTATTCTGACTCAACATCATTACGATAAGGTTTTGACTCAGGAATGCAAATTAAGTCGCTGAAGGCCCACGGTCCTGCCATAACGCTGTTTGTTATTAATTTTATTCAGTAGAGATCTTTTCAGGGATGTCATACTTACTTCAAAGAATATTGGATTTCAATCGATAGCTAAAATACGCGATGGAACGAGGGGACTACAAGATAAGAATGAAAACGATTCGGTATTCTCTTTTAGGAGAAGTCGACGCAGAGATTACTTTATCGGAACACTCTATAATGTGATTGTTAAATCTTTTACCTTTTCTTTAGAAATACGTAAAATCTTGACCAATTTAAAGTACCTATTGTTATACGTATAAAAAAATAATCATTGATTTCATGTTTTACTTTAAAACAGATTGTTCTATCTATTTCTTTAGGTATATTAATTAGAAAATAATATTGTCTTACACAAATACAATGCACGTAATAGACATAAAGACTCCGTAAAGCATCGCAGGACTACCCATAAGATGGGTAACGATGTGATGTAAATCGAGGTGATACCATTTCGGAAAGCACAAAAGAACAACAAACATGTAAATTAATATAATTCCTCTTATTATATAGAGATTTGAATATGCTGTGTGTTACATCTCTGGTATCAACCACAAGTTTACGTAGTTTCGTAACAATATAGGTGTTTTGTGTTATTAAGCAATTTGTGTAATTACGCCAGACCACGCACTAAAGCCTGTAATTTTGATGTAATGCGCATAGCCTTGTAGCTTTATTACAGGTGTAGCTAATCTAAAAAGGTATAATACTTTACTATTTATGTTATATTTTATTTTATTAACAATTGTTTCTTTTTATATCAAAGAGGAACGACAAATAAACACGGAAATGTTTATCAGCTGATTGGTGGTTATATGTAAGCATTGCTATAATAAACGTATATGTTTATCGACGACTCATGAGAAGTCTATGGCGAACACAATAATATCACACATTCGCTCGACATAAGAAGATTTCTTATATAAAATCGTTATAGGTTTTCACATCTCTGATGATTCAGTGAATACTTTATCAAGATATTGTTATAAAAATTACAACCTTGGGTTGTTATTTATTGCTAACTAAAAACGTATTGTTTTGTACCTACTTATTTATTTTCTAAGAAAAACTCTGAAGCACTTCTGAAATATGACTAGTCATTGAACGTTCATTTCGTGATGGTTTCGCCCTGTCGATTTCAACGAGATCTGAATTAACGAGTTTTGGCGAAAGTTACAAATTAATGAACAGAAATGTTGTACTAATATTTTTCCCAACTTGCTTAGCTATTAAGTGATGCACAGTAAGAAATCTGTAATCAAATATTTTGCTTTAGTTTTCATATAATTTCTTGAATGGATCTAGACATCAGCATAATTTTTAACACAGCATTTCTTTTAACCACATTTCATGATTACTTGAAGCGACAGTCTAAAGAACCTTAAACCCAAAACCTTCTGTTCTTGATGTCGGCATATTTAATTTTTCATAGTCTGGGTTTATTTTTATTTAGATTTAGAACAGACGACCCAAATCACTCATGAATACGTAATATTGAAAAGTCCAAAATGGTTTTTATTTCAGCTGATGTAAAAAAAATCTTTTTAACCTGAGTTTTACCAATGTTTGAAAAACGACGATAGACAGATTTATTACTTGCTACGTTGAGGTTGAGATCAAAATTTTATACGATAAGTAAGGGACATTTTTCACGACAACAGACAATGGATTTTTTATCACTTTTGTCAGCTTTATAACAAGTTACAGTAACATCCTAATATTAGATTTATGAATGAATGGTGAATGGCTCTGTTGGGAGTAGTAGTAGTAAGTAGTAGGGGAAAAAAGGGAAAAGGTGTGAGTGATAAAACTCTTGAGTATAATCGGTCGTCCTCCACCGATGTATGTTCTCCGATGCAGAGGTGATTTTATTGGTCTCTGAGCGTAAGCCTGTGTAAGGAACGTAAAGAAACTTCGCTCGACCCAAAAGTTTTGTCATGTAACAATGTAATTAGCCCCCAGGAGTTTGCCGGCCCTCAACTTGTAACAAATTCTTTATCTCGCCTCAGCATTTTCACTTACGAAAATTAAAACTCTTCATTAAATGAGAGGTGGGTGTGCGTAGTGAATAAGAACGATTATTAAAATTAAATAATTTCATTAGCGTAATTACTTAAGTGATGGAAGACGAATTTTCGCAAACTTGGAATGAACATTTATTAACAAAGTTTAGTCCTGAAATATTATTTGCGATAACGTGACTGTACGGATCCAAGAGAGCCATCCATTTTTGGCGCGGTATTGATTGCTACTGAGATAATATAAAAATAACACGCTGGCTCATATTTTAAGCATTCTTTTGATACGTTAATAAAACAGTGAAAATGATATGTTCCAGTAAAGTATCACTTAATTTATTAAAAATATAGCTTAACGCCCATTCATGGGGAAGATGAAACCTTCAAATTATTTGTTCAGTAGAAACAGTAGTTAATTATAAAACGTCATTCCGTATCACAAATAATATTGCAACTAATTTGCAAAGTAAATGGAATAACTAAAGTAAACTTAAAGACTTTACCCTAGTTAGGAGAGCCCGACATTTAATATTGATGCAGTGTACACTGGAAGTTTTCAACTTCTTAATATTTGATCTTAATTAAAGTTAGTTACATACACTGAAGGGAATCTCGCGTAAGATTAATCCTCTAGAGTTGGTAAAGCTCTCGGAGCCCAAGTTGCTAAGGTTGTTAGCAGTAGTGGCCTCGACGCATGTTTATTTCAGAGATTGCGAGGGTGTAACTTGAGACTGTTTGCTGGTTTTGAGGGCGGCGCGCAAACAGCGCCTTCGCGTATACACTACAACTTAACGAGCCAGCTCGGGCTCATCGGGGATTTTCGTGTTTTCCAATGTGAGTGCTGTTCAAATTGACTCAATAAAAGTTTCAATAGTGTAAGAAATGAAAAATATTTATCCACTTAATATTTTTATGTGTACAGTACCCACGAGCGAAAGAGTAAAGTTAGCACACAATAAGCTTTTGAGGGAGTTTTGTTATCGCGCAACGCGACGGCGGAGGATGCGCGGCGGGACAATCGCCTCGGACGACTCTCCGGCTGAATACACACGCGATGTTCACTCTCTGACGGATATTGGGTAGGCGAGCGCACGGTTTAAACTGCACACTATCCTTACAAAGCGAAAAGTTTGCGTTCAACTAAATGCATACGGCCGTCCCGTTTGTGCGCTCAGCCGGGCTTTACATTTGTCAAGTTACAAACTTTAAACCGCGCTAACTACCTGTTGTGGTAGAATTTGAATGTGCTGCGTTATGCTTCTAGTTGATTGTATTAACTTACCGCAGAAAGCCGCTGACAATCTTTATCCTACTGCAAATGCCATGCAATGTTTAAAAATAAATCATCTGTTAACTCTTTAGTCTAGTGTTTAAATAAATCACATAATTATTTCAAGGTTCGCTGGTTCAAATCCCGTACAAGCAAAAGTTGTGCATGAATATGATTGTGGCTTGTCTTGGAATGTCTTCTGATGTGTATATGTATTATGTAATCATTTATCAAAAAGGCACAAATATTTATCAGCCATCTTTAGTTTGAAAATATATGGCGTTGTGCATATTCGTCCTGAAATATTTTCTATATTTTGTTTTTAAATTAAAACCTAAGCTTTAGCCAGAAAACGTACATCTTGATAGGTAAGCTGTTGCCGTTTCCCAAGAAGATTATTACTCGCGCATGGCGACTTTGCAAAAGGAGATTTGATGTTATAAAGTCCGACAAAGACTCCAAGCTCACGAGATAGTGAAGGAAGCATTGGCGATTCTCTTTTGACACGGGCACAACTCTACTACGAGATCCGTTGGCTTGTTTGGTTAAAGAAACAGTTTTTAAATATTAGTTCATTAAAAAAAAAACTGTTTTGTAACCAAATAAGCCCATGGATCTCGTAGTAGGGTTTATTGTTAACTTTATCGAAAAAAGACGTACTCTCGAGAGCTTCTACAGCATATTTATGTTGATTTCGTAAACCTTGTTCTTAAATTTTACTAACAATTTTATCACTCTACTTGATATAGATTGGTTTATCGATGTCATTTATATCAGTAAATATATAAAAGTTAAATTATATTAATATCTCTAACTTAAATCATCTTATTAATTTAATTACATGGGCTAAACTTTAATTGACTCACAAACACAAAGTGATACGTAACTTGTGCATTTTCTCCTAATTATATGTAGATCGTTTTCTGGTACGTCGAGTGCGGTGTCGGGAAGGCCCTCAGTTCTCAATTAGGTGGGTGTAGTGGGGTGTACCTGCGGCAGCTAGTGCGAGATGAATGGCTTTCTAATGAATCGGCAGCCAGCAAAATTCGTTACTGTAATGGATAACGTGAACCACTGCGCCACAATACACGTTTAACTGACATAGTTTAAACGATTAGGACTTACCTATTCTATTTGATCAATGCTAATGGAATATGTAATGTTGCTTGAGAGAGAGTGAATGAAAATGTTTGAGATACAGAATAACTTCTACTACAAAGTCGTTCGCATCATGTAAATTTTACCATGACACAAATAATTATAATATGTTAAATTTCATTTGATTTACGAAACATTAATTACTGTTATGGATCGACTGCAATGCATCCTTCCAAAAAGGTGTACATTGACATTTTAATTAAAATAACCTCTCCTCGTCTCTAATCTAAGTCATAAACTACCTACTTTTTTATATTGTACCAATGTTTTTTTTTGTAGTCACTTTCTATAAGTAATGCAGCAGTATCTCACGATATGTCACAGTCCGTTCCTCTAACCGTCCATGTGCGAAAAATCAAGTATATCTGACGTGGAGATTCGCCTTTATAATATTGGATTGGTATGGATTTATACTGCAATATGTATTAGAAAAGTGTCATAAAAATGAATTTACAAATAAATTCACAAAATAATTTAAAATATAGTGAAATATGTATGTGTAATAAGAATCGTTGATATAATATCAACAGTTGTATAGCTGGAGATCTCGTATCATCCTCGGCGTTTAGACGTCTGTATCGCGTCACGGGCTCAGAGAGACATTCGCTTGATAATCCCTTTGAAGAATTTCATATTTCACCAGCGTATAAGTAGTATTATCTCGTGTCAGGCAGGTGTCGCTTGCGTCGCCTGTCTAAATTCATCTCTGTGGCAGGTGCACGCAAATGACGACCTTAATCCGTCCCTGACACCGTCCCGACGCGCGTCGCTTTGCTATATGAACTGCGACCCTAAGTAGCTTGATAATATCACGCTAAACCTACCCACCTTAACAGTATTAGTGTTAGGTTCACATTAATAAGGTTTTATGTAGATTCTTAGTTTAATATGCGGCTTACAGCCTCATAGAAATCGTATATTCACGTTTACTAAATCTATTTAATAGGGTACGATGTCAAGGGATCCAAGGTAACAAATTGAGTACCTATTATTGCATTTTAATCATTAAATTATATTATATTATAGTGTATTAGTAAAATACTTGCAACTTTGTTTGCATATATCTCGCTGTCCCATGGGAATTTTGAAAAATCCTTTCTTAGTACTATAGGGGTGTACTAAGAAAGGATTTTTCAAAATTCGACGTCGTAAGGAACCTACATTCAAAGTTTGGAATCTCTAGACCCAGCGATTTGGGCTGTGCGTTGATATATAGTTAAGTCAGTCAGGACTTTGAATTTTATATATATTATACAATACAATACAAAACACTTTATTGCCATTAAAAATATAAACATACAGATAAAAAAATAAAATAAAAATAATGAACAAAAGGCGGTCTTATCGCAGAAGCAATCTCTTCCAGACAACCTAGAAGAAGTGGAAATTAAGAATCATTAGACGGGGTATGTGGCGAAAATATATAACTAAATACATTAATAACAAAATTACGTAGTATGCGCATACAATTGCAAAATTCAATAGCTAGATCCACAAGGGCGCATCTGCAGTACACTCACTACTGCACATGCGACCCAGTGGCCGCAAACCAGCAAGACACAATAATATCTATATATATATATATCGGCCATTCTTCGATTAGCTAGATTTTGTGCGTCCGGGCTTGTATATTCGTATTATTATCAAATTCAAAAAGGGAAATATTTTTATATGTTAGTTAGCATCCATGTCTAGCTGGTAACAAAAACATAGGCCCCGATTACATAGTTATCTGGCTAAATTAATTTCACAAACCTCTGTTCTCTAAGCACCGTGCCCTGTCCGCACCCCAAAATGTGGTTAAAACTGGCTTGTAACTTTTATGATGTACGGATTTTATTTTTTCCATTCAACATTTTAATGAGTATTAGGCAACGGGTATCACATGAAAAAATATCCACTCAATAAAATCAGTCTGTAAATAATTATCATTGAGTAACCGCATGTCCGAACTAAAGTTATAATTGCCGTGACGTTTTCTTTTCGAGGGTGCACATTCCTAATTATGATATTTGGCACATAACTACTTGTACACGTCTCAAGCCCTCAGTTTCTGCCGCGGTCTTGCAGCAGGTGCAGGTCTTTTACGTTAGTGTATAAGTCAATGAAGCACGTTAGTATATAATTACCGTATCCTTCGTTCAAAACTTTTCTAATTACCGTGTACTTAATTTTATACTAGATTGGTTAAGGTAGACTCTAATTGCTTATATAAATAGAGACAGTGCTTTGGTCTCAGTACAGTGTTGTAATGCAGTATTTCAATACTCTGTAGGTTTTCGAAAATTTTATGAAAAATCGGCGTTTTCTAATTACCGTATACCAATTACCATGTATTTCTAACTACCGTTGTATGAAATTATTAAACTTTTGCTGTGCCGATTTAGTTCCAAACTCCTTCCATTTCCTCAGTTACTCCAGCTAATTTCATGTCATTTCTCACGCCATCATTCCATCTCTTTTTTGGCCTACCCCTGCCCTTCCATCCATCCACATTCATTCTTGGCACCCTCTGGGTCATATGACTGTCCAGACTGTCCACCCTGCGCATCATATGGCCAAACCATCTCAGTCTCTGACCTCTCTTATCGGTTACAGGCGCCACCTTTAAACTCCCCCTTATGTGTACATTCCTGACTTTGTCCCTTCTCGTCACTCCACACATCCATCCACCTCAGCATCCTCCAGCAACATAACCCGAAGGAATAAGTATGGACTGAGCGTTGAACCCTGGTGCACACCTACATCAACAGAAAAGCATTCTGTTGTACTGACGCGGGACCCGGTCGTAGGCCTTTTCGAGGTCCACGAATACCATATGTAGGTTTTTGTGTGCTCTTTTGTACTTTGTTGTGCCTCCATTATTTTCTCCCACAGCTTTAATGTGTGTGACATCAAGTTAATCCCCCTGTAGCTATGCACTCCTGGACATCCCCCTTTCTTTTAAAAATAGGTACCAAGGAACTGTCTTGCCATTCCTCTGGGATGACATCCTGAACCAACAATTCATTAAGAAACAAAGTGAGCCACTTGCATCCATAATCCCCTAGAACCTTCCAGACTTCTATTGGTATTGTGTCCGGGCCAACTGCTTTTCCATTCTTCATTTTCCTCAAGGCGTTCTTTACCTCTAATTCATCTACCTTAGCTATCATGCCTATATCTATGTCATTATGTTTTCTTTTCCATCATAATCATTCTCAACATTAAGTAATTTTTCAAAATATCCCTTCCATCGGTCTCTAATGTCACTATCTTTTACCAATGTTTTACCGCATTCGTCTTTCACACATTTTACGTGACAAATGTCTTTCGATCTTTGATTGCGCTGTTTAGCCATTCTGTATAGTTTTTTCTGACCTAGTTCATTATCTAATACATTATATACTTTTTCTTCTACCCCGGATTTGGAACTCGCAACCACCACCTTTGCCCGTCTCCTCGCCTCGTTATACCACTCCCTCAATTCAGTTTTCCTATGATCATGTCACGTAACTCTGCCATTCCTTGAATGCACTCTTTTTGATTTTTAATGCTTTTTGGACACTTTCGTTCCACCACCACGTTTCCTTTTCAATTTTCGCCCACCTCGTGTTTCCCCAAGGACTTCTTTTGCAGCAGTTCTTATTGCCTTAGCCATTACCTTCCAATTAGCATCAACATTCATACCTCTTATCGTGTAGTTGTGTCTATACATGTTATACATGTCATTTTTATTATTATTTTAAATAGACATAATGATCTTTTCTAATTACCATTACATTAAGGAATAGATTTATCTAATTACCGTACCCATGAAATGTTTAAGTCTCATTAACTCGGAAACCGCTTTTAATAAACGAATGCCATTTTAATTGTTACATTCGCATGTTTCATGAGTTACATATTTTAATCCTTTTAAAACAAACTAGAGAAAAATAAAAAAGGGTACGGTAATTAGGCGAAGAACGCCTAATGTCGAGAATGACCGATATATATATATATATATATATATATATATATATATGCGTGTGTGTTATCTACATAAATAATACATACATAAAATATTATATGGATAAATAACATTCTAATTTTGCCATACATTGGAGAGGAAATATAATTTTTTTGATTGTAAAATCTAACATTTTTACTAATTCAATTTGATCACTAATGGAACTGCTATGTAGAAGTCCATCAAAGTCATTTTTCCACGGGAAATCTAGATAATTTATTAAGAATGGCAGAAATAATACCGGAATGAAGAGTCGTTACCGCCGTATAAAGAATAAACCAGCAATTGTTAAATAAAAAAGAAATTGCGAAATCATATTAGAGAACATGAAAATAGCGGTACCATTTTTTATACGGCATAATTTTATTTTTTCAAGGCAAGTAAACACATTCGAACAAACTGCTTGTGGGTCGTAAAAATTATATTATAGCACCCTATATTTGTCGCGAGTACTAAATTCTCAACACGCGGTGCCGCTTGATTCCATCTACTTTCCTGTTTTATTTTATCTTCAATCTCACCAGCAATTTAAGCGTAAAACACGAAATAATAGCCATAACAAGTAAAAAGTGTAATTGGTTAATATGTAAATTAAGAAATTACACTATAATGTGATATGAATCAAAAGAAATATTATAATTGAAAAATATTTTCTCTTAGAAAATTCAGTACCGTAGCAATTAGCGTAGCAGCGTAGACGTCTTGTAGCATCGCAATATTCGTAGCAGAGATTCGTAGCGCCACTTCCAAGAATTGTAACTTAAGGTGATTTATTTTGCAAAGCCACTTTGACGGTGTACTTAGGTACGTGGTTAGCCTAGTAATCATTTATTGATAATCTACAGCCATCTACGAGGACGCGGATCTCTTGGGATTTCCGATACGAAATATAACTTAGGTATGGCTTGTTCAAGGTTATTTTTGTTATAGTTACTGAAGATTTTACTAGCTTTCATCTTGTTTTAAATTCTTGATCGGTAGACGTTTCATCTAGGAAATAATAACATTACGCAGAAATTAAATCTTTTTTTAAGACACCGTATTGTTTATCATGCGGGAATCAAACCCAGGGCCCTTAAAGCAATAGGCAATTTATACCAGCAGTGCTATATTGAATGGTCGTCATCAATTACAAGTGTTTTTTGTTGAAGCAACACATGCGTCAGGTTCCCATGAGAGCGGACAAAAACAAAAGGCAATAAAACAAATTATCCCCTTTGAATTACGCCATCAAATAGCACTCGGCAACAATAGCTTCTGATGAATTATCAATTTTCTCTTTGTCACACGACAAACAAAAACTCGTGATCTACCTGGGAGCTTGGAAGCGTTATCTTGGCAGAGACGTATCACCTTTATTCGGACGATGTTACGCACAACGAAATCAACACGCGAAATATTACTTTCAAGATAGTTGCCATTTATAACAAAAGACAGACTAATGTATCTAATAAGGCTGTATAATTGAAAAAATTGTATTTTAAACACATTATGATTTTGGCTATAAATGATTTCATGTTACAGGAAAGGGATTATTTTACAAGTTGGTTACATTTTGTGTTACTAGATCCATTGGTTCGTGTGCGTGAAATGTTATATTGGGAAGTGCATCTGTGTGCGTCGTTATCAATCAATCGGTGACAGGCCGACTGGAGGATTCTCCGTCAATAGAATAAGAACTCTTATTATAACTCGCTAAATTAACGACACGATGTGAGTAATATGCTTGTATGCGGATTTTCTTTTCATTTAGTCATTATTATTATATCCGGTAATAAGCGAAGATGATTAATGTTATATTAGAAAATCATAAAAAATTAAGAAGTGGTAGGCAGTGTGGTTTTATTCTGGTTGACAATTTTCGCATGTATACATGATGTGTAATGAACAATATTTTTTGACTACATACAAAAAGCGTGTTTCGATCAAATTGACCAAAGAAATTTTCAATTTTGATGTAATCAAGAAGGGATTTCTCATGGGAATTTTCTATGCTGTGTTAACTACCGTGTTCTAATCTTTGATTATCATTTACATTAATTAACAAAACGTTATTATAATTGATAGAGATTTACAAAATACATAGCAAACAATGTAATAGCGAAGTTGTACCAAACAGCGTTTTTATAATAGTAATAGAGTAGGTATCATTCTAATAATGACATTGTAAGTAGATAGTGTTTTGTTTAATCAGATTTCAAACTCTATCTAGCTAAAATGATAGTTGTAAAGTAATTTTCTACAAACTTTATATCTCGTAATCAATGAGTATTTTATCTACTTTTTATTCCATCGTATATCGCAAGTAGTAAAATGTTTTACATGATTGCATTTTCTTTGTAGCACTAGTGCAGTAAATGTCCGAAACTTGTTACCAATACAGTTTAACTCGCTGAGTCACGGAAGCGCCAGATGCGAGTCGTGACAATGAAATTGCATATTGAATGCATACATAACTTTTTTAAATCTTAACAAATACAAATGACGGACCCGGTGCTAGAATTTTTTATGTTGGGGGTGTGAGAAGGTGGTTTTTCAATACAATAATCCATTTGCGAAATATTTACATTTAACTTGATAATTTTTAAAACTAACTACTTTTTAGACACGGTGGTCTCCTACTTATTCCCAAATGGTTATACTCAGAAATTAAAATAAATATTTTTTCATGTATTACCTCACAGGAAAACTATCACGGTTAAGTAGGCTCTATTAGTCAGAGAAATCAACGATAACATTTAAATAATTTCGATGTGTAACATTTCTCATTTTGAAATGAAATTAAGTTTGTTTCAGTAACAACGAAGTGAGCATATTCTGACCTGAGTAATTCCACTGCTACGCGTGCCAGGAGGTTTCAAAGTAATGTTGCTCAGTTTAAGAGGCCTGTCAACGTAGAAACGTTCACGGCGACTAATTTCGCTATGCGATAGTGCGGACAAAGGATGTTGAGACACAGCTCTCTGCACAAAGGAGTGACACTTCGGTTTAATGACCAGAGTCAGTCTCCAGCTTGTAACCAGAGTTTAAAGCGATGTAACTTGTGTGATATTTCAAATTGAAATAAACCCTGATCTTCATCTGATTGCGATTTCGCCTGTATTGTCCGTTAAAGAGGGTGTGAACGGAAAAGTAGGAAGCAGAAAATGTTTGATATCGTGACTTTGTATGGACTAGTTAAAGAAGATAATTAAACTAAAAGTAATCGCCAATGAGGAGACACGACCAATGTCTTTTTGTTAGTAAATATTAGTTGTAATGGTAGCTCCCGTCGCCGTCGTTGCGTTGTGCTGTTCAAAACGCAGTTTCTATAAAATATCAATGGGTGAAATTATTAGGAAGAAAACAGTTATAAACCATACATACCATCCCAAATTTTTAATTTTAGTTTTAATTTTATTTGTGAATCCAATTAGTAGCATATTTAAGTTCAATATAAAATAAATGACACATTAAATCTGACGTAGATGACTGAAAAAAGAGATAGTTTGAGTCTCAACGTCTCAAGCTGTGAAACTCTGAAACTCGATGTGAGACATTTAGGTCACAAAAAAAAAAGTAATGATTGTTTTTGTAAGTGACGGTGATCTGACAAGAAATAAGATATACCTAGAAAATGTGATTTTAAAGAATTCTTGGAAAAATCTGGACAAAGTAGACTTAAGCTCGAATAGAAAATAATTGGCACCCTTACAGAGTTTCTTGTTGACACTTTAAAACAATTTATTGATCAAAGAATTTAAGTGAAGAAGAAAACTTCAAACAAAAATTGTTTAGTAAATAAAGGAAAAAAAAAAAACAAATGTTGTTCATAATGAACTGCAATTTACTTTGTAGAGACGTTACGTTACTACGCTAAAATTATGTCTTCTGATATTAATTTGCCTATTATACCTTTTCTCTTTCATTGGTTTACTGCAAATATATTGCGGATGCACCATTATGTTTTCTCAATTAAATGTTGAATATATTCGAAAAGACATTGTTTTGCTATAAAATCAATAAATGGCGCAACGTGATCTACTGTAGGCGTCTCCCCTCTTATCT
Organism: Endotricha flammealis; assembly: GCA_905163395.2. Taxonomy (NCBI): domain Eukaryota; kingdom Metazoa; phylum Arthropoda; class Insecta; order Lepidoptera; family Pyralidae; genus Endotricha; species Endotricha flammealis. The sequence continues at coordinate 7,171,980 of LR990861.1, read as the reverse complement.
TGGGACTCGTTTGTCACAAGAATCTGATTCATTGGAATTACACTAATCCAATTAGAGGCCCGTGGAAAAAGTAACAAAATGCTTCTAACTCCGTCATTTTCCATCAAACAACACCAAACTGGCAATAACAAATATTTTATTAAGGTTTCCAACGATCTTTTTATTGTATATACTAGTAAATACCAGTGACTTTTGTCACGGAGTAGACATTCCTTTTTTTAGCATAGGAACCTTTATATTTCTCGTCAATAATAGATCGTCGAGTGTCATAAAAAGATTTTAAATATCTACATCAATTCATTTAAGTTAATTTCTCACTCAACATTATTTTACTAATGAGGTATTAAATATCATGTATAGATAGATAAACATAGAAATACTTAATTTTAATATACCTATTGAATATGGAATAATTAGAACACAAGTAAGAGCGGTAATAATACTTCAATAACGATATTTACCGCCAATTTAATAACAGTTACAACTTTCGTATGACTGTCTAAACAATTGCTATTATTTGTTTGGGGATTTTATGCGTCCAAAGTTATCGGTCGGGTCGACCTAAATCAATACAATAACTTCGTTCTCCATTAAACCATCAGCCTCATTTTCAACGTGATTAATGCCATCTTCGGGCAACTAAGTTGGAATCCCACTTATCCCTTTATTCTAATAATAACTGAGAGGTACTTACCACTTCAACTACTCCGTTCATTTAGCTCAATCTATCAAACTACATAGTTTCAGCATTGGATGTCTCCTCATTTTCTCGGTCTCAACAAAATCTCCCGTGTGCTCTCGAATGAACTCGTATTATTTTTATCATTTTATTGCTTTCCTTTTACTGTCTGTTTTCGTTACTTTTCTTTATATTTTGTTCATATCATCCTCTCGTATAGCAGTAAAACAATAAAAGGGAACTTGTCGTTAAAGCAGGTAGCGAGCGAGTTGAGTGGCTCCGCGTTTTCCTTCTCCGCAATACAAAGAATTAGAGAAAACGAAAGTCATCGGTTGTTCATTTCGTTGTGTTTACGCACCAATCAGTTTTTACTAGAAGCGGAGGAGTTGCTATTGTGTAGTGTAGCGGATAGTTCGGACAAATGTCTAATTGTCTACGTTCTACGGCGCCTTTATCCTCCGATACAAAGCCGCCTAATTACAATTAGAAGAGACACAGTAATAAGCAAATAAGTTAATTATTATTTCTCGTAGCTACCTACATCTTCTAATCTTCTAATAAGTCGTGAATAAGTTGCTTGATATAATATTACCCTGGAAGCCTGCTAATCAACAAGTAATGTGATTAGGGGGCTGTGAAAATGACATTGGATTAAATCAAATATTAATTTAAGTAGAAGGCAATGTAATTGAACTGAGTAAATAAATTATTCATTATAAAATCTGTCCATGGTTGGTTACAAAGCGGAACTTACTATTTCCAAAATTGAGAATCTACTTAAAAATTCATTTAGGTATGGATTTTCTGTTTATTTATTTCTTTGACAGTTTTATTCGTTTCCATTGTGTCGAAAACAATAAATTAAGAAACTCGGAATTCGAAGAAGTTTAAGGGAGGTTCTCAAGAGAAAATTCCAGCTTTATATTTTCTACAATGATTAACAAAAGCGGCCAAAACAAATGAATAAAAAGAGCAAAGTTCCATTGTACTCACCTACACTAAGGTTGTGTTCGTGCAAGGCCGAGACAACAAGAAATGATTTGACCCTGAATAATGAACTGGCTATAAGGGCTGGGCCTCGCATAATTCCGAGTTGCAGAGTTTATCTAACTTCAGCCATTAAATTAGGGTCGCTAAATGAGCTTCTGCAATTATTAAGCTTGTTTAGACGCTGGATGTTTGATTCAATAGCCAGTCATCGCTCAAACGGCATTTAAACAGTCAATAGGGCAAAAAGCAAATTTAATGAATTGCAATAATTTGCGCTCGAAATCGCAGAGTAGTTTATGATTCAGCTGCATTGAAAGCAAATGGAAAAATAACGTTAGGTCGCCTCACAATGATTATAATGCTATTTTTTTAGAATATGAAATGAATACAATGACACATTACATGCCTTGTAATGTAATAGGTAGGTATATTATGAATATATTCCCATAATGTGATATCATAAAATTTAGTCGTCAGAGAATAACATTAAGAAAATTGCACGAAATCCTAGGAGGCAATAAGCAATAGAAATCGTTTGCTGTGAGTACGGACAATTACATTCGGGCTCCGAGACGATTCTTCTTTCAATTCACATTTCTTTATTGGAAACGAAACGACTACTGCGGATTTAACTAGGTACATACGTATCCACGTAGTATTAGAGGTGGAATTCGTTACATAAGTACGTAAGTGCTCTTGCTGTATCTATTTTGTATGTGTGTATGTGGACGAAAGCGATACTCGATGATAGAAAACTGAATGCCGTAAAATACACGTTAATTGAAAGGACAGTCGTTTTGTTGCAAAGAATGCGTAAAGTATTTTAACTTTTATTTAAAACTAAAATAAAAATTAGGTGAAATCTAACACAGTAGGATTGATAATAATTATTCTTTAAACTCTGTGTTTAAAGGCTTAGTTTTCGGTGGCAATATACAGCCATAAATTATGAATAAGTGAGCGATGGCGTTGATGGCGAAAATATCGTCGAGTCTCGCGTTCGTTGCTCGCCATCGTCACTAGGGCTAGCATTTTTCGCACAAATACATTTTCCAAATCAATTTATCTATGAAAATGGCTATACTGTTAATGGTTACTGTATCTAGTTATTCTTGATACTTGTGGAAAGAGACTGTGGTATCGCTTGAAAGATATTTTGTTCCTTGTAGTGCTTGTGTTTATTTAACGCCCGCAACTGGATCTGAGTACTTTTGAACGTTCCATAATTCCTAAGAGGGTTTTCACAGAAAAATAAAATATAATTTAAAATCTTATTATATATTTTCGTTACATCATTATATATAATTGGTTTGAGTGTGAGAGGAAATAAAAAGATTGTGAGAGGCTTGGAGCTGAGCCTCTCGTCAGAGAGTATTATGTTGCCTCACCTCCAGAATCTCCAGTTTACCAATCACATGCTGATTTATGAAATCCCTAGTTATGTCATGAAATTCCATTACTCGAAGATGACATACATACCTTTCTCGGTCGTAGCCGCATATGTCATGTAAGTAGGTCTCCGCTCCGGTATAGATATTTGAGAATGTCAACGTTGGTGGCGAAACCTCGACATTCAAAACTGTTGCGGCTTGTTTTATAGACTTGACGTGGAGGTGTTAAAGGTGCCGAATCACATTTATTTAGGTATACACTATCTATTATAGAGCTTTGTAGGTTTCACTTTACATTTGGGTGTTAGATTGATTTTTTATAATACACTAGGCGTCAAAAATAAGTAGTACAGTTTTAAAATCGCAATATCTCCTAAACTACAGAAGCTAGACCTTTGAAATAAAAAAAAAGTTAAAAGACAATTTCATTTCATTTAATAAAAACTTTATGTATAATATCGTATTCAAAGATTGATTTTTATTTCAAAACTCTAACTTCTATAGTTTAAGAGTAATTGCAATTTTAAAACTGTACTACTTATTTTGGACGCCCAGTGTAGTATGACGTGAATGCTATTAAATAAGTTTAATTTTTTATATATTATTAAGGCTTAATGGAATCTACGTGATGACATGTCGATAATCGTTTGTACAGCATGAATAAGAATGTCAAATTACTTAGTTCGATTTCTCTGAAGATGGCTGTTGGTTTGACTTTCTTCCTTCTCCAAGCCATAGTCAAACACCATTTTTCCTATCATACTTCTCATAGCTTTTAATGTGGATTCCTAGCTCTTAACCGAGGATGAAGATGGTATACCCATATAAAATAATACAATTCAATGACTGTTTAGTATAATTTACAATTCCGACATCCAGCATAACTTAGGCATGAATAAATTTCGCGGCTTATTGTGGCCATGAATTATTTTGCGTATTCGTAAAAAAAAAATGAACGAGCCATCTAAACAAATGATGCATGTTATTATGAAAATTTGTGATATAAGATTTAGATTGAATGACGCTCTTCAGGCAGGTCTTATGAGTAAATTGGTTGGAAACAAAGTTCCACGAAGATGGTACGTACTTACGTGGTAAATGCACTTAGACGTGGTTTTCACTGAATTGTAAATAGACAATGCTATTGTAACTGATTTTCTCTATTATAATGAGATTGTAAAATTGGATTCCGCAGTTAAGGAAAAAACAATTGATCACTGCCATGAGAGATATTAAGCTTGGTATTGATGTTTAATTTCTGTTATTCAATCAGGAAAAAATGGCTCAAAGATTTTTAGGTCACTGACACATAAATAACTACATTAACACATAGAATATTAAAATAAATAAAAAATATGTCGATTCTAACGAAGAAATCAAAACGATACTAACCTTCTTCAGTACAGTCGCATGAGCGGCTAGTTACTCTTACTTTGTTGGTGAATATGGAACTATTCGCGTATCCATCCTGAAACATAGCGCCTGAGCGTATTTCACTGCGCATATGTATGAAGCTTTGTCTCTGTACATATTACTCATATAGAGTATTTTGTTGTTGATTCTGGGGGCGTATGTGGAATGTAATTGAAGCGTGCCAGTCTCGGGGTCTCCCCGTTGGGACTTGGTGCCTCGTCGGAACATGTGAACACGCTCGCGCAACGCGTTACACGTGTCTATCATATCGAGGTATGAAACTACATAGTACTATTTACACTATGAGTTCTCGAACACGTTTTTTTATAAATTAAATGTTAGGATTTTCTTGCTGACAAAGTAGGCACAGTCAACAAAGAAAATCAACAAAAAATAAGTATTCAGGACCACCATTTCCTGTTGGACCAACTGCTACGCACACACAACTAATTTTGGCACAACTAAAATTTGAAAAAAATATTCCTGTTGGACCAACTATGGCACAACCAGATAATTTGTCATTTTTTAGTTCCCATTGGCACAACTAAGTACATTCGAGTGCGACATTGTTTAAGAGGCCTGTTTTGGGGTGACTCAGGAATAGTTTTGGGGTGAGTTAGGAATGGTTTTGGGGTAAGTTAGGAATGACCGTGGATTGGATACTATTACTTTATAAGTAATTTATAAGTAGTACTATGTAATTACAAAGTTTTATAAAGATGCTTATATTGTTAGCATAACAAATATTTGTTCTTTATCCTCTACAGCTACAATAGAAAATATTGTGTTAGCGCCGAGACGACAACGTCGCCCGAGCATCATCGCTACGCGGTTGCTACCACAACGACGAGAGACCTATATTCAATATGTGACAAAAGTGATTAGTAAAATAAAAAAATGTTTTAAAAAGCAATCAACGAAATATAAACAGTAGAAAATGGAACATCTGTATCTCTATAGAGCATTCCAGTAACAGTAATTAGCTCGACGCGATCCAGTTTTATTAGTTGTGGCTTTAGAACGGTTGGGAACATGGTGTGAAAATTAGGTAGAGTCGAGCCGGGGACTCGTGTTTATACACAAAGCACAACGCTAATTCCCATTTGTATCCAATATTAATGGATAAGCTACAATGTTTATTTAGTCTACTCGTTTGAGTTATATTGAAATTAACTTCTATTTGTTAGCGTTTATTATATAATGTCACGAAAATTAAATAATGAATACTTGTAATCTTTGCTTATACTGTATTCGTTGATGTTGTAATATATTCCTGTTCACAAAAGTATCTGTAATTATGTTTTATAAATATATTAGGAAACAGACGTTATCATAAAATCAGAAGACGTTAGTAGTTATCATAGAAGACGTTATCATATCGTTGATGTTATCATAGAAATTTTAGATTTTAAGTTACTTCTTATCATCTATAATAGTACCTACTTTAAGTTAGTCTAATCATCTAGAGAGAGGCCTGAAAATTAATTCACAATTGTGACAGAATATAAATTTTTGTACTTTAATATGTAACGTGTAAAATAAATGCGTAAATATACATTATACGAAAGATATTATATTATGAGACAAACTTCATCATCACTTAAATTTTATAATAATGTATGTATACAGTATATAATGATATTCAATGAAATAAAAATGTTGCACATTATTTTGAGTACTTTATTTATTTGCAGCAAAAGCAGTTTTCGGGTCACCGCCCGCGCCTCCACGCCCGCCACTACGACAGTTGAAAGGTTTTCACTACGAGAAATAAAGGTATGTTTTGATTTATTTACTTTTCTTTCGGAAATTTTACTATTCTTTATTGTTAATAAGAAACTAGACTGACAGCAGTGGCGCGTTTGTAGTGACTTTTCCTTATCATATGATGCAAGTTTTATTCCCTGCACGGTTTATTTTTACTTCTGATATCTTTTACTTCTAAATTATTTAATGTAATATTAAGGAATTATCTTTATAGAATACTAGCTTTTCCCCGCGGTTTGACAACAAATCAACCTATAGTCCGATTTATGGCGCCATCTGTTGGCCGACATCGCAATTGCAGCGCCACCTATAGTAGAAAAAATATTTTCCCATTGGAATGATATACTTTCACGGGATAAAAAAAGGTAGCCTATGTTGGGCCCTGTACCCCTGACAATATGTACACAAATTTTCATAATGATCGGCTGATTAGTCAAGCCGTGAAGGAATAACAAACACACAACACACATAATATTAGTTTAGGATGTATTTGTTATAAAATATAGTATCATTGAGTTAGTATCCCATAACACAAGTCTCAAACTTACTTTGGTTCTAGCTCTATGTGTGTGATTTAAAAAAAAATACAATTTTTGACTGACCATGTAATAGAGGCAGTAAATTCCATATTTCAAATGTATTATATTAATTCCCAAACAGAACCATAGATTTCCGTGTCATAAGTTCTATAATACTAATCAGAATCAATTGATTACAGGGGCTACCTCTGTTTAACATTATTGCCAATTGTGTACTTCCTAACAAAACAGTGGAAGTTACGATTTCAATACAAAGAAATCGTATCCCAAAAGTTACCCTTAAGATTTGGGTTTATTGGACAGGGAGTATCGACGTCGGACCTGCCGCATCGGGCTAATATATGTATGTTCTAGTGGACACGGCCGAATCGATTACGTTTATTTCCGAAGTTAGAAATGTTTTAATTTACTTTGGCAATTTGTTGCTGCAGTTGTTCTCGTTTTAACTTTGTTTCATTTGCTGCTATGTTAATCCTATTTAAATAAGTTAAATGCATTTCAATTGATACAATTTTATTGTTAGTATTTGTATTTTACGCTTATTCGAGCCGAACGCGTCGAACGACTGGAACGAAACTAATTTTAGAATTCTGTATTTTATCAAGTGCATACGACAAAGCAACACGCGAGTACTACTTCGTCATTGTTTTCGGTCGATTCTTTCGGTGCGGTCGATTCTTCCGGATATGTGTGCGGGGCCTCCATGACTTCGATTCGTTCGACGCGTTTGGCTCGGGTAAGAGCGAGGCCCCAATAGTGCGTTGCGCTGCGTTGCGTCGTCGCAGCGTCGTTTTCCATATATTTTTTATGTCATGCCCCATTAGACCGTTGCGTCGTAGCGCGCGACGTTTCAACGGATCGACGGACAAGAGACGAAGCGGGAGGGAGGGTGATGCGCTGCGTAGTCGGAGCTCCACTGCGACGACGGACAGTGATCCATTGCGAAGGGTGAACTGAGACGCAGCTGCAACGGCGTGCATACCCTCTTGCGTTGCGTTGTCGCAGCGTCACCGCAACGCATGTGTGGCATACAATGCGTTGTTCCGTTGCGACGACGCGACGACGCAACGTACTAATGGGGCTTCGCTCTAAGTATGCGTAGAAGGACTATAGGTGATACATGGATGACACTCATGACACCTACCTACTGTCAAATAACACTACTGTTCAATTGTTCCTCTCTGTCTTTCACACCCGTAATTCTCGTGGGATCAAATACCGCAAGAAAAAAGATTCACGTTGAATAATTTAGAACTATTATTTATTGGTACAGATTGCTGAGGAAATTGGAGTAATTACAATGGAGTAATTACAAATGAAACGGACCTAATACTGTGAACTCAGAACTTCTACCATAAAAGTATCCAAAGTATTTTGAATAGTTTGCTGGATTTTGGTCATAGGGACGTATCCTATATTAGACTTTTTTTATTACTAGCTGTGCTCGCGACTTCGTTCGTGTGGACCACACGATTTCATGCTTTATGATAGATAAGTAGACTGCTGTGCACGAAAGAAGTCCAATATGAAAGCTTCTTTACCACAAAGGAAAGTGTTTACGAAGAAACTTTTACATTGTTACAATAGAAGTACCAAAATTGTATATTCTACACACTACTCTATAAACATGTTACTTATAAAATTTCTTCGTAGTCCAGTCAACGAATGCCTCAAAAGTGGGTATAAAGTGCGTAAGACGAGACAAGCCCACCACACATTCCCACCACTGTGTCTCCTGTGTAGCCAGGATCAACAACAGCGACCTCAGATATATAATAAGCAATGAAGCTTATTGACGTCCCGGGGAAGAAAACTACAGCTGTCTTGGATGGAACTCACAACGAATTTAATCAGAAAGAAGATAGTCGGCGTAGGAAGTATTGAAAGGACTTCCCTCCTTAACAACTACGTGAGAAACAGCAATTTGAAGAAAAGGCATTATACCCTAGAGAGATGGCAAATCAAGTGAGGCTCGATTGCCGAGCACCACGGTCTATTGTTACATTACTATTGGGACCTAATGCTATGAGCTGTTGTTTACTATTTTGATTCCAATAATATGTATTGCAAAACCTTCTAAATGCCTGATAATTCTCTCTGCTTGCTACGAGATCAGAATAATAAACTACGCCCGAAGTGACATGTAAAGAATCCAACATGATTACGCGTTCGTCATGCCAAAGATCACACTCCCACAGAACGTGATGAGCTGTTTGTTCTACTCTGGTATTCGAGGTAGAACATTCACAGAAAGGAGAAGGTACAACCTTGAAATAGAATAACTTGGCCTTAAAGTTTCCGTGTCCCGTTAAAAATTGAGCTACTTGATGGTCGACCTCTAGCCAGGTTTTCTTTAATCTGTCTCTCACAGAGGGAAAGAACAGATACAGATGACGGCTTTTTACGGAAATCTCCCACCTTTCCTGCCATTCCGATAGAAGAGTCTGTAATACGTCATCTAACGGATTAAATAGTCTATTTATTTTGTCACGATCACGTGTCTTAAGGAACGCGGGGGTCATTTCTTTTGATCTATAGTACTTACATCGACGCGCGACGCTGTATCTCCAAATCGACGGGTATTACGCCAGCCAGCACAGGGAGTGCCTCCGTGCTGACAGTTCTGTAAGACTTACACAAAAATATCAAGGCAAGACGCTGACTTTGCAATAATTTTCTTCGCGCGGCCCCAATTGTTACACGATCCGCGAAAACCGCTGAGCCATATGTTATACAACCCAGGTACGTCGCAGTATAAACCATTTTTAACGTTCTAAAGGTTAAACCCCAGGTTGCGGCAGATACTCGAGTTAAGGCATAAAAATTCAAAGTGCGTAAGCGGGAATTTAAGCAATTTTTTAACAAACTTAATTAGGGTGCTTAGGGAGAAAACATACTTAAAGTCCTGGCGTCTAAGAGGTTAGCCGGAGGGAGGGGAGAGCGACAAAGGTTCCAATTTTAGGTTTTTCGCTTATATCTCAAAAACGGTACGTTATAGCGGAAAATAGTCTATGACGAAATGAAAGCTTATAAAATTCTCTATCACTTTTGATTATTTAAATTTTTTCCTAAGAAGATGGTTTGGTGACCTGTCATGGCTGCCAACAGAATGAGGCCTCATGACTGTTCCAAAGCGTGTAATTCGAAAACGGATGGGAATATGTAAAAAATGAAAATCGTCACCATTTTCCGAAAAAACCTATTGTCCTCCCGGCTCACCTTCTAGACGTCAGGACTTTTAGTATGTTTTCTCCCTAAGCATCCTGATTAGGTTTCTGAAGAAATCGCTTATTTTCTCGCTCATGCACTCTACAACTATGTCTTTTATAATAAACTGCTTGTCATCATGCGGTCTGGTTTATTACTATGCGTAAACAACAAATGCTCAATTCGCTGAACAACTTTTCCTAAGGCGCTATATTTATATCTCTTATAGTTTAGCTGAGCTGCTACGGTTCCACATCAAGTGTGCCAGATCTTCGATTTTTGTACTTCAATAGAAAATGCTCATCACGCTAATCTACTTTTCCTAAGGCGCTATATTTGTACCTATCTCTTATAGTTTAGTTGGGCTGCTACGGTCCACATCAAGTGTGCCAGATCTTCGATTTTTGTACGTCAATAAAAAATGCTCATCACGCTAATCAACTTTTCCTTAGGCGCTATATTTGTACCTATCTCTTATAGTTTAGCTGGGCTGCTAGGTTTCCTCATCAAGTATGTCAGATCTTAGATTTTTGTATGTCAATAGAAACTGCTCATCACTCTTATCAACTTTTTCTAAGGCGATATATTTGTATCTCTTATAGTTTAGCTAGGCTGATAAGGTTCCTCATCATGTGTGTCAGATCTTAAATTTTTGTACGTCAATAGAAAATGCTCATCACGGTAATCAACTTTTCCTTAGGCGCGATATTAGTATCTCTTATAGTTTAGCTGGGCTGCTATGGTTCCACATCAGGTATTCCGATCTTCAATATAAATTATAGTCTATATGTTGCCGATGACCAACAGCTATATAGCGAAAAAAGTTTCATCTAAATCCGTTCAGTAGTTTTTGCGTGAAAAGCGGACAACAGATAGACAGACAGACAAAAATTTCAAAAATTACATTTTAGGCATCTGTTACTTTTAGAAAGACCCCTGGAGGTATTTTTTTTTCAATGTACAGAATCGGCCCTTTTACTGTTTTATTATAAGTATAGATAGATGATTAACATGTGGTGTTTAAAACTATCAGCAATATTAATGAAGATCGTGAAGTGTAATATGCTAACAATTTCTGAGATAAAATTGATTTGTTTGAGTCAGGTGGTTTGATCGATTGATCATGGCTGATGATGACTTTCCAGCCCAAAGACCCAGGACATACAAAAACAAAAATATGCACAGATGTTCCCGTTGTGACGTAGACGACAAGAGATATGAAGAGATTTGTGGAAATGCCTATAAGAAAACGGCACGCAATTGAAATTGCATGAGTTGAAACGCTATTTAAAAATATTTTTAAATTCACTTTCCTTTACCTCAAGCTATTAAAAACATACCGTTTCGTTATACCCATTTGTATTGCTTCAGATTATAAATAAACATTACATTTCTCTTTAGAATAACTTCCTTTTATAAAATTTCATTTCATGTACAAAGAAGTTACAAACAAACCATTAAACTTCTAAAGCGTTGCATTAACGCAACCGCAGATAACTTACGTGTGCTATTGACTGGAGAAGTTATTTTTGTAGTTTCCTGAAGTTGTCCCACTTTCTAAGTTACAGTCCGGGTAGTGCTATAAATTGTGAGGCACTAGGCACGTCGATCCCCGAGCGAGCGGGGCTTCAGATATCAGAATCTCTTTACGAAAAATTCTGATTTTAATCCTTGCGCATTAAAAGCCATCGTTTTGGGATATGACGCTTTCTAATTATAAATCCAATAACATTCAAAATGTTTTGATCGGAAATAATAGACGACTTCCTTTAAAAAAAGCTGTTGTATTTGTCTTCCAATGAGCGCCATCTGTAATTTTTTTAAATTAATAATTCCCAAGCGATCGATCGATTTGTCATGCTTGTTTTTAATTTGTTAGATGTATGCATTTTTCGATCAGTGCTGTGCCATATTAGCTATATAGAATAATATTCTTCTCCAGTGTGTTTTTTTATTATTTTTTATATTAGAAAAAACTCCTATTGCAAAATGTATAATGTATTACCCTTGAATGATAGGATTACAATTGAAATTTGACATTATTTCCTTAATCTTCTTAAATCAGTTTTTTTTGCAAGATTGTGTTATTTTTATTTTTTTATACCACACAGGTGGCAAACAAGCATACGGTCGGCCTGATGGTAAGCCGTCACCGTAGCCTATAGACGTAAGCAATACCGGGGGTATCACTCACGCGTTGCCAACCCTCCCAACCCCCCCAAGTGGAGCTCTGGAGACCTTACTCACCGTAGGAACACAACATGGCCGAGACCTATGCTATTTGGCTACGATCTTCTGTAAGGTGGAGGTCCTTCCCCAGCCGGTCTGCTCAGATTTGAGCGGATTATCCGCAGTGCCCAACCTCTCTTTCGTTATAATCGTAAACAATTGAATATGTCAATTGTTTTCATAATGTTCTTTGGTTGACGTTGTTTAATTTTCGTGTTCATTTAGTTTGACACTTGCAACGTCGCCATTGAACTTCACAAACCGTACTTCTTGCTAATTAATAATTAATTGCTTTAGATGTTGTTTGAGTCGAGAGTCAAAAACACCTTATATCCTTCCTTTTTGAAGCTATCTTCGTACTTACTTGAAAACAAGGGGAACATTTATTAGAATGACATTGAGAAAACAACTTTTGCACTTGTATATCTCTCAGACGCAGTATGTTTCGTTTATATGTGTATTTTCCGCAATCATGATTGTAACAAGTTTGTTATTCTTTGTGAACCAAGATCAAAGTGAAGAGTCCGCGTTTCAAAATATAACTCTGTGTCGTAGTTATAAGGAGAGGCTTCCATCCGACGCAAGTCTCTTGAGATTCAGGATTTCTGAGATGATATAATAGTGGAATTTTTAATATCTTCAACGTTATATGAAACTAGCGAAGTCTGGTTTTGCAGGTGGGTGTGTTTCTGTAATGTGTTACTACGGTAAAGTATTCTTTAACAATTACTAGCTGTTTTCGCGGATTTACACTCGTGTGATCAATCCCGCTATAAACCGCTCCGTTGGTGCGATCGAGTGCGGAACATCGAAGTGCTGCGAAGAGCTAACGTGAGTGTTATTGAGGCTTATCTCATGCGGCGACAACTTCGGTGGTGCGGGCACGTATCACGCATGGCGGAGGAGAGAATCGCAAAGCGCATCTTCTTTTCAGAACTCCAAAATGGTAAGCGGAAAAGCGGTGGCCAGTACCTCAGGTACAAAGATGTTCTGAAAAGGCATCTGAAAAGATGCAGCATCGAACCCATTCAATGGGAGAAAATGGCAGAAACTCGGGTGTAGTGGCGCAATTTGGTGCACCAAAAGGTGAGCGACTTTGAGGTGGCAAGAAGATCAGCCCTTGACCAAAAAAGAGACGAGCTCAAATTGCGCCCTCCTGCTGCCATTAATTACAGTTACGTTGATGGTGCGCCCACATAGTGCGCAAGTCAGCATTGCGCACTATGTGGGCGCACTATGCGGGCGCACGTTCACTGCTAAGATAGGCTATATTGGTCACCACAGGGCACGCCAAAGAGCTGAACAACCGAGCTCCAATACACCGGCATGAGTCCGAAGCAGTCGCTGTAGCCGAACACGGCTAGAAGGCTATATAGCGCCCCTGGTGTTACTGATGTCTATAGGCGCCGGTGACCGCTTTCCATCAGGTGGCCCGCTTGCTTGTTTGTTTACTGTATAACATAAAAAAAACACTGTCCTATAAGTTCTATGATAGAAAATATTCACTTTACTCTTAATTATCTCAGTAATTTTTAAAGATAAAAAAAAATTAAAACACTTATTCTTGTAATTTGTGCTTCTTCACTTTGGCGTTTTTAGAAAAAAAAGTTTGTATTCTTCATTATTATAAATACAGTATTGTTGTATATAATACACATATCTAAATCCCTGTGTCCAAAGCCCATCCTTCTCATAATATAGGGCTTAGCAATAGTTACATATGCTAACATTTGGTACCGACAATTGCTACATAGCAGTACAATAGATCTTACACAAAGCTAATTGTAGATGGTTGGTGCAACCGAAACATAACGTAAGCAGCAATGCATACAAATCTATATAAAATAATAGTTTAGTGTCATATGCTTAGGAAGCAGACTCTACCAGTCCTTATTATTTCAGAAAATGGATAACGCTAAAGACTAATCATACCAAGAAAATCAAGTCTTTTATTGACAAATTATTAAATAAATTTGATGTTTCGTGTAGTGTTTCGTTAGTAATTTAATTCTATAACCTGAACGGTCTCTTGATTGTATCCTAGGAGGTCGATGGCATTTGGTCTCTGTAAAAATTCAGTATAGTTGCTAATTCTTTCATCATCGCAGTCACAAGAAATCCGCTGCTGGACATATGTTGTTCTCAGTTGTGGTCTCTGGTTTCAGTTGTGGTTGTCATTTTGTATATGGTTCTCAGTTGTGGTCTCTGGTCTCAGTTGTGGTTTTTTCAGCTTGTTAGTACTTAATTTCTGTATGTGCCTGGATCTGTATCTTTTATCTAAATATATAAAATTTAAAGTCCTGACTGACTGACTGACTTACTATATATCAACGCACAGCCCAAACCGCTGGGTCTAGAGATTCCAAATTTGGAATTTAGGAACCGGACCGGAATTTTTTTCTGAAGAAAAATATGCTAATTGTTAGTAGGCTACGCGGGCGAAACCGCGGGCAATAGCTAGTCATTTTTTTAAATGTTTATGACACAAAAGGTCGTAACTGGTTTTCTTTCCCCATTTCTTTTACCAGTGGTCATTTTGTTTTTCTTTCCGAAATGGTAGTAGTTTGTAGAGTAGATTAATTACATAAATAATTTATTACTGTTAGTGTATTGTGATCTTTGATGAGAGAAACTGCCTGTGAGGACCTATTCTCTGAATAAATATTTTAATTTTTTGTATTTTTATGACTCTCTTAAATATTTCCAATATGTCTGTCGGTCTGCATCTCGAGGTTTCCTGCTAAAATTATGCCTAATGAAATATAGAAAACGCAAAGGTCGGAAATAATAATATTTTCTTGTATAATTATCCAAAAATACTTTATAATTGCATTGCAGACATAAAAATACGCTATTCAGAGTTCTGACCTAAAAAGTTAACAAGCTTTTATCATGATTACGTTATATCTTTTTATGTTTATGGTAATACTTAATTGGCAATGCCTCCCTGTAGTATAATTGAAACACCAAAAACCCCAATATCACGTTAAAAGCATGCACTTAGCTCGTAAGTATGTATGTTGTTTTAATTAAGTAAGTGAGACAAGTAATATGGAGTAGGTTTTGTGCGGTTGGAACTTGTAGGGCGTGACGGAACCGCTGGCAAGAGACACGACTGTATGCCTCCCAAGTTAATTGCAAACATCGCAACATGATTCATGTGTACAGGGTGACTTGTAATTCGACGGTTACCTTTTAAGGCGTGATACAGCTCTATTGCTAGAGAATGATTCACAAACTATGTCCCACAAAGATGAATATTATGAAAATGTATATATTGATACTACTTATATGCTACTTGTGATAAATAATTCAAAAAAAAAAGAATATCAGGAATTGTCGTTTCTACGAAAAAGTAATTGCTGTATCATGGCAAAGTATTTAATCGGGAAAATAGAGATACCTAGAATAATTAATTTTACGGTTATTTTTTAATCTCGCAGTGCACAAACGCACTTTAAACTTTATTCTACATTCAATATCATACAATCTCTTTTTAAAAGCTTTTATCTACTTTCTTAGTTTGACTGACAACCTGTATTCTTTTCATGTGAATTTGAAAATTTGTATGCACAACTTACCAATAAAGCTGTAGATCACATTACAGGCCACTCTCTATATGTCCTTCTAAATATTTAGTTACTCGGGTGTTCACTATTTATGGTTATCTTTGCGAGAGGCCTAAAGGGATTTATTTGTGTTAGTGCGAAGCCTATATCTGTCGTGACTCGTGTGCGGCCAATGTTGACCATACATCGATTGGGGATGACCAAATCGAATTCCCTATATACTCTAAATATTGTAACCGACCCTCAGGTTTTATTTTTTATCACCATCTAAATTCTAATATATTTTTCTGTTGTGAAATCATGAGTTTTTTCTTTTAGTATCACTTACTACAAAAATATGAAGTTACATCACATAGTTATCTAAATTCATAGACGGCGCTCGCAACCCGGGAAAATATTATTATTTTGAATATTTTACCTTCATTTTTTTTTCATAAATAGGATCTTTTAATCATACCTTATACATAGAAAAAAATTTGATGGTGAAAAAAAAAACATCTTGTATATTTTTAATGAATGGCCTCAGGAGGCAATGGACCGGGAGTACTGGAGGGGGGGTAGGGAGGCCTTTGCCCTGCAGTGGGACATTATAGGCTCCAAATAATAATATTTTTAATATTGTATTGTAACATTTGTAACCGACCAAACCCTATTTCACTTGTCACGGTTATAAAATATTCTATGAAATTTATGGAGTTTTTTCATCGAGTCTTTTTTGTCTGGAATATAAATTTGGTAAGACAATACATTTCTGCGTCTGCGACTAATTAAATAAATTAACTAATAAATATTTTGTAGGTTTAAGATTTCATTTTCAAGAGAGGTAGGGTCCAGCGGATAACCTGCTCAAATCGGTGCAGCCCGTCTTGGAAGGATCTCTACCTCACAGAAGACCGTAGCCAAATAACATTGGTCTCAGCCATGTTGTTTTCCTACGGTGTGGAAGGTCTCCAGAGCTCCACTTTTTACAGGGTTAGAAACGTGCGAGTGATACCTTCAATGTTGCAAGCGTCCTTAAGCTACAATGACTGCTTACCATCAGGCGGGCCGTATACTTGTTTGCCACCTTAGTAGTATAAAGAAAATTCATCAGATATCCCACGTTTCGAAACTTGTTCTTAAAATCCTATCTCCACCAAATTACAAACGTGTGTACTGTGTACAGGTACTCCATAGAGGGTCGATTGAGGGCGGTATTTTATACATATTGACATAAGAAGTGGGTTGTAAGATTTACTGATCATTGTGAGTGCGAAGTTTTTTACGTTTTTCGTGGGTGGTTGGTTACTCAAATGTTTTTCAGCTATTTCAAATCAGTTTACTTTGACGCGAAGTATGCTTACAAAAATTGATTTATGTTTTATTTAGAAAGCACTCGACTCAATATTTTGATATTTAATATTGGTCTCTGTTTTTATTATACTTTATTTTTTATTCTTTGTTTTTTGCTAAATGTATGTATTTTATCAAAGGTCAGTCTCAATCATAGTTCACTTTCATTATAAAGCTTATATATTGAGACAATAATTTATCAGTATGTAATAAAGATAATTATGAAATCTTATCTAAATATATAAAATGCTTTGTCCTGACTGACTGACTGACTGACTGACTGACTGACTGACTGACTGACTGACTGACTGACTGAGAATCAACGCACAGCCTAAACCGCTCATCGTAAAAATCTGAAACTTGGCAGGTGGACCTATTATATGACGTAGGCGTCCGATAAGAAAGGATTTTTCGAAATTCGAACTCTAAGGGGGTAAAAAAGGGGGGTAAAGTTACTATGGGACAACTTGATTCCTTGGTCCAATCTACTTCAAATTTTGCATAAAAATTGTTTAAGAGAATTGATGGAAGATGTGATTCTTATTTTATTGAAATTCTTGAAAAAAATGTATTTTGTGGGTAATTTTCTTCGAGTTGATATCAATACTCATACTCCTTAGTGCTTTTGATTTCAATTACATTTCATTTTGACACATCCGTGAAGTGAAGTGTATCATCTGTCATCTAAATATATAAAATGCTTTGTCCTGACTGACTGACTGACTGACTGACTGACTGACTGACTGACTGAGAATCAACGCACAGCCTAAACCGCTCATCGTAAAAATCTGAAACTTGGCAGGTGGACCTATTATATGACGTAGGCGTCCGATAAGAAAGGATTTTTCGAAATTCGAACTCTAAGGGGGTAAAAAAGGGGGGTAAAGTTACTATGGGACAACTTGATTCCTTGGTCCAATCTACTTCAAATTTTGCATAAAAATTGTTTAAGAGAATTGATGGAAGATGTGATTCTTATTTTATTGAAATTCTTGAAAAAAATGTATTTTGTGGGTAATTTTCTTCGAGTTGATATCAATACTCATACTCCTTAGTGCTTTTGATTTCAATTACATTTCATTTTGACACATCCGTGAAGTGAAGTGTATCATCTGTCATGTAATTATAAATTGTGAATATTCAATCATAATGTCGTCTATTTATTCTGTTTGTGATATCGGAAAAACAGCTAAAATCCTAACCATGTATAAAGCGGACTGAATCATATTCATCGATAATAGTAAGTAATTAAATATTAAATTTTATAATATTTGACAGGGTTCAAGTTAAATTGGTCAATGGTTAAATGGCATACATATTGATATTGTCTCTTTCTCACTTATAGGAAATCTCATTACGTCGACTCGCTCTATTATTTCGTAGTGTTGTTGTAGGCTGAGGTTGTAGGTATTGAATTACCGATATACTTATACATTATTTTTTAACGGAAGTGGTGGGAAAACAAGCTCAGGAATATGGATCATTTGATATTAGGTGATTACCGTCGACTATGGAGCACATATATTCTAGGGTTCCTAACCCGTTGCCGACCTATAACAAGAAAAAACAGGACATAGCGAGAAATAGTATAAGGAATGAGTTAGATTTTTTTTATACCACAAAGGTGACAAATAAGAATTTCGGATATTTCACTCCCCGAACGAAACGCATTGCTACTTCACGTCAATATTCTGTATAAGGGTGGCTCTTCACCGGTCGGGCTAGCCTATTTCATAAACGCCCACTCCAAAGATTGTAATGAGAAGTATAAAAATAGAAAAAAATATATCTAAACATATGACAATTTTTTGGGTGTGTTCTGAAAAGTGTGGTGTATGATGTAGGCAACCGATATGAAAGGATTTTTTGAAATTCCCACGGGAAAGCGGGATAAACGCACACGAAGTTGCGCGGGTTTCTCTAGTGTAATTATAAATTGTGAATATTCAATCATAATGTCGTCTATTTATTCTGTTTGTGATATCGGAAAAACAGCTAAAATCCTAACCATGTATAAAGCGGACTGAATCATATTCATCGATAATAGTAAGTAATTAAATATTAAATTTTATAATATTTGACAGGGTTCAAGTTAAATTGGTCAATGGTTAAATGGCATACATATTGATATTGTCTCTTTCTCACTTATAGGAAATCTCATTACGTCGACTCGCTCTATTATTTCGTAGTGTTGTTGTAGGCTGAGGTTGTAGGTATTGAATTACCGATATACTTATACATTATTTTTTAACGGAAGTGGTGGGAAAACAAGCTCAGGAATATGGATCATTTGATATTAGGTGATTACCGTCGACTATGGAGCACATATATTCTAGGGTTCCTAACCCGTTGCCGACCTATAACAAGAAAAAACAGGACATAGCGAGAAATAGTATAAGGAATGAGTTAGATTTTTTTTATACCACAAAGGTGACAAATAAGAATTTCGGATATTTCACTCCCCGAACGAAACGCATTGCTACTTCACGTCAATATTCTGTATAAGGGTGGCTCTTCACCGGTCGGGCTAGCCTATTTCATAAACGCCCACTCCAAAGATTGTAATGAGAAGTATAAAAATAGAAAAAAATATATCTAAACATATGACAATTTTTTGGGTGTGTTCTGAAAAGTGTGGTGTATGATGTAGGCAACCGATATGAAAGGATTTTTTGAAATTCCCACGGGAAAGCGGGATAAACGCACACGAAGTTGCGCGGGTTTCTCTAGTTCTATAGTAAATAAACTGATTAGGTATCTACTGATTGTGGATGCTTTCAGCTATTATGAAACTATAAAGGGTGTCAGAACGACAAGAATGGGTTAGCTATTATGAATTATAGAATAGAAATAGATAGGATGAAATCCAATTGTGCGAAACGCCATTGTTGATGACAATATTGACCATTGGCAGATCTGTTCCGGTGGCTATAGTCACGCCCGCACTCGTACTCAAATATAGATTGGTGGTTATCGACAAATACCAAACTGTTTGTAAATAATCTAGGTACATTTGTGGAAAAATATATTTTTGAATATATAAAAGTATTTCAAGCGTCTATAGGCTATGACGGCTTACCATAAGGCCGGCCGTATGCTAGTTTGCTACTTTTGTGGTATAAAAAAGTAGACAAACAAGAGGTATTAATTTGTAGCTTCTTCAACCCACTGCTGGGTGTAGGTCTCCTCCATTTTGCACCATTCGATACGGTGTTGGGCTCTTCTTTGCCATTTTTTCCCGCAGCTTTTGCGATTTTGTCGGACTATATAGCCGGCGGCTGTCGACCAACACTCCGTTTTCCCGTTCTTGTGAGCCATTAATTTATATAATGGACTAAATTGTCTGAAATTCATGGTATGAGAAAAAAGGACGTGTAGAATAATAATTTTATAGGCATTGAATAATTACACTGGTACAGTCAACAAAGGAGTTGACTGACCCCCCTCTGTATATATGATTAAAGATTTCTAAATATTGCGTGAAGGGATTTATTTGAAATTTTATTTATCAATAGTATTCATATTGTACTATGTAATTACAAATTTTCAAGTAAATCCCTTCACGCAATATTTAGAAATCTTTAATCATATATACAGAGGAGGGTCAGTCAACTCCTTTGTTGACTTTGTTTTTTGGTGTTGATCCAATTATAAATTTTTCTGTATTCATAATATATTAGTATTAATAGAAACCTAAAATAATATAATTCTTGTGTCTGATTATTATTATAAATACGATGTACCTATTACATATGTTGGTTTCTAAGTATAGTTAATAGTGACTATTAAGGAAAAATGCGGCTGAAATTTAGTAAAAACGGGTTTTAACTGTACCATATATAAACAAATGTCCCTAGCTACTGCCACAGCTATTGACGGTAGCTAACAGATAGACTCGGAACTCATTTTCACAGAAAACGCAGCGAGCACGCGTGCAGGGCACACGTTCAAAGCCTGTAATTGATTGTCGGTTTACATCCATGAATTTGCCGCGAGGTGTCATTCACAACTGCACATGCGAGACACATCAAGTACCTGTGATTATTTTCAGTATTATTGATTCAATTTCCTACTGTTTGAAGGTAATAATATTTTATTTCCTGTATTGAGCCTACAATTCCGACTGGACGTTTTATAAAGCACACTTCTCTTGTTAACCATACTTCGATTTATGTTTTCGCCCAAGTTTCATCACAGTACACAATTATATTTAATAAATTCTGATGAAATAACCCTTTATAATTTTCTTCCATAAATTCAGCGGTGTTGTGCAATTACGTGGCGTCAGAATGGCAACACGGTGAACATGGCACATTTCACTTTTGTACATAAAGTGGCATGTGTTAGCTGCAGTACTAAGCTACGTGTTGTGTTCGCCTGTACGTGGTACATCCGATTACAAACATCATCGAAGCAATTAAATTAATACTGGAACATTAGCGGTCGTTGAATACCCAAATCGATGTTCCATTGCAAGTTCGGAAATTAAATGTATTCATCGCTAACGTTTTGATTTATTCAAAATGCCTCACTAAATCGCAATTTATTACCATAACAGCATTGTGGTCATGGAAACTTCGTACTCACGTATCTGTTCAGCGCACACAAAGGTTACCCGCTTTTCAGTGTAAGTGCAAAGAAGCGGCCAGAAATCGACAGGATGAACAAAGTGGAACAATTTGCTTTGAGCTCTTGTACGGGGATTAGGCACGATGTTACAGGAAACATTTGGTGGTGAAATCACAATGCTACAATATGGGTACATAGTTAAAATCACAAAGCCCACTCCAGTTGAACGGAGTCTTACAAAATTATTTATAGCCTGATGAAGCATTTCCTTATTTATGTGTGCTCAATTTCATTTTGAAATGTTGATGCTATAATAAAACACAAAGATAATATTTTGGAAAAATATTTACTTTTGTACAATATTTACACAGGTAATGAGATTCTAAAGAAAATTTAATTTACATGAGATAACATATTTATGACAACAAATAACGGTTGAATGGAATGTTCTAATTAGTATAATTTTAAGACAATAAGCAACTGAAATGATTATATCATTACAATATTGTGGAATTTGGAAAAACATTAATCAAACCTATGATCTAACTATGTAGATAAAACGCACATACGAATAGTTTACGGAAACATGCATGTTTTATTACATACTCTCATTATGTTCACTAGGTACCTAATAATTATGTTGTACCTAAAGTTGTACCGTGTATAAAATTTTTATTCAACTACAGTCTGTTAAAATTGCGAATATCTATTAGACCTCGTGACTAAACATATGTACATAATAATTATAAATCTAATTACACTCACTCGTGTAGGAATGGATATCATCTCAACGCTAAGGTCCAGAAAGCGATAACTAGGTATACCACGTCAGTGTAATTAGGCTGGGCGTCACTGGAGAGTGCACTGGCGTGGCATTCAGCTTCGTCTGCTCGCAGTTGTAATAGAGATACGCGACGACCGAGTTGGTCCTTGCAAGTGGCACTGCGGACTGCCCGCCTCAGTTCTGTGCCCGCTTCGTTCTCCTGTAGCCACCGACGCAGCCACGCACCAAGCCATGCCAGTTCGCACTCGCACCGAAGAGGGTTGCCAGTCAAGATTAGCCCACCTGGAAGGTTAAGAGTTATTAGCTGCAAGTAAATAAATATATGTTATATTATGCAGTCGAATCCAACTATGTACATTATATGTCAAGTTCTGAATGGTCAGCTGCAGTATTGTGTACAGTCAGCGGCATAAAAATATGTATCATAAATATAAGGTAGGTACTAAAAATTTACACTATAACATTGTTGACATATTCGTTTAGACTGTTTAGAGTCTTCAGTAATTGAAGTGATATACAAGTGCCAAGGTACAATACAATACAATATTCTTTATTGCACCAAAAAAAAAGTATACAGATAGGTAAAGTAGAACAGGCGGTCTTATCGCTAAATCAATCTTCCAAGGTACTAAAATGACAATATAATCATGTCGCTGACTGTACACAAATTTAGATTTTTGTTACATCGAGTTAAGAATGAACCTTTATTTGCAGCTTTAGTACAATGTACGGTTTGAGATTGTCATTTTAAAACAGAAAATATTTTGTATTCAAGATTACAAACTGCTATGTAACAGTAGTAGCTATAATACCGACGGCGCGGCGTTGTAAAGAAAAGATTGAAGGAAACTCATTAATATTTAAAACTCATTATGAAAGACTAAAAAGTTTAATAAAAGTCTACCGCTTACCCACACTTTCCTAAACGTGATAAATTTTTAATTGTTTCATGTATAGTACAGCGGGTTTATTAAGTAGTTCTATTCGTTTGTGAAACGCTATTCATATTTCATTAAGTTAAGCCGATTAAGTCTAAAGTCACTTAAGCCACGAATAATATGTTTGTTGACAGGGAAATAACTTAACTGTCGAACTATACATTGATGAACTTTAGTTATGTAACGATCAGTCAGTGTTCCGACCTTATTTACCTATTCACCAAACTATTTTGATTGATTAAACAACAGTACAGTGTTACCATCTATCATCATTTGTTACATTGGATGCCTGTATAGTATACTCCTCAAACAGGAAACTTCCATTATCCTTAATAAAAATGAAGCTATACAATAAACACAATTACACTTTAATTTGAGATTTCTAGACAAGAAATTAAATTATAAATTTTGCGCTAGTACGTACCTGAAAGCAACTTGGTCGCTACTTGGCTCCAGCTCGTGAAATTGGGGTAGAAAATGGCTGGATTTAGTGTTGTGATTTGATTATAACTTAAGTCGACGCCCAGTTGCGGAACTTGTCCGAGATGCTTCATAAATGCCGTTGGCAGTTTCGTCAGGGATGTTGCAGATATCCTTATAAATATCTCTTGGCTGCTGGCAAACGACTCGAATGCACCATCTGTTATTCTACGTAAATTTGTTCCCCTTATTTCTAAGTAACGTATATTTCTCGCATCAATCCCGTGTAGTTGAGTATCCATAGTATCATCTGTCCAGTGTATCAATAATTTATACAATGATGGAAGGGAAGAAGTTATGTTTGATAAGCTGAAAGTCGAATGATTTATCGTGGACCACGTCTGAAGATGCAGAGCGCGCAGAGATATTAGGGGACGGAAGGAATCTTGGTCAACTAAGTCTAAGTATTTGAGACCATTTAAATTTAAATTAGATAAGTTGCTCAACCATTTGAAACTATTTGGAGTGATTCTTACTATAGGGTTGAATGAGACGTCGAGTACGTTTAAATTACTCAAATGAAACCACATTTTTGGCACTAAAGAGGTAATACGATTATGACTAAGATCTAAATGGCGAAGATTCACTAGCCGTTTTACATCAGTCTCTTTAAAACTGCTAATGTAATTTGAAGTCAAATTGAGACTAGTTAAATTTGTCAAAGGTAGATAAGGCACTGACTTTAAACTTACATTTGCAAGATTCAAATGCCTCAAGTTAGGAAGGTTATGAAACAGCTCCTTGAAGTTTGCCTTTACGGAGTTGGAACTCAGGTCCAGTTGGCGCAAACCTCCCAGACTGGAAAATGTGTTATCTGATAACACAGTCAGCAAATTGTGTGCTAAATTTAAATTTAGTAGGAATTGAGTATTACGAAATATGTTACTGTCTAAATATTCTATTCGATTATTTGATAAATCGAGATATCTCATTGTGAAGCCTATTTGAGACAGAGCTGTGACGGGAAACAGCGATATGTCGTTATAACTTAAATCTAAATGTTCAATTATGGTATTTTTAAATACATCTCTAGGAAGTAACCTTATGTTATTACGATCTAATTTAAGATATCTTAATTTATTTAAATTATAAAATTGTTCTACAGATAATTGTGAAATAGCATTGAAAGAAAGATCTAATATTTGCAAAGACTGAAGTTCGGAAAACGATTTTCTTCTCAAGGTGTTTATATAATTTTTATGTAAATCTAATATTTCCAAATAATGTGCATCGCCAAAAGCTTCGCTTGAAATATGATAGATATTGTTATGTGATAAAATGATTTGTCGTATAGAAGACTCAACAGCAATAAAAAAATTATTTGGCACTTCATGTAATTCATTGTACGAACCATCAAATATATTTACGGAAATTATGGAGTCGCCGTCTATAAATCTGAGGTGGTTCCTGCTGACATTGAGCGTAAACGTTACATCTGGATGGGAAACATTATAGAACGAGTTGAGTGATAAATACGTAAAGTTATTTCCTTGGAGTTCCAATATTTCCAGTTTTGGTAAATTAGCAAAGGTCTCACTTTCCATCGAATCGATTATGTTACCCGCAAGAGATAAATATCTCAAGTTGGGCAAGTTTGTGAAACTGTGCTTAGTTAAGTTATTGATTCGGTTGTAAGATAAATCTAAGTTTCGTAACTCGGGCATATACGAGAAACTTCGTGTGTGGATGGAACTTAAAAAATTGTAAGCAATTCTAATGTTACTGAGAGGAAGCGATTCATTCTGGTAGTTCTCACCGATAACAATATCTACAATACGATTGTAATCCAGATTTAGGTATTTTAAGTAAGGAAAAGATACTAAATCAGAGAGTTTAAGGATGTGGAAGTCGTTATTATCAAATGAAAGCCAACTAAGATTTTCTAAACCGTCTTCAATTTCGAAAGGGAAACCGCCACTAAAGAGCGTTGACGACGACTCCAGTACATGCAGGGAGCTCGTAACGTTCGAGAAAGATTGTGGATGTACGTAGTATAAATCGTTGAAGCTCAAATTAATCTCTTTTACTGGCATTGTCGGAGGAAAAACGTTCTTATAAATCTGCGCTATCCTGTTACCTTTTAAGTTGATAGTCCCGAGGGAGGTAGACCAGTCCAGGAATTCATTCGGTAACAAATTAGATATCCTGTTGTAGCTTAGATCAAGATAACGAATAGATCCCGGTTCCAGCATTTGAAGTGCGGAAGGCATTGAAGTTAAAAAGTTGCCGGCCAGCGAGAGCGTCTGAATCCGGCCCGGGAGAGCGGGCGAGTCCTCTAGTCGGTTGTACGCCAAAGATAAATGGCGGAGGCGCACGACCTGAGCCAGGCTGTCCGGCAAGTGGGACAATTTGTTGTGCTCCACTTCCAGATGCTCCAGTGAGTTTTTCAACGACAAAAATACTTCCCGATAAATAGCGTTCAGTTTATTGTACGAGATAGACAATCTTTCTACTCGATTGTTCGTAAAAATTAATTGCGGTACGAAAGTGAGTTCATTAAGATCTAAAATGATTTGCCTAATTTGGATATCTTTCAGTAAAACGATCTCAGAAGTATCATTAATTGCATTATTACTTAAGTCCAACTTTTCAATCTTTTTGTTTTTGTTGTTGGAGGAGCAAGAATAATTTCTATCAAACTTAACAAAATTATGTCTTAAATGTACAGATTGTAATCTAGGCAGGTTAAAAAGTAAATCACAGGATAATTCGTGTAAGAAATTATTGGACAGTTTGAGAATGGTTAGAGCAGTGGGCAGGGCGTCTGGACTAATACTACGCAAGTGGTTTCCTTCTAGGTCTATTTGTAGCAGATGATACAGGGATGTCAACGCTTGCGACTTTAGTATTGTAATTTGGTTGTTGCTAAGTGATAAACTTGTTAAAGTTTCTTCTAAGTAGTGCCATTTTATCTCAGGTCCGAGGTAAGCTATGTTATTGCTAAAACAAAGAAAAGAGAAACGGTATTAATATAATAATTTAAATGCACTGAGTGAAACTTAAATAGAATTTAGATTCGAAACTCGTTCTTACTTCTGTAGATTTAACCAGTTTAAAACTTTTAAATCTCTCAATCCTTGCTGCGGTATTTCAGTGAATTCGTTGTAGCCGAGGTCTAGAGAAGCCAGCGTAACAGCCATAGAACTGAAATTAAAATCACTCTTATTATCGTTCGTTTCATTGTTTCATTTCAGAAAGGGTATAAAACAAAAAGTTTTGTACCTAAATGCATGAAGTTCGATGTAGTGCAATTTGTTAGCTACTAGAATTAGTGTTTGCAGTCGCAACCCGTCCAGCGCGCTCTCTGACAGCACTTCCAGATTTGACATGCTGATGTCCAAATGTTGCAGCTCTATGCGGGGCCATTCTGTGAAATAATATACCGTTGTTACGCGTGGCACATAATTAATTAATGACGCACATAGAGTTTATTAAAATAACTACGTGTATTATCATTTAAAATAACTCCGTAAATATTTTCAGTACACTTTTAAGGTACACTTTTATTCAATCACATGACGCACGAATATAAGCGGCTTTTGTTTTATCGTGTATTTTTCATGTATGCATAATTACATGAATTTTCTAAATTCATGAAATTAGTTGCGAACGCTCGTGTTCGATTACGATGCAAAATATGCAACTAGTGGAATGAAAAATAGCAAGAGCTTTTAGTGTGAGCCGCAGAATTGTTCTGCTCGGGTGCTGTGGTGCAAGCTCCCCGCAGTATACAGTCCACAGTTTGTAATTACTTTGTGTAGGACACTGGACTAGCTCAGTTTTCACAGGACGAATAAGTCACTACTCTTTTTCAACTAAAATTAGATTGGCGTGTTTCACCGTACTACGGCATCCGTAAAAGCACTCTACTACACACTCAAATATTTTATGTTCGCCTCTATGGACATTTCGCCGCGTCTTATTTCGGCGCGAAATATCATAAAGTTTTTAGAAGTTATTACGTTAATATGATATCAGCTTCGTGCACTCGTTTCCTAGGAATATATTTTGATGAATGGTTACCAATATGCCTAGTATATATCTGTTGTTATGAAGGTTTTTAGGGATTATCAAGTGAATTGACATACTAGACATAATGTAAATTCATTAAATAATAAATGTGAATCCTGGCGTAGACATTCTGGATAGATTGGTACTGCAAGTTAATAAGCTTTGAATAAAAAGGAGAATGTACAAGGTAAATTGTGAATTGATTCGATTTGTAGGGAAAAGCGTTAAATAAACAAGTTAAGAAAGAATATGATAAGAAACGTTTTAAGTGTCGTAGAACTTATGTCTGTATTTTAATGAAAATGTAGAACTTTACTCTATGTATAAAGATCTCGTATGTTTATGTATAAGAATCTCGTTTTATTACAATAATATTAATCTAATAGAAATGTAATCATAACGATTGCCCCTATTGCTGAAGATTACTTGGTAAGCCTTCTCAACCATCTTTATAATGCCTGAATGTATGTATCACTTTATACATTACTTTGCTTCTTTTTTTTAAATTAGGTGTATACATTCTTCCTAATCTTCTCGTATTATAGGGATAATCATAAAAAGGGACCTTTGAACCCTACCCCTCAGCACACTCCGCCCTCGAAGACTTTTGGTATGTTGATCGGACTCTACAAGATTTAACTGTAATACCCATTTCAAAACTACACGAATTATTTCCCCTGATTGCCTGTATATGGCTTAATTTTCTTGGGCTATTAGAAATATGTGAATACCTGGGAATCTGTGTAGAGGAACAGCGATGCAGGACATGTGGGCGGCGCGGCAGGAGCACAGAGGGCTGTTCGCGCAAGGCTCCAGTCGCTCGGGTGCCAACGTGCCCACCAGCAGACAGACCACCAGTGCCGCCTTCTGCAGCGCCCACCGCGCGCCGCCATCACTCCACACCATCACTGTCAACAAAGTGATACATAAACAATGCTCCTTACGGACTCTCTGTCGTAGGCACGGGTTGGCTAGAGAGGTGAGCCCGACAGACCCCCGTCGCTACCCCAAGTGGCGGGACATGCAGTAATTTTCCTGACTTTAAACAAAAAAAGGCACGTGTTGATGCGAAAGACAGTTAACATCTTACGACGCAAGAGTGAGTTACTTTAAAATTCATAAATTAGCCAGACCTAGGTAGACAATATGGTGGGCTCGTGTGTCTGCATAAAATCCTCCATTGACTGCCCCGAACTACTTAATTTAATAAATTTTAACGGACAATCTCGTCTACGTAACCTACGTGGGTTACGTTATGTCTTTCGTCTTGATGTTTATAAAAACAACACATCATTTTTTAACCCCATCATCAGGATGTGCAGAGACTTTGACGAACTGGGACATTGTAACGCTGTTCTCGACATTTTCATAGCAAATCCGCCACAATTTAAGAGTGGATTACTAGATATGCGATCTAAACTTATTACTGTATTTATTATACCCATACCATATTTTAATTCATAATTTGCAAAAATCCTCATCTATTTATGTACACTATAGTGGATTATAGACTAGTTGTATTAATTATTTGTAATCAAAACTCTGTACTTTAATGTCTTATGTCTGTTTGTGTTGTATACCTTACTAATAAAAATAAACAAATAAAATAAATCGGGAAAATATTAAAATAAATGAAGAATTTTATATTTTGTGTACGGAGGCAGACTTAATTGCATAAGGAATATTCGAGACCTGGACAGAGAAATATTTGTTTCGTTAAATTGTTTATACAAAAATATGTACATGAAAATAAAAAAAATGTTTAGCAACATTGTTGAATTCATTTAACAATGCGGCGGGCATTCCAGTTGAGATTAATTCAAACTTAGCCAGTGATTTCGGTCGTAACAATAAATTTCGCCCTGTCTGCCATACGTTACCACGTTTCGTAATGGCAACATTTCAAACCCTAGGAAATTCAGCTTTTAAAAGCAAAGAAGATTGCGTCGATCAATGGCGTGCGCGATTTAGCGTAGGCGGAAAGATAAATAGAATTATTTGAGGGCAAGAGGAATCGTTCCGTTTAAGAACTCTCAACCACTTGAATGATTAATCTTCTCGCTCGATATTTGATAAGGCTGTTTTTTAAATGACTACAACATAATGGGCAATTTATTTCTCCTTTAGAGTACTCGAAATTTAATTCGTTTTTGACGGGCTCATTTATATTCAATCGCCCATTTCAATTAGAATGTTTATACCTATATTATTCTCTTTACATAGTAGTGATATCCAGACAAACAGCATGGAAGAGCCAGAGTATGCACGTTGATAACAGTCCACAAACCTAAAAAAAACATACATAAAGCTCTATAAGCGAAGCTATTGTTGAAAATTTGGAAAAATTCATGGTAGTAGTTCAAGTAAATTTAAAAAGAAAAACTAACACGGATAAGTAGGCTCTACTACAGAATAATAGCCGACGAATTGACAAAATAAAATTTATTTTATGATATTGATACCGTACAAATAACATTGCACTTATCTGTAATCTGCAACCATGGCCCGACACGCACTTGCCCTGTTTTTATACTTATACTATATATTAATAAATGCATAACCATACATGTTTATTGTCATACAATAAACATGTATGGTTATGCATTTATTTAAATTATTAAGTAATTGACGGACTTTAAAAACTTTCATCTATTGGGGTAAAATGCTTGTAAAGAATGAAATTGTTTACTCTGGAATTTCTCTCTGGTATGAAAATTTTTCGCGGGAATTGGAAGATTTTTTTCTTATTGCAATATTAATTGCGCAATAGGAATTTTGGTAAATTTCCAAGAGGACGAGGAATACGGAATAATATTTTTATAAAACTTCTGTTGTGTTTTACTACATATCTGTCTTATGTGCGTTTTACGTTGAAAATAATTATTTATATAATTTTATTAAAGTAAATATACAGGCTGTTCACATGTTTGTGGTCCATACAAACGTGAAATTCAAAATACATATCAGAATTGATCAGATTTAACCACGAATGAGGTCACATATATAAAAATATATCTAACAAACAGTGTTTGCCGCAAATTCATTGATTTATATGCTGAATCGGCCTATTGGTTTGCACTCGATGAAGGATTATCGTGTAATATATTTCGGGATTTGATCGTGGGTAAACCAATATAATAAAAATAAAGTATAGCAGATTTTCCTTATTTCAGAAAACTATTGTAATAGTTTGAAGGAATGAAACTATCGTATCGTTATTGCTGTTCATATTATGAAGAATAAGTTGTTTGCAAAACAAAAATACTGCTAACGTGTTTTCTGATTTCATGTTAACGTCGAATTAGTATCACTGTACGTTGTTTGGTTCTATTTTAGCTATGAAACAAAGAAAAGTTAAACAAATTACCAACATGATATTATAAATATGTGAATCTTGCGTAAAAGCGGCGGCAATTTAGGAAATTCTGCCCCCGACTCACGAAACTCTAAAAGTTGGTATGCTCACACAAAACCAGAAAGAAAAGAAATTTGATTTTTTACACACGAACTCTCAAAGAGAATTTATTTGATAGCTAAAGTTGTTGGGTTATTTACGCTCTGCAAAGGTGCTTTATGGTAGAAAGAGTAAAGATTGGAGTGCCGCCAAAGGGCGGAGCGGCCGAGTTCGGGTTCAGGATTAATTTAAACAAATATTTTATGTTTTCGAACCACAATGCAATTCAATTAAAGTTGTATTATACGTTCAAAGAGTATTTAATCAGTGTAAGTGAACTCGGCATTTCATATTATTTGTATACACAAATAGTATGCATGGCATGAGCATGTGGCATGAGTAGGTATTCATGCCCAAGGCATCGTGCCACTACTTTGCATATTTTTCTTTTATACACCTCAATTTTCATTATCACTATGTTTCATGGTGCTTACTATAAAATGAATTTGCACGGTTTCAGTACCTAAAGCCCACCATTTACTACACGAACCCGGACCCGACTCGCAACCCGGACCCGACCGCGGACTAATCCGGCGTTGCCCATACATTGAACGAACCCTCCACTCGAAGTATGGCATGTGGGGTTCGACAGGCGCTCACGGCTCGCAACCGCGGACCTGCGAGCCCGACGCCAGCGCCAACCCATTTGACAGTCTGGCGTACCGGTTCGTCGCTTCCATACACAGGCGGATTAGTCCGATGGCCGACCAATCCGCCGGACCAATCTGCGTGTGAATGGTGTGCTATAAGACACTCTTGAGCGAAGTGACATTGGCTAGACTAGACCCTTGAAGATCTTTCGTCAAGTAGATTTCTATTATTGGTAGTACGAAAAAGGACATATCATATAAGTAGGATTTAGGGACTCTCTAGAAATCAAATATTACATACATATAGTGACTGGGGAAAAAATTGTGACGTCGCTCGATGTTTCTATATTAGGTAGAATATGTTATTATGAAAGTATCTAAAAAATCAACACACACAATTGATTTGAACTAATCAATAATAATGTAAAGAGGAAAAATTGATGATTTGACAGTCCAATGCCAGTACATACTATACCAGGCTACGCTCATGGGGTCTAGTCAGGTAGAGTCGAAAAGAGTAGCTTACTGTTCGGACCTCACCTTAACTGAAATTTTATTTAAAAATATTTATAATATTTTTAGTAATTATTTAAATAAATGTTATTTTTTTTATAAATTCGCAAAAAACAGAAACCAATAGAGATAATTTACTTAGTCTACGCAAACAAAGATATTATACTTAAATAATACTTTTTCAAGTGTTTGTGATGGTCCGCAAGTACTCATTGAATAATGGCAGACGAGTTGAAACTATAATAATAGTGAATATATCGCTGCTTATAAACTAAAGTGCCACAAAACAAAAATATCGAAAATGACTTTTATTTCAAAAATGTGGTCAAAATCACCATAGTTTTTATGTTTCACGAAGACACTTGTCGAAATCGGTTTATAAATCACATATTTACGAAAACGTCCGTTTGGCATTTTGGGACATTGGTGGGTAAGTTCAGAGCAAAACGGCCATATTTTCAGTTGCAACCCAAAAATTGGCGCGAGCGCACGTCTGTTTTGTGCTAAAGGGCCACATCGCGAAAAATTTACTGTAACGTGAGTGAATTTTATAAGCATCAGGGCCACATTTCGGATTGCGTTTATTTCGCACATAAAAAAATGTAAGTGAACACAATTATTTTTAATACGTAAGTGCCATGTTTTGAAAAATGGCCGTGTAGCAAATAAAAATCCCTAATTATGTTGTTTTTTATTATAAGCTTAGAAATTGTTTTTGTGAAACGTCTGTTTTGCTCCAAACATTCGTTGTGTTTGGGATGTTTTCTTTAAAGACAAAATGCTTTAATTTTGAAATTTCTGTTTGGTGATGGAATACTTTATTTATTTTTTATGATGTTATCGGGACAAGCCCACCACACATTCCCACCACTGTGTCTCCTGTGTAGCCAGGATCAACAACGGCGACCTCAGATAGACAATAAGCAATGAAGCTTATTGACGTCCCGGGGAATAGACTACAGCTGTCTTGGAACTCACAACGAATTTAATCAGAAAGGAGATAGTCGGAGTAGGAAGTATTGAAAGGACTTTCACCTCCTCCCCCAGGTGGGATTCGAACCCACGACCCCTCGATATCCGGCCGAGTGCTCTAACCACGTGGTTAGAGCACTCGGGGTCGTTTCAAAATTAATTAATAATGTTATTTAAATAAATAAATATATAGGGACAATTCATACAGATTGAGCTAGCCCCAAAGTAAGTTCGAAACTTGTGTTATGGGATACTAACTCAACGATATTATATTTTATAACAAATACATGTAAAGATAAACATCCAAGACCCGAGGCCAATCAGAAAAAGTTCGTTTTTCATCATGACCCGACCGGGGATCGAACCCGGGACCTCCTGGGTGGCGGTCTGGCGTAGTAACCATTACGCCACGGAGATTTTGTGCAATATAATAACAGATTTACTATAATATATTATGTTGCGCATGTTAACTTGTGCAGTTTTCTTTGTAGCGGACACTTGGCTTTTAACTAGGTATATTATTATTAGTATGGCACTTTTCATAAGATCACACGCTAAAACGTGTAAGTATTTATTAACTTCGAACGTCCCTCCCGGCTTCTTCACTTCAATTCACTCTTCTCTCTTTTTAAGATCCCACACCTATGCAATCTTGTCTCTCGATTCTTGTCCTGTCTTTATCTGTCAACTTCGCCGGCATATTAATGTTATATGAATTGATTTACTTTTGCAGAATGGACAGCAGAACACAAAGAATTTTAAGCATTGTTGGGAATTGCGCCTGATGAGGTTTTAGAAGTATTTATTTTTATTTATACCTAAATTTTATGGTGCCAAAACACTTGTTTTGTAATAAAAGTTAATATTTTATTATTATTTTTTAAATTTTGCCTAGCGAAGAGAAGAGGTTTTTTATGTTCTATTTTTTAGTTATGAGTGTGTTACTATCCAATAAGGTTGCGACTATTTTTTTTTAATAAAACATTTTATTTTTTCGACTTGTGGCCTTTTAATCAAAATATTAATATTTTTACTAGATATTTTTTATAAACTAAAGGGACTTATGTGCTGCTAGTCGTCGTTGGGTTCTAGTTAGCACAATATTAAAATAAACAAGTTATAGGAATTTAAAATACGCATCGAATGATATAAAATTACACAAAATAATTGTAAGTATGAGTACCAAAAAAGCAAAAAAAACGAAATTAAAATTTTAAAACGCTCTCCTGAAAAAACCAAAATTTCGAGTTGTGGCACTTTAGTTTATAAGCAGCGATATGTGCAAGAACACTGCAGCCTGACTATGCATGTAGGTACTAGGTATTATATCGTATACTATTATGTTGGCACAACTTATAATGACCCAAAATAATAGTTGCTCCCGAGTTTATCCCTGTTTTGTTCTTAGTTTGGTAAACTTGCTTTATTGTTCGACGCATAAACATTTTCTATTAACATCGCACGAGCTAGGAGTAGGTAGGTACTAAAAATATATACAGTTAAGTTAACTTAAAAATAATGTAAATAACTTTTCCTCGACTTATATTAGACAAAAATTACCATAAATAATATCCTTCCAGAACATAATGTTGAATTCTCAAAATGTTGAATCTCAAAATGTTGACTTACAGGTTTTAGACAGAAAAATGTAAATTTTTATTACCTGTACAGTCAGGTGCACGTTTAGGTAGACTTGCAGTACAATTTTTTCTCTTGTAAGTCTTGTGACATAGAACTTAAGAATAGTACGAAGTCTGATATGTAAAGTTGATATGCTCTTGATTGTACATACATTCAATTGTTAATTGCAGTTCTAGTAAGTACATCATTTAAAAATATACTTATAAAAAAATGTGTATCGCTTTTTGTAGGCGACGATAAATAATGTAACAGAAATATTCCATGAAATGACAAAATTACCGCATAATAATAGGTATGGTTGGTTGGCTGAAGTGATGTAATAGCTTTGCATGCAAACAATCAGATAAATATACCTACTAACATAAATAAAATATTTGTTTCTAAAATTCTTTGTTCCGGACAATTGTCTAACTATCATCACACTGTCAGAACTACAATTAAAAAGTTGAAAAACACACCCGTTTTCACCAACCAGCCCTTTTAGGGATTCCGTAGCAAACAAAGACCTTTTATATTTTCGTTATGTCCGCGGTCTAGCTCAGATAAGTTTGATAACTAGAATGCTGTAATTTGGCATGTTTATTGTTGCATATTGACAACGGGTTTTTGGGGGAGTTTCTCAATCTCTCTCATCTTAAAACATTAAATTGATAGAAACACTTGCGAAACCAGAGTAGGTCGCTAGTATTATACAGACAAAAGCGAACGACAGAATGGTGCTGAGCCGTGTCAAGTGTCGGAAGTGATCGTTGCTTGAGGATTTTTTTAAATAAAAATGTATATTTAGAATATGTCCCTAGAGATATTTTAGATTATTTTGTTTTGATGTTTGATGGCATTGCGTATCAATGCTGAATGAACACACATTTTAGCAAATAATAGTTTCTCCGTGCTTCGAAGGGTACGTTAGACGACAGTCTAGCAAGCAAACTACATATTAGATCTCAAAATAAAGTAAACGGCAAGGCAACAAACCTAAAAGTAGCTGGTAAATTGAATTGGATGCCTATCTAAGATATTAGAAGGGACATTGGACGAAGTATAAAATGTGTATAATATTATTTTTATAAAAAAATATACAGTTTTTTAATAATATTCTTATCTTTTAAGTTCCATAAATTATGAGGCATATAAGTTCGCGAAAGTAAACGATAAATACTATTTATCATTTCATATAATACTCAGTATGAATGACACATGAACGTAATTAATAGGGATATAGAGTGTAATAGGTAAATCAATGCCGAGGGCTTTATTCATAAATGGAGTTCGACGTATGGAATTGGAATTGGCCCGTAAGTAGGTAAATGCGAAATATATTCAATTTAGTTGTAGCGACGAGCTACATTTGTGTATGTTTGGTGCGCGGTAATCATTATTCACGTCGCAATACCGTTCCTATTTGAGTTTTTGTCTACTGCATTCCCTTTTACGATGTAATTGAAGCATTAGGCACCGGGGACCGTAATATGAAAAGGATAGAAAAAATAAACGAAGTAAGAAAGAAATTAAAAGATGAAAGAGACCGTAACGAAGTGCTCACAGCGAAAAAAGTGAGAAATTATTTTAAGACATTTGAAGCAGTAATAAGTGGCACAAAAGTTTTTGCAGAGATTTTCACGTTAAATGGTAATCTGGGAAATTTCCAAGTGCCGCAATCGGATTAAGCGTCACCTTAAAATGTATTAGCGAAATCGCGGGAATTATTCATTGCGAAATATTATCACCATCATTGTCTCCGCTGGTTCTTTATTGTATTTTTAACATTTTATGCAATCAAAACAGACTAACTTCCCTTGCCTTTGAATATCTTAAGATCCTTTAAACATTTTTTTCCTGAACGAGAAATAATTAATTCACTTACCTACTACCAGCCTTGAAAAATCTGAGTATTTCTTATTTGTTTTAATGGAACATCGTTCGACATCAATAAAAAAGTGTAATTAAAAGTATTCTCGAAATAATATCCCTCGTATCGAAATAATAGTCTATCTGTCAAATATAATATGGACTATAGTGTGCACAGAACCGACTATGACTTGATGAGATTTGACCAATACTTGTATGTATGCTGATATCGTAAGCTTATTTGCAAGGAGATGAATCCTATCTAACCAAATTGAGTAGCTAATCAAGCAACAATATACGTACAAATGTCTTACAAAATAAATTACAGACAGATTTTAGAAAAGAAATAAGACGTCTTTCTTTGGCGAATCACACAAGATTGAGGAATCTTAATATATGACTTCTTCTCATTCGTACACTCCTGGTAGAGTGGTCGTGGTCACGACGGGTGTACACTAATGGCAGCTTTGCTATCTTTATCTTCAGTAAACTAAAACTAAAAAAAGTGTTCAATATTAGGAGATGTTTTTGGAGAAAATGTTAAGTGATACTGGCATCAGTCACATAAAGTGGAAAGTTGTTTGTGATTTGTTCAAAAGGTGATTCCGGAACACTCAAGAGATTTAGAAGGTTGACGCGTAGGCAATATCTTTACATTATCCAAAAGTTAGCCCTATTCTCTTAAAATATAAGGATATAGTGGACCATAAGTGCGTATATTTGTTTCTATCACAACAATTGCAGTAACACATTGTTTCGTATAACTCAAACTTAAGTAATTTATTTAGAGATTACGCTTTCACATGCACTTTCTTTTGTCATTTACGACTTGCATAATTAAATTAATATAAAATAAACGACTTTTTCAAGCTACCATCATTTCGGAAACAAGAAAAATGGCTACCGGTTTTAGAAATGGCAGAAGAAAATTAGTTACTACCTTTTTTAGGGTTCCGTACCGTACCGTACCGTACCGTAAATGATTTCTACGTAGGTGGGCGAGACCGACTCGCACTTTTATTTTCACTAGGCCAGAAGAGTAGCCAGTGTATTTCGGATTTCTTCTTCTGGCTAAAGTTATCCCATTATTTAGAGTACATTTAGACCTTAACGGTTTATAAACCAAAAAAAACAGAAATTTAGTTGTACACACTAAGTTTTGAAGCAGATACAAGCGGATTAATAGACTGGAATTGGTATGGGAATAACAAATAGTTACTAGAACACTTTTCCATAAATTTTAAAATTGTTGCATGTTTATCGTATCAGCTTATCTGTGCATGGATCAATGTGGCTAAATTGCTTTTTGTTTTGCAATTAGTCTCTACTGAATAAAACTATATTGAGTATTTCGAAATCAATTTAGCCTTTTACGAATAGAATTTTTGTTAAATATAAATAACTTGAAAACACTATCAATATTTTTTAACATAAAAATCTGTGTTGCACCAATAAATAAATATTACATTGAAATGATTATGTGCCTTTGAATAATAAGCGGCATTACCACTACGATTTCTTTTCTATTAAATTTATTAAATAATATCAAATTATCTTTAGCAGGACAAACTTTAATTTATTTAAAACAATACACAACTAAATAACATGAAATTAACAAAATTAACAATAAAAACTAATATTAAAAATTAAAAAGGCATGGTTCCTGTGGTGCGGTGCCCAAAATGCTAGCAGCGTTACCTCGCTGAATGGCGACTATGTGTCTAAAGAAACTTTTATTTCTCAAAAGAATATAATTCACTTACTGAAATTTTACAAATTTAATAATAAAGATTCGCCTAAAGGTAGTATATATTTCCTATTATGCACCAAACTACTGAACATACCAAATAAAAAACCATATATCAGACTCTATCGCATAGGTCAGGAGCTAAAAGTTCGGAACAATAACCCGCATCCTGTTAGTTTTTTTTATGCCACGACCGAGCAGAGGAATCAATAGACAAAGTTGGTTTGTGGCAATTTTGTTTTTGCTATTTTAGAATGGAATTTTAAAATTCACTTGTTTTTAACTTTGGAATGTAGGATGGGTTTCGGTCGAAAAATATAATTTTGTCTTCAGCTTAAAGTAGGTTCAAGCGTTTTTTAATGATTGAATATCAAACGCATAAACTTTTATTATAAGTACTTATATAATCATAATATGTTGACATTATACCAAGACTAGGATTTCCTTTTAAGGAAAAGATACTCTGGCATTAGGGAAACCCTGCTCTACCTTGTTTATTTAATCTGAATTTATTTGAAAAAGAAAGCGATGATGAGATTAAGTTGTTCAAAAATAAGGTTTCAAAGAAAGAGTCTTCAGTAAATTTTTGGTCAAATTTTTGGTTAGAATTTTATTATAGGGTCCGTGTCGTAGGTATAAACTTTTATAAAACTAGGATATGTGCCCTGGATAGTGGCATAGGGAGTAGTGGAGAAGAATCCATAGATAGCTACACACCGACAAGAGCTTTAAGAAGAGAGCCTTATTTTTTATCTAGAATTCTCAATCGCTATTTTTTTTATTTGTTAATTTACTGTATGCGAAAAAGTAGAGCAAATTAAGTAAAATGTCGCTTTTTTTTCTGTAAGTATCTTATTGTTTCTACTCTACCAATAGTACCAATTATAGTAAACAAAAAATATCTCGCCATAAATAAATACATTATACTATACCTACCTACGTGGTAGCCAATTAAAAATAATAGAGAAACTTAAAGTTTTCGGGCTTAATCTACCGAACGAAAGTGAAACGAGTCCGCATTGCGCGATTTACTACAAAAGCGGGGGATTCATAGACGATTGCGCTTTAAAGTGGCCGACCGAACCGGGAAAGCTTCATTTTGCTCTAAAAATTAAAAAGCTATTCGATCTAATTTTGTTGTTCCTGGTAGGGCACCGTCTGTGGTCGACAGGTCATGGCTGTGTACAGAAATATATCTGAGTAGTGCTCAGTGTGAATTGCTTACCGGTGAATTGCTCGAAACCTTTTTTAAAGTGTCACTGTCAAACTAAAAAAGAAAACAAGATATGGTTTGAGAGTCAATAAATATTCTTGAACGAATCACACAACGCCATCTAGTTCCAAACTCAGCAACTAAGATAGATAGATAGATAGACCATTGCTAGCTACTCGACCACCAGGCCTGTCGATCAATGTAGAATTAAAATTAAACTTTTAGAAACGCGGACCTCTCCAGGACTTTACTTTTTTCTAGTCTCTTCAATTTTATGTTTTCTACTTTCTAAGCTTATCTCGATTCTTAGAACCGGCAGACGTCCGGTGTCTTGGCGAAGGTATTTACATGGAGCAGTTGCTCTTCCGACCTTCATAAACCAGAATATAAATCAGACGTTTCTTACGTTATTTTCCGTCCCAGATCCGAAAATATTAAATTACTGATTCGCGATGATTTGAAATAGGGAGGGGTCAGACTATTTAGAGTCTGTTTCTTCTACCAATATAATTTATTAAGAGTTATATTCAGTAAAATCCATAATTAAGCAGACTTTAATAAATCTATTAAAAACTAAATCACGTAAAATTTCGAGGAGTTAAACAAAATAAAATAAAAGTTAATAAAATAAAAAAAAAAATAAAAAAATCATTTATTTTCCTCAAGATGACAAGACAAAATATACAATCATAATGTACATATTCAAATTTTGCACTTTATGTATGTATGCCATCGTGAGAGCGGAATCTGTACTAGGAGAACCTGTGTTACAGTATTCCGGCCACTCACTCCCGGCCGTCAGATTGGTTGTTTTGTATGTTGAGTGCGTGTGTTGGGTGTGCGTGTGTGATTGTTTGTGTCTGTGTGTGTGTGTGTGTGCGTATGTGTGTGTGCGTGTGTGTGTGTGTGTGTGTGTGTGTGTGGTGGTTATAAAGCTCAGTAAACAACAATGACCTAGTACTATTAATAAGTAAATACTGCAAACTCCCACTATATTATGGTACACAACAGGGTTTCAGTTTCATCATACGATTTAGATTGTACATAGTTAATTACTTTTTTTTTACATTTGTAACGTGTGTCTGGGAATATGTTAAGTGTCTTATTCAACTTATTGTAAAGAGTGGGTTCCAAGAATACAAACTGTCTTTTTGCAAAAGGTGAAGACGGGACCAGTCTTCTAAATACGATGTCTGTTCGTCTTTGGTTGGGGAGAGCATTGGGATTGTAGGTAGTTGTAGAGTGACAGTACAATATCGTTCGAAGGATGTATAGCTGCCGAACAGTGAGAACTTTGGCTTCACAATAAAGTTGTTGGGTTGGATATTTAAATGGTTTGTGAAGCATGATTTTTAGGATGGATCTTTGGGCTCTTTCCACTTTTAGGATACAATTTTTGTGCGTGCCTCCCCAAATTATTATGCAGTAGGTGATTATTGATTGGCATAAGGCAAAG
Source organism: Endotricha flammealis (assembly GCA_905163395.2). NCBI lineage: Eukaryota > Metazoa > Arthropoda > Insecta > Lepidoptera > Pyralidae > Endotricha > Endotricha flammealis. The sequence continues at coordinate 7,130,648 of LR990861.1, read as the reverse complement.
TAAACTGTTCTCAATAGATTTAAATCTGCAGCTGTTCTTAGTCGTTTGAAGATATATCCAAGTTTTCGAATCCTTGCTGTCAGTACTTCTGCATGTTTTTTCCAAGAGAGAGTAGGATCAATATATACTCCAAGATACTTTATTTCTTTGACGCGTTCAATAGTGATACACGAACAGGAGGCAGTATTAGTATTAGTATGGGAGCAATTATGTGCCACAAGCTCAAAGTCTTTTGGTTGGAGACGGTCTACTTTTGTGAAAGTAATATATTTAGTTTTACTAGTGTTTAGTGACAGTACGTTTTGTTGCAGCCATTTAATTACTCGGCTTAACCCAATTTCTGCTGTAGATTTGACTTCATCCCATGAGGAACCGTGAAAAACTAGGGCCGTGTCGTCAGCAAATGCAAGTAGCCTGCCATTATCAAGATGTAGGTTACATAAATTATTCATATATATTAGGAAGAGAGTTGGCCCGAGGACACTGCCCTGTGGCACACCATATGTTATAATTTGGGGATTACTGATTTTATCTCCTATTTTTACTTGTTGAGTACGGTTTTCTAAGTAGCTTTTAAATAGTTTTAGTGTTGTTCCTCTTACCCCCACATTCTCCAATCGATTCAAGAGAAGAGGAACGGAAACAGTGTCAAAAGCTTTGGCTAGGTCTAAAAAGATTGCCATGCATTTATTCTTTTGTTCTAGTTCCTTTACAACATGGGTAGTTAGGTCATTTACAGCCTGATCAGTCGATTTACCTCGGGTAAAACCATATTGTCTCTCTGAAATCAAGTCGTATTTTTTCAAATAAATCATTAGCCTTTTATTTAAAAGACGTTCTAGTAATTTTGATAAAGTTGGTAACATTGAAATTGGTCTGTAATTGCCCACAATAGTCTTGTCTCCACCCTTATGTACAGGTCTAATAAGGGCTATCTTAAAACATGCAGGAAAAATTCCTTCCTCAAAACTCCTATTACATATATGCGTAATAGAGGGAGTAAGGACATGTGCAGCCATTTTCAATATTTTTGTAGGAATTTTGTCAATACCAGTAGCAGAACTATCTTTAAGATCAAAAATAGCGTTATATACTTCATTCTCATCTACATTTGTTAGGAAAAAGGAATTTGTGTTAGTGTCATACTTTTGTTGTTGAGAATTATTTAGATTTATGGGTATTTTATCTGCCAGATTTTTCCCCACGTTTACGAAGTATTCATTTATGAGATTAACTGAGTCGGCTGGTGTATCGCCCAATTCTAGCAAGTCCAAGTCATTATTATCACCACTTGCATGCAGCCTAGCTACTGTCCTAACTGTCTCCCACGTCTTTTTTATATTCTTGCTTGCTTTTTTAAATCTTTCTTTGTTGTAGTCATTTTCAATTTTCTTTAATAATTCATTACAGAAGTTACGATATCGTTTGTACGTGTTACATATAATCTTATTGTCTGGGAATTTTTTTGCCTCTTTATGGAGTTTATCACGGTGTCTTATACATCGTAGTAGGCCCTGGGTTATCCATGGTTGAATGATTCTCTTCCTGCTTGGGATTTTTTTTATAATAGTATTTTTGTCAATGGCATTTGTGATTATGGAAGTTAATAGGTTACTAGCTGTATCCACATCATTACATTTGATGACGGAGTTATAGTCTGAGTTTTGCAAATCAATTAAAACCTTGTCAAAATTAGTACTTTTATATGTGGGTTGAATTTTCTGTATGTTCTCCGTCAATTTGACATTAAATATTGTGGCATAATGGTCTGTAATAGTGGTGCGGATTACAAAGGTTGTTGTGTGAATTTCAGATTTGATTATTACATGATCAAGACAGCTTTGTTCACGAGTAGGTATCATATGGCCTGGGAGGTAGCCCAAATATGCAAGCAAGTTTTGATAGTCATTTGAATTATTGCTATTGGGATCCAAGATATTAATATTTATATCCCCAGTTATATATACATTTTTATATTCCTTTAAAGATTCTAATGTTGTATTGAGAGATTGAAGAAATTTATCTATATTCCGACATGAGGGTGGGCGATATATGGCTACTATACAGGTATTGTTTGGCAGCTTTAGAACCAAACAGTTGGCGTCGGAAAAAGGCGGTTCTGTCACGGCCACAGATAGCCCATCCCTGGCATAGACGACCACACCCTCATTTTGTGTCTTGCAATTTAATGTATAATAGCACTTATACTGTTGAAGAACTGGAGGAATTGGGTTTCTTTGAAGCCAACATTCAGATAGTACAATAACATCGATATTCATTTTCAAACTTGTCAATAGCAATTCCAATTGATTGATATTACGATGGACACTTCTTATATTTTTAGACAATATATGCAAATTGGTACCATCATGCTGTACGTGCGCAGCAACCTCTTCGATATCACAAATAAAAGAGTCTGCTGGTGAATATGAGTCGATATCATCAGATACATTTTGATTTGGTGTGAATTTTGTGGTTAATATTTAATGAGCAGTTCTGTGACATCGTAATGTTTAATATAATAGGGAGACAGATTATACTGATATTGTTATAAAATAATTGTTGTTTATTGTTCTTTCGAATTTTTGTAAATAGGTCATTTTTACTTTCAGGGGGTGTATGTATATTGTGATTTGTAGAGTATAGTAAATTATGTTGTGTTTGTGTGTAAAGTGTGTGTTGGTAGGACTGATAGTTACAAATTAGAATTACGACAAAGAAATCTGCCAATGAAAAAAATGACAACAGTTTATGCAGGAAGAATTTAAGTAATGTAAGCATGCAACCAATTATCTTAGAACCAATCTTAATATCTAGTCACTTTTGATCTTTTAGTGTGGCGATGTCAGCCTCTGAGTTAATGCGCACTAATGGTGCACCGTCATGTCTGCGCAAAAATATTTTCCCGAATGACGACCAGCAGTATTTGTACCCCTGGCTAGCAGCATACTCCCTTGCTACAAAAAGTAGACGTTTCGCTTTTGGAGTTAAATTATCTGAAATATAAATTGGTTGTTTGGGCCCATCTAACCGTAACATATGGGTATTCAGTTTGGAATCTCTGTTTGATTTATTGAATTGCCTGACCGATTGTAGAATCTTTTCTTTGGCCAGAACTGTGGTCAATTCGATCACGATAGGTTTATTTTGTGATTTAGAATTTGTTCGAAATACATCTTTGACCTGTGACGGTTGTATAGGGGCGTCTATTAATTGACTGATTTTAACCACTGTGTTTACTAGGTCTTGTTTTGTTTCAGTTTCCAGCTTTGGTATGTTTCGAATTTCAATGCTTGATGAACGGAGTTGTCTTTGTAGTTGTTCAACTTTATCCTCTAGTAGCTGTATTTGTATTTTGTCTTCTTTCTTCTCTTTTTCCAGACATTCCATTCTTTTTAGGAAGTTATCAAACATATCAGAATTGTGTTCTGCCGCTTTTTTTTAGTTCTTCATTTTGAGATTTTATATCTCTAATATTAGCATTTATATTTGAGAAGCACTGCTGCTGTTCATGTATTAACTCCTTGATCATATTTTTCACCTCATCCTTGAACGTTTCAAATTCGTCTTCGCGTTTGCGTTTTTGGCGGTTGGTTAAATTTTGCTGGGTTTCAGAATCCATATGAATGTTCGGATCTGATTGGTAGTGCGACCGCGAATTATTGATATCAGTAACACTACTGAGATACGCTGCAGGGGTAGGAGTAGTTGGCGGTGTTCGAGTAATGCGGGACATACCGCAGCCAGGCAAGTTTATTTATTATTTAGTTAGATTAGAATATCGTATGAATTTTCAAGTAAGTTTTGTATGAAGAAACCTGCTTCGAGACGTCACGGGTCTTACTAATTGGGCACTGAGCGTCAATTCTCATACAAACGCCCTGTCCGTCCAATTATAATTGATACGATTCACAAATGCACGTCTGACCACCTCAAAAGTCCGAGCGGAAGGATAATAATGCAGTAAGTTATGGATATTAATTTCTGTATGGCTCTTGGTCTATATTATAAATGATGCAGAAATTATATTTTTCTAATTGGTCATTGACCTCGACGTCACTGCAGATGGGCGGGACTTTCTTATTCGCTGCCAAATAATATTGTTGAACCATACCATAGGGCGGGGTCACTTCTCTTGTTTGGTCCCAGGTAGATATAAGAACGGGAAGATGACTCACCACTGTCGGCGATGCGCCGCTAGTCGTACAAGCTTCATAAGCGTTTCTGCACTCCTGGTACAATCAGATGACTCGACACTGTCGGTGATGCGCCGCTAGTCTTATAAAACTTCTTATGTGTTATGCACTCCTGGTACAAGCGTATGAATTTTTTTTAGCTTTATTAAATTTTAGATTTTATTTAAAAGAGAAAAAAAAAATGGTATAAAGTCACACACACGTCTACTCGCGAGCGAGGTCCGAGGGGAAGGGGTAATGTTAGTGTAGTACGTACATATAAGTATAACATAGGAATATATATTTTAGCCTATTACTGACGGCGAGTATCCATCAAAGTAACAACCATAAAACCGTGCTGCGAAATTCGGATAAACGTCTGGAATGGGAATGTTTATCAGGGTCAGGGAAACACAAAATATTAAAGCATAAATTAGACTTATTTGGCTAGTGGGAGTTGTGGCCCACACTAAAATAAGTGGCACGTTTATGATTTGTCTTGACATTATTATTTTTTCTGATTGGCCTCGGGTCTTGGATGTTATTTGTATCCTAACTAATATTATGAGACTAAGCAGCCGATCATCATGAAAATTTGTATACATATTGTCAGGGGTATAGAATTACACAACCCAACATAGGCTACATTTTCCTGAACCCAACATAGGCAAACATACTTATTATCCCGTAAAAGGATGTCATTCCAATGGGAAAAAAGTTTATTCCCTCGATCACGCGGGCGAAGCCCCGGATATCAGTTAGTTTGTTATAAAATATAATATCGTTGAGTTAATATCCCACAACACAAATTTCGAACTTACTTTGGGGCTAGCTCAATCTGTGTGAATCGTCCGTATCTATTTATTTATTTATTATGAAAGATAAAAATTATAATTTACGTAATCGTTTTGAAATATTCGAAATAGGACATAGTCTTCTTACATAATAATGAAAAATTACGAGTCTTAATTTGAGGTTAACCACGTTCTAAGCCATATTATTTTTCATATTGTTATAATGTGATTGATGCTTTTAATAGCCTTTTTCCTACTTCGTCCGCAGTAGGTCTACCATAGCATAGATATATAACAGGGTAATAAGCATCCTATGTCAATTAAGATATATAAAGCCCTAATTTATTTATGAACTTCCTTTTAACACATGACTATATAGGTTACATTATGATCGTTTAAGGGAGGAAATAATGGTCCAGTATTCAATTAAAAAAAATTGATTGTATTGTAAGTAGTTAGAATCGTCATGTGTTAAAAGGAAGTTCATTAATAAATTAGGACCTTATAATATAGAAAGAAATATAACAGCTGTATTATCGTAGAGCTTTTTAGACATAGACATATTGATATTCTCTATTGCAATTAAAAAACTTGTGGTATTGGTATTTCTTTTAGCCTCCATTTAAATATTAAAAGCTCTAAATCCCCGCTCTTCCAAAATTGCTAAGGTGTAGCCATTATCTTGATTTGATAAGCTTATTAGATTAACTTGTCAATATTCTCTCTCAACATCAGAAATAATTTCACCAATATTATATTTGAAGTTACATTTTTTATTTACATAACAGATTTTTTTATCTGCTTTCATCGTTATCAAAAAGTTTGATATTGAAATCTACGAAAATGATTATTAGAGTTTTTTCGCGACCTTTTTGTGGAATTTTTGTTCGAAGTAACTCAGTTAATTAAAGTTTCACGTTGAAGCGGCAAAGAGGAAGTATAAAAATCAAGGTAATTGAGGAGGTGGGCAACTCGCGAGATGCTCGCTTCTTCAGGGGACTTCCCAATCTCGAGCACCTCTTCGAGCTAGCGCATCTTACGGAATCTGCTAATAAAAATGAGATGACATTTATCCACTAGGTTTTTTTGGAGCGTCTTTAATACACTAGTCATTTTATTACTAGTTCTAATAAAGTCAAGTAATCGTGTTTTTAGTATTTTCCGTCGCTTTTAATATTAGTTCACTTTAAGTTGATAGGTAAGAAAGACCTGCGATCCGGCTAGATTCAAATTTCCTGCCTGTAAAACCATTTTTCAACATCATTATTGCAATGTTATAAATATTAAGGTACGCGAACGTCCATTAATAGAATACCAGAAGAAATACGAGAATTCAAATTTATTGTTTTAAGAATATTTCAGAGGGATGGTTAATTAAAAATGTTTTTTTAAATAATAAAACTGTATTTATAATATATAAATGGTAATGTTAATGTAAGTACCTAATGATTTTTATCATTGTGTATACCTACTTATACTTATTTATTTAATGTCTACAATTCTTTTTATATTGCTCTTATGAACTTCGTTGTCAATTTGCAACTAATTAAATATGTCAAACAGTGGTTATATTTTTACGTTTTTAACATACCAATAGACTTACGAATTCACTTAGAGAATTCTAGCGAATTTGCTTCGAGATTTTTGCTGAAACTAAACGTTCGCTAGACGTTGACGTTTGTTAAATGATTGTAGCAATGTTAGGCCCTACACTTGGTTTTGTTCGTTGTTTAGTTTAAAACCTACTGAAATCAATTGGAAAACTATTGAGGCTCGATGTTGTTATAAGAGAATAATCAAGCCCATCTAAGCCTTTATCAGGACATATGTTTATTATGGGATACAATAGTATTTCACTATAAAAAACCTGCTTGTGACATGTGAGAAGTCGTGAAGTGTGTTTTTTATATTAGCTCTATGGGTTTTTAATATACTGAGGCTAATATAACAAATACTACCATCAAACTACTACTACCAGATGGAAGAACATAATAATAAGTAACTCATTAGATATAACGGAATATGGGGTTTGTATTTGTGTAGGTGATGAGGTAGCCTGTCATAACATTCCCTATTTTCCCAACTAAACTCTTAGGTATATCACACGGGGATAACTTTGTTTTCTGATAAAATATATTTAACAGTGTTAATTCAACTTTGTGCCGGTATATTTCTGTCTGTGTGCCAAAAGTTCTGAATTTATAACATATTCAGTCATTTTTGCATGATTCAGTATTTGGTGCGCATCTTTTCCCATGAAATAATTTTGCTTTTAAAACATTTTTACATAGAAATCAAATACAGAAACAAAAAAAATTTTTTCCCTCTTGTAGTTAAAAAGCAAATAAAAAAGTGATATTTTGTCGTGTTGTCCACCGGTGTGAATGGTGTGATCCGTGATATACATAATGTATTATGTTTTTAAACTATATTTCATATTGACCTAACATTTAGCACGTACCAAGAAAAATATGGGAGAAATAATATTGCACAATCTGTTGAAACTTAACTAACTCGTTAATAACTCGGGCACAATTCAAAGTTGAAACTTTCCTTCGCTATAGGAATCCAATTTATATTTTGCAAGCTACTGCCAAACTTAGTAGTAACGTAATGGCCAATATGAGAAAAACAACAACCTACCGTCAACGAGGCGCAAAATTGTGTTAACGCTCGCCCCAAAAACTACTGAACCGATTGATGAGACTCTTACCATAATACACGATATTTGTGGCCCAAAACTGAAAGTAATAAATTATACATTATCGTTTAAGTAGTTCGGATAGTTCGTGCGAGGGTTGGCCGAATAGAACTAGTATTTAGTTCCCTTCAATTATTGAATGAAGGAAGAACGTTATGGTGATTTCGAAGAATATAAAGCATAGTATGGCACGTATTTAAATAAATAAAAAAATATAACAAACAAAAAATCGTAATAACCATTCAAAATAAGAATAAGTAATTGTATTACGTCTTTATTACAAATTATTTTATGTTCTTCTTTTATTCTATGCTATATAAAGTTCTATAAAGCTTATTTGTCAAATAAGAAAAATGTCAAAAAGGCACAGTTTTTTGATTAATAATAAAAACTATCAGAGAAGGATAAAACACTCCGTTTGGCACATATTCATAGGACTTTTATTGGAGAATATGAATGGAAAAGGAATACTGGTTTTAATATAGATTATTCTATCATTTTTATATGTTCAAAGAATGTCCCTTTTTTCATGTACATTATTATGTAAAATTCACGTTACTTGTGATTTTTATGAAAAATAAGTTTTATAAAGTTAATGTCAACTTAAATGAAAACTAATTTAATTTAATTATTCGTCAACCAATTAACTTGAAATGTAAACTTCGGTAACTTTAATAGACATTGAAAATACTTTCAAGAAATTAATTACGTTTTGTAAAATTATTAAAATCTGTCACAAATCTTCTTGAAAGAAAATGATAAAATATTTACGTTTTTATATTTTAACTATTTGAAATGAAAACCAGTACTAATATTAAAGTATTGGATAATCTTGGGCTTGAGGCGCAGAAAATTGTGAAGTCAAGTACCGTCGTAATTGAAATGTGGTGGTAATGAAAAACTAACAAGAGACATCTTCACTATAAATGTCTGAAATGAGAAAATCATTCGAGAGATAGTTCCAGACTCGTTTGTTAGTTTTGTGGACACGTTCTAGTTAAGTTTGATTAATGGGCAATAAAATTAAGCTTCAATTAACGACAAATTATGCTCATTGGCTACAATATTCAAACATGTATTTAAATTATAAATGTGAATGTGTATTTGTTTCTCCTTTTTCGACATGATTTTTCATGGATACAGACTGGTGAGTGACATAGCTAATTTTAAAATAAAATATATTATAAATTTTTATCCCCCGGGACCATAGATTTCCACTGGTAAAATAATGTTTGTTAATTGGCACTTCTCCTTGACGGTGATACGGGCAAATCTGCGGCTAACGCTATAACATAAGTTTTGCATATCAATGAGGCGACCTCCGTGGCGTAATGGTTACCACCCCAGACCGCCACCGGGTTCGATCCCCGGTCGGGTCATGATGAAAAACGAACTTTTTCTGATTCGCCTCGGGTCTTGGATGTTTATCTATATATGTATTTGTTATAAAATATAATATCGCTGAGTTAGTATCCCATTACACAAGTTTCGAATTTACTTTGGGGCTAGCTCAATCTGTATGAATTGTCCCTATATATATAACTAGCTGACCCGTGCCCACTTCGTTGGGCATAATGTTAATAATCCTTTTTTATTTTAGTACAGGCGTTCGTAAGAAACGCTTTCATTCGACCGTTTTTTCTCCGATTCACTTTGCAAAACCGACTACCACATAAAAGCCTTTTTATTTTTCGGTTTTTTATATAACCTATGACACTCAGCAATAATGTGGCTTTTTAATTTTTAAAATTACAATTTAACAAATATACAAACACACAAACTTTACCTCTTTATAATATTAGTATTTATGGGGATTATTAAATAATAACTGGTGGCACAGCAAGTTAGCCTATGTTTGTTTACAGTTAGGTTTTAACATTCGTTACGTTCTGCGGTCTAGTGAAGTATGAACAATCATCTCAGCAATGCAGGCTAAGCAAAACTAACTTAATTTCGATTGAGCCTAGATTTTGACCAGTATTAAGAGGGCGCTAGACACAGTTTAAATAATCATTACTTATGTTACAAGTGCCGTGTTGTTAAAAATTTGAACAGTCACACGTACACACGGCCTAATATACCTACCTATGCCCGTTATCTTAACTGCCTAAACTTTAAAAGTCTTCTAACAGCTTTATCTATGTCCAAATCCATGTTTTGGTATGTGTATAATGTGTATGACATATAAAATTAACGAAATAAAAACCGTATTTTAATCGATAATTCTATATTTCATACACGTACCAAAAACAAGGATTTGGACATAGAGAAAGTTAGTTTCCCAAAAAACTAGGATCATACTGATCCTACGTCCTGAAGACGATTCTTGTAAGACGGACTTATATGTAGTCTAAAGTAATTATATTGTTTAAGGCAAGACAGAGTAAGTAATCAATATAATAGCAACGTCCAGTCACTTTATAATGTAATTGAAGTCTGTGTTGCTTTAAACAATAATGATTAATCTAACAGCGTAGGTGTATAAATTAATAAAAGCATATCTTGTATTTTTTTTTATGTCATACAGTAGACAAACAAGCAATCGGACCACCTGATGGAAAGCGGTCACCGCCGCCTATGGACATCAGTAACACCAGGGGCGCTACCAATGCGTTGTCCACCAAGGAAGTTGGACGAAAGGAAGGAGGACCGGAAAGGAAAGAAGGAGGGGGAAAGAGGGGATAGGGAAGGAGTTGAGCTTCCAGAACTCTCACTCACCGAACGAAACGCATTGCTGCTTCACGTCGTTATTCTGTGAGAGGGTGGTACTTCCCCGGTCGAGCTGGCCCATTTCATAATAATTACTCTACCACTCCAAAATTGTCTACTTCTAACTTTAATTTAGAGGACTTCATCGAAATTAGTTAATTTGTCTTCATCTTATCATATGCTTCCCTCACTTGGTGTCTACTGTGGGTTAACTGGTATCACGTTTCATGCCACCTCATATAGTCATTGACTTGGGTTAATGATTCAACAATGCGCGTTGAGTAGTTCCTGCTATTGTGGATTCAACAATCCACAATAGCCCGGACAACTCAACGCGCATTCAAAAGCTACGAGAAGCTCGACATTTTTAAACGCATCCAAATACTAGCGGGTGGCGTTGTTGCTTAACTTAGGTGTTCATTAAGTATTGACGCGCTTAACGATTCGATTCCACACATCTTTATAGTCATATATACTCATTTTCAAATAAATTTATAGTCCTACAGTGGTTTTCCTTTTATAAGTCAAAGTTATGTTCTCGCTCTAGTCGTCATTTACAATTCAGTAGTCAAAATATTTTTGTTTTAGAAGGGTAACCGCAAAAAATGGAATAGCTATCCAGTGCTTGATTGGAAGTTATATCCCAATGGGATATATTGCCTTTTTTATGAAAGAGGTTGGCAAACGAGCATGCGTGTCACCTGATGGTAACTGATGACCGCCCATGGAGCACAGGCACACCAGAGGAGTCACCAAGCCTGGTCAGCCTCTAAAGCGGACATACGCTTCTTGAAAGTCCCTAAGTCATAGTTGTTCGCCAACATCGCTGGTGTAAATTGGTTTGCCTTGTTAATTAAGGTATTTCTTATTAAAATAATTAGTAATGATGTATTTGCAAAACCTGTGCAATTTTATTTGAATAGATCTTGTCTTGCCTGGGATTTGCGAAAGTTCCCTTATCTCTTGTCTATCATAAAGGAAAAAGCTATCTGGTCCAAGCAGGTACAGATTTAAAGGGCCAGGGTCACTAGGATCATAGCAAATGAGGGGGCCCCAACCCCCACCTCTTTTTCAGGACCCCATGGGTACAGAACACATGGGTGAAATCCGGAACTGGATCCAAGGGTCTGGCCTGGACGTTGATCAGTCAGTGAGGAACTTTATAAATTAATATTAGTCTTTATAAAATAATACTTAAAATTTTTTCGTTCGGTTTCTCGGGGGAAATTAAAAAAAATCCGATTCGTAATATTGCCTGTGCTCTAATTACTCGTTAAAAACCAATTTGATTCGGTTGTGAGCAAATATTCAAATTGGCGAATCCGTCAAAAAATAAACGACGGAATTCATACCGCGAACCGTTAATATAATTTTGTTCCCATTCCAAACTACAAAAATGTTACAGCTTTTATGACGAGAAAATGTTACAAATACGTATCAATGTTTATATAGTGTAGTAGTGAGAATATTTTCTAACAAATTATCCTATAATTAACCACAAACAATTAATAGCTTATTTGAAAATAATTGGTCCAATTAAGACATGGTGTACGATTACTCTTGTTTGGAAACTCAATTTAAATGAAATAGGTAAATGGAAATGATTTCGTAATTGAACTTTTAGAATTTATTTAATAGTTTTCAATTGTGTACTTGTAATTTATTTATATAATAGATGCTTATTATTTCGTATATATATCTTTAAACTTTAATACTTACGAATAGCCAAATTAATTTAATCACATCTCATAAACACCATAACTCGATGGAAATCCAAAGTTTGGTTACTAATTTAAACTATTACTGTGGGACAGTACAGTACCATCAGTCACTGGTAAGTTTTGATATCACTGAAGCACTCGGCTTTTGGAGGTACATTTTAAAGTTACTACTCGGCTCTGACGGAGGTTGAGGCAAGTTGCGCGGAGCCAGTGCCCCGAATGGCGGCCGTGGTCGGACTGGCGCCGCGGGCCGCAGAGGGCGGGCGCCGCTTCAGCTTACCTTTCAGGTACCAGGCACCTTATCTACCGTCCCTAAAATTTCAAACAAAAATATTTACCTCCTTACTTACATACTAACAAACTGTGGCATTATTGAGTTTCGTCCAACTTCAACCATGTCTGTAGTCTTATTAAATTTTTGCAATTTTTGCTCGTGACGGAGCTCGAGAAAAACGATGTAATCGAGTTTAATATTTTATCAAGTTTTAAAAAGACGTATTATATTTTTCGTATAAAGCTAGGAAATCAAAAGTTTCGTTGTATAAACGTTCACAAAATGCAGAGTAAGATATTTTTATATTCCTTATTTCCCCACGCAGCAATAAAAATAGTCATTTGTGTTTTATGCAGTTTATTCTACCATTTATTTTCCCGCTTCGACAAGAGCTGTAGTGGAGGCACGATAAAAAGTCGGTCAGACGCCGAGTAGTGTACGTAGATACGTATCGGATTTGGGCTAATTAACAAATGGGTATGTTGACTTGCCATAATATTATTAACCAAAAAAACTGTCGTTTCAATGATGAATGAGTTCTTTTATTTTAATTTTGGACAAACAATAAATTTTATTTGTCACCTGATTCGCGCTCTACTGAACACGCGTCGTTTAAATTGAATTTATCAATATGTTGTTATTTTTTTAATAAAAATGTTTCTGATTAATTATTAGTTAATAACTTAATTTTATCAGATCAATAAGTTACAAGACAAGATTGGAGTTCACTCCAGAGCTGTGATAGTATTACAGAAAGGGGAAACTACTACGACATAGGTAACCAAAACTTCGCCTTAGTTGTGAAAGTTATAATTACTATTAATTAAATGTAACAAAGACAAAAAAAGGTGTAATTAAGTATCTATTGAGGGAAGATAACATATTAATATTAAATGTGTTCCGAGAAATTGTGCCTATTATAGCTATTAATATTTTGTCGGGTCTCCAACGATCGCGCGATAATGGGTATATCGGAGCGAAACATAATGACAAGACAATCGATCTGCTGTTTATTGGATGCAAGATTATGATTATAAAGTAACGAGATTTTGGAGCCAAGGACCTACATAGTTAACAGATAATATAACATAAAATGGGAGACTTATGGTGCACTGGCGCTATAAAACGTTATTGAACAATTTGTAACATTCAGTGTGGAAGCAAAAATCATGTTTTAAAATGTTAGCTAATGTTACAATTTGATCGGTAAAGTTTTAAAACACCGGTGAGCACCCATTATGTTGACCAGTAGGCTTCTTGTGGCTGTGATGATGATGATAACATAAAATGATATTAACCGATCAGGGATATTGTTAGTTTAGTTTTTATTTAGTTTTTAATTTTTATAGTTAGTAAAGTTTTAATTAATTTCATGTAATTTAGTTATGTATTGTAACAATAAATTAAATTAAAAGATATCCCGATCAGGGTAAATGAGACTATACCCTGTCACAGACTGATACCTTGATAATGTCGTACAGCGTACTACACAATGTAATTAGGTTTCGAACTTGTGCTGTCGTCTGTACATCTAAATATACATAATTAATTAGTTTACAAGTTTTGTATGAAAATTTACTGTTTTAAAATTAATTTAGGATCATGTATAAATTAACAAACTATTTTATGAAAATAGTTAGTAGTTTTCGTAGGAACGCGGTCTCTATCCAAACTGTTTTAATTAGAACTTTAACGTCACGTAAGATACAAGAGAAATTCGCCAGCTGTTTCTGTGAATATATGTTTCAAGAATATAATATATTTAAATAGCAGGCTGTCTTAGGTTTTTTCTGAAACAACGAATATAGTTACCTCCTACCATCCTATTATCTAATCTGTACGTTATCTGCGAGTAGCATAAAATATTTCAGAGTTAAAGACAAATTAAGTTCCAATCTGTCTTTTATATTCCTTAAGTTGAATAGTGACAGCGTCAGATTTAGCATGTCATTAACTTTAAAACGTAATTCTGCAATTCAGCGTAAGTCCATATGTGATAAAGTAGTGGCAAGTGGTATATGTGTCGTAATTAATAAAATCGTAAAGTCAAATTATGTCGCACTACAAAAAAGAATGTGCCAACGGTGTTACTTTCCTAGTATGTCGTAAAAGGCTGAAATATGGAGTGTGTGGGTTGCGATGGGTCACCTTTCACTGCTTTTACATTTTCTTTTCTGAAAACTACTTTTTCAACGAATGTGCCACGCCATTGCCTACTTTTAAACATTTTTTTAATGTTGAAAAAAGTAATAATTAATTAGTATAGTTCGGACTATGACATGGGACTATTTAAGAGGTACATTAGAGGTCTCATAAGAGGTGGGCAACGCATTGGTAGCGACCCTGGTGTTGCTGATGTCCATACGCGGCGCGGCGACCACTTTCCATCAGATAGTCCGCTTGTCTGTCTTCCGTATAACATAAAAAAAACACACAATAAGCTTTTGCCAACAGATGTTCTTTAGATTTGTATGTGTTAGGGAGGCTTAATAACCCTTATCTTCACGCAAGGAGCGTATCGCTTGCACTTTACGAGTCTGAATGCGTCTAGACTATATTGTTCGTAGGTGGAGAGGCTTAAGTCGAATAGGGGAAGTTGTAAGTCAAACACATCAATTGTTCCATCGTTACTTAATGATATGCTGCGGTAGTTTCGAAACTGTGGGCTATTTTACTATTCAGTTATTAAGTTAACAATACTAACTTTGTTAGATAATTAACGCTAACACTAATTTTAATAACCTGTTGCTCTGAGAGTGAGTTATGTGTTAGACAACGGCTTTAGGCAAGTGTGTCTATTTTGGAAATTACTTTCAGTTGTTTCTGTTGTTTATTTTCAGTAGTATAGTAAGATTGCAGTTAGCAATAAGGCCGCCTTGTTGCAGTTTACCTAGTCTGTAAGTTATCTATGTATACTGTGTCCTATTTTTGTGTCTTGCAAATAAAGCATATTCTTTTCTATTCTAGTATTTTGTTTGTTCATTTGTTTTTAGTAGGTAATACTTTTCATTATTAATATATTGTATGATACTTGGTTGTAGAGTGAAGTTTCAGAGATTCTATGTGTCAGATAAATTGTTAATGACGAACACAAGAGCAGTCCAGGACATAGGGTTTTTTTAAATTAATAGAACTTACACACAACATTCATTATTATAAATAAACTGTTTATAAATAAAATCGATGCAACTTTTGGTATATTAATAGGTAATAATTAATTAATTAAGTAATCGTGATAATGAATACAATACAATATCATAAAATGAAAATGGTAGCCGTATTAAGACTTTCATTATTAAAATAACAATGAGGTTTAATAACTTTTAAAATAAAATAACTAGAACGTTCAACTGCTCATCTTTCAAAGTTGGATCGGCAATAGAAATTGGAAACGTCTGTATGATGAGTCAACAAAGTTGCAGAGAGATCAATTTTAAAATACGGTTGTGTTTCAGACAAGTTCCGAACCAGTTCGATAGATGTGAGAACTGAAGAAAGAATGACTAAACAATTTCTCAAACGTTAACGTTCTTTGACTTGTGCAGATCTGATGGTTGTTGCTCCTAAAAATAATATCTACTAGGCTTAGGCGAGCAGACCACACAGTGTGAAATGAGTTTGAAACTATATTAATTTTTACTGTTTTTATTACGAGAATAATCTCTCAGAACGATTCCACACAATGTTATCTACATATCATAAGGATTAAATATATTTTTTGATGAGGGGCATATTGTTTCTTATCAAACAATTTACATAAAAAAAAGTGTTATTAAACATTTGAGTTGGTACTATTTGTGAATGAAAATCCGTTCGGTAGTTTTTTTGACTTTGTCGTGTTCATTCAGACCCGGCGCGGTAGTTTTTACTTTACAATATGTAGTGATAATCACAAAAATTTATTTTATTTATTGTAGAGAACTTGGCTTATATTTAACGGCACCGAAAGTATAAAGCAACAAGGAGTTATATCGTTAAATCGGGTGCGCCATTATAGTTTTCTTGAAAGCAAGCAACATAGTTTCCGTTGCATGCGAGCTTTATAATGATACCAGTTATTATAAGAAGTTGAAGGTGTTAGCGCCACAACAATTCAGAGCTTACTTTGAAGTTGTCAGACTTTATGATAAATTATTCTTTGCATCGATTTTTTCAAGTTTCTACAGATTTTAAAACTTGTATCTAACGTTTTGTTATATATTTATTATGTTTGTTATGAGTTTCTTATCATAGTAGTTTCGAACAATTATCACAAAACGGAAGGAGATATTGCATTAAAGGAACTCTTTAAAATGCACTCTTTTGCCAAGACAGCTTCAAATAAAGTGCACATAATTGTCGAGGTGAGTGTAGTACGCGGTACAGTCGCAATTATTTACCGGCGAGACATAGGGGAATGAAGAGGTCTTGAGTCCGCGCCAAGAGCGCCGCAGCCGCGCCCGCCGCCCGCCACACCGTCGCGGCCTCGCCAACCGTGTTAAGAACTCTAACTACTTATAAATATAGGACATGCACATATGAACCACTTTTATCATTAATTATGCAATCGCAAGCAATTCTGTTAATTAGATTGACAACTTAAGGAACCCGTTGCAATATTACACTATATTGAACATATACCAACGCTCCTAGAATACGTAGTCATTAAACAAGCGCCGAGTACGTTTCGCACGCATGGTCGATACTGTGCCTAATTAGTTCGAAGTTTTCCTCGATTTTTCAAAAATCGTTTTATGATAGCACATACCAGGAGCTCAATACAGTTCATCAAGCTCATAATTACACTCAATCGTCAATGCAAAGCTGAAAAAATTTACCTTATAAAAACTTTTATTTAAAAGTTAATTCAATATCGGAAAAAGTAAGGTCGGATATACAAAAGTATGCTAATGTGGTACCGCGAGCGGTAAATGTACAGTGTATTCTTTATATTTGTAGATACATAAATTATTGGATCGCCAAAATAAAATAAAAAACATATTTTCATTCGACCACCACTTCGTAACAGAATGGTGGTTTCCGTGAAGGACGGAAAATAAATGTGATATATTAGGGCTCTTTTTGTAATATTTTCGTGATATTATATCAAAACGACGCGCGACGCAGGCGAAACATTTATTTGATACAAATCGACTTGATGTATCAAATTTTATTGAGAAATGCACTTATGCAATTGAGCTATATAGGTAGGTATAATACTGGCGAATCTTGCATCAGATGTTTCGTTATTTCCACGAGCAGTATTCTTCTTCGTGAAATACATTCTTTGAGATAAGTTTTACTTTCAACCGCGTTTATTACCGTACTTCGCCCTTGGTAACGTGTTCTTTTCGTTTTATTTGTTGAGAGCCAGCCTTTTTTCATCCGCATGAGATTTGTGTTTGATATCATAAAGGACCAATCTATATATATAAAAGAGAAAATCACTGACTGATTCATCACGAAATCTCCGAAACTACAAGTGCCAGGAGTCTCAAATTTTGCATGGGGGTTCCTTTTGGGGCGTAGGTGCTCACTAAGAAAGGATTTTTGGAAATTCATCCCCTAAGGGGGTAAAACGGGGGTGCAAAGTTAGTATGAAACTTTGCCGTTTTTGAAGTTATTCGAATGAAATTCAACATAAAGGTTCTTTACTGAAAAGCATGAAACATGAGTAAAATATTTTTTTCAAAATTCATCCCTTAGGGGGTTAAACGGGAGTGCAAAAATAGTATGAAACTTTGCCGTTTTTAAAGTTATTCAAATGAAATTCAGCATCAAGGTTCTTTATTGAAAAGCATGAAACATGAGTAAAATATTTTTTTCAAAATTCATCCCTTAGGTGGTTAAACGGGGGTGCAAAGATAGTATGAAACTTTGCCGATTTTGAAATTATTCAATTGAAATTCAGCATGAAGGTTCTTTATTGAAAGGCATGAAACACGAAGAAAATATTTTTTCAAAAATAATCCTTTAGGGGATTAAACGGGGGTGCAAAGTTAGTATGAAACTTTGCCGTTTTTGAAGTTATTCAAATGAAATTCAGCATTAAGGTTTTTTGAAAGGCGTGAAACACGACAAAAATATTTTTCTCAAAAATCATCCCTTATGGGAATAAACGGGAGTGCAAAGTTAGTATGAAACTTTGCCGTTTTTGAAGTTATTCAAATTAAATTCAGCATGAAGGTTCTTTATTGAAAGACATGAAACACGAGTAAAATATTTTTCTCAAAAATCATCCCTTATGGGTTAAACGGGGGTGCAAAGTTAGTATGAAACTTTGCCGTTTTTGAAGTTATTCGAATAAAATTCAGCATGAAGGTTCTTTATTGAGAGGCATGAAACACGAGTAAATATTTTCCTCAAAAATCATCCCTTAGGGGGTTAAACGGGGGTGCAAAGTTAGTATGAAACTTTGCCGTTTTTGAAGTTATTCGAATGAAATTCAGCATGAAGGTTCTTTATTGAAAGGCATGAAACACGAGTAAAATATTTTTCCCGAAAATCATCCATTAAGGGCGGTAAAACGGGGATGCAAATTTAGTATGAAACTTTCCGAGTCTAAATATATAAAAGAAGAAACTGACTGATTGGTGACTGACATATCAACGCACAGCCCAAAACGCTGGGTCTAGAGACTCCAAATTTGGCACATAGGTGCCCTATGAAGTCTAGGGGTGCACTAAGAAATGATTTTTCAAAATTCACATCCTAAGAGGGTGAAACGGGGGTCCAAAGTTTGTATGAAGAAACTAGATTAGTTAGACCATTTTATTTGAAAAAATGAGTAAGTACGTGTTTCAGGATTTTTCAAAATTCAACCCCTAGAGGGATGAAATGGGGAGACCAAGCGTCTCCACGTGTATTATCGAGGGCGCTCGACCTAGAAATCTGAGATTTTGTATAGAGATTCCCTTTATGATGTATACAAGGATAGAGACGTGACTTTTTTTAAATTCCCACAAGAACAGGAATAATAAGACTACACGTGTTTTATGGGGTGCGCTCAACCTAGAACGCTCAGATTTTGTATAGAGGTTCCTATTATGATGTAGACAAGGTTGAAGACGGGATTTTTTTATTCCCACGGGAACGGGACAAATTGGACTGCATGTGTATTATCGTGGGCGCTCAACCTAGAACTCCTAGATTTTGTATTAAGCTTCCCTTTATAAAGTAGACAAGGATAAAGATGGGATTTTTTAAAATTCCCACAGGATTCGGAATAATTAGACTACACGTGTATTATAGTAAGCGCTTAACCTGAAAAGTTGAATTTTTTATAGAAATTCCTTATATGATGTTGACTAAGATAAAGTCGTTTTTTTTTTAAATTCCCACGGGAACGAAATTATTGGCATTGTCACTTGACCACGCGGGCGGAGCCGCGGGTAACAGCTAGTCTATATTTATAAAAGAGAAAATCACTGACTGATTCATCACGAAATCTCCGAAACTACAAGTGCCAGGAGTCTCAAATTTTGCATGGGGGTTCCTTTTGGGGCGTAGGTGCTCACTAAGAAAGGATTTTTGGAAATTCATCCCCTAAGGGGGTAAAACGGTGGTGCAAAGTTAGAATGAAACTTCGCCGTTTTTGAAGTTATTCGAATGAAATTCAGCATGAAGGTTCTTTACTGAAAAACATGAAACATGAGTAAAATATTTTTTTCAAAATTCATCCCTTAGGGGGTTAAACGGGGGTGCAAAGATAGTATGAAACTTTGCCGTTTTAGAAGTTATTCGAATGTAACTCAGCATGAAGGTTCTTTATTGAAAGGCATGAAACACGAGTAAAATATTTTTCTCAAAAATCATCCCTTAGTTATTCGAATGAAATACACCACGAAGGTTCTTTATTGAAAGGCATGAAACAAGAGTAAAATATTTTCTCAAAAAGCATCCCCTATAGGGTTAAACGAGGGCGCAAAGTTAGTATGAAACTTTGCCGTTTTTAAAGTTATTCAAATGAAATTCAGCATTAAGGTTCTTTACTGAAAAGCATGAAACATGAATAAAATATTTTTTTCAATATTCATCCCTTAGGGGGTTAAACGGGGGTGCAAAGATAGTATGAAACTTTGCCGTTTTTGAAGTTATTTGAATGAAATTCAGCATGAAGGTTCTTTATTGAAAGGCATGAAACACGAGTAAAATATTTTTCTCAAAAATCATGCCTTAGGGGGTTAAATGGGGGTGCAAAGTTAGTATGAAACTTTGCCGTTTTAGAAGTTATTCGAATGTAACTCAGCATGAAGGTTCTTTATTGAAAGGCATGAAACACGAGTAAAATATTTTTCTCAAAAATCATCCCTTAGGGGGTTAAACGGGGGTGCAAAGTTAGTATGAAACTTTGCCGTTTTTGAAGTTATTCGAATGAAATACACCACGAAGGTTCTTTATTGAAAGGCATGAAACACGAGTAAAATATCTTTCACAAAAATCATCCCTTAGAGGGTTAAACGGGGGTGCGGAGTTAGTATGAAATTTTGTCGTTTTTGAAGTTATTCGAATGAAATTCAGCATGAAGGTTTTTTATTGAAAGGCATGAAACACGAGTAAAATATTTTTGTCATAAATCATCCCTTAAGGGGTTAAACGGGGGCGCAAAGTTAGTATGAAACATTGCCTTTTTTGAAGTTATTCGAATGAAATTCAGCATGGCGGTAAATGAGTAAGTACGTGTTTCAGGATTTTTTCAAAATTCAATCCCTAGAGGGATGAAATGGGGTGACCTACTACTAAGGTTGCCAGATGTCCGGTATTTAAGCGTACAGTCCGGTATTTTCGAGGCCTGTCCGGTAAAAAATAAATGGTCATACCGGACAGAACAATGTCCGGTATTTTGAGGAAAGTCGGTACTACTGGTCACAAGCGGCCTACAAAAGTAGGCATATGAAATCCATCTAACGCAAATCTGTTTGTTACTAATATAGTTGATTAACGGGATTTTATAAAATTCCCACAGGATCAGGAATAATAAATAAGACTACATGTGTATTATGGGTGGCGCTCAACCTATAAAGCTGGATTTTGTATTGAGGATCCCTTTATGATGTTGACAAGGATAAAGATGGGATTTTATGAAATTCCCACGGGAAAGGGAGTTATGGGGTATTTGGTGAGGTATCAATAAAAAATTGTTCGACTTACATGAACGATTTATGAGTCCAAATACACAAGCATAATGCACAAGAAACAGAAGGAAAGATAAAGAAAGCACAGCACAGAAGCAAGTACACACACAGAAAACTAACAACAATTAAAAGCGTGAGCAATAATAATTAATAATTAATGGCACCGAGCTAACAAAGCAATGATTGATTCATTGATGAATGATTGCGTGTCAGGCATAGACTAGGACCAAGTATAAGAATGGACAGATTAAATTTTAGAACGACAATGAAACTGTCTTTGCTCTCTGTCTTGCTTATAGCAACATTCAGTGTGAAAAAAAGAAACAAACATAGACAAACATCACCGTCTAGAACGTCAGCGTGTCAACTTTTGAGACATTTGGTAGCCGCTTGGATATCAAAGCTCGTGTTGGATTTTTTGTGTTTTGAGGTGATAATTGGACTTTTTATAAAGAAAAATTGTGATACGGATTTTCGTTTTGAACCATAGCTTGCGTAGCCATTGGTTGTAAGAGTAGAATGGGTGTTACAACGGAAAGCGATCAAAGGATATCTTTTCATAGGTAAGTTATCGACTACATGATTTATATTTTTTGTGCAGGAAATACATTACATGATCGGTTTTTGTAAAGTTAATTGAACCCTAAAGACGATGCAGACGCATAATTTCAACAAACCCATTACTTTTATACAAAGATTTGATTTTATACATTACGTTTATTGAGCTTTGACAGATGATGTACCTTAAATATTGTAAGTAGAGTTGTCACATTGTATCGATAAAATAATAAATTGTATGCGTTTTTATTAAGGTTTAATTTATTCCTAGTTCTCTTGCCCATTGGGATGAGGGTTAGTTAGATAAGAGTAATCAAAGTAATATAGATCTTGTGTTTTTCAGGTTTCCTGACACTAATATAAGAAACAAGTGGATTAAGAACATAAAACGAGATAATTGGACACCTTCGCCATATTCTCGCCTGTGCTCATTACATTTCGATGTATCTTGCTATCGGGCAGGTAATTTAGATGAACACGCTACGGAGTATTATGTGACGTTTAATCATAAACATATTAGAAATCATTTTAATAAACTAGTCTTATTTAGTGGTCAGTAGATGCAGTAAATAACTAAGCATCAAGCACTTTAAGTAAATTCCTGTAAGTCTTTGTTTATTGTTTTTTGATCCCTAGTTGATTTTTTTAAAATAAGAATTGTTAAATTGGTGACATTATACGGATTATTTAACAATTCCTATTAGATATTATAATTATTATTACATGTGTGTATAATGATTACAAAATGATCATGATTATGATGTATGATTTTATTTAATTTAAATATTTTGAATAAAAACCTTATAAGTACCTATTTGCTTTATTTATTCTTCACCCGCATTGAGTGTAGGTAATCTTTTTATTTGGCATATTTAAAAAAAAACATAAATACCTAAAGTTACTGATAGATGAGTATTTGACATTCCTATCGATAGGTGTCGATAGTGTGTATTTAATTGTTAAAGAATATTTCTGTCAGCAATATTGATTTATAGCTGGACTGGGACTGAATAAAAAACATAGACCAACCCTTTGAGCTGCTTATCTTCCCAGGGTATGTCGTAAAAGCCGACGTGATCATACCCACTCCAACATCGGACTGTCATCGGAATGTTCGTCATTGGTAATCTTGGAACGAATATCAGGCTGCTCTGGTTTGACTAAATGACTTATGGTTCTACTCACCCCGATAGGGAAACTAGGGGGTTATGCATCTGTTTCTGTCTTTAATCATTTGTTTTTGTCAAGTGTTCTCAGATCTTAAAATGAACATTAAATATTAAATCGATATTTGTCGATAAAGACACGGCACATCTCTAGTGATCCTATATAAAAAAACAAAAGTTTATATAGCATACTGGCTTCATGAGCACAAAAGACGTTATAGACAATGATATATCTATCTCTTTTTTACATAAGACGGCACATATTAGTGTGAAAGACAATACCCATGTATTTCTTTCGTCTAAAATACAATCCGTCCATTCTTATACTTGGTCCTAGGGCATAGATCTCGACTGTAGCGCCGTTTGCGCCTCTGGCCGCGGTGCGCGGAACTAACTGGCACGGTTTGCATAATACCACACGTCAAGTGAACGATTTGATCATCCGATTATTTATCGGATGATTTAGTTAATTAATTGTGTATTGTAAATAAATATATATATAAATAATTTTAGTATTGTAAATAGTGCATTGTGTAAATATAAATTAATTATGTAGGTAGGTATAAATAAATTACTTGTGTGTAAATATAAAATAAGATTTAATATTATACAATTTATAAATATAAGTGAAAGTGAAAATATAATAAATAATAATGTAAGTTACCTACATCACTCCCCTCCAGAGACCGTGTCTACGGGCGATAGAAGTTAGTAAATTTTACACGTCGCCCATAGCGTGTCGTTACTGTACGGGTAGTAGGTTCAGGTTCCGTGTAGTGGTTAGGATGTTTCACCAATGGAGTGGTAGTGTTAGAATGTTTTACCGAAGGAATTGTATTGTCGGTTAATAAATATGCCGGTTTTAAGCGATTTATAGAAATATTAACATCCTTTCCTTTTAGATGGATCTTAAAAACTTTAGGACCTCTTTTTAAAACTTTGAATGGTCCATTATAGGCATTTTGAAGTGCTCCTTTCAATGTGTCGTCTCTAATAAAAACGTGTGAGCAAGTATTCAAATCCTTATAAATAAAAACTTTACTCGAACCATGGTGCGACGTTGGAACCGGTTTTAAATTTTCGACAAAGGAACGTAAGCGCGCGGAAAAATCGTTTATGTCAGTGGTGTGACCGATAGTTTTGTCACCAAAGAAATCACCTGGCATTCGCAAGGTCTCTCCGTATACGAGTTCAGAAGAGGTAGCTTGCAGGTCGTCCTTAATTGCGTTACGAATGCCTAATAATACTATTGGTAACGTTTCCGTCCAGTTCGAGTTGTTGTGACAAGTTATTGCCGTTTTGAGCTGCCTATGGAACCTTTCGACAAGGCCATTGCATTGAGGGTGGTAAGCGGTAGTTTTTCGATGTTTAAAGCCAATAAACTTAGACAGTGACTGGAACAGAGCTGACTCGAACTGCCTACCACGATCGGTGACGATGTCGGTGGGGCAACCAAAACGAGACACCCAGCTTGAGACAAAAGCTTTGGCTACGGACTCTGCTGTAATTTCGGTAAGCGGGACAACTTCAGGCCATCGCGTGAAACGATCGACTATTGTCAGGCAGTACCGATAACCAGCGGATGGAGGTAATGGACCGATAAGGTCTAGGTGGACATATTTGAAGCGTGCTTTCGGCAGATCGAGAGTACCTAACGGTGACGATACATGCCGAATGACTTTGGCACTCTGACAGGCCAAACATGCCTTAGACCATTCGCGACAGTCTCGTCGCATCGTTGGCCATACATATCGCTGGGCTACCAACTTAGCGCTAGCGTTAGCACCGGGGTGGCTAAAACAATGAAGATTGTCGAAAACTTGTTTGCGGAACGGTTTTGTGACAAAAGGCCTAGGGGTTTTGGTACTGAGGTCACAGTATAACGATGACTGACTCCCAGGTATTGTCACTTTTTCTAAACGAAGAGAAGTTTCGCCGTTCAAAAGTTTGGCTAATTCTGGATCTTCGATTTGGGACTTAGATAGGTCTTCTAGATTAACTGGCATCTGCAATTCATCGACACGGGAAAGCGTATCGGCGACGACGTTGTCTTTCCCTGCAATGTGTTTAATATCGGTGGTGAATTGAGATATAAAATCTAAATGCCTAAACTGTCGTGGAGAACTGTTGCGTTTTCGTTCGTGAAACGCGTAACACAACGGTTTATGATCGGTATAGATCGTGAAGTGTTTTGCCTCTAACATGAACCTAAAATACTTAATGCTCTGGTATATGGCGAGCAGCTCGCGGTCGTATGGAGAATACTTCCGTTGAGATTGGCTCAGTTTGCGTGAGAAAAACGCTAGAGGTTGCCAAGCACCATCCTTGAGCTGTTGTAAGACCGCGCCCAATGCAGAATCCGACGCGTCAGTAGTCAAGGCGAGTTTAGCCTGAGGATCAGGGTGTGCTAACAAAACTGCATCACAAAGACTTTTCTTACACTCCTCGAAAGCTGTTAATGAGGGTCCTTTTATATCAACAGGTTGAGAGCCTTTGACGGAACCAGTCAATAGAGCATTCAGTGGAGCTTGAACCTGGGCAGAGTTTGGCAGAAAACGCCTATAAAAATTGATCATGCCGAGGAACCTACGTAGCTGTTTGACGGTTTTTGGTACAGGAAAATCCTCAATAGCCTGGACCTTACTTCTCAGTGGCCTGGCACCAGCAGAAGAGATGGTATAACCTAGAAAAGATACCTCTGGCTGCCCGAAAACGCATTTGGCGGTATTGATTAACACGCCATAATCCCTCATTCTGGCGAACAGCTGGCGCAGGTGATCTTGGTGTTCTGCTTCCGATTTGGAGTAAACTAAAAAATCATCTAAGTATGGATAGCAGAAGTCGAGCCCGCGCGTCATTTCGTCAGCAAAACGTTGGAACGTTTGGCCAGCATTTCGCAAACCAAACGTCATAAAGGGAAATTCGTATAATCCGAAAGGCGTAGTTATCGCGGTCTTAGGTATATCTTCTTTGGCGACAGGGATCTGATTATACGCTTTTACTAAATCGACGGTGGAGAAAATCTTACAACCGGATAAGCTATGGGAAAAATCGTGGATGTGGCGGATAGGATATCTATCGGGTATAGTCCGCGAATTTAGGAGCCTATAGTCGCCACATGGACGCCAACTGCTATCTTTCTTCGGTGCAAGATGAAGTGGTGAAGACCAAGGACTGTCTGAAGGACGGGCAGTACCACTAGCCAGCATTGCGTCGAATTCGAGCTTGGCAATTTTGTACTTGTCGGGGGCTAATCTACGCGGTGTAGACGAAACGGGTGGTCCTGGAGTGGTGCGAATATAGTGTACTGTGTTGTGTTTGGGTTGGTGTGGCGCGCCCGCTGGACGTGTGATTTCAGGGAACTCACCGAGAATGCTGTCATACTTACCGACGCCAGTCAAGACCTTTACACTTGAAACAAGGCTGTCTGTAAAAGAAATAGAAGCTACAGCGGATACATTAGTGACACTATCTACTAAGCGTTGATTTCTAATGTCTACAATTAAATTAAAAAATGACAAAAAATCTACGCCTATAATAGCCTTGGTTACATCAGCTATAATGAATTGCCATACAAAATCGCGACGCAGGCCAAGATTTAAACTTAATTGCACAGTACCGTAAGTGTCTATAGTGGAACCATTGGCTGCACACAGTTGATAGCTTGTCTTCGCACGGCGTTCGTGAAAGGTGGATCGTGGAATGACACATAAATCACTTCCTGTGTCTACAAGGAATTGAACCTTAGATCTACGGTCCGTCACGAACAAGCGACCACTTTTGTTAGGGCAATCGTCAGCCGCCATTACCGACCGCCCTGAGGGTTTTCCGCCTTAAAATCACAGGGGGAGATACACTTGCTGGCTTTGCTTCCAAATTTGGCGTGATACCAGCAAAGGGGGTGCTTTCTGTAACGCGAGTTGGATCTCGAGCGAGTCGATGAATTACCCCGATGACGTTGGTTGGATCGGCTGCGGGACCTGGATCTATCTGCCATCATAGCATCAACCTTCCTTGTAAGCGCGGCGATCTGTCGAGCCATGTCCTCTATGAGGTTTGTGGACGAGCTTGCGGAAGATGTAGCGGCAACAACTGGAGCAGGTGGAGCGATATCCTGGATCCTATCAGCTAGTTCAGCTAGGGTCTCCAGAGGAGACGTGGTCTGGGAAGCTATGATCTGCTGCATGTTGTGTGGTAGACGGCTGGTCCAGATCGTTTTGACGAAATCCTCTGGAACGCCGGGTCCTGCTAAGTTCTGTAGGTGGCGTAGGAACTGGGACGGTTTCCTGTCCCCGAGTTCTTCTTCTATAAGGAGTTGTTTCACCTTCTTCTCCTTGGATGCAGAAAGCCGCTTAATCAGCTCGGTCTTGAGCTTTTGGTACTTGTTAGTGTCAGGGGGTGAGACTATGAGGTCTTCTACTTCAGCTGCATATTGGTTGTCGAGTTGAGATATGACGTAATAAAATTTCGTCGTGTCGGCTGTGATGTTGGAAATCGCAAATTGGCCTTCTAATTGTGCGAACCATATCGCAGGCTTGTCCGCCCAAAAAGGTGCAACTCGGACTCCGACACGACAAATGTCGGATGGTGCTGTGGAACCGTGTCCTTGTGAATTGACGTCACGTCGGTGACGCGTAGAATCTTCTTGAACGGTCTTTACTGAATCGTCACTATCGCTTGCCATCTTAGATAAAATCACGTCGGGGTCACCAGTTATGGGGTATTTGGTGAGGTATCAATAAAAAATTGTTCGACTTACATGAACGATTTATGAGTCCAAATACACAAGCATAATGCACAAGAAACAGAAGGAAAGATAAAGATAGCACAGCACAGAAGCAAGTACACACACAGAAAACTAACAACAATTAAAAGCGTGAGCAATAATAATTAATAATTAATGGCACCGAGCTAACAAAGCAATGATTGATTCATTGATGAATGATTGCGTGTCAGGCATAGATCTCGACTGTAGCGCCGTTTGCGCCTCTGGCCGCGGTGCGCGGAACTAACTGGCACGGTTTGCATAATACCACACGTCAAGTGAACGATTTGATCATCCGATTATTTATCGGATGATTTAGTTAATTAATTGTGTATTGTAAATAAATATATATATAAATAATTTTAGTATTGTAAATAGTGCATTGTGTAAATATAAATTAATTATGTAGGTAGGTATAAATAAATTACTTGTGTGTAAATATAAAATAAGATTTAATATTATACAATTTATAAATATAAGTGAAAGTGAAAATATAATAAATAATAATGTAAGTTACCTACAGGAGTAATAGGACTGTAAGAGTATCTCATCCTAGAAAGCTGAAATTTTGTATAGAGGCTCCCTTTATGATGTTGACATTGTTGACAAAGATAAAGTCGTTTTTTATTAGTTCCCACGGGAAAGAGAAAAATATGACTGCACGTGTATTATCGTGGGCGCTCAACCTAGAACGCCTAGATTTTGTATTAAGCTTCTCTTTATAAAGTAGACAAGGATAATAAAGACAAAATTTTTTAAAATTCCCACAGATTCGGAATAATAAGACTACACGTGTATTATCGGGAGCGCTCAACCTAGAAAGCTGTTTTTTTTATAGAGATTCCCTTTATGATGTTGACAAAGATAAAGTTGTTTTTTTTAAATTCCCACGGGAACGAACTTATTGCCATTTTCACTTGACCACGCGGGCGGAGCCGCGGCTAACAGCTAGTATGGTTAATAAAAATAGAGTTACCTTTTTATTTCATACTATCATTTGATTTAGCGTAAAAATCGAATAATTTAATATAAATTCCATTCCTTTCAGTCCGTGCAAGTAGTATATATTTTTGTAAATAAATACATTTAGCTAGAGTAATGAAACATATCTGTCATGTGTATTATCTGGAATTGTTGAGTGTTGGCTGTTATCTATAAAAACCATAACCAAAGCAAAAGTTAAGTAGATAATAATAAGAAAGAATTTTACGATAAGCATCTTGTAGTATGACTTTTTCGCGTTATTTTACAACACTACTTAGGGGTTTCTTCACTTCCAGTCTATTTTGCTAGCGGGATATTTTAATTTCGCCTTGAGGCGTAAAAGCTGTGCAGCGGAAAGATAATAGCGGTTCTTAAAATAAAGCCTTTGTGTCATTATTCTGCGACATAACGCCAGTGACGACGGCGAGGTCGGCGAAATGTCTGAGAAGCGTCGATCTGGACTGACCCGAGTCTTTTATATTCAAGCTATATTCATGAAACGGCGGGATATAGCCTTCCGAAATTGTTTATAACAGGTGAAACACGGCCTCTTTCCGTCTTACGTAGATAGTCTATTGTTGCTGCTTTTATCCTGAGACGAGAAAACCTAGACGCGTCTGAAGTGATATTTTTAGGTCACAGCTTTATTGTGTTACCAGAACGTGTTTCAGATATCCTTCATACTCTTTTTATAAAACACTACTCGTCTCTATCGTATCTTGAAATGTTTTTATACTTATTATATTTGTTTAACATCGAGAAAATAAATGAACCAATCTCATGGTAATCAGTAAAAGTCCACTCACAACCTGAAAAGTCTTAAATGCCTTCAAAAGAACAGGAAGAAAGGAACAAGGAAGAATTAGGGCTTCCACTCACCACAAGAAATGCAACGTCATAATTATCGCTACTTTATGCCGTCATATTCTGTGAGAGGGTTACTGGCTCGCTCGGGAAGCTCATTTACGAGCCTCTACTAGTTATCGGCAGTAAGCTCTACCGCTATTAATGTCAATTTTCGGTATAAACTTTGACGACCTCCGTGGCGTAATGGTTACCACGCCAGACCGCCACGCAGGAGGTCCCGGGTTCGAATCCCAGTCGGGTCATGATGAAAAACGAACTTTTTCTGATTGGCCTCGGGTCTTGGATGTTTATCTATATATGTATTTGTTATAAAATATAATATCGTTGAGTTAGTATCCCATAACACAAGTTTCGAACTTACTTTGGGGCAAGCTCAATCTGTGTAAATTGTAAAAAAAAAAAAAAAAATAAACTTTAGTTAAGTAGTGTTAAAATTTGGATACAGTTAAATCAACAAAGCGAAAGAGTATAATGGTATTCGCCCATCTAATTCCGTCGGTAGGATTAGCAATTCGTGAATAGGCCGAACAAATAAAATTAATTTACAAACAGAATAGGCTACCCAAACCAACGGCTTTGCATTGTATAAAATAATGTAAGCAGCACCGCATTGAAAATTATCAAAAGGTTATTCACGTGGTTCTACGTGATTATTCACAAATGTTCGTAGAAAAAGCATAATGTTGGTACGACATACATATAAGATTGAGATAAGGGGATGTAGGACATAACGTGTTCAGTTCCCGCCCGGGCGGACAGCGCGGCGTGCTTCGCACAAAAAGCGTTTTTTTATGTATGCAAATTTACCTGTCGGATTTTTTATACGCATAAATGTTTGCCGTGAAAACGACGATATTTGCCGCGTAAGCAGAATAGTTGCGGTGAGTGGGGTTCAGGCCTACTTAGAACACGTCGACGCTGTAATGGATGTTCGGATGTATTGCGGCTCGGGCTCGAGACGAATGTTTGTTCTGAGTTTCAGTTGTATTATTGATACCTTTGTTCCTCCCAGTTCTGTTTCGGGAAGCATTCGTTGTGTACGGACTCCAAATATACGGATATTAGTTTTAAACCTGACGCTGTGCCAAAAATGAGAACGCAAGGTTCAACTAAGTATTCCAAGTTCCTAACTACTTTGTGTTTAAATGGATAGACATAAAAATGTCATACATTTAACTTGCGGTAATTTAATTTAGTTCGTAAATACTCATTAATTAGTTTTTACTCTTTGAACCTGCAATATTCGATACTGAATTGAATTGCCTACTAAAAGTCCACGACGGCTTCGCTTTCAAAGTCAGAAAATAATATCCAAGAAAATCTAAGCGGATTCGGAAGTACTGTGAAGTTAATAGTATGGTTTTAAGTTTCTACAGTAAAGTAATATCAAGTTGTTTGTTGCAAGTGCTACTTTTTGCGACTCAATCCGCTTACTCTGCTACGCATTGACGCAATATTGTTACGTATGTATATACTGCACTGAATTTTATGCGACATATTATCCGTTCTATTTGAATTGCGCTGACAGCACAGCATAAATACTTTGTTGGAAGAAATAAAATAGTAGATTGTGTGACGTTATCTTAGAGGATTTTGTGGTAACATAGTGTATGTTAATGTATGTAACCTCTGATGTACACGGAGTCAAACAACTCGCAGACCAGAATAGGAATGATCTTTAAAAAAAGGGTCTGATTTTGTGAATAGTAAGATAAAAACAGTCATAGCATACCGAGCCGCGGTAGGATTAGAAAAAGAATATTAATGGGATTAGGATTTCAGATTTCTTACTCACCGAATTTCCAAGGTATATCACTTCATAAGTAACTTAACTACCAACTTCAAAACTCAACCCCTTTCGAGTTATAAAGTCTTATAGCATTGAAATAAAAATAAAAACAGAGATTGTCTATTTCACAATCATAAAAATATACTGGCGCTCAGTTAAAAGTGCGCTTGTCCTATTTTATTGCCAAGGGACTGGTCACGTTGTTTTCATAACATTTAAGAGCATCTGCTTCCCGATACAAATGGCGTGTCATTTTTAAGGACCGCTCAAATTCGCTACTATCACGTCTCGCGAATTAAAAATAATCTCGTCATTAAACGTGTCCTTTTGTCGTTGCAAACATAATGAAATTTTGTCTAATTCAATATTATTTTCTTTAAGTAAAATACGTGTAACTTTTCTGACCTTGTTTCAGAAAATACCACGAAATACCCTTGATTTTCGAACCTGCAAAAGACAACGTGAATCGGCAAAATTAAGGTTTACTTTGCCGCGCGATTGAAGTTGACAGGTGATATTTTAGATAACAGTGTTGCCTGCCGTAAGTACAGATTATATTTAGAATAAAAAATAAAAAAATAATTTGTTCCAGTTGTATTTTGCGAGTGAAAGACGGCAAGTCACCTATTTTTGGTTTTTGACAGCTTCAATTTATAGTAATTAATAAGAAGATAATTTTTTTTCTCTCAGAATACTATTATACGTGAAGTAACGTATCATTTAAGAGTCTGTCATTCTTATACATTAATGGTTTTGCAAAACGTTTTATTTTGACACAACAAATAGACACATTTAAATTAATTTATTCGTATAGAGAATTAATCTGTGTTTCTTAGTAGTTTGCAGTAAGACGTGTTTGCCCAAACACTGTTTAGAGGAGGGTGCCTAATATTGCAGGGGATTATTCCAATGCTTCCGCATAGTTTACCCATATATCACGATCAACATCTATTTACCACGACGTGCATATAGTTTAATCAGCTAATTAACTGTAAATAACTTGTCATAATTTTGGAGATTTCTATCAGTAACGGAGATTCGATTTGATGAAGTTCGTGTAATGACATCAAGTAAATAATAATAAAAATTTAAATTCGAATTTATGAATATTTTCTGACGTCTTTTACATGTACTACACAGGATAATAAGTATTTAGGTAACTAACGCAGGTTTTGAAATAAACAAACGAATAAAATAAACCTGTTAATGATAAACTTGTGTTTTCTATGACATTATTCTTTGGAGAAAGAAATCCTTGACTTAGGGTATTTTTGGACCCCGCCGTGACAGGGCGCTCCGCTCGGCTGCCTCCGAACTGATCCAGGTTTTGTTACGGACGATGAATTTTCCCATGCACGCGTATTTTACTGCATTCTATGCTCACCATCTGAAAAGGGTTAGTGATTCTGTGTGTTTTTTATAGTTTCACTTTTCCTAGTTCACTTTAACCCCGACTTCTTCAATTGCAATGAGTACGGGTTGCAAAAGACAGAAATAAAAATTTTAATATGCAGAAATGGAGAATTTTCATACAGCGTATTAAATTTTCAATATCTTAAGTGCATTTGTGTAATGGTGTATTGTGAAACATTGTATCGGAATTGTTGTTACTAGATATTCTAAAGATTCTTCTGTTATTTTCATTCTTATGTAATTACCAAAGCAAATTAGTGTGCTGAAACTACATATATTCACTTCCTTCATTTATTAATTTCGTGGGTTCAATAAATAAACTTTTGGATAGTTGGTGTGTGCTGTGTTTTCGGATCCACTTGACCGCTCACTGACTTAACGATTGTCATCAAAGAAACCCGATATATTAAACACATCGAAATGTTGACTGTGGTTGTCGTTGCTTAACCTAGGAGTTCGTTTTACACGCGGAACTACACCATCGAGCTATATTATTGCTTCGATACTGATTGTAGGATACATCATGTAAATTGTAATCATAAAATCAGTTGAAATCTGACAATGTCAGTTCATTTCATTTCGTCTTTTATTTTGAGTAGTTAGTCTATAACTAGCAGTGCCCGAGACTCGGTTCGCGTGAATTTTGATTTCTTCACAATGTTTTGACCAAATTCAAGTAAATCCAAATAATAAAAAAATATATACCATCCAAATTTTCACCCGTTTAAGGGGTGATTAGGGATAAAACCCATCCTATGTCCTTTCTCAGGTCTCCAACTATCTCCATATCAAACATCTCAATCGGTTCAGCGGTTTTAACGTGAAGAGGCAGTCAGACAGTGTTACCATAATAACCTTGCTGCATTCTGCATAAGTAATTCAAGCAAAGTGATGTCGACTGTTGCATTGTTTAATCACTTGCCGCCTTTTGAGCGTCAAAGGTCTTTTGGAGAGAACATTGAACAGAGGAGTTTTTAGAGTGGTATTGTTGGAATCTAAGGTTGGAATGAGGTCAAGCGTGACCGCAGCGCTCGATGTCGGCAGAGCAGTCGCTGTTCTCAAAATAACAGGCAGCGGGTGTGCTATATTTGAAGTGTCTCACTACTTGAATAATTTATAAGTTCAGCTCGTCTCGGGGTGCACTGCATTTCCGTGGCAAAGCGGCGATACCGGATCAGACCTTTGGGATAAGCGATGACATGGTTCGGAGTAGTTAAGCATATATGATGTTTAGTAATTGCATTACATATTCTCTTAGCTCTATTTTAACTCATTGTTATAAATAGACTTATATAATAAATTAAACTAAGTTACCGCTGCTGGTCCTCTAATAAATACCATATAGAAGGGGTTTAGAGCGTACTCTGCCACTCTGCTCCAATGCGGAACTGTCATCCATCGACTACAGCCGTCACTTAAAGTACAACTCATTACAAAAATGCTTCGAAAATGTATAGAAAACTGTAATAGTATATAGGCTTACGAGACGCCTGTTTGCCACGTTGAAAATACATTTTTTTTAAAAGGATGCGAAGGCGAGACGGTATGAATACCAGAGACATACATAATTTATTTGAACCTTTGAACTATCGTGCGCTACAATTCAATTTACGATATGGTAATTTCTGAACAACAATAAAACATCCAAAACTCATAATGGCCTACACAAAATAAATATTTACGAGTATACTCCATTTATGATTCAATTTCGTAGATGCTACCTGAAATAAGTGAATTTCCATTGGAGCATTTATGAAATGGGCTTGATCGGGGAAGTACCATCTTCTCACAAAAAACTTTTGACGACCTCCGTGGCTTAATGGTCACCATGGAGGAGGAGCAGGACACCCAGGAGGTCCGGGTTCGAATCTTGCTCGGGTCATGATGAAAAACGATTTTTTTCAGATTGGCTTGGGTCTTGGATGTTTAACTAAGTATATAGAAATGTATAGGTATAAAAGAAAGTCGTGTTAGTAACCCTATTTATAACTCAAGAACGGCTGAAGCGATTTGACTGAAAATTGGTGGAGAGGAGAGGTAGCTTAGAACCAGGAGAATGACATAGGATAGGGTAGGGTAGGGCTTCTAAGGTGGAACAAAGTTCACCGGGTCAACTAGTTTGCTATAAAATATACACTGGGCGTCAAAAATAAGTAGTACATCTTTAAAATTGCAATTACTCTTAAACTATAGAAGTTAGAGTTTTGAAATAAAAGTCATTTTATAGCAAATTTAACAAAGTTTTCTAAAAATAATATTTTATTTAGTATTAGTAAAGTTTTACACTGAAAATTAAGAAAAAACTAAAAAGCTAACCATTTTGAAGTAACTATCAAGAACTTAATTTTTACGTTTTGGGCCTTGTTCCCACTTTAGTAACTTGTGTTGCCGCCTCGGGCTCTAATGACATCTTGGAACCGGTTTGGCATGCTGAACACTAAGTTACGGAGGCGGTGTTGAGGAATATTCACCCATTCTTCTATCAGGGCCTGTTTTAGAGCCCTGAGGGTGGCGGGGGGTGGTCTGCGTCTTCTGACTAGCCTCCCAAGCTCATCCCAAGTGTGTTCAATAGGGTTAAGATCTGGGCTTCTTGATGGCCAAGCCATCAAGCTGATGCCAACCTCCTGTACGAGGTGAGCAGTGTGTGGCCGGGCGTTATTATGCATTAGAATCGCTCCATCACCCATATTTACTAAATATGGCCATGCATACTCGATAAGGATCTCTAATGCATATCTTTCACCAGTCAGAGTGCCATTTTCTATGACCACTAGCTCTGTGCGACCCTCTGAAGAGGTGCCAGCCCATACGTGTACAGAGCCCCCGCCG
Organism: Endotricha flammealis; assembly: GCA_905163395.2. NCBI lineage: Eukaryota > Metazoa > Arthropoda > Insecta > Lepidoptera > Pyralidae > Endotricha > Endotricha flammealis. The sequence continues at coordinate 7,094,790 of LR990861.1, read as the reverse complement.
TATTGAACTCTTTCCGAGATGCAACCTTGAATGTATCGGTCACCAGGTCGCCTGTATACTCTCCGCGTTCCATCGGAAGTGAATAAAGAAAACCGAGACTCATCTGTGAACAAAGCTCTTGTCCATTCTTCTTCGCCCCATTGTACGTGTTGACGGGCGTAGCGTAGCCTTGCTACTCGATGCCCTGTCTCAAGTTTGGGGCCATTTGCTGGCCTGTACGACTTCAGGTTGGCTTCAGCAAGTCTTCTCCTCACTGTACTCTCACTAACGTAGTCTCTTCGGGTCTGAAGAAGCTGTTGCTGGACCTTAACTGCATTAAGGTGACGATTTCTTAACACAGTAGAGACAATTAAGCGGTCTTTCAGGTACTAGTGCACCTGGGTCTGCCATTACTTGGTCTCCTTAGATGGTTTCCAGTCTCTTAGTACCTTCGCTTTACTTGCTGCATCGTTCTTAGAGTTACATCCACCGTTCTTGCAGTATGACGCATACTGATGCCTACTTCGAGAAAAGTTATGATTCTTGCACATTCTTCTGGTGAAAGAGGCATGATTAGTGAAGTTTACTCGCTGAAGACACATTTGCTTTTGAATTGCAATTGATTTATCAGCAATAAAGAAAACAATAAAAAACAAAAGTACAAGCCAACAGTTTAAAAAAGAGTGTTTTTGTTTATTAAGTTTTTTTTTCAGTCAATCTTAAAAAATGATATTATGCATAACGTTTTTATTAAATGAAATGAAATTGTCTTTTAACTTTTTTTTATTTCAAAGGTCTAGCTTCTGTAGTTTAGGAGATATTGCAATTTTAAAACTGTACTACTTACTTTTGACGCCCAGTGTAGTTTCGTTGAGTATCCCATAACACAAGTCTCTAACTTACTTTGGGGCTCAATCTGTGTAATTTCTTCCTATGTATTTATTTATTTTATTTAAATATCCTAGTAAATTCAAATATCATTTACTAGCTATTCCCCGCGGCTTCGCTCGCGTTAATTTTATAGCATAGATTTCGTTTGACAACAAAACATCCCATAGCGCGACTTGTGGTGCCATCTGTTGGCTGATAGCATCCCATACAGCACCCTCTATAGTAGAAAAAATATTTTCCCATTGGAATGACATACTTTTACAGGATAAAAAGTAGCCTATGTTGGGCTCTGTACCCCTGACAATATTTATTTATTTATTTATTCTTTATTGCACGATTGAGAGTACAATTGGCGGACTTAATGCCTAAAGACATTCTCTACCAGTCAACCATCGGGTAATGCAGAAACATTGTTGGCGGGACAAAAATTGAAGGGAAATATCTGGTTACCTAAGAACTTATATATACGGCTATAAACATACACATATAAATATATTTTAATAATAAACTTACATATACCTACATACTATATATCTATGCATCTAGTAAAATATTCTGACAAGTATTGACGACTGAAAGAGAGGTGATGGTGATAGTAACGGTAAAAAAAACAAAAAGTAATGGTCGCCAAACACAACAAGAAGAAGAAAACACGGCTTGAAAACGTCAGGGGGAAAAAAAATGTACATACATTCGATCATTTAAAAAAATTAAAAAACATATTTTAAATATTATCTGAAAATTATTAAACGGTTATAAAATTATTTGATTAATTTCATGATATAATAATGGGAGGTCAAGATTCATTGAGGTAAAGTTGTCGAACTGACTGTTTAAAAATAAATTTACTAGAGGACATTTACAATATATATTATTTATATATTTGACAATATATATACAAATTTTGAATGAAGGAATAACAAACAAACAAACTCACTTTCTCATTTATAATATTAGTATGATTTTCTTAAAAATATCCATACGTAAAGCAGCAATGAATTTCGTTCAGTAAGATCTGGAATCCCAACTCGTTTTCTTATCTCTTTTCTATCTATCCCCTTCATTGTAGCAGGCAACGCATTGGTGGCGCCTCTCATGGTATTACTGATGTTTATAGGCGGTAATAACCACTTTCCGTGGTCAATCTATAATCAGGTAGCCTGCTTACTTGATTGCTTTACTTTGCATATGTAATTTTGGCCATACTAACAGCCAGTTACTAAAACGCATTTTTAAAGTTAATGACACATTAAATTAAATAAATAAATATATAGGGACAATTCATACAGATTGAGCTAGCCCCAAAGTAAGTTCGAAACTTGTGTTATGGGATACTAACTCAATGATATTATATTTTTATAACAAATACACAATATAGATAAACATCCAAGACCCGAGGCCAATCAGAAAAAGGTCGTTTTTCATCATGACCCGACCGGGGATCGAACCCGGGACCTCCTAGGTGGCGGTCTGGCGTGGTAACCATTACGCCACGGAAGTCCTCAAATTATAGCTGTTATTGTCACACTAAAGAAGAAAAACTGGGCAAGTACGTGTCGGGCCACGCAGAATGTAGGGTTCCGTATTTCCTGTGCTTTGCTTGCCTTCAGTTGAGTCCAATATCAAATTCTATCACATTTGTAAGTTTTCATCAAAGAAATTTTATTTTACAAGTTCGTCGGCTATTACTCATGGCATGGCGAAACTATAAGGGTTCCTTGTAGTTTACTACGGAACCCTAAAAAGAGATGGCTTGAAACTTATCCATATTTTAAAATTAAAATGCATTACAGAAACTGGCTGTAAATGTATGCAACCGACATCCGTCTGTCGCGACACGACACACCACTCTGTACTGTATAAGTCTGCCTCTAAACATGTAAAGCAAAATTACAGACAGGCACTTAGGCAATAAAATATTGAACAAAGTTAGACATTAGATCACATCTAGAACTATTCAAAATAATAGCTTTATGGCAAAATAACGAAATGTTTAGAACTATACGACTCCCAAACATGGAATATGGAAGGTATCAAATATATTACTGCTATACCAAATGGTATACCTATGATAAAGCATTGAGGAAATTTGCTAGCCTAGACTGAGGAAGTACCACTTTCGCACAGAATATCGTCGTGAAGCACTTTTCATACGTGAGAGATCCAGTAAGTAAAGTAGTTAAGCACTACTTTCCTTCTCCCTATTCTTTCATGTAGCAGGCAACGCATTCGTAGAACCCCTAGTGTTTTTGATGTTCATAGTGCGGCGGTAATCACTTTACAAGAACCGATTCTAGTTCGATTCAACGACACTCGCTGTCTCACTCATACAAAATAGGAATTGAACGGGACAGCGAGTGTCGTTGAATCGAACTAGAATCGGTTCTTGTTACGTGAATTTCCCCACTGGTGGCCCGCTTGCTTGTTTGCTTGCCGTATAACATTAAATAAATATTTAATAAGAATGTGTTTCTGCAACTCGACGTTCATCGGTAAATATTGTTTATAATAAATTTAGCCAGATAGAAGATACAATACATGTTAAATCATAAAATAACTCATTTTAGATTTGTAACACTGAATAATAAATTAATTTAAGTATATCAAATATTACATAAATATACTTATACATAATTGACTTTAGCATAATTATATTATCCAGGTTCAATTACATATTACGTTGACCACTAGATTATCTACAAGAGTTGCGAACGTGTAACAAAATAAGGCTAAGCTTTAGTAATAAAGTCTCGACTGAGATACGTGACGTTATGTCGGGTTCTTCTTAGAGTCATAAGGGGTAAAAGTGAGAGGTACTCGCGTAAATGACTGTCGCAAATGGGTAACAGGCTTAATATGTGTATATACTCATAAGCGTACATATTATACGCATTACAATAATTAGTCATTTGCGTGACGGCGACAATTATAACTTTCTATATGAATGTTGAAACACATGCGACTGCCAGTTTACGTTAATTGTCCTATTATGTCGCCTATTGTCGTACTATTGTCTAATCTTAGATAATATTGTAAAGCTATATCTGACTGTTGCAAAGACAGCCTTTTGCCAAATGGTAAAACAAGAAAATGCTTTTGTTGTAGACTCGTAGCTCGTAGTAGGTGATTACGCTCGTAGACGGCCTACGGCGTAGGTCCTTTAGCTACAACATTTTATTGGGTAAAGGAGAATAAATACTTCAAAACATATTCTATTCTTATAAACACAATGTCTGCAATACTATTATGGAAGATTTAAATTTATTTTAGTCTGTGTTGAATATAGTCTATTTTAATTTTAGGTTTTATAAATAATGCTTTCAATTAGTATTTGTAAAACCACCACAGTATAAACGTAATAAGATTCTTAAAAGGCCGGGCCTGTGTTTAATACTGATTTATAAAATGTAAATAATATATTTAATTATCAAAAAGGCCCCTCATTAAACATTCAAAGGCCAGTCTGTGTCCCCTAGTCTTCTCTAAAGTATGGACTTCCCACGCTTTATTTACGTAAAAGCGGGATTACGGTCCAACTCGCGACACTTCCCGGCTCACTATTTAATTCACTCTCTGCTATACAAACTGTTTATCTTTTCTGAAACGATAGAAAGATTGCTTACGGGAACGATATGACAGTTGATTTACATACGGAGACACTGTTTTAATCATCATGTTCTTTTGCTTTTCTTTTATTCAAAGTTTGTATGTGTCAGGTCACCCTTATATAGATCTTATCACAGTAACAATGACGACGTTATTTCAATCGTTGCAAGAATAAAATTGATTTAAAAGTAAATTCTGTAAAATTCAATCCATAGTTCTAACGTATACGAAAATTTGAAATTGAAATTACAGAATTTGTGTGCCACCATTACCGCTTCAATGCGACGTTCGGATACGATAATGTTTAACGTTCACGTTTCCGAGACGTGTAAAGATTTTAATTTCGTATTCAATTGGCAAACAGACAGAACAGACGCTAATTTATTTGTATTGTTAATTGTGTGTCTTGTGAACTTCAAATTTATTGACAATAAACAGCTTGTCATGTTTTAGGGCTATTAGGGCGGCATGGGGAGGATATACACGGATATTTGTAATGGCTCGGGTCGGGCGGCGTCGGTCGCGTCGTAGTCGGCGTGACTGAGGCTGGAAGCCCGCCATACATCTTGCTTCTGAGACACAGCGCGCTCCGCCGCTGCCATGAATATACATTAGTCATTACACAATTTACACTCATATTTTGCAAGTCGCGCGATAACGTACAAGACATTACCTTCACAGGACCACACCGTAATGTACTTGTTTAAAATATAAACGTTCTGTTCATTTAATTGATTTGTAAAGTCGGCAAGATAAATAAATTCCGCTTGTCCGATTTGAAAAGTCCGAAGTTTCTTTTATAGCTTTGCCGCGTCGGAGGCTTTTTTCCTTTCCACCTTTTTACTTAAAAGTTATAAAAACTTTTAACTAATTAAATTAATATTCGTAGACCGTTGATTAAGTAGCTCCGGAATGCTTTTAGCGTCAATGTAGCTAAGAAGAATTTTGAAAGGAAGAAATTATTTTACTGAATATTTTGGGAAAATATTACTTTCAGTTTTGATTATTGCGGATATTTGAATAAGTAACGAGAGTGGCTCCGAAATTGTTTAAACAATCACAAAGGGCACAAATTGAACCTCTAATTTTTGGATGACAAATTTATTAATTGCTTTTGTTTTGTTGTTAAAGATGTTTATTGTGACATTGTTTATGAATTGTAGGAGCTGATACGGAGGTAATGTTCAAGAACAAAATCTATAAATAGATACTTTATAAATTTTGTGTAGTATAATACTTATTTTTGAAACGATTTGCAAAATAAGTATATCTTGTTTTTTAAATTATCTAGCGAGCGCAGTCGTTCGTTCACTCGGCAGTTACAAAGAATGTGGTTATACGACTCGTGTAGTTCGCACCTTTAAAAATTTTAGTATGTTATTTCCTTAAACATTTTCAAACTGGTATGTTCGAGAGTTTCCACGTACGACAGTATATAGTACATATTATACGTATTACTAAATTCAAAAGTTCTAAGTACCTATTATTCAAATGATTTATTATACTTGTACATGTACTTCCTACTCCGACTATCTTCTTTCTGATTAAACTCGTTGTGAGTTCCAGCTGTAGTTTTCTCCCCCGGGACGTCAATATGCTTCATTGCTTATTGTCTATCTGAGGTCGCCGTTGTTGATCCTGGCTACACAGGAGACACATTGGTAGGAATGTGTGGTGGGCTTGTCCCGTTAAATGATTTATTAATAATTTAACGGGACAAGCCCACCACTAATACTTACTACCGCCAATTAATAGATTTTTATATACTTTTCTTGATTAAGATTTTTCGTGGGTGTGGCTTGGCAAGTAGAAACTGATGAACGCGTGAAGCATTTTCCTGACACAAAAAAGCAAACTACGTTCACAAAATAATGTACCACCAGCTTTTTGCACTCTCTAAAATTAAATTTGACTTACTTTTTTTCCTCAATTTTCCTAAGTATTTTAACTACAGAGCATGTTTTGTATACGCCCCGTCACGCGAAAACTTGCGCTGAAAATATCTTTTGATTTCTTTTAATTAAGGTACAGTAAAATTATAATAATGATTGATCGTATAAATAACACTTTAAATTGTAATTAAACCTTGAAATAGTTTTAACTTCGAAAATATTTTGTAATTTTCGGACCATTGTAAGAAATAAACTCACATTATTATCTTCTGTTAATCCAAGTATTACTTACATAGACATGTCTGAATAAATTGCCAGCGATATATTACTTTTCTGTTAACATAATCTAACACTTACATTCATGACTTATGTAGGCAATAAATTAAACCGCACGATACGTTCGCTACAATACCTACACCTGTGACAAAAATATTTTGACGATATAAAAAGTTCAGTAATTTTTATAGTGCGGTCAGATTTTGGTTAAACTAACATTTTTGATACCGGCCGCTGGTAGAGCTAGATCAAGGAGAGAATCACAAAAGGAGAAAGGCGAGTTTTAAGACGGCTAGACAGTGACAGTACTAAAACAGACTTGAATGTTGAAAGTTCATTCGTTAATTACTGTTGTAGTTTTAAATGCCACTAATGGCCGTTTTCCCTAACAATTATCGATAAAAATACGGTCTTTAGAAATCGATAATTTTGTATGTCATATACGTACCAAAAACAAAGATTTGGACATAGAGAAAAATGTTAGGATACTTTTAAATTTGCTGGTGAAAACGGGCATAAAAATCAATAATTATTACTTTAGTATATATACTTTTTATACTATACATATAGGTAATAAAAAGCTTAGTATGTTCATTACGTAAACATTCCCTTTTCATTCGGTTCTTCCTTATTCCTCTTAATTATTATGCAATATTGAAGTAACATTCCATGAAAATAAATTAAATAGATTGGTCTTTTTAAAGCTCACAGATTATAACTTTTTATTGAGAACGTCTATTAATTAAAAACCAAATACAGCTGGGCTGGGAACTTACAGAGATTTTTCTTAGAAATCAGTAAAAATCCTCAAAAATGTAATATGTCACCTACCTATGTCATTTTATGAAATAGTCAAGAAGAGACGAAAAAACGACAAGAGACAAAACATAAGAAGAAGACGAACAATAAAAAAAAATATTTTAATGTATTAACATAGTGCGTCCGAATCCGAACTCCGTAAGATACTTTATCACCGCCGTTATATGACTGAAATCTACTTTCGTAGCCGCTTTATTAGACGTTTCACTAAGCCAGGCTGTTTATTGTATATTAAGGCTTAAATGCACATTAACGGCCCATTATCACTTTTATTTGGCTATTAACTCTACACAGATAGGACGAAAGTGTCGTCAATAGGTAACTTTTATCTACGCAATCGTACATAGGCCTATCAAGTGTTGTAATTGTAAAAGGCGCCAGCCCTTTGCCGCACGCAGTGACGCTGTGTCGCTTTATATAAAAATATATGATTGATATGTGATACTGGCTACTGTAATGCACGAACACGATTATTATAGGTAGGCAACGACGAATGTGTTTTCTATAAAAAGTAAATTAGATTACCTAAAATAATATATATTTTTTGTTTTTTTATTAGGATTCTTAATTTATTACGTTAGAACATTCATGTCGTCTTTAATTTAACTGTTATAATACAAGTATATCCTGGAATTATTAAGACTTGCGACCGGCTTGAATTAATTGCTCGCGGTAGTTGATCTGTGGATGAAAGTACGCCGGATAAGGCGAATTGGCGACAGACACGAAACAGTGCTAGTTATTGCACATTAGGGGCGGCCGGGCACAGGCGGCCTTCTCGGCATTAACGCCGCCATTTCAACTTCCTCCGAGCCTCCGGGCCTTGCGACTCTACGGGACCGGCTCCTGTACTTAAGAGTCTAATTAGCCGTAAATTGCACTCAAAATTGGGCTCTTGGCCGAGAATTGAGTTTTGAATGCCTAATTTTAGAATAAAGGCAAATTGTATGGCAATTTATGTGTCAATCTGTATTGTCGTGGAGCAAAACGGCTGTCGATATCAGATTCTAACCTGACCCTCCAAACAAGTTTCGTTTATTTTCTTAAACGTTTAAGGTTAACAGAGTTTCAATAATTTACGGAATTGAAAGAGGCGTTATAAATAAAATTATTGGAACATTTTTATCACAATGAATTCATTGAACTGGCGACCTAAAATCGGTGTACACTAATCTAAACGCTCGATCACGGCCGTTGAAAATGATAAAATATTCAAAAGTCATTTACACAATAAAAGATATAAACAGAAAAAGATAGTTTTTTAAATAAATATGATCATAGCATGTCACCTATTTCAATTTGTATTATCTATATGACAAGACCTTTTTATGGAATGTAGTCTTTACATCTCAATATTTTTCAAGAAGGATTCTTTATAAATTTCGTTTGACACCAGTGCCGATCGGAGGAACGTGGACCAAAATAACAAGAAATAAAATATTGTGCTCCGCTTCGCTAGGTTTTCACATTTTTGATCTACATTCTACATGATTCGTACAGCTGCTTCACCGACATGCAGATACTATTTCAATTTAGAATTTCTATATCTTGGTTCATTGTCTATCAATACTAATGAGTCAGGTTTTTATCGCCGTAAAAATCATTTAAATTGTTCTTTTTGAATAAATAACTTATTTACTTTGATGCTTATCAGTAAGATAGAACACGGTTCATTCTTTGATTCCAGCTGATTTAGTTTAGGTCATCAAAGAATTATATATTTTATTTAAAGACTAAGCCTTCTCTGGCACTTTCTCTAGTTATATACATCTTTAACATTAAACAAATAATAATAAGTATATAAAGTACATTATTGTATAATCTATCACCATTTCGGAAACAAAGAAAAATTATCAAAAAAAAGGAAATGACGAAATAAAAACCGGTTACGGCCTTTTGCATGAAGTTCATTGCAATGAATTATAATAACTTTCGATTACTTTCCTTTCGAGAATTCTCATGGGGATTTGTAAACTGTATTTCTTCCTGTACCTTCTTATTGAGGTGAACAAAGTCAAAAGGAATTATAAGATTATATAATACAGTGAATATTTCAGTAAGATATAAAGTTACATCATTAATTTCAAAACTAACATTAAATCTAAGATCATTACAGCCATTGTACGAAACATAAGATTCTACGAATATTTTCGTGTGAAATTTACATTGTTGTTCATTAATTAAACACGATTTCAGTTAAATCTACTTAATTAATGAAGTAGATTATAGAAATGAAACAGATATCATTGCTCAATTCAGAAATTATGCTCTGTTTTGAGTATGCATTACAATCGGTCATACGTTTGGTGCAGCAGTGGACATCTTGTGGCTAAGATGATGGAACAAGTTTTTACTATTTAAGAAATCCGTGTTATTTATACATAATAATAAAACAGTAGACCCCGATATGTCTGTACTTTGAACATATTTGGCAAAAATGGAGAGGGAACAGTGAGAGTTTTTTTTTTGTTGAATTTATTGTCTGTCTGTCTGTTTGAACGCGCACATCTTCTAAGTTACTGAACTGATTTTAATCCTGTTTTCACAGGGAGATAGAGCTCGGCTTGGAGCAGAATATATTCTTTGTTTCATTTAAATCGCATGACAAGAAAAGGAGTTATCCTTATTTGAACATTTCACGCGGACGAAGTCGCGGATAACAGCTCGTTAATTAATAATTATAAAAATAATAATTAATTAATTAAGTAAAAGGTTTTTTTTTGTTTATCCTTCTTTCACGTTGAAATGAAGTTTTTTCAAGTCGTGGAATGACATAATATTTTATGGTTGTCTGAAGTTAACAGTCTGCAATGGAGAATGACATACTATCAGATTTTTTTTTCAAGCGAAAGAAAATATACACTCCTTGTTGGCACTTATGGAAGTGAACAAAGCGCGTTAAGCCGCAGGTAACGTAAATAAACAAACGTATGTGGAAATCTTGTTCATGAGAAACATAAATAAATTAGGCAGCGTTGTTAAGATAACACCAAGAGGAATGATTACACGCGCTGGCGTCGGATCTGGAATACTTAACGTACCATCATGTATTATGGACGAGTCAGGGAATTAAAATGAAATTGAGTGGTGCCGTGAGCCGAATATTCTCACAGATTCCGTTAGTAAACATCACAAGAATAGGGGAACAGTATTACATAGTTATTAGTTACATAGTTACTATATAACGAATGTATTTTTGGTCGTGATTCAGTCTGTTGGGAATGAATGAATGTTAGGAATTAGTATCCGTAGATGACGACGTAATCTGAAAAATAAAACAATAATACAACCTATTATGGTAAAGAGTTTCCAAAACGTAATAATATAAATTTTTACAGAGGTCTCGTTTTGCCACTTACGAATAAAGAATAAATAAATACCCAAGTCAATTAGGTCAATTAAAAACTCTGTCAAAACCATAGAAGAACTGTTCGTTTAATTGACGAATATAATATTCAGGAGTTTATGTAGTAAGAGAGAAGTAAGAGTAATTTTTGTTAAGAATGTAACAAAAATTAGTACCCATTTAGTCAAGAATTTACCAAAGGCGCCATAAACATACACCTGAAACGTCTGGAATTAGCATGTCATCTAGCTGTCAAGCTGTTTGACAACTTGATTACAACAAAGATACCTGAAACGATCCCGAAACCCAGTTGAATACGATCGAAACAAATTTTAATAGTTCAGTTTCTAGTTTGACACACACATGTTATGCATTTACAAAAAAAAAGTTTTTTTTTATAAAAAGGAATGTACAGTCACGTGCATTATGTAAACGTGTGCATCCAAATTTTAATCATTTTATACATTTGTGGGTTTTTTTTGGATGTGCCTTAGTCTTGTGCCAATATAATTAATTATGTACATAATTTTTTACTTATGTAGGTATATATTTTTCAATGATCATCTTTCAAAAGTGGAGACAGCAAATAAATGAAACATTTTGTTACGAAGCTTCGAATTTGTCTTAAACATTAGATTGAAATCTAAGTTTGTGCGAACTTGTATAATTTGTAAACAGTTAATGGGTTGGCATGCAATGCTCATTTCGCTTAAATAAGTTTGCTTAGCCGACGTCGGTCGGTGTCTCTAAGGGCGTTCGTTAGCGACCTCAATACGACACTAATTCCTCTGTAACCTTTGAAGCTCGGTACATACCTACTTCGGCTAGAATAAATATGCTAATGGCCGTTAAGAAGTTACTTAAAAATTGTTTATATTCTCGACCGATTTCTACTCTGAAGCACGCTCCAGCGTAAACAAAACACAAAGGAAATTGTTTTTCGTCGCACAAAAAGAAAGTAAAACGCTTGAAAGTTGAGAGTTAATTTATTTCGAAGTTGTTTGCCAGTAATTTGTTGTGGCCGCGTCCTCGGGGAAGACCGCCGGCGCAGACTGTTGTTACACAAACTTTTTCGTGTTTCGAAATTTGACTCGGCTACTTGTGAAGTCGTGTAAGGTGGCCGCGGCGAGTGTTCTCCGCCGGTGGAACTACCTACAAGCACTGCCGCGGCACTCATTAGCGTAACAGCTTGGGAAAAGGTCCGAAAAGAGGGGCCCACTCTACATTTTATAATTTTTAATTTCTTACATTATCCTCACATAAATTTAGCTCTATAATTCTCTGGCAGCATAATTAACAAGCAAAAATTGTTAATACCAGTCATTAAATGCATTAATTTAAATATCAACGCTCGCGTCAAACTAGGATTGCCATCGAACATTAATCCCATCAAACATAATACCACAGATTAATCAGTTTTAAAAAAATCTTTTCAAATAGATATTGTAATTCTCTGATCTGGTTAAAATTATGTTTAATGTAAATCATCACCGCTTGTTTTTTATGATATCTTTATCTTTCAAATTAATAATTATTGGATGTTCTCATGCGATTAAAACACCCCTGGCAATTAGTAACGGCAATTCACAAATGAGTACATCTCCTAACAATTTCTTTTTAGAGCAAATCAGGGGGTAATTCTACGTAAGGGATCAGAAATGACAAAGTGGCCCTGTGAATTAATTTACGAGAGTGCTACGAGAAATACTTGAGACGAATCTCTGCTTATCCTCAAAGTTATATACGATATATTACTTTCCCGAGCAAATTGGCGCGCATGTAGGTATAATTAGCAGCTTGTTATGATAAAGGGGATCGCTTGTATCTGACACGATGTTTGTAATTTTCCTCCTCAATGTTTCTCATCATCATCTGATGAGTTTATTTAAAAGAAATTTATATTCCTTATTTACCGGCTGAGCTGTTCGCGGGGCCGTTCGACTCGATTTGACGCATAATTCGATCTCCCGGTACCGTATCGCGAGTTCCAAGTAAGTAGGTACATCAAGTCCCTGTAATCAGGTAATACCACCCTGTAATCGAAAAATCGAAGGCTCGGAATTTTTTGTACATAGTTGCCTTCTCATAGAATGTCATGTTATAATTTATGAGTAACGGTTATTTGTAATGAGATTCAGTTGTCATCAAAAAGGTTTTATTCTTGACCAGGAAAACTGTGCTTACTCATCGTACCAAATACGAATAGGAATGAGAATAATAAAAGTGTCAAAGTAGAAACATCGAATTTTTTTTATCAAACCAGTCCTTGTATTCTGTATGATAATTTAGCCAGACAATCCATAGTTCGATAAAGGTCCAAAATTCAATTGGTTGCTTAATATTCCTGTTATGAAATCGCAAATAATTGAATTAACACCCAAAATTTGATAACTAGTAAATTTGTTTCATGATGGAAAGACGCGACGACGACGTTCGGAAATGTTTAATGGTGTCAGTATTGTAGCATTATTCAACGAGGAAACAAAATATACGCAATCTAAACACTTGCCTACATTTTTGATTTTGAAGAACGTAGGTAAGAATACTCGTAATAACACATATTATAGAGTCAAGAAACCTCTATGTTCCTTGTCGGATTGCAAATTATCTCTACCAAAAAACATTTAAAATGATAATGTGGAATCTACATAGATAAATATCCAAGACCCAGGCCAATCAGGAAAAGTACGTTTTTAATCATGACCCGAGCGGGATTGGGACCCGGGACCTCCGGGGTGGCAGACCGGCATGGTAACCAGTAATAATTACCATGCCATTTTAGACGACCTTAGAAGGTCGTCAAAAATGGCAATGAAGGACATTAAAACGATATCTACGCGAGTGAAGCTGTGCACACCGTAAACAATACTGCATGCACGAAACACTGTCGTACCTACAAATCTGTTAAAGTGAAATTGTATCAGATAAATTAGTTACGGCATAAATATAATTTGTTTAATGTTGTTAAATGACAAGCGGACAGTGGAGCTAATGAATCGTAATTGTGCTTCAAAGTTATTTATCTAAATACCCCTGCACAATACACCGTAAGTAAGAGGCTGCGAAGGAGTAAGGGATTCAGTTAGTACAAGCGAGCGATTTATTTGCGCCGCGGGCGTTCGCATTGATAAATATGACCAATAAAGGAAAACAAAATGTCCGCGTGATAAATTATTAGGGTTTTGGTAATTTACCTCGTCTTTATTTTTAAAAACCTCTCTATTACAATTAAAATAACGCAATATACTATCAAATTAACTATGATACCGTCTAGTCTTATTAATTAGCCGTTGTTTATTATCTCTATTACTATTAACGTTAACAACATCTCTCTCTATCTACAATCTCAGTATGTTTACATAGTGCTATAAACCTGCTCTAATTTAATATTATAAAGCTGGTGTGTTGTACGAGGGCACCAAAGGTTTGGGTAAGTTAATATTCGTGAACTTTGTTTCCCGTTATACAAATAGCACGGACCTACATGAAATTAAATTAAACAGAAGCTGAGCATAGTGTGGACGTCCAAGTACGCTGCATACTAAGCGCACAAGCGAAATCTTCTGTCATTTCTGGAATTTGCTTTGCTCTTTGTTAACACTGCTCTTGAATATAATATGACTGCGTAACTATACCTTTCATTTGTATTATTATTTTTTAAATATTACTTAACTTTAGATTTGGTTAGTTGGGCGAAATATTTGTATATTTTATAGCCCAATAACGGCTAATATGCCGGTGGTCATACGCTAGTACCTACCTTGCGGGGGGACACACACTTATGACACGAAAACTTATGTTTGTTATGAGTTTGGACTCGGGATGTTTGCACATAAAAAGTCGGATGGTTGGTTACCATTGACTGCTATTATCGACAACGCAAGGTGATGAGATAGAAGAAGAAGATGAGTAGATGACCATCTTAGTGAAATATGTACAATTTATTTATTCACTAGCTTTTGTCCAGGAGTTCGTCCGTTGTAAATTTAGAGCGATTATAGATTTCGTTTGATCGAGTCGAATTTGATAAAACCAAACCATACCGCGCTTAGAGATAACTAAAATAATTATAGCAATGAACAAATAATATTTTAATAATAATTTAATTTAATAAATATGGTGAAAAGTGATAGATAATATAAACTTATGATAAGTATAAATATATGCCACAAAGTGAAAGTCCCGTCCCCTCTAAACAGTGACCAAGTTCAGAGCGTCTATTGTAAAATGTTATTCGTGAATAATGTGACACGGTTCCCGTGGCTGTGAGCCGGTGATCCCCGGTTCCACCTCGTAAATATTCAGGGTCCAAGCGACCGACAACGCCGCGACGTGCACTTATTCATCAAAGTCGCGGCGAGTTCCATACACGACCGAATACATCCTTATGTGTCTCGTGGATGCGGAAATTTCATCATGTTTAACTTGGGGACGTTGCGAGAAATTAAATCAAAAACCTAGACAAAGACGAACCGGATATTAAAAAGGTTATTTTTATGTAGTGAGTTCGTGTTCTGTTTTCCAGAATATGGCACTACATTTTCAATTCATCTATATAACACGTGTTTTCATTTTCTGCCAAGCCACGAGTTCGAAGCTATAGCGACCGATACGAACAAAATGTATTAAAATATTTTTAATAACTGTGCAGTCGGTGCGGAGGCTGAGCGAGCGAATCGTTGCAGAGCACAGAGGCGAAAGCCGCTAGGCGCGGTTGGAATAAATGTATAAGCGATACATTTAGATGACACGACACAGAGCGGTGCGACAGCGGTGGCGCAGGAACGGATAGAGTGGCGACTTGTTAACACTTAAACAGAATAGTTTAGCCTTACTCGCTCCTGACGTTGGCCCGCGGGTCAGAGGTGCGGGGGCACCCCAGCCTGCATCGCACAGGCCACCGTCGCCGATTGGGAATAGTTCGGCGCTCCCAGCTATTCCCATCCGCCTCCCGCAAGGGAGACATGTAGGGCCCATACATTAAGGTTGATTGCCGGAAGTGTCGTGGAAGTTAAGGCTCCGCTGTACCCATGACACTTCCACTCTGGCAAGGAAGGAGCGCCGCGGGGTTTAGTGGGTGCGAGTCCCACACAGGCCCCCCGTCCGCCGGCGGAGGGTAACGTGCATAAGGCATTCCCTGCGTAAAAAAAAAAAGAATAGTTTAGCCACTTGTCTAGCCTTGCTGATTATAATGGTTGCAATAGCAAAATGCTACTAGGCGTTCGTAGCTTAGTCGCCGTTCCACGGTCGTACACGCTGACCCAGCTGATACTTGCTGCAGAAATCGTGACCAGACATAGGTAACTTCTTCTCTTCGCAATGTGTCTTTTATTTACTCGTAATTGCTTAAATAGGATGTGTAAGAAAAGAAATAACATTATGAACAGCTCCAACCCGTGGGTGATCGTTAGTTTTAGATAAACCACGAGTAAAATTTAAAGCAAATCGTAACTTTCTTGATTTATTATGTATGTAAAATAATATCCTATTCCATTATTATTTTAGGGAGTGCTATCGGATGTTTCCGGTCTCATTATTCGTTATATTTGTTTAAGTTAATGTTATCTTTGAATTTAAATGTCAATTAAGTTAGTTCATTAAAACTCCACCCACTACACACACCCAGCTTAAGTGGGCATTTAAATTCTAGGCGTGTGGTTTCAGTTAACTGATTCTCGCCACCGACGCCTCATTCTATTGAAACGTAGACATAATAAAAATGATAGAAATTTAACATTTTGTTTTTGCTTTATCAAAAATTTAAAAATTTAAAAAAGAAACATTATTCTGTTTTACCACCTTGGTTAGCAGTTAATATGTGTACCATTCTAAATAACAGTTTTCTAGCGTCTCGACGGAAGGACAGATGGACATGGCGAAACTATAAGGGTTCCTTAATAGTTCACTACGGAAACCTAAAAAGACCATATTTAGATAAACTAGGTAATATTTCTTACTTATAAATTTAAGGATCCATTGACTTACTTCCATGTATACAACAGTCATGCTTAATTCATAAAGCCTAACTTTCAAATAACATCAAACACATCTGAAAATATATGCTTATAAATGATGAAACGGGTCGGAAATGTCGTAATGAATGGTTGTGGAATAAAACCCGCCCCATCCCTATATGTTTTGTCCGCCATGTAATGCCATGGTATTACACCCTGATGCAGATATAATTAAAGGTTCATAAAATACACGATAATTAAGTAGTCCTTACTTTTCTTTGTGCCGTGACCCGAACAACTCTGACAGAAGAGGGAGATTATTTCAGGGAATTAAATTTCAGATAAAGGCCTACGTAGATGGACTTTTTGTTCGTCGACAAAAGTGCCTGACTTTTTTTTGCCTGACCTTATTTGAAACGACTACTAATAAAAAGTGCTCTCCTTTAATCCTGCGATACAAGGTTTAAAGGATTGGTTTAGAAACGAGGTTTGAAACAGTGTAGACAAGAAGTTACATATCAATTACGGTTGGTTTGCCACATCGTTGGTATCCATGCTTTAGACACAACATCCTTAAATGCTGAAGTTTGGAGTCGGTTTTACCTAACATTGGGGCTGGTAACGCCCAACTAGCCGTGACCTTTATTTGATAAGTTTGTGTGAGTAATTTCGCTGGCATTTGTTAGTAGTTAACTATTAGTTCGTTTCATAATCTGTATACCGGCATCATCTCGACTTTGTGAACAACGGGATTGTCTAAGAAAAACCACGGGACGGCAGTAGTTCCTTATGGTTCTTTCCATTAGAATTTTCAAGAAAGTAAAGTTGATAATGGCATATTCATAATGCATCAGATATATTCGAAGTTCGAGACTTTGTTATAAGTAGTATCTACTAATACTTTATAAACTTTCAACTTTCCTACTATAATAAGAGCTAGGTTTTACTTGAAGGCGCTCTGCTGGCGAATTGAAATCTTTGCGTGGCACAAGTTTCTGTTGCTGTGACTACGATAAAGAGTTGCTAAGGAGTTTTTAATTACTCTAATTCAAAACTTTGTACTTTTATCATATAAAGTTACGAGTTCTAGAGGTAACCTATAAGTTATAAAATCCTTTATTGTAATTATGTTGTGAGTATTGTGATTTATTTAATTATTTGTAACGATATCCTCTAACACATTAATTCATCACAAAATAAAAAAAGGGTGTGACGAACTGTTTGCCACCTTAGCAGCAATATAAATATCTAAATATTATTTCAAACAATGTAGAACGAAATAATATTAAAGCATTGCCAAGGTTTATTTATTGTTAACCTAACAATAATAAACAAGGAAGTTATTTCCGAGACATTAATCTTACTTACCCACGTTAAAAAAGGTGAAATGCATTTCCGTAGGTACCTGACCACATGTGGCTCAAGCTAGGGGCGATAACTTTCGGTGGATTCAATCAAATCAGTTAAATGTAGCTGTAAATTGGGCAGTTCCACTTGAGTGATATTGAGTAATGGTCGCCGCTTCGATATT
This sequence comes from Endotricha flammealis, assembly GCA_905163395.2. Taxonomy (NCBI): domain Eukaryota; kingdom Metazoa; phylum Arthropoda; class Insecta; order Lepidoptera; family Pyralidae; genus Endotricha; species Endotricha flammealis. Next base: position 7,076,496 of record LR990861.1, on the reverse strand, counting down.
GATGGCCAGGCCGGGGACGCGAGCCGTATCTCTCCACTGACGTGTTAATTTGTCAAAAACCCGACGTCATAAAGAAAAAGTTAGGAAATTCACACGTACGCCGCTGATGACTCCATTCCAGCAACGATCTATCGATTCAACGCACGCATGTTATTATTTCAAAAGATTTTTCAACATCCAAGTTACGGTGTCGCCCGATTTGCCACGAAAAGTTGGCGCACTCCCCAGGCAGCCTTAGCTTTCTTTCGGAACGCTGAGCAGTCGCAAAGTGACAATATCTTTACGCTATGCCCAAGTAAAAAAGACGTTTACTAAAATATATGTTTAAGCGCGCCGTAATACATCGTAAGCGGCCAAAACAAGGATTTGTGTTTTCTTAACTCGCCTAAAAGGTAAAGATAACAGGTCACGCGCGCACGTCTGTCGTTACCCTCGGCTCTTACATTTTATTACGTCCCATTACCTGGGATTAAGTCAGCATGCATCGCGAGGATTCTGTTTCATGTCGCCAACTCCGCTACTAATGTCAGCCGCCACTTACAAACGTCGAGTAGGTAATTTTAAAATATGGAACCGTGACCTTGCCAAATCATAAAACCGCCCTGAATCCATTACCATATCGTTAAACAGACTGCGTCGGCAGAGGTAACGGCGCATCTGTGTGCTCAGCTTTGACGTTGTTGATGTAGAATAAATGGACCTGGGAGACGCGCTATATCACGACTTGTATGCACAGCAAGAGTGGGGAACATGCTCACTGCATTAAAATATAAATTAATTTATTATTACACTGAGCTTACCACAAATCTGCTTTAAATGCACCATATATTTAATAAAATAGGTAATTAAAAATCTTTCAGTTATATTTTGTCACAGGAAAACGGTCAGGCGTGAAATTAGACTCAACCATACGTACAGGGTTGGCACTGGCGATAATGCACGTATTAAACAAAATATATGCTAACAGTCATCAACTCATTCAGTGGTCGTATTTTTATAAACGTTTTAATCTTTCTGCGATAAGCTTTTAATTTTATTTGTCAGCGAGAAACAATTTTCAAAATTGGAAGCCAGTAATTGGTAAAAGCAACATTGCAACAAAGTTCAGCGTCCTCAGAGAGAGAGTGACGTAGTAAGTGCAGTGACAAGTCAGGACACATTCGGGCAAGTCCTCGAACTCGCAGTACGGGCGGCTCGGTGATTTCATAATCAAGTGCCGACTGTACGTAATATAATTTCCCGGTCTGCGCTAATGAACGTGTATTTTGTTTCATCTGCCGTCAGTATAACGTAAAGCGCGCGACGTAAAATCAACATTTCATTTGGCCTGAGTTCGCCCGGGCGGACTCGCAGGCAGATTTAAATTTGTGTCAATTAATATTTTTCCTCTTCGTCCAACATAAAAATATCCTTTCCTAACTCACTCAAGCTTTTATAACCGTATTTAGGAAATGTTTTCAAATATTTCCAAGTTTTATACGTTCGTTATCTAATTCGCTTCATGGATTATTAACAAAGTTTTTTGTTATCTTTTAAATCCATTAGCGTTTTATATTCGTGAGTGCAAAGTTTACCTAGTATTTTTTTTATATATTTGGGTGCAATACCATTAACACAACTGTACCATAAATAGAGGCTCGTGGAATGATAGCAGCTAATATTATTCATGTACAATGTGGAACGCGGTGATGATATGACGTGACTGGCATCACAAATTGCATATGAACCGACTAGGCACTGTAATCGTTATTTGAAATTTGCATTAATTACGAAAATTAGCTCTATAGTACTCTTTTGTAGACCTCGGTCAAAAAAATACAACGTGAGTTGTTTACTTGTGGTTAAAGTGTTTGCGCAGCGAAGTCAACTGTGAAATCGAATGGTAATGATCCACATTTCGAACGAGCACTTATTTGAGTTTTATTTATTTTATTGGGTGTAAACAAGCGGAGCGGCCGGCGGGCGGGTTTTGTCAAAGAGTCGCTGAGATAAATCGCAAGGGTACGTGTTGCGGGGACCGGCCCGATGTATCAGGGTCACGTATTGGATACAACCGACAACGTAGACACGTTGCGTGACGCTATTTTCCTTCGCACGCTCTCGTAAATTTACTGTTCATAAATTAGATACAATGCAATCACCGCCGCTCGTCTAGACCACATTGGCTAAACTTTACACGTTATTATCTTTTGGAGAAAATATAAAGTAATATTCTTGCGAGCTTTTGAACAAAATTATTTTTTATTGCTATAAGTTATGGAGCATTAGAAGTTCTAAAAAATTAATTAACCATAACAAGTTAGAAATAGAAAATAAATTATTAGACATTTAGTCGCATTAAAAAGTTTATCTTACTTTGAGTTTAGTTGCGTAATATCATTATGATGTAAAAGATTTTGAGTGATAAAGCCGAAACTTTTAAAAATGTAGACGAATCAACAAACGGTGAGCTGCACAAAAACATTTTAAGGTTAATAACACATTAAATTATGGTTGCCATTGTCAAACTACAGTCATTACATATCATATTCTACATTTGAACGTTTTCATTACGGAAATATTTCGTTGACTATTACTCGGTAACTAGTAGAGCCTTTTTGTATACCACTACGTTGTCAAACATGCCTACGGCTCGCTTGATGGTAAGCAGTACCGCAGCCTATAATACCAGGGGGTATCACCCGCGCGTTGCCGACTATGTAAAAAGTGAGCCTACTTCAACTGTGATAATTTTGCAATCCAATCTATGTGAACAGACTTAAATCTCTGAATGCTTACAAAGAAACAACGAAGACAACTTTTAACTCAGTAATTATTATCACACAACCCGCAATAGCGGAATCTACTATTCATATTTTCTTATCAGGCAAAAGAAAAGCCCTCCAGATTACAATACTGTTATAGTTGTTTGGGTACATAAGTTTGCCATATCATCAAATCACAAAATGACATCTCTGAACTCGGCAATAAAGAGAATAGAGCGGGGACGGGGTTGCTTATGATAAGGGAAATGGTACCATACTGACACACTTGCAACTTTTGTTGTGTATTTTCAGAGTAGATCTGCAACTACTATTGAGTAAACAAAATGTTGGCCTTTCCTTTTAAATATAAAGTTTAATTTATTTTCATGTCAGAGTGTTTTAAATTTTTATTATTATAGGTACCTATATAATGTATTTACAATATTAGACACCTAGGTATATGTTGTTTCTTTGATGAAAACGTACAGATGTCATAGAATATGGCATTGTACTCATCTGTAAGCAAGCAATGCGTAGCCAGCCAATACGGAACCCTACATTGTGCGTGGCCCGACACATACTTGCTCGGTTTTTTTCGTCATTGGAATTATAAATCTTCTGCAAGGTTAATAAATCCGGGGACAATTTATTACACAGCACCATCTAGTCCCTAACTAAATTAAAGCTTGTACCATGAGTACAATTACACAAAAAATATATACGTAACACTTACATACAGGTTTTTAATGGTGTCTGTGTGTATTCCTCGCCATCTTAATAATACAAGTAGTAAAGAGGCGTTCGTGAGGCGCTGTGGTGGGAAGATCATAAAATTGTTCCACTTAAGTTCACATAGAAAATGTTTAAAGCAAAGTGTACATTGCATTGTGTTAGTACCAAACCTGTAACTGCTGGATGGGTAGTCCGATTATTACCAACATTTTCTAACTCAAACAAAAGTTGTAGATCCTGTCGAGTTGCACTATCCTCAAGCCAAGTTTTGTTATTAAATTTTGATGTGACGTATCAAACTAGGCTTAATTCAAATCCCTTTATCAAAAATGAAACGGGTCGTCCATGAGGATTGCTACTAAAATTATCCGTACGTGAGGAACATAAACTAAGTGGGTCGATTGTACCTATGTTTGGGGTTGGCGGGTTATCTACGAACAGTGAAACGTGAAACCTTGTATTTCTATATTTTGCACTCGGGACAACGTGGATTTGCCGCTACCTACCGTCTTTATCTGTTTCAATTTGTTGTATAACAGATATATTTGGGTCGTTTGCAAAGTAGGTTACAAGGTGTTTATAAAAATGTTACTCACTACTTATGTTACCCGCGCGACATCAATTGCATGAATTTCAAAAATCTTATCATTACCTATTTCATGTTTACATTTACGAAGTAACTATTAAGTAATCTACGCTTACAATACAAAGGAATCCTATGGATACGGAAATTTTATTAAATTCTGTGCACTCGTACTCGTATTTTTGGGATAAAAACACGTTATACTTTTAAGTCGAACTAATTAATTAGTTACAAAATAGAGAATATCGCATTGAATTCAACGCAGCTGCATTCTCTATTGCAGTGGCTATGACAATATACATGGCAGACAAAAAAAATGAATCCATAGTGTTTTAGCTTTTCATTCTATCAGATTTTGCTCCAAAAAATATTTTACGAACGTCATGGATAAAATGTTAAATTATTTCTAGTTTTTGTTTCTCTACAGGTTTTTTTTCAGGACTTTTTACTGTGGGTAGTATATCAAATTTATACTTCTATATACTAATATTATAAAGAGGAGAGATTTGTTATTTTCTTTGAAATTGAATAGGCTCCGAAACTATTGGACCAATTTGAAATAGATTTTCACCGTTATAAGGCTATATTACTCTCCCCGGGTAACAGGCTATATTATATTTCCAAAAAAGTGTAGTGTACCGTGTTTGCCACGCTTTACTTGTTTGTAGATAAGTGCAATGTTATAATCTATGATCTATATAGATTTGTACGTGTTCATAATATTAATTATATCCTAAAAGTTCGTTGACTTATTACTCACTAACAAGTAAAGCCTACTTACCCCTGATAGTTTTTCTTGACATTTTAGACACAAAAGTTTTATTAATATTACTAGGGAACTCTAAATACTAGTTTGCGAGGTTGCGAGTAGGTAAAAATTTGTATCGACGACGTATAAAACAATATTTACTAATCAAAGGATAAAAATATAGAAAGAAATAGAAATAATTACGTAATTGAAATGATAATTGTGTACATTTCGTTTGACGAAGGAAATCTGTTTTTCGTCGATTACTCTGTTTCCCTTTTTCCGTTGCTTTTCATAAAGATCAGTAAAGTAAATATCTACATTAGAACGGTTTATTTATATTTGGTTGGCTGCTGAGATTCCATTCAGAAATTTGAGTTTATATTTGTTCTACTAACACGTAATGACGTAAATAACATTATGTATGTCCTTAAAACTTGTTAAGATTTTGAATTAAAATAGCTTTAGGTGTAGCTGAGTTTTTTTTTTAATGAACGAATACGTTCCTTATTCAACGACATTTAAAAAGACAAAAAATCTCATGCTCCTTTGATACTGGGAAAGTAAGACACCAGGTTACCTACCTGCCTAGACACCAGTTGCGGGATGCGTATGAAAAAACCCCTGATTTCTTTAGAAACACGACTTAAAGTTGGAAGTAACCATTATTGTTTTCTTTGTGTAAGTATGTAGTATAATCTAAACATTTAAACTGAGTGTGGTGGTTACATGAAACCCATAAAACAACTTTCATATAAGAAACAAGTAAGAAACAGTCGCAAACCCTTTTACGAGGGGTTATACATATATAAATAATATACCTACTTGCTGTAACAACTTGTTGTAAATTTACTTTATTTTGAAACATTGCATATTATAGTAACCCATATACCTACTTCGTCTTTGTTTTTTGTTCTCATTAATATTTTAAGAGAATGTGTTATCATGGCCATATTATCAAGTTTATATGACGGTGCAAACTTAATCAAATTGTCAGAATCGTTTGTTCGATTTGACACCACAGTCAAGATTTACGGAAGCATGCAAACTTGATCGTGTATGACTACCATTATGTGAAAGTGAATGTGCAAGTAAGTCGTAAGTTTTCGTTAAGCCAACAACAACTTACAACTCGAGAAAGAGCACCATGGGTACGAATTGATTGTTGTATGAAAATTGATTTCGTTCATTGTTGATTTACTTTGAAAAATGTCACGAAGATGTGTCACAAAGACACTTAATTAAGAGAAGTCAGAAAATAATTTAATTTAAAATATTAAAGAACATATACTTATACCATTTTAAAACAACTACTTCTGTTGATTAGCTATGGAACTTTAGTCGAAGTTGTTCATGGCTTTGCCACAATTCTCAAATGTGGTTTGGAGGTCATTGTTCGCTAACTGTCATCTAATGACAACAGCCGAGGACGGACGACTTAACGTGTTCTCAGATGGACGAAGGAGCTCAAGAGTGTTAGGCCCATCTAAATTATTATTTAGATGTGCCTAAGGTTGACATATTTATTTAGTCAACGGATTCCTCTAACATTCATACTAATAACGTAAACCGCTTTCGCTATAAACTTTTAAGTATGTGCATAAAAGTTAAATCCATTGACATTTTAAAAATAACGCATGAATAAGAATTTAGAACTCATATTTCCCGCACTTAACTTTATAAAAGCTTTGCAGTGAGGATTTTAATTTACATTAGCTTCGATAAAATTGGCAAATGACTTTCTGTAAACGACGAAAATGTAAAAGAAAAAATCGTTTCCACGGATTAGATGTATTTTCTCATCGCGGAAAATGTTGGTTTCGCAGGGAACCTTCAATTATGCATGAGACATTAGAATTTCAATTTGGTGAAGTATTTTTTTCACTAATACGAACAAGGCGGAAGTTGTCAGTGCCCCCGAGCTATATACATAAATCCAAATAGATGCCGCAATGTGTCTGTGTGAATATCACGTGCCTTTTAGTGCATTCTTGTAAATGAGCGCTTTGGTGATTATTACTATTATACTCAACATAAATAAATAAAATAAATAAAATAAATAAATAAAGAGTAAATACTCAGTTGAATACACCAAACTTATCTATATATTTTTTAATACCCATAAAACAACATGAAAGAATTTCGGTAATGAGAATATTTATTTTAATTAAAGTTACGTTTGCGGATGATCGAAATATTCTGTTTTACTTCATAGGAATACGGTTTTAATGGACAGTGTCGAAAAATGTTCCCCGTATTTTTTTTTTTTAAATTTTATCTTGACTCGAGAAGTACATGAAACTGCTGCATCTGTTTTGAACTATATCGGTGCCCCCAAGCCTTGGCCATCAGTTGATCATTAGCCGTGTTTGTTGGAAGTACTTACTTTCCAGTGGTTCGGTTATTCGATTTAATCCAACTTCGACATAAGAAAATCCAACAATGTTATCAATCTTGAAAATTTGAATAATAACGCAAATGTTTTCTTCTTTTTAATTAAATAAATAAATATTCATTTAACGCAAATGTTTTCTTCTTTTTAATTAAATATTTATATAAATCTACAGTTTTCTACACGTATTCATTCAACCGGTAAGGATGTGACCACTCCATCATCGATTGATTATTATCGATTGACCCAATCGACTGTTTCCCACTATCGTGTTATTCACAACTCACAACGGATTCGTGTGGTAACAAATTGACGATCAACGTCGACTGTTCCCGGTTCCGTTGTATTTATCGATGGTTGCCATACTTGCTATATCGAACCCTAACTGATCTATGATGATATTGATGATATAATCGATCGATAGGTTATTGATCCTAATAGATCCGATTGATAATTTCTACGACCCCGAACGTTACAGGTCACTAAACAAAATGTATGAGTAAGTGATTAGCATTTAAAAAAATAAAGGCGATATTTTAAAGATGATGAATACCCCCGGCTTAACTAACCCATTAGAGAGCATTTGGAACCGAGTGATACAGCCCAGGTACTGCCATTAGTGGTGACTTATAGCTGTAGGCTCTGCTACCACTAAAATATATATCTCACATAATATAAAACCCTGATTGTTTGTTAATATAACCCATATCACATTTTTTTTTTTACTGGCAACAAGCAAGCCGTAACATTAGAGGCGCTACCAACCGAGGCCGGCTCTAGAAAACCCAACTGCTTTAATATTTTGTGAGATGGTGGGTTGAAAATTAAGAACAAATATTTCTATACTAATAATGTAAGCATCTAAATACTTACTAAATACAAAACTTTAATCATATACGGTGCTGAATATCTTTTTCATTTGTTAACTGTACCTACTTTTATGTCCACAAAATAAAACCTTGTCATTTTAACCCTTTGTAATTAGGAAGTAAGTAAAATTAAGTGCTTAACATGGAAAGGGCACGAAAGGCAGCCGCGGTAGATACGATAAGTAAGCTAAGTTACCTACAATCCCACAATTAAGCAATGGCTTAACGAACCCCAGTTACGAGATGGCTAGCCAGTAAACTTGCCAATGTTACGTTGTATTTAACGTGGGGGATTTTTCTATCAACCATACGTTTTTATTACATTGACAATACTTCTTCCTAATATATTAAGATTAATGTTATTGAGTAATGTTAGCTCAATTATCTAAATTTTTTTATATTAGTAATTTAGCAGAGGCCGTGATTTCACATGTAATGGTAGACACTTGGCAAGATTTTCGTTAATTTTGTTTTTCTTAGAAATAGATATTTTTAAACTCATTGGTATTTTGTTGTGTTTTGCTAATAAAACATATTCCCTATTTTAGGTAGATGTCCATCGCGAAAAATGTACAATAATACAATCACTCAATACATACTTACTTACTTTCGATGGCGCTACAACCCTTTGTGGGTCTTGGCCTCTTCTACAGTCTCCCTCCACTTGTCACGGAGCTTGGCTGTTCTTCTCCAGTTGGTGACCCTTCCCATCCTCCTCAAATCTTTCTCCAACACAATCCAGCCAACAATTTTTGGGCCTACCTTTTGACCGTTTCTGTTGCGGCGTCCACCTACTCATAACTTCACGGATCACTCAATACATACAACAATTAAAATCAAAAAACAAACACAAACATATTCACGGATATTTCTACCGTTTTATCGGATATCTATATTTTTTGTACAAAAACACTAAATTTGAAATATGCTAAAATAAAACTTAATTTATCAGCCTTTGAAACGAATTTTATTTAGACAGACGCAATACAATTTATGTATCTAAAATACCCCCGGTATTGCAAGCGTCTATAGGCTACGGTGATGCTTACCATCAGGCGGGCCGTAAGCTTGTTCGCCATACTTTGTGGCATAAAAAAAATGTAAAATCAACATTTTATACATACTTACTATTTCCTGTGGCTTGGTGGGAAGTGGTAATGAGTTGTGTAGGTATATTTTTTTCCCGCGAGTATTCGGTTTTGCTCCAAGATATGTTTACGAAAGGAAAGTGTCACTCTCCAGACTTTAAAAAAATCTCCATAAAAACATGTCGAGTCGTAAAAGCATGATAAACGAACAAAGACACTTTCACAATATTAAAATTAACAATTTTATTACATTTTAACGGTACTACATATAGATCAATGATTTAAACTCGTGAATAAAAATAAAATGTTAAAAAAACTATGAACATTCCTGTTTGTAAATCGGATTATAAGCGTTACGCCAATATTGTGCTATGGCGAACAGTCAAATATTAGTGAAACGTGACCTTAATATCGAAAATGGTAACTGAACAAAGCACTTTGGGCCATGCCTTTTAAGCTGAAACATTAGTGTGTAATAATTTGTAATAAATAAAAATGGTGTACATAATAAAGGATTTTCGTCAAGAGAAATGATAAATGCTAGAGATTTTTCGTTCTATACTACATAGGTACTAAAGAGCAAAATGTAGGATTGTGTGTATGTCGCGGTATGTCGAATATAACCTTCGAAAAAAATGATTATGAAAAAGTTTGTCATCTTTTGAAATATACAGTACATTCTGGAGTGCGTATGTTATTAAAATTTAATACAACATCTGAATTCATCTCTCTTCTAAAAGCCAATCATAATCCAGTCTGAAAACTACTGAACAAATAAATGTTCATATACAGAATACTTATACATCACAATGTTACAATTTATTTATAGAATTGGTCCCTTGAATCAAACAAAAACTCGGGCAAAGTATGAGCTGTTAACATATGACCGAGTGGAGGGTTCGAGACACCGGAGGTCAGCAAAAAGGTTAGGGAAATGTACATAAAAATTGTGTAAGTTTGTACATTATGTCTGCATACTGTATAAGGGAACCTGAAAAATGTAAACAGCGTTATGTCTGTCTCACGTCACTTATTTCGACGGAAAAATAATATTTTCATACGAGTTATAACGGAAGTCCGTTAACCTACTTACTACTCCAAAAATAGTTAATATTTTCTAAAAGTAATATTTAGTTAGTAAATCATCACGTGATATGAAATTTTGATGGTTAGGTATGCCTATAATAACAATTATTTTGTTACAATAATCATACAAAAAATTAAGGATAACTTAAATTTTATTTAATACTGGGAAAAATGCATGACGAACTGAGGCACATGATTTCAATATTTTCAAGTGGTAGAAGGTTTTATTAAATAATAGGCCAGCTTTGACTAAAGAAGTATGTACCACCCTCATGTAGAATATTGGCGTGAAGCAATGCGTTTCGTTCTGTGAGTTAGATAATATCCTTCTAAAATCTATGACGGTTTTTTTTTGTAATTTCCACTGAATAGCGGGAAGAAGAAGAGAGAATAGAAGAAAAGAAAGTCGCTCGGTTTTTGCTTGTAAGTTGGTAACCATTTTGAAAATGATTTATGAATCTGTGCCAAATCATTCTGATAGATATGTACCTTATTACAGGACATTTTATTTAAAATACACCTCCATTTTTACATAAAACGGCTACAATTTTGCAGAGCGTATTTTGTGTAATTATCTCCCAGACGCTTCATTACGCCGAACAAAATATAGCTACAAATTAAAGCTAAATTATGAAAAGAACATTTTTAACTTCAAGGTAAATATATTACTTTATATGGCTACCTGTCTCGTAGTCGTAATAATGTCTCTTGCATGCCCCGTGCAACCACATAATGCACACATTAATACAGTTTTTGTTTCCCAACAGAGCACTTTGAAAGCTTCTAGTATTATATAAAGGATAAAAGATACTAACTATATACATATCTAATGAAGTAACTTTTCATTTACTTAAGTCGTCAAGTAAAATATGTAATGAACGCGCGGTAATGAGTTCAGCAAAGTGTGAGCCAAGCTAAGTTAACACAGTGGGGAAACGTTTTCGGCACACTGTTTGTCAAAGACACAGCATAGTTTAAGGCCATTACGTCGCATTGCTAAGCCGGCAGTGTGTATGGCGCAGTGTAGGCGCCGTGACTGTGGCGTGGCGCCCACCGAGTCAAACACGCGGTTGTGGAGCTAATAGCACATTAGAGAAGCCATCTCGACGGCGCAGCTTTAAATATTAACGCCCCAGGCCCACTCTACAGCCTCCCACTGAAAAAGGCTTTTTATTTGTGGATAACGAGATCGTGCGCTGCTCCTACTGTATAATGAGGTTTCTTATTTCCTGGTAATGAGTTTCATATACTTATTTATTAGTACAAGAAGCGAGAAACAAGTTACATAAATCCGGTTCAGGTTTGTAGTGACCTATATGTCTTGGTGATATTGTAAGTAAGAAAAATAAAATCATTAACGAAAAATCCTCATGAGGAATACGATGCAAGGAGAAGTATAATGATAAATTGTCATTTATTTCTTGCATAAAAATATTTATTCAATTGTCATACATGACAAGTTGTTCTAGAGTTGGTAATTCATAATTAAATGACAAACAAATCCAAGTGGAGTTAGGCTTCTGTTTCCCCCGCCTTTGAAAAGCAGATGTGCGAACCTTTGACATGAATATTTATGAATCTATATGCGAGCGTCACTCATTAAAATGTTTATTCTGACGCGTGTGTGACACGCCGAAATTGATATTGTTTATAATTTATAACCAGAACATGTAAATTCTACGGGAAATGTCTTAATTTAAAGATACAGTTAAGAGCATCAAGCTTGATGCTGCAATCCAGGTTTAACTTTTATGGTATGGCATAAAAACGATACAAAGTGACAAAGTTGACTATACCTTCCTTCTGTGTAGGTACAGAATTTAATGTATTACGTGACGCAGGAACGTACGTAGATCAGAATATACAGAGGTTTTTACAAAACACAAGTACCAATCACTTTCCAGTAAATTAAAGAATAAATTATCTAAGTATCTACCTATGTATAATTTGTAGAGATTATATCCCGCTTGTATAGTTTATAGATACTAAGTACTAAATCAAGATTTTTTTTTAATCTAACCACTAAAAGTAAAAACCTCGAATTGCGGCGGCGGTATTCAAAGATAAGATGGCCATTGTGATCGCCAACATTCACTATGAGACTGCACCAAAAGATGATGCTGAAGTTTGTTACTTAGTTGTTAAAAATTGAAGAAAAAATAAAATAATTTTCGTGTTCAAGGAACTGCTCTCTATCATTGTAAGAACTAAAGGTGGCGAACAAAACGATGTTGTTCTTGTTCGTCGCCAGCAAACGATAATTCTTCAAAGCAATTCCGATCGTTATTAAAAACTTGTCCCCGATTCCTGATTTTAATTTTTCGCTAAACTTTAGCAATATTTCTCTCGGGGTCGACGCAAAACGAAATTTGCATATTCAGCAGTAAAATTTACGTCACAAACAATGCCCTATTACGGTACAATGGAAATGTCTTTACATTGTTGCGGCAGGCGCGGTTTGGGCGGCGCGGTGGCGGAGCGGCGGGCGGCGCGGCGAGTCGCGCGTCACTCCAGCCAGCCTCAAAGGGCGGCCGTCGGAGCTGATTTACTGCGAGGACCTGTGGCTGCTCGTGTTTAAATGAAAATTATACACGGGACCCGCTATGGGGGCGCGACCTTTCCCTCGTAAAGTAACTAATTTATGAACTCGTGATACTTCAGCGGAGGTGCCCGCGCTCCGCTCTTGAAATTTTAAACAACGCTCGCTACTGTGCAGCGCTGAATTTTTGACGCCGCGTTACATATCTTGACTTACGTCAGACAGAATCAATGCTTTTTAGTCATGAATACGTCAACAGGTTGATACATTTCTGCATTTTATAAACGTTGTAGGTTGAAACAAATAAAGTTAATTAACATTATCGTAAACGACAACTCGTACCCGCTAGTGACATCATTTAGGTCAACCAAATAATTAGAATTATAACCCATTTAGGTACGTTCATAGTTACATGAAATTATTCCGAATTGGACCTGTTATCCAATTAATTAGCTAAAATGTTAATTGGCATAAACGCCTCGATTGTCTCGTAGATTGACATTTGTTGGTACTGAAAAAACGTAACATTTTTAGGAACTAGTTTAATAATAATGTTCCTGTAATAATTTTATGCGTAAAGGTACCTACCCTCCTACATGCAGTATGGACGCAAACCCATATCCATATTGGGCCTGACCCGGAATTTTGATTAAGCGTAAACTAGATTATGGTAAGGGTAAATTGAGACCGTTTCTTAAACTACTAAACAGTTAATAGTGTTTGCCTCAAAGTTGGGAGTTACTTATTTGCTCGCTCACATCGGCTATGAGAGTTATGATACAAGTTTCGTCATACTACCTTTACGTAATCCGAAACCCTTAAGCTATGCAAATCACGATACAAATCTGTGTTTCATTTACCGCGTGTGCTTAGGTGAGATTTATATATTCGTATAAACAGTGCAACTATTTTTAACTAGATAGCAATTTATGAGGGTAAAGCGATTTCACGCATACATGGAGCTGCGGAATGGGGAGCTACAAGTACATGTACCTTCTACAGAATATAACACCGAAATAACACTTGAGTAGTATTGTGTTCCTTTAAGGAAAGGTAACTAGAGCTTCTTAAGGAGGCAGGGTGTCTTTACCACCTGCTTTGATCACTGTATTGTGTTCAGTGAATAATCGTTAACAGTAAATATATTTACTAAACTCCTTAACAGACGAGCGGAATTGTTTATCACCTTTTATTCGCCACAATTCAAAATTGAAACAACAGAAAGGTCCTTGGACCAAACTTAATTCTATTGTGTAATTTTTATTACAAAGAATAAGAGAATTACGTCGAGTCAGCGAATATTTGATTTATGACATCAAAAAAATTGATTCACTACATTAATTTAAAAGGATTTGCGGAATAAAAAATGTACATTGCTTTGAAAGAAAATTGTGTGTGTCGCATTAATTTATGATGAAATAGGGTCGGATTTAAATCTGTCCTGTCCTATGTAAACTGAATTAACTGGTACCCACTGATAGGGTGAAGATTATAATGGTTGGAGATAAAATTTATTGCTTCATTATTTTCCGATCTCACCAAAAACCTCTTAAGTGTATTTGTAGGTTATTCCATATAATTTTTCAATTAGAGTGAGGTCATGCAGCCCTCAGTTTTCTCACAAGATTCATTTCGTTAGACCTTGCGTTTTTGTGCGTGAAATTTATAAAAAAATAATATATAATAATATACGGAAGTAGCTTTTGACAATGTGGTTCAATTTTAAGCCTTATAGACCTCGGAGAAGAAAATAGACTCAATTTATCTTTAATTGAATAGTATTCATAGAAGATTGCTCCGAGCCTCGAGCAAGGCTATGTAAACTGCCAGTCGTACATTCTCCAATGTTCCTTTGTTCCAGATTCGTAGAAAAACTCACTATGCACCTTACCTGAGGCAAAACAAAGAATGTTAAACAACTGTTCGCAACTTTCAACTATACGGCAAATAGAAAATCTTTAACAGGTTTGTTACATCTATTTCTTAATAACACCTTCTTACCTGAGTTTTGAGGCGTCGCGGATTCGGTTATTGAATGGATGTATATGAAAAATTTTATGAATAATCGCGTCAACCCAGTGTGATAGAGCTCTAAGTCACTGACTTAGAGATAATTGGCATAGCGGAGATTTTATAGGTCATTTTCAAATTAAATGAATTCTATATATTTTAATGAGGATTTCTTGTGGTTGATGATGATGAAGGTATATATATAGCAGCATAGTTTTAATAGTTTAAAGAAAACAAATCAACAAACTGAAAAGCACTTTAATCGTTGTTTCCATTTCAAGTACCACATCGACATTTTATATAGTGCACTTTAAAATATTTGTACCGATTTATAGGTGGTAATTACCCTTATTGTATTTCACTACAGCATTGGCAGAGAAATCCTAGTTTGGAGCCAACCAAATTTATGTGCAAAACTGCAAATGAATGTTGATTTTCAGTATACATTTAGGTTTTATGTTAAAATAATAGCTCAAAGGCTTTTACGGTCGCAACTTCAATAATTGTTAGGTTTTGGAGTGTGAACAAGTCTACATGAACACTCAAAGTGGCATTTGTACTTAGACAAAAGGGCCCGTTACAAGTTACAACTGTATAAATGCGTGCTAGATGTTATACATTACATATTCATTTAAAAGATAGATCATAAAAGTTGGTTTACATCAGAGTGTAAGAATTCCCAAGGGGGGTCCGTGTTGTGTAAATCAGCGCGTCCATAAGTCAGTTGAGTGTCCGTAAACTGAATATTTATGGACCGTCCGTACCGCAATGTACCGCCCCTAAACGCGCCACCGAGACTTGCGTCAAAACGATTTTAGCATAATTTACGTACTAAAATATACTGCAATTTATGGAAATAAACCACTCAAGTGACACAAGGTGTCGTTAAATCATCCTTCCTTAGCAGTTATGTTTTAAACATTTCCGTTCTAATATTTTTTATCATTCTAATATTTTTTTTGATAACGTGAAATAACAGCCCTGAATAACTTTCGAAAATTAAACCAGACATAATTTATTAGCAATCCGTGATGAATATTTTCGGGCAAACACAAAAGAATATTTTACAATCATTTACCTAACAAGATGGAGTAAACTGGAATTGAAAACATAAATCAAACGTTTTCATGATACGGTTGCAATTTGCGAAGCCACTAGATCGTAATAGTGGTTATCTTGGACGAGATGAGAATATCTGCGGTGGGCAAGCAGGGCGCTGAACATTAAATCCTGGGAAGCGAACTCGTATCCGCGTATACCGACCTACATCTATGCAAGTCGGTATATACCGGGTATACAGATATGGCTCCGCAGGCGCAGTGGGTTTGCAAAGAGTATGGTAACTTTATATTACCGATGCGCGGCCCACATGCAATGCGTATTTCATGATTTAACTGAGCTAATTTCAGTTTGCGAAAGAGATAAGAGAGATTCTCCATTTTAAATGTCCAATTAATTCAGGCGTACATGCAAACTAAGACTTTACTTTAAAGCCGGCACTACATGCAGCTTCATTTTCCTCTTTATTTGTTTTAACTTCAACCCTAGTGTCATAAGACCTTTTTCTACGTAAGTATTTTTCCATTAAGTCTTCAAAGATGCGTTCAAATATTTTGTACTGTTTGTTTCCCCTGCGATATTTTCCTCACTGTTCTTAATATCACTGTCCACAGGCCCGCTCCAAATGCAAATTATTCACAAGCTCGCGTGTAAACGCGCCGCTCACAACTAAACTGACCACGTAGTTGTGGCTTGAAATAGTAGAATCTTTTATGTACTTATCTTCCCAGTCGTATGATCATTAGCAAGGCAGAAAAACACCATTCCTCTTTCATATTCATATGTTCCTTTGTTGTTACTTTTATTTTGTGTTGGGGTGAACTGTAATTGTGCTTCCGTCATGTAGGAGTGTATTCAAAATGTTTGTAAATGTATTTAGAAGTCTTAAAATTGTGGTTTTAGTGTTCTTAGTAATTATAACTTTAATCAAAATTCTTACTTGATACAATTCTAAAAATACAAGGTTTTTGTAAAATTACGGACACCTTATTATTATTTTTAATTCAAGTATTCGTTTTTTTTAAATAAA
This sequence comes from Endotricha flammealis, assembly GCA_905163395.2. Lineage (NCBI taxonomy): Eukaryota > Metazoa > Arthropoda > Insecta > Lepidoptera > Pyralidae > Endotricha > Endotricha flammealis. The sequence goes on along the minus strand of LR990861.1, from coordinate 7,059,616 downwards.
TAGCAATAAAATAAGTCTTTAGAATTTTATAGTAAATTAACTACGACTACTACTGTTTTAACTTTTTTAAAGAATCAAAAATTTTAAATAAAATATTAAAAATTTATTAATTCAGTGTCAGTAGTCACTTTGTCTAAATTGGGTAGGTAAGTATGTATATAATATTATTATTTATAACCACTAGATATTATTTTTATTTTCTTATTACCTTTATTTATCTTTTTGGATTTATCAGTTTTTCTGTGGCATAGGTACATAAATTGATAATAATTTTATAGTATGTTTTACACGGTAGTTTATTAACGCGTGAAAAATATTCAGCACGAGAGATAATTTCTCGCTCGCGGAGGTGTCGGCATTGTGAAATTAATTTGCAATTTACCGACCATCACAATGCGCGAAATTCATAAAGAATATTTTTATGAAATTTTTAATACTCGCATACATGCGGCCGCTCTCATAAATCAAGTACTTCCGAGCGCCCTTTGAATTTCCGCAGCCCGATGATATACGCCGTCTGTGACAATGCCAGCCTTCGCCATTTATACACCAATATTCCTTTTGACGAAAAACGACACTAATTGAACAGGGAAAGTGAATTCTATTGAATTTTTTATTTGCTCCTTCTATTTGAACGCAGATTTACAATACGCAACTCATAATTGTCGCGCCGCGATTGAGGTTTGTTGCGATCTATTGAAACGGAATGACAGAAACGAATAAATAGAATTTTATGTTCTTGAAATATATTTTTTACAAAAAGAAATATTGATGAGCTTTTTTTATACAGCCTTTTTCATATAGCTAGATCAAAAAGCCTTTTAGTTATTTTAGGGTGAGTCACTCCATTAAGGACAAAAATTTGAAAACAATAGAAATAGACTCTGGTCTGCCTGTTTCAAGAGATTTTGGGGATTACTTACATTACATGTATTGGCGAAATCTGGAACAAATAATGTGCGTGCTCCAGTATTTACATGAGAAACTATTATCGTACTGTCGCGTCCATTAAATAAAAATATGTACAAAAGACACAAAGCTATTCCATTGTTGGCATAAGAATTTTGGCAAAGAAAATGGCATTAGTGGTTATTTTGTAAGCTGAAAATATAGTAAACCGATCAAGCGTGCTCCAGAAAAGGCAGCGTCGGCGATGCGGCTTTCTATTTGCTGTGTAGTTCGTTCAGTATTCTCTAGGTTTCCGTACAGATACGAGTTCAGATATATATTTCTGGTAGGTCGCGACGTGCGAGCGGCCCGATATTTCGTGTTCCCAGGGCGACAATAATTTGTTGGTCGGTCGCGCCGCTCCGTGTATTGCCACGATATATCTCCTTCAACTGTGTACTCTAATCGTGTTCGTTATGAACAATCATCGTCATAGTTGTTTTGGGAAATAGTTAAAGTTTTAACATGGTATGTAATCCCTTTGGTGCTTTTAGTGCAAAATACGTTGTCTTATCCTACTTGGTGTTCCATCAATCTTTCCTTTTGGCTATAATAATGGCAATGGCTTTGCCTCTACAATAAAGATTTCACCAAAGGCAAAATTAAACCAATAATAATTGGAAACTTTAAAACATATAAGCTAGGTACATGAAAAATTGTGAATAAAATCGAGCACCTCATTTGTAAGCCTCGACAAGAAAAATTTAACCACTAGGTACCGCTAGGCTATAGGAATGAGCGGTAAACGGTGATGAAAAAATCCTTTAGTTTACTTAAATTACTACATTGGAGCATAGATATCCTTATTCTCCCTCCTAACACCCATACAACCGCGATAGCGGTGAAAGTATAATTCAAAGTTTGCTTATTCAGCTTCATATTTGTGTTTTCATAATAGCTTTAAGTTAAATTGTATTTCGCTTTTAAAAAATTCACCAGAATGCAGTTAAATAATTTGTAATCTAACATTACTAATGAAAGATAGCTAATGACCGTTGCACATGCAATGGTAGTTTGAACGAGAAAGTTTGCAATGGGAAACATCACGAGAATCCTTTTCTACTGTAATTTGTAAAAAAAAAAAGCCCTCGGGTATTCTGTTTTTTGAAACTTGCTAAGCTTTCTGTCTCGCGTCTTGAATGCTGAGTGTAGAGAATCTAGCACCATCATTTAGTTTAGTGGTTCTAGCACCACATACACATAGACCTTGCAATTCCGTAAAATAGAATGGTGAAAATATTTTTATTTTAAGTTTCTTATAAAAAGAATGCCTAAAAATAAGTACATTTTCTGGAGTTTCCTCTTATTGCTCTAAACTTATATATCCGAAAATTTTCGTTTCCAAATATTATCCGAACCATAGCCAAATTCCTAGAATCTTGGCAATGTTACAGCTCATAGTATCCTGCGAGACGTAGATAGCAAGACGTTCCATATACACTTCAAACATTGTAAATATACGTGGTGACTCATACATACCATACATCTTCATGGATTATTTATGATCCTTACTTGTAATGCACTGCGAAGTAAATCTTAGTTTGCGTCTCGGAGGCCACGTTCGCCCAATATTTGAGTACGCTATACGTAAAGCTATTCGCTTTACGACTACCTCAATATCGGATGACTCAGTTTCGTATGAGAGTCGGCCATGACTGTACTGAGTTTAATACTTCTTGTTTGTTGTGTTCTATTTGGTTTGATGGATTTATTAAGTTCGGGTCACTTGCTAGACAAATATTCCAACTCTGAAGTGTGTCACTATGTATTTATTACGTGAACGACATACAAATGTATTGTTATGATTATGTTCGTGGTTATGGACGGTTGCTTATGCAAATAAATTAAAAAGGTCTTGCGTCTCTAATGGTTTCTTTCGTTAATAATTTAATTAAACATAAAGCAATTAGAATGTGAATACATAAAAGTGAGCTACTTTAAACATAACATTTCACTTTTATGTTTTTAACTCACTTTTTTGTCATCCTATTTTTTATGATAAAGGAAGACAGACGAGCTGTATGTAGAGGTAATTTCTAACCATACTCTCGTATGGTTAGAAATTACCTCTACATACGTACATCCACAACCGCAGGAGAGTTCAAGTTGCTGAGGCACTATTTTAAGGCGGACAAACCAAAAAATAAAACCAAACCTCCGAGAGTATTTTCCCGTTCGAGCCAGCCGGAATTTGGTTTCATAAATGGTTGTCTCCCAAGTCATTTTTAATATTATACATATTATATTGTGTAATAATCTGAAAATATCAAATTCTGAATTAAGAAACAGCATAACGCTAGAAAGAAGAAAAGTATCATCATCATCATCTCAGTCACAAGAAGAGATTTTTTGCACAAAATTTATTGTTGTTCATAAAGCAACAAAGACAATAGTTGCGTTTAATGTCGATATTTAGGTATTTACAGATTAATGCTATGTCTAAGTTTCGTATCAGGATTTATTCAGGTGTTTTATCATGGTGAAAAGGTAAATTTAATTACCTTTACGACACACTTAAGATTAATTAAACTGTTAAGCATATACTCGTGGGGATTCATTATCTCTGGTAGTACATAAATCGTTCCTATGTTAGATATACGATAAACGGACACTTGTTCCGGTTTTTCGGAAACAAAAACAGCAAAATTAATAGTGAGAGAGTCCATTATCCTGCATTAAGCACTCAGTGGGGCGAATGGGACATAATGGCTCGTCGCCGCTCGGTATAGGCCCTTTTATATCTCTTAATAAAAACGTCACTACTACCCGATACGTCTGCTTACTTTAAGATAAAGTAAATGCTAGGTAGCTCTTACACAAGAAGCACTTAAATTAGAAAAAATGATATGCAGAGTAATGCACTGAAAGCTGTTATCTTGTCTTGCTTGAGACAGTGAGCTCTTTGAAGTGGAAATTCATGGAAGCTAGCATAAGTCAGATAGGTGTATTTTACTAAAATAAAATATGTTGCAAGTCCGCTCGCGTAAAGCGCTGTGAAAATAGCTTTGTTATCTATAAGCAACAAAAATCTTGAAGTTATAACCCATACGACGCGCATAAAGTCCAGCGTTCAAAAACCCGTGTTGGCTAAACGTGCCGCGACACGCCACATAAAAAAATTGAACATGAGACGCATTAACGCAGGTGGCACATGTTTTGTTATCTGCAGTACACGACATGTATGAGAAATGTGCGTCGTGTACTTTGAGTATGTGAAAAATCCGCGACGGACGTTTTGTGCGTTATGCAATTTTTTTGTGCGCCGCAGATAAATGTGCCGTCAGCACTGACTGTGACCTTCAGATGGTAATACTTACACCATGAAGAAACTACTAAGAGGAGTTGCTCTAAACAATGTAGCACGTTCAATTGGGCACTGACTTCACGCATTGTCGGGCTGTGCGGGGCTGCGGCACAGGTGCGGGAGGTTGTTTAAACAGGTTAGACACTCTCCCGCCACCCCTTTCGTCAGCGACAAGGTCGTTCATACGAACGGCTCATTGTTGCTACTCCTCTCAGTAATTCCTTCATGACTTACACCAACTCACCCGCAGTTGATTCCAATTGCGAAAAGCACAGGAACAGAAAAAATCCCATACCGAATTTCGATGTAATTCCAATTACAGGCTTAGATTGTTAAAGGACAGCTAAGTATCAGTAAATCAACACTCATAAATTTTCGTTTTTCAAAACATAACGGATAATCGAAGTATCCTTAATTATTCGTGTACCTATTCCAAAATCAAATCAGTCTCTCGTTTAGAAGACACCAAGCGCCACACCAACTGGCAGTTTCCAATTACAGGTGTAGCAAAGTCACAGCGATTCCAATTAGTGCACACTGATATAAAATAAAACTAGGACAAGAGGCTGCGAAACTAAATTAGAACCGAGTTGAATAGAGACGTCTCACCTTAAAATACGATATATTCACCCGCCAAGAATAAAAGAAAGTTTATACTATCTAGATCGGAAATGGGGACCATCTACTGGAGCGATGGCCACCCAAAAGATGGTCAGACGACATAAACAGAGTCACAGAAGGCCGCTGGATGCTGACCGCTTCCAACCGATGGTACTGAAAACGTTTAGGGGTGACCTATATTCGGCAGTAGACTTCTTGTGGCTGAGATGATGATTAACATGATGGAAGAAAATTAAATGGATCCAAAAAGAGTAGAACATTTTGGTCTTTCTGTCACACTCACTAAATTTATTTATTTTCTAAGACCGTTCGAGAAGGACAATGCAGTTAAATGTACAACAACTGATAAATCAAATTATACTGTTTCGACCAGGAAATCACTACTCTTTAGTTCATCTTAAGTTTAAACAAAAGAAACGTAAGTTCGACTCTATTCCTACTCTTTTCTTTATTCTGGGTAACGCATTTTCAGGTAACTCGCTAACTCGTTTGTCTTTCTATATCATAAAGAAATGTTAAGTGTATGATTTATCGTGATCTGACTTTGATGGAAAAATTCACCAGTTTAGATAAAAAGTGTCAATTACATCAACCAATTAATCAAGGTCCCCATAACTTACTTTTTACGAGATGCTAGGAGAGTTACAATGTAACTTCTTCAATGTAACATCTTCATGTAAGGCATAAATAAATATAGCCATTATAAGTCTACGTCCGTTATTGGAAAATATTGCCCGTTTACGCCAATACGCCTTAACGTCTTCTAACTTTTACTAATTAGTGCTAGTAAGAAGATACCATACGTTAGAGCTGGTTTTAGACTTTTTTACAAAGAACTGGCTGAGCTCAAAAGATACAAAACTTAGGCCGTGACCAGAATATTAGCACTGCAAACTTTATAAACCACTGTTTATATGACCCAATCCGTGATGTGCAGATTCTGCCAGGAAACAAAAAAGAAAGCGCTATTCACATACTCTGCCCGGGCCATTCATGAGAAAGAGTAGTGCAAACAACGAAACACAAAAACATACCTACATAGCATAGCATAGCAGAGCACATTTTCAATTTCATTACAAAGTTCCTAGCACCGGTCTGGGCAGAGAAATTTTGACAAAGGGCACTACAGAAGACCAGCAGTGGTCGATGCAGTAGGTTTAGAGTACCAAGTCCCACATCTGAAATAATAATAAATAGAGCTGGTTTTTGAAATTAAAAGCGAGAATTAACAAAACAAATTTCTACAACAATGGAAATAAACAATATATAATTGATGGGACGATTCTTGTTAATATAAATTATAATGGCAACATGGGAGCGGTCACGGCCGTTTGGACCCTCCGGTCCCCTAAGATAATTTTCATAATAAAACATCCCTTTTCTCAGGCACTTTGGTGTAAATCAAGTTTTCCCGTCCTTTCAATTTCCTGACCGCAACACTGCCGATGTTCAAATAAGATTTTCATTAGACATTCAAACAACTAACCTTCGCGGTCGAATAACATTTTGCTAAAAGATTGATTTCTTTTTGATGCGGGTTTGTATGTATTACGTAAAATTAAAGATCGAAGTAGTGAGATGAGATGACTTTGATATACCTTTTTCGAGAATTGATATTTCATATTTTTTACATCTCTTTTCATTTAATTATGAATAATTATGCATTGTCTGTATCACGCATTATATTTGTAGGTATACCACCTAAAGTATCAACTAATTTGTAATTTAAATTACAATCTATTTCGATGAAATGGAACGGAATATTTAATTTACATTTCACAAAAATGTATAAAGAAAAAAGAAACGATTAATTTGACAGAACGTTGGGATGGGATGTGAGCGGTTGTTAGAAATCATAATAAGATTTTTAATTTTAAATGAGCATTCCACAGGCCAGATGCTTCAATGAAATTTGTGAACGTGGGGTCGCCCTGTTATCAAAGGCTATGCAGGCCGCACAAATCCGGAGGGATTTCAATGTTTGGGAATTAAGAGTTGTTTGTTTCATTTTTTAAGATAATGGAACAATTTATGCAAATTTTATAGTGTAATTTCCTTGCGAATACAAATGAATTACGTTTCTGTTTCCTTTCGTCGTAATGTAGGGCTGAGGCGACCAACTCATACTAATATTTTGAATACAAAGTAACGGTTTTTAATTTGTGTCTCATTTGAGTAATTTTCAGTTAACATTGGAGTATTAAGTATCAAATTAAATTTTTAATATTAGTTTAGCTTTTAGTTTAAATTTTAATGTTATTATTAGTTTTGTATTGTAATTTTACCCAATAGCAACAGAAGTAGATTGACATTTTAGTACCATGTCATTACAAAGATCGAAAAAACTGATACTAGCTATTCGCATAAGTATCAGCTTGGTTTCATATGGTATTAATGTGTTAATCTACTTTCGTTCTGAATGTACCAACTATTTTAAACCGATTTACTATTGTTCTAGTTCAGCCATTCTAAACTTGTCATATACCTAAATAAAAATGCATATTATACTTGAATATACACATCTGCATAAGAATAAAATGAATGCTTTTATCTTGTTAGACGTAAAGCAACAATTTTCACGGGGAGCTGTCCTGGTAAATAGAACACATCTTATCTGGAACGCTGATGGAAGTGAAACTGAATGGAAAATCGTAAGTCAAACAAAAACGTTACATTTTTAATGGAAAATAAATATGGAAAGGAAAGGTTTTTTTACGTCTTCTACTAATTCTCGGCTTTGTCCCTTGTTATCCCTTGTGTGAGCACGGATCTACCTATGTGATAACGCCGACTGCGAATATGTACATACCATCTTACATATCACAATTATATTGATGGTATAGAAATTCTGTTATACGTTTATTAATGTTTTGTTATTACTGTTGCGCCATTATAGTCACAAAATAATCTAACACTAGATTTAAAACTTGCTTGTGTTGTTGATGAGTCATCAAATAACGTATTTTTAGCAAAGATATACATAATACCGACTGACGTCATAATAATACTTACAAAATACCCAGAGTCAAGACAAACTCAAATGTTTATTACATGAATATTTGTCCTGTGTGGGGATCGAACCTGTGCCCTTTTTATTTAGATAGAATAACATTTATTTTTCTAACGTCCACTAAAATGTATGACACATTATGTACTCAGCTAAACGCAAAATATAGTTCACTTATATTATAAGCACGTAGCATAATGTCGAAACACGTTGCACACCTAGCACATGCAAATTAGTTGATATTGCAGTAGCCTTTGTATTCTGCGTCCAGCACACTGGCTAAATTAAAACGTAGCTATTTATCTGATTTTCCATTAGGGTCTTACAGGTATGATGTTAAAACAGAAAAGTGAATACGTGCCTTAGGCCGTGATCTCTTATAAACGCTGTACGCGATGTCCATCTTCAACGTAAATTAACTATGAAGTATTTATGGAGCAGCTGTCAGCATCTAATGGAGAACACATTCGAACAATTCTGAGGTCCTAAACGAACGTCCAATTATCTAAAAAAAAGTTTAACGCTTTGCATACAAAATTTACATTTAAATGATATAAATTACATAAATTTTGAATAAAAGCCACTTAACGGGCAAGGGAAGGGTAGGGAAGACCTCTTGCCGATGGCCTATTTGACCAATAGTACGTAGTTATTATTCTGTGCCAAAAGGCCATCGGCAAGAGGTGAAACAGGTATTTAAAATTTTGAAAGCAGTCATCCTTCAAATATTTTAGTACCTCCGCTGGGATACGAGTCTCAGGCCCGTATTACAGAACGATACTCAAGCTTTGATCTCAATTTAAAATTAGTTTTAAATCGAGCTTTAATTTCAGAACAATGCTTGAGTAGAAATTTACCAAGCTAAACTCAAATGAGTCTTGTTTATTTTTGAACGATGCTTGGGAACTAATCTATACTTAAATAATACACTTCCGGACACTTGAATCGAGCCACCCAGCAGTTTCAACTTTGATTGCTGGTAACTTAACAAAAGTATATGATCAACGAAAAAGTTTTTATGCAATTTGGAAGCTGGTACACTTTACATTAATAAGGTATACTTAATTCCAAATTCAAATTTCAATAACTTGATAATATTACAATTTTAAGTGAAACTTGTCCTGTATAACCTTTCTCAAAGACAAGACTCGGGTTGAATTTTTGAAAAAAAAAAGGAATTATTGAAAAAAATAATTATTCAGTAACTTGTATTGCCTCCGAGAGCGTTTATGATTGCAGTCATGCGATTTGGCATGGAGTTAATCAACGTCATTATGAAGAGTTGTGGAATGTTCTCCCATTCCTCCTCGATGGCAACTCTCAGCTCTTCCAAAGTTTGTGGTGCTGGTTGGTGAGCTCGAACACGCCTCTTTAATTCGTCCCATAGACGTTCGATGGGATTCATATCAGGGCTCCTTGCTGGCCATTCCATTGTCGTGATTCCAACATCATGAAGGTATGCCCTGACGATTCCTGCAGTGTGCGCTCTTGCATTATCATGCATAAAGATGAAGCCTTGGCCTACAAATCCAGCATATGGCATCACATGAGTCTCTAGGCAATGGTTAATGTATCGACGGACATTTAGTGTTGGTAGACGTGGTCCTGTCACAGCCTCTGGCCCAGTTTTACCATCGGCAGATATTCCTCTCTAGACTATCCACGAGCTCCCGCCATAACTCACTCTCTCTTCAATACAACACTGAACAAAGCGCTCTCCCCGCCTTCGGTAGACCTTCCTCCTTCCATCATTACCATAAAGCATAATCTTAGTCTCATCAGTAAAGAGTACCTTGCTCCATTGGCGTTGAGTCCAATGCAAATGTTCGCGTGCAAACTGTAAGCGCGCCATTCGGTGAGCTCTTGTCAGTTTCGGCCCGTTGGCTGGCTTATGTAGGCTCAGACCACGTTCTTTAAGTCTTTGTCTAATTGTTCGCGCGGAAACAGCCACTCCATGAAAGTCTCGAAGCTGTTCTTGGATCTGTACAGAGGTGAGGTGACGATTTCGTAAACTGGTTGTCGCGATAAATCGATCCTGTCTTTCTGAAGTTACCCGAAATCGCGGTCTTCCTGGACGGCGCACGTATCCACCAGTGTCGAGGTATCGATGGTATACCCTTTGCACAGCAGAACGGCTTAAAGCAAGCTGTGATGCTACATCGCGCTGACTTCGGCCCGACTGTAGAAGCGCCACAGCTTGCGCGGCTAGAAGAGGCGGTGTATCCATAATTTTAACGTTTAAATGGTTCAAATTAAAAAAACAACAATTTTACGATGTCTTAATTTCAAAACAATTACGGTAAATTCAAAATTATGGAGTTAAATAAAAAAATTATGTTAATTTAGATCAACTTTTCTTTTCAAAAGAATGCACTAATTTGGATTTTGTTTCGTTTTTCCATTTGATAAATTCAAAATTGGAACAACAGCACTTCAAAATCATTATGAATATACCAGCATCAAAATTGCATAAAAACTTTTTGATTAACTTAAGAATATTTTTATGTTCTATGTCATTACACATAAAAATGTAGGGTGGCTCGATTCATGTGTCCGGAAGTGTACTTAGGTCAAGATAATATGAAACGCTAGTAATGTTAGTTCAATGAGCTGAAATGGATATATTTGAACTCATTGAACTAATATTACTAGCGTTTCAACTTTATTTTATTTAAAACAACCCAAAGAAAGAGATTAGAAATTCGTAAACAACACCCAAGCGTACTCTCGACCTCACTCAGGCAAACACAGATCTTTCTTGACTTATGTAGTATTTAAGTATAGATTAGTTCTTCTTCTTCTTCTTTTCTTAATTAATGGCGTTTCTGTCGTGTCTTGACGACACATTGACAATTTCGCCAATGTCGAGTATTTAAATGAACACTTTTTATCAAAAAAGTACACTTTAAAAAAGCAACGTGGTACGGTGAGGATCCGAGGTCGCCATCTTGACGACCTTCGTTGACAAGGCGGCGATCTCGAATCTATAGATTAGTTCCCAACTTAGAGAAAGGATAAATAGAGGCGACACGGTAGGAGTAAGCGAGATGAGTAAATACAATATTCCCAAGGCCAAAAAGAGCTAGAGAAACATTTTTTGTCCTTATCGACGTATACTATTTTTTTGCTGGGCACAGTCGCTAACTGTGCCCAGCTAACGAGAGCGGTTTTCTATAATTCTCAAAATCTGAATTTTCAGGGTGAAAACAAGGTGAAAACTGTGTTCTGTGATTGACTTTATGTGTTTTTGCGTTCATAGACTATGGTGCATTGTAGTGTTTTAGGCTGCAATAGCCGCAGTGAACGTAAAATCGACAACATAACCTTTCATTCGTAAGTACACTATTTAGACTTTATTTCGGCCCTAATTGATAAAAATGAATACAGATTATATTTATTAAGGCTCAAATGACGGCTTCAATGTACAGAAATAACGAAATAAAACGTAAATGTTCAAGAAAATAATCGTATTTTGTAGTATTATACACCCAAATTAAGTAGGTAAGTAAAATGAAGCCAGGCGGCTACTTTCCTGTGTCTCCTAAATTTAGTCGGGTACCACGCGTATTGGGGATACCAGCAATTTACTTGAATTTACCCATGCAATATTACCCACAATTGAGGTAAAATAGTGACAACTTAAATAAAAAATAAAATATAATCAGGGGTTCTAAACTCATTATAAAATGCGGCCCGCTAGTTATTCTTGTCGATATATAATAAAGAAGTTAAATGGAATAACAATGTTTTTGTTTGTATATTATCATTAGGTATACAGTATGCGATAATTAAGCGACAGTCGCTATTCCAAGACATTTCATAATATTAATCAACGCTCAGCGAACAGACTTTAATTTATATGTATATACCATAGTTCACCAGCCACTCTGGAGTCTAGTACGGGTTCGTAGACATCTCACAATCTCAGAGGTTCTGGTCTCATCACGATAAAAAAATATATTTGAAAACAATCAGTAAAGTTTAAAACAAACATGCAAGCCATTCCACTGTCTTCTTTAACAAAAAAGCTTACAAATTTTTTATTTTTATTTTACCAAACCGATACGGATCGGTTGTATGGAGAAAGATCTGTAGTCACACCAACCTTCCCATGCTACTATAGTAGACAATAGGAGTTAGCAAAGATACAGTAAAACAGGCGTGGACAGCGACTTTGATTTATTTATACAAGTATAAATCGAAGTCTCAATATATTGATGATTATAAGAAAAAATACATCGCAAATCATCAATAGTCCTATTAGTATATCGTATATAAAAATATAAAAAAAACATGGGGTAAATCATGGGGTAATATTCTCTTTTCTGGTAACACTACGTAATCAATGTACTTTGTTTCTCTCCCTTAAGGCTGGCGTCCTTTAGCGGCGGGTCGGGTCGGGGCGGGTCGCAGCGCACCGCCGACAAGAATACGCTTGGCGAGCGATCCACAGATGCGATGCGGCCCGACCCGCCCCGTTCCGTCGCTAGTGTACGATATTTCATACAAAACATAGGCAGACGTATTTTTGCGTTGCGATGCGGCCCGACCCGGCCCGCCTGGTGGACGCCAGCCTTTACGGGTATACGCCTGATGACAACTCTATTTATCCTTTCTCTAAGGTTCCCAAGCATTGTTCAAAAATAAACAAGACTCATTTGACTTTTTTGACATTGACATTGACAGATGATAATTAGAATGTTGGTATTTAAATAATAAATCAAGTAAGAAATCAAGTTATGCTTTGACTGAGTTGATGTAAAACAGAAAATTTTGTACCCAATTTAAATGTATATCACAAAATATTAATTGTTAAAAAATAATTCCAAAATATGTGTACATTAACATCATATTGTTTTTTGTGAAACGTGCGTGAATCGGAATAAAATAATTATTTTTGTAATAGAAAACACACTTGAACCATAGACCAGAAATTATGATTTCGAGTAGAGATCAATTTTGCTACTCAAGTAAAGATCAGCTGATCAACTCTTAACTCATATTCAAAAATAAAAGAAATGCTCGAGCATCAAATCAATACTTAAGTTGTAATCAAGTGATTGACGTTTAAACTGTACTTGAGATCTGTTCTATAATACGGGCCAGTCAAAGTGGTTTAGAGTTGTACATTAGGTATGAGTATACTTACTAGGTGCGTTCACTTATGTCTCTAGTCTGTGACGAGAAAATTAATTAATTAATTTTTATTTTAATAAAATAATAGTTGCTGTGCTATTTGGGATAAATATTATAGTAAATGTTTATTTTAACCAATGTATAATTTATCATCAGTATCGTCGTAGTGTGTGAAACACTTTGTGTGAGCATACGTGGGCGTACGTGGGCGTCAAAAACACCATTATTTATATCAATTGTGTACACAGCGTGTATATTACACATAAGGTAACAAATTCTTGACCTAAACTTTTGCGGGCACTTAGGCCCGTATTACAGAACGATACTCAAGCTTTGATCTCAATTTAAAATTAGTTTAAATCGAGATCATATCGAGCTTTAATTTCAGAACGATGCTTGAGTAGAAATTTACAAATCTAAACTCAAATGAGTCTTGTTTATTTTTGAACGGTGCTTGGGAAGTAATCTATACTTAAATAATACTTAGGTCAAGATATGAAACGCTAGTAATATTAGTTCAATGAGCTGAAATGGATATATTTGAACTCATTGAACTAATATTACTAGCGTTTCAACTTTATTTTATTTAAAACAACCCAAAGAAAGAGATTAGAAATTCGTAAACAACACCCAAGCGTACTCTCGACCTCACTCAGGCAAACACAGATCTTTCTTGACATAAGTAGTATTTAAGTATAGATTAGTTTCCAAGCATTGTTCTAAAATAAACAAGACTGATTTGAGTTTTTTGACATTGACATTGACAGTTTATAATTATAATGTTGGTATCATGTTGGCATGGCATGTTGGTATTTAGATAATAAATCTGTTATTATTGGTTATTATGCTATGATTTGAGTTGATATTGTATTTTTTAAATTTTATAACAGAAAATTTTGTACCAAATTTAAATGTATATTACAAAATATTAATATGTTAAAAAATATTTCCAAAATATGTACATTATCATCATATTGTTTTTTGTGAAACGTGCGTGAATCAGAATAAAATAATAAAATAATTCATTTGTAATAGAAAACACACTTGAACCATAGACCAGAAATTATGATTTTGAGTAGAGATCAATTTTGCTACTCAAGTAAAGATCAGCTGATCAACTCTTAAGTTCTATTCAAAAATAAAAGAAATGCTTGAGCATCGAAACAATACTTAAGTTGTAATCAAGTGATTGACGTTTAAACTGTACTTGAGTATCGTTCTGTAATACGGGCCTCAGACACGTTCATACTAAATAATGTATGACCCATTTCTTCCTTTTAAATAATTTATACTTTCCATTCTTTTTACTACTAAGAAATAATCCCGAATGAAAATTGTTACCATGTCTTCTAAAATGTATTTTAAAGAAAACAAAGAATATTAAGATAGATAATAATATATTCTAAAGAAACTTATCACACGTCATATCCTATGCTTATTACATGATATTTTTTTATAACAAACGGTAGACAGACAAGCAAGCGGGCTACCTAATGGAAAGTGATCACCGCTGCCTATGAACGTCGCGATCGCAACACCACGGGTGCTGCCAATGTGTTGTCGTCCGCTACAAGAAATGTAGTAATGGGGATGAAAGAGATAGGAAAGTAGTTGGGCTTCCAGATTTTTCACTCTCCAAAAAATCTGAAATATCACGCCGATATTCTGTGAGAGAGTAGTACTTCCTCGGTCGACTAAGATTTTAATTTCATAAAAAGCTATACTACTTCAAAAAAATATTTCTTTATCCATCTACGATACAAACATTTTTCTTCATAGATTTTTTATTTATTATGTAATTCCGTTATTTAGTTATTTGAGTTGAAGTCTTTCCTTATATAAATTCAACATAATAATCCATATAAATATCAAAGAAATAACACCTTATTATAAATACGTTGTGTATTATAAGTGAGTATTTCGTATACCGTTAGAATCAGGAAAACATTTATTTGTATTTCTTTGGGGAAAAAATATTATATCTCATTGATATAAGGTCACAAACAAGCACCACTTATCGCATTTCTGATAGATATTACGGTTGTTTCCGAGCTGTTTAGGGGCTTTTTATTCGGACTTGGATAGTTTCCTACATTGTTACGCGTCGGGCCTCGGGCAACCGAGAAAGATCGATACACGAACGTGTCACTCACTCTTCCGAATCTCCTGGGACCAGACCAAAACCATTTCCTCCCATTGTCTTGTCCGAAATACCAACTTTTTCTATTGTAACCAAAGTTTTGAGGCAAAATTGAATCTCAAGTTATCATGAGACAGAAACATAATATTGATAAATTTAATAATCTATATTAGGTATGTTGTTTACATACATAAAATTCAAAGTCCTGACTGACTTAACTATAATAATATATCAACGCACAGCCCAAACCGCTGGGTCTAGAGATTCTAAATTTGGAATGTAGGTTCCTTACGACGTCTAGGGGTGTAGGTACTAAGAAAGGATTTTTCAAAATTCCCAAACGAAGTTGCGAGGGTAGATATATCAATGCACAGCCCAGAGATTCCAAATTTGCCATGGAGTTTTAAGGACCGGACTGACCGGACCGAACCAACCGGACCGGACCGGAATTTGTTTCTGAAGAAAAAATATTCTAATTGTTAGTAGGCCACGCGGGCGTAGCCGTGGGCAGAAGCTAGTAAAATATAGTTATGTAAAAATTTGCATAATGGATATTATTATATACTTATCGCAATTTGTGTAATAAGTATAGATTCCATATATACTTATTATACAAATTGCGACAATTTTTCAGTTTCATCAGTTTCTAAAGGAGATCTAAATTATGAATCCATCTCATTTTAAATCACAAGCTATTCATATTCTCTTTTTTGTAGCAGAAACCGCAATGGTAATAATGCCTCTAGTATTACTGTTGTTTGCAGGCGATTGCGGTAACCACGTGGTAACCACTTTTCATCAGATTCGTCTGTTCGTTTGCGTGCGTTATAACATACCTAAAATAAAATATTACAAAAGCTAATACAATCGAAAGATAAAATTAACCACTAGAATTTTTGATGGCTGGAGCCTTCAAAAGTACCGATAGAGTAGATCAATAGCGATGCATCCCGTTGTTTATGGAGGCGCTACTCACGAAGGCCAATTAATCATTCTCGCAGTGACATAAATACCTATTGCTCCCGCGTATATTGGAACATAAAGTGTTTCAATGAAGAGGCTATAAAAACGAGCGCAAAACATTGCTATTACTCTTCGTTATTACAGTTCAGGTGTGTTCTCGTGATATATTGGCAAATCGTATCGTTTTTGTGGACGCCGCATAACTTCTATTGAGGTTAGGTGGTACTAGTGCTAGTAAGGAAATATCTCTTGTTTATTTCGTTCTTATGTTATTTATTATGTCTGACTACCATTGCGGTTGAGAGGCTACGGGGCTGGTCACTAAATACGACTAATGGATTGTATTTTAGTTATAATTATTTAGGTTCCTGGACAATTGTTTCGCAACTAGTAGGGTCATTTAGCATTTAAGACGTTTTCATTATTTATTTCAATTGCACGTGTCAAATTATCTTAAAAACTATGAACACTGAAACATGGAGCCTGAACAGGTCATTGTGATTCCAGTGGGCCATCTTATATATAGCTACTACATTATTAAGTTTTAAATATTTTTTTCTTTAATGATCTATTAAAGTCAATATTAAAATAATATTGTCATTATTTTTGTTACATTAACATTTAATAAGTGACTTTGTGTTACGTTGGAGGTTAGGCCACCAGCGTAAGCAAGGTAGGGTAGAGAGATAAGAGAGAGACAGAGACCGATATTTATAAATTATATATTTTATATCTCGTTCGTTAATCTAATTATATATATTATATATCGCTTCGTGATATTATTGTCTAGCGTTTTGATTCAATGCAAACTTTTAGTCAGTTTTAAATTCGTTCAAAAGTATTTTTTCTGAAGATACAGTTTCGGAAGAGCAAAAATGAAAACCAATAGGTATTCTACTTAACTGTGGTTCACGATTTGTGTGTGATTTGTGCTTTATTTGACAAAGTTTAATCAAAGGAAGTAAGGTAAAAGGGAAATCTGGTAAGCAATTACTTTGGAGTGCGCATAAAGCACTTTGCGAAACATAAAGTACATCTGGACAGTCCGTTGTTTCCCGAGTTGAACTCGCTGCAATAACTTTAAAATGAGCAAATTCTTACACCTTTGAAATTTCAGATGAGCCAAGTCGAGATATTACCTCACGAAGATTATATTGTAAAAGAAGATATTGTTCGAATTTAAAACTACACCGTTGTTCTTTGACTACACCTTCTTAATAAAGAATTTTTAATGAAGTAAGTATCTGATAATATACTAATGTTACGACACCTACGACTTGAAATGATCGGTTGATAAATAATAGTATAACTGTTTTTGATCTGTACCAAACCAAATACGTAAAACTAGGATTGGAATAAAAAGACAAAGTCAACAGCGGCGGTGGATTTTTGTTTGATGACTGTATATTTACTTGCATTAAATTCATATAAATTATAAATGGACATCAATGACGAATTATCACTCGGTATAACATTGAAAGCGAGCGATTTTTCCATTTGAATGGAAAGCCCGGTAGACAATAGCA
Source organism: Endotricha flammealis (assembly GCA_905163395.2). Lineage (NCBI taxonomy): Eukaryota > Metazoa > Arthropoda > Insecta > Lepidoptera > Pyralidae > Endotricha > Endotricha flammealis. The sequence continues at coordinate 7,041,971 of LR990861.1, read as the reverse complement.
AGCGGAAACGACGCGGGGACACAGGTTTTACGTGCCTTTCGAGATATTATCGTTTTTTTTTTCAAAATAAGCTTTTACAATGCCCCTTTAAACTACATAGTTGTATCAAAAATATATTTTGTAACAGTTTTAATTAATACTGATATTGCCTGTTCTTATAATAAAATAAAAAACCGGGCAAGTACGTGTCGGGCCACGCACAATGTAGGGTTCCGTATTGGCTACGCATTTCTTGCTTGCAGTTGAGTACAATGCCATATTTTATGACATTTGTACATTATAAGTTCGTAGGCTATTTCTCGGTAGGTAACTAGTAGTGCCTACTTAACCGTTATAGTTTTCCTTGTAGGCTAACTATATGGAGTACTACCATGATTTTTTTCAAATTTTAAACACAAGACTTTCGGAGATAGAGGACCACAATAATTCGCAAACGGATCATTGTATCGCAAAACGATCTTACCACACCCTCAATGTTTTGAAGAGACCTATCTAACGATACCCCGCAACATGGGGTGGGCGTGAAAAAAAAAACATTTCCATATGTAGGGGAAGCACCCTAAAAAAATTTTTTTCCAAATTTTCTTCCAACACTTTGTTAACATTGTTAATATGTGTATACATATCAAATTACAGCTTTCTAGCATCAAGTGTCTAGGCGCTAGACCGCGGACAGACAGACAGATATGGCGAAACTATAAGGGTTCCTTGTATGTATAAATGAGAACATCGATTGTAAAATACATTAAGAAATTACCAATTCCAACGTCAATATAACATTTAAATTTAATTTAAGATTTACCAAAATCTTTTTTTTTCATGTCTATGTATTATTGAAACGAGACGACGGAGGAAAGATATTGAAAAGTCAGCTAGTAAATAAAAAATATTTTTAAATACAATGATCCGAGCAAGCCGGATTCCGAAAAGGCTACAGTACCATAGACCACATCCATACGCTGCGGCAGGTTGTACAGAAGACCGAGAAATACAATCTACCACTATGCTTAGCGTGTGTGGACTATGAGAAAGCCTTCGATTCGATCGAGACATGGGCCGTGCTACAGTCTCTCCAGCGATGCCGCATAGACTACAGGTATATCGAAGCGTTGAAGTGCTTATACAAAAACGCCACTATGTCAGTCCGAGTACAGGAACAGAACACGAAGGCAATCTCATTGCACAGAGGCGTGAGACAGGGAGACGTCATATCTCCGAAACTGTTCACGACCGCTCTGGAAGATGCCTTCAAGCTTCTGGAATGGAAAGGATTTGGCATCAACGTCAACGGCGAGTATATCACTCACCTTCGATTTGCCGACGACATCGTGGTCATGGCGGAGTCGCTGGAGGACCTTAGCACTATGCTCGAAGACCTCAATCGAGTTTCCCAACAGGTGGGTCTAAAAATGAACATGGACAAGACAAAAATCATGTCAAATGTCCATGTCGCGCCCGCTCCAGTCTCAGTTGGGAGCTCGATCCTCGAAGTTGTTGACGAGTATGTATACCTTGGACAAACAATCCAATTAGGTAGGTCCAACTTCGAGAAAGAGGTCAATCGACGAATCCGACTCGGCTGGGCAGCTTTCGGGAAATTACGGCATATCTTCTCGTCCAAAATTCCTCAATGCTTAAAACGAGAAACCTTCGAGCAATGTGTGTTACCAGTGATGACATATGGATCCGAGACGTGGTCGACTGGTCGCTCACTATGGGCCTCATAAGAAGGCTCGCGGTCACTCAGCGAGCTATGGAGAGGGCTATGCTCAGGGTTTCTCTACGAGATCGAATCAGGAATGAGGAGATCCGTAGCAGAACCAAAATAACCGACATAGCCAAACGGATCAGCAATCTGAAGTGGCAGTGGGCAGGGCACATAGCGCGCAGAACCGACGGCCGGTGGGGCAAGAGGGTTCTGGAATGGCGACCACGTACCGGAAAGCGCAGCGTAGGACGCCCACCTACAAGGTGGTCAGACGACCTAAAGAAAGTCGCAGGAAGCCGCTGGATGCAGGCCGCTGCCAGCAGGTCGCATTGGAGGCGTTTGGGGGAGGCCTATGTCCAGCAGTGGACTTCTTGTGGCTGAGATGATGATGATGAAATAAAAAATATATCTATGTAAATATACTACCTTATTTTACCTGTAAGACTTGTTCATTCCACACCATTTGTGTATAACATTCCGCGTATTCTTCTTATAAATTTTAATGTACATTGTAACTAACGAGTGGAAGAAAAAATTACAAAATGACAAAAAAGACCGTAACCGGTATTCTTTCGCCATATCTTATTACCGGTGGCCATTTTGCTTGTGTCCGAAATGGTGGTAGTTTAAAGCGTAGTTTATTTTCTTTATTTAAACAAGTTATAAATGACAAGAAAAAGTGCCTGTGAAGGTCTAATTTCTGAAATAAACGATTTCATTTCATATCATGTGTAGATTGTCACTGAATCAGTATCAAAATATTATTTACAAGTTTATCCAATCCCCGTTTTATAAAATGTTCTAAAAATACAAAGCATCAAGGACACTAAACCTTAGTAAATAATACAAATTTAAATGGAAAGAAAAAAGGGTCTTGACGGGCAGGCAGACAACTAAGTGATCCCTTAAGGGTTTCGTTTTTACCTTTTGAGGTACAGAACCCGAAAACTGAAACAAGCTAGCTCTCCAGACCGCTTTTATTTGTGTACGAGTATGTGAGGACCACTAAATAAAATACAGTATGACATCTTCATACAAATGTTTAGTTTTACGTTGCCTGCAAAACAAACTTCTAACATAACTAACTATCTAATGTATTTGAAGAAACAAAAACTAATAAGATAATAATAAGCCCATGCACTTGGTTTCGACCACAATTTCGACCCGCGCCGCGTACCTATGGCTTAAACCCTCATTGTGAGGAGAAAAAACAATTTTAAACAAAATAAAATATCCAACAGTTATTACATTAATATAGAACTGATAAGTAAGTTTATAATTATTATGTACTTTTAAACGTGTATGTTTATAGCGGTATATATGATATATGATTAGTTCTTAGATAACCAGTAGATATTTGCTTTCAACTTTTGTCCCGCCAACAATATTTCTGCATTACCCGATGGTTGACTGGTAGAGAATGCCTTTAGGCATTATGTCCGCCAATTGTACTCTCAATCGTGCAATAAAGAATAAATAAATAAATAAAAATGTGCCGAAAGGATAATAATACTTGCGCTTTCGCGATTTTTTCCTACATAATATCTAAGAAACTTTTTGTGTCGCAGATTACTAACACAATTCAAAAACTCCATGGAAATCGAATAATATTTTAGGAGAAAAACGAATTATAAAGTAGTCAATTTTATTGCACAAAAGGCTGTCTCATTTTACATTTTGTTCTTCTAATAATGTACCTATTAGTAACTAATACACCAATTGGAGACCTTTGGCACATATGTTACGGACCGGGTGAATACACTTTTGACAATGACTTTCCTGTGTACAAGTTTGTATACATGAGTAAATAGAGCCCTTAAAATAGGACGACAGTTGTACGTTACACCCTGTATACTGTGGCAGGACGTTTTTCACCTCACCCGTCGATATAAAGTTGGTGCGGTCTACCACATTACGTGCAGCCGGCGCTTGGCCAATACAAGCAATTTATTGTATTGTTATAGAACCGTAGGCCGTCTTCTGAAACATATTGAACAGAAAATTGGTATCGTTAACAAAGATTCTTATGTTACTGGGCTAACAAAAATAATATCATAATGAAAAAACCGGGCAAGTACGTGTCGGACCACGCACAATGTAGGGTTCTGTATTTGCTGTGCTTTGCTTGCCTTCAGTTGAGTCCAATATCAAATTCCATCACATTTGTAAGTTTTAATCAAAGAAATTTTATTTTAAAAGTTCGTCGGCTGTTACTCGGTAACTAATAGAGCCTACTTAACCGTTATAGTTTTCATTGAAGGTTCAGCATATGGACTGCTAGCTACTTTTTTAAACATAATTTTTAAACACAAGACTTTCGGAGATAGAGGGGGGGGGGGGGGCAGACTACCGTGCAAAACGAAAATTGACACCATAAATGTAAATAATTCCGAAACGGAACATTGTATCGAAAAATGATCTTTCCACACCCTCAATGTTTCAAAGAGCTATGTAACGATAACCTACAACATGGCGTTGGCGCGAAAAAAAAAACATTTCCACTTTACATTTAGTGGAGGCATTAAAAAAAAATATTTTTCAAAATTTTGCTCCAGCACTTTGTTAGCATTGTTAATATGTGTATACGTACCAAATAACAGCCTTTTAGCATTAAGTGTCTAGGCGCTAAATCGCGGACAGACAGACAGACGGACATGGCGAAACTATAAGGGTTCCTTGTAGTTTACTACGGAACCCTAAAAATCGACAACATTGTTATCAAAAATACTTTTTATGGAACTTATAGGTACAGTCAGGTGCAAGTTGCGCTTTACACTTGCAGTTCAATTTTGGCTTTTATGACATAGAACTTAAAAATGATACAAAGTCCGAAATGTAAAGGTTGACATGCTCTTGTCTGTACAATCTGACTGAAGACTAAGTTCAACGAACTACAAAACTAAAGGACGAAGAACTATTGTTGTGAATTTCTTTCGATCGTACCAGTCTTATTTTTTCTACTAATAACTTTAAAGGCGGAAGTGCAAATATGGATTTGTAGATTTGTATATGTGTAATACTGTTTCACGCAAAACCGACCTAATAGATTTGCTTGAAATTTGTTACACTACACAGTTAGTTTATAACCTGGATGAGCACATAGGATAATTCTTCTGTCTGGAAACCCGAATAACAGGATTTAGTAGGTAAAACCGTGGGCATCAGCTGTTTACATAAACTATTTATATTATATAAAATATAAGTTACTAGCTTTTCCCCGCGGCTTCGCTCGCGTTAATTTTATGACATAGATCTCGTTTGACAACAAAACAACCCATAGCGCGACTTGTGGCGCCGCCATCTGTTGGCCGATACAGCGCCCTCTGTAGTAGAAAAATTATTTTCCCATTGGAACGACATACTTTCACGGGATAAAAAGCCTATGTTGGGCTCTGTACCCCTGACAATATGTATGCAAATTTTCATAAGTATCGGCTGCTTAGTCAAGCCGTGAAGGAATAACAAACAAACTCACTTTCTCATTTATAAAATTAGTATAAAAATTATTTATAGTTATAAAATTGCTAACATTGAACGAAAGCATCGATGCATATAGAATAGAGAATTATTAGTGTGTAACTGCGCATGCCAGTCGCTGCAACGCGAATCCTTCCGACTGCCGGATGGGCGTGATGTATTGTGCGAAATCCGATTAATTTGCGCAACCTGTTAGTAGTACAATAACATTAAATAGATTCCCATGTCGGCGATGTCTTACCGCCTGCCATACCGCAATTAGTTCAGGCAATATGCGTTAGTTACCTCGACAGCCGCGTTAATTGAAAAGGTAGCGATATGAACATAATACCACACCGCTTAGAGAAATTTATAGTACAATCACATCTACATCACATCACATATCACATCATACATCACATTTACTAAATCTATTTGTGTGTATATAGTAGGTATATAAATTATCCTGTTGATTATTGTGTCTTGCTAGTCCTGCCACTCCATGCTAAAATTCGTTACGCTAAGGTTGCCTTGAAAAGATTCCTTTTAGCAATAGGGCCGCCTAGTTGCAAAAACACTGTCTGTACCTTTTTACAGTTTACTGTATCACTTGTTTGTGTTTTGCAAATAAAGCGTATTCTATCTATCTATCTATCTATGTACATCCACGAGGGAGTAAACAAAATTTATAGTGAAAAAACATTACGTAACATCCATATAAAATGAATGAAGATGTGAAACCGTGAAAGTAATTTTTAGCGACCCTATAAATAGACTGGAATCTACATAATCAAAAGATTGAAAACTACTGACGTCGTTAAAACATTCAGTCCATATTTTACTAACCTTTTTATAAACGCTAGAAAAAAAAATCTCTTTAAATAGTCTGAATATAAATGATGATCAACAGAGAGGTATAATGTTCGTGGAATTGTATCGTTAAAGCACAAGTGTTTGTCGGAGCGTAATGTCGCATATGGTTGATGCAGCAATGCTGGAGTTCCCTTGATATATGCTATACATGTGATATCGTAGCTTTTTATGTTATACGGCAGGCAAACAAGCAATCGGGTCACCAAATGGAAACTGACTGATTACCGACACCTAAGAAGATCAGATGGGCAATTCACGTAACAAAAACCGATTCTATTTCGATTCAAACACACTCGCTGTCCCGTACAATACCTATTTTGTATGTGTGAGACAGCGACTGAATTTGAATCGAAATAGAATCGGTTTTTGTTACGAGAATAGGGGGTCAGTAACGCGCTACCAACGCGTTGCATGCACAAGTTGCCTCTAACAAGAAAGGGAATAAGGAGAAAAGAGATAGAAAAAGAATTGGACTTCCAGATCTCTAACTGCATTCTATTCCAAATGTCACCACCGAAAGACTTACTGGAATATTGAAAGAGGCAATGTATAGCCGATTAGGATATCCATAATAATAATAAATTCCGGGTAAATTTAATACATACGTATTTTATTGCTTTCTATCCACTCTGATACTTTTATCAATATTATTATGTGGACTCGTAAACCCTGTTTATATAATCTGTAGAGTCCTCCGCTAATACTCGGCGGATAGGATGTGAATATTTATCTTGCAATACTATAAAGTATTGCAAGAACCTATAAAGGTTCGGTATTTATAGAGAACTAGCTTTTGCACGCGGCTTCGCTCGCGGTTAATTTTATGATTAAGATCACGTATAGCGCGACTTGTGGCGCCATTTGTTGGCCGGCAATTGCGAATTGCAGCGCCATCTATAGCAGAAAAAGTATTTTCCCATTGGAATGACATAATTTCACGAGATAAAAAGGAGCCTATGTTGGGCTCTGTACCCCTGACAATATGTATACAAATTTTCATAATGATCGGATGATTAGTTAAGTGAATACAGTGAAGGAATAACAAACATACAAACTCACTTTCTCGTTTATAATATTAGTTAGGATACAATATCCTAACTTTACCTTAGAGCCGACATAGATGGACTGCTCGAGCAGTTAACCATTGATCAACACAAGACGGAACCGAATCACGCGATTGACTGGTCTAAATAGGTAACACTTACTTAGTAATAAGGGAAAGGGACTGCGCGGGGGTTGCAGGGCGCGGCACGGGCGGCCGCCGGCTGCCGGACGGCGGCGGCGGCGGCGCTGCGCGGGCGTCGCGGGCAGCACGCGGGGTCGCGGGCGGGACGAGGGCGGTGGCGGCGGCGTGGTCAAACTCAACTCAAACGAGCGGCACCTTTGACCGCGGCGACAACGATTTTTCGCAAAAAATATTATTTCATTATTTTTGCTTTTTTCTCTCGTTCTTACTTACGTCAGACAGAGTAAACGGTTGTGTTGTGTTGTGTTGTGGTTTGTGGTCATTTATCATCTTGCCGTACGTAAACAAATGAATGATGAGTGTTTGAACATAGTGTCAATGTTGTGTACAGAGAGTATTCTTGGAGCGGCATTGGGTCACTGGAGACGCGGAGAACTCCCGCTTTCGAATACCTACAGTTGGATTTAGGATTTGCTGGATTTCTTTGAGAGAATGCGAGCACTGAGGATGGAGTGATAAAGGCTTTGCGTGACGAGTGTAGTCGATGGACTGATGGGCGCTCTTGACTTGACAGCAGTGGTCATAGTGAGTGCAGTGAGTGCTTGTTGGCACGTTAAGTCGGCGTGTTCGGTGAAGAACAACGGAGGAAGATACTTTTTTTGTAAGTAACCTTGACATTTTATGCCTAGGTACCATTTTGTAAATGTATCTAATGAACTTTTAAACGCCAAATTACTGTACGATAGTTATTTGAAATCTAGTAGGTACTTAACTATCTACTAATACTATCAGCTGTGAACATTTCGATTTATTTTTTGTTAAATTTAGCTTGATTGATAGTAATTAGTAGGTAAAGGTAAGTAAATGCATATGATAGGTAAGTCGTTTCCCCGCTTCATTCGTAACTTTACATTTTATTGAATGAAAGACAGAGATCGAATGAGTGACAGAGAAAGATAGATGTGGCTATGCCGTAAAGATGCATCTACATATGACGCTGTTTGTCGGCGGAAATCCGCCCGTTTTTAGCCTGTTTTAATGCCAGATTTAGTACCTGCAGCCATGTTTTCTACCACTTAAAGTTAAATTTACAAGCGAAGCGAACTTTTGTCTGTATTCAAAAGCCACGCGAGCCTAATAATGCTAAACAGTACAACGGTTCTCGCGCGGTTTTTTAATTACGGCTAAGACGCGGCGTGCTCCGGTCATAATGTGAATGCCGCTTACAAGTTATGTTCTTTAGAGGCAGAACACGAATATTATTTTTGTGTGTATGGAAAATTGTATGAGCTTAAAAATTTATAATTGCTGGATAAATAAAATCTATGAAACGGATACTATGTCCCACTTCATTATGCAACATATAATTTCAGAACACCCTATATAGATTAGATTGTAGCCGCTATCGTGTTTTTCTTTTTCTCGTGAGTAATTCACCATCCTGTGAACCTATGTTTATATAATCTAAATAAACAATTTTTCTTTCATTTTATTGTGAAACATTTTTCAAAGAGCCGGGCCGTTTTAGCTATAGTAGTTTAGAATAAACACGTATACGAGATTCAAAACTCTGAAATATGAAAACATTTTTTATACATACGTGTGTATGTAAAAAAAAATGTTTTCATATTTCAGTTTAATTTTATTATATCTGTGCCTACGTGAACGCCTACGTTATATGAAAATTATATTTTCTTTGAAACAGAATAATTGTTTTATGTGATTATGTAATGTTTTGGTAACTTTTGAATGGAATCAGAAGTATAATCATGCACAGGAAGAGGTGAGCAGGGTCGTAAATATGATTCAAGTTTTCTAAAGGGATTGACTTCAATTTTTATTTATCAATAGTATTCATACTGGTATTACTGGTACAGTCAAGAGCACGTCAACCTTTAGAGCCGCGAATAACAGCTAGTTTAAATATAAATTAGAAAAAAATATACATAGACACAAAGGACACAAAATATTATAAAAAAAGTGTTTCTTATTTAAGATCTCTGCTACGGTGTAATAACACTTAAATTATCTAGATAGCTCTACATCTTTAGTTCACCTACAATGTCACACACATGCAACATGTAATGTGTTACATCGCTAAGATAAAATCATCGAAGTTAAAACCGATGGCATGAGCCCAACAAACACCATAACGAAATTAGTAGAATTATGAGCAAAAACAGAACAACGCATTAGTGTGGCTGACCGAAATGAATTAGTGACAAAGGAAATCTGATTTGTCCCAAACAACGGCCTAACCATCAAATAATTCATTATGGAAACAATTTTCAAACGTAATTGTTGGTACTTATCTACGGATGATGTTATTTGACATGTAAAATTATGATATTGGATAGTTGATTCGATTTAAATTAAATTAATATTTTGTACCGACTAATAATCTTACAATACAATACAATACAATACAATACAATAATATTCTTTATTGCACCAAAAATAACAATAAATTAAAAGTACAAACAGGTAGGTAAAGTACAACAGGCGGTGTTATCGCTAAAGTAATCTCTTCCAGACGACCTTAGGCCTTAATTTAATTTATATTGTTTTTTTTTTAACCATTAAGGTGGCAAATAAAGTAAGCAGACGGCTCGCCTGATGGTAAGCAGTTACCGTAGCCTATGGACACTTGCAATACCGGGATCACTCGTGCTTTGCCGACCCGATATTGTAATGTTGGAAAAAAACTAGATTACACTAATATTTGACATGTTTGTACCGAAGCATAGAATATGTATCGCCGCCTTGTCAACGAAGGTCGTCAAGATAGCGACCTCGGATCCTCACCGTACCACGTTGCCTTTTTAAAGTGTACTTTTTAGTCAAAAAGTGTTCATTTAAAATACTCGACATTGGCGAAATTGTCTATGTGTCGTTAAAACACGACAGAAACGCCATTAATTAAGGAAGAAGAAGAATAAGTAATAACCCGAGGTAGAATGGACACTCTCCGCCCCGCACCGGACCGAGTTACCGCACCCCTGACGCACCCGAGGAGCCCTCGAGGAGCCCTCAGTCGCAAAGGTGTGCGTTTAGTGAACGAATGTATACGTGTGCGCTTACGTGTGCGCGTGTACAGACGACATTGGCCTATGTAGTAGTAATAGGTGATTATTTCACGCGCGTTGTATGGACTGTCCGAGCTGTGACCGAAGGTAGCTTAGTTCCCACTGGTCATGATTGCACTGAGTGAAATTGACACTGGAGACGTTAGGAAGAGGCCTATTTAATTTCCAGTTGTACTTTTTGTGGCTGAGATGATAATGATGAAATTTACCTTAAAAATGCGTCAATTACTTTTTTTTTTTTTCTTATAAACTAACAGTACTCATTGTAACGCCAACAACGTTGACCACCGATTACAAAAACAATTTTTATAAAGTTAGATATTGCTGAGAAGTGCAAGTTACAAAAAAAAACGATAATCATGGCAGCTGGAAATTATTATATGGTTTGGCTATCAAAAGACAGCTAACTCTTTAATAACCATATTCTTAAAAGCTAAAGGGCGTGTGGAAAATATATCTAAATTACTGAGTCTATCATTATAATTTGTTACAATTCTGTTTAAAGGTGAGCGCGAACCGGCAATGGTACGACTTTTTTTTATCGCAAATAATTTATGTTTTCGAGAGGACCTTTGCTGCGTCCGCAAAGGAACACGGTAGCACAGCACGTTTACCAGAGAACTACAGTCATATCTATTATGGACAAGATCATATAAAAACATGACCTCTAATTGTGTACGCCTTGATTTTAAATCTAGTAATTTTTACTTTCAAGTGATTCTATACAATATTGTTTTTATTCCACGTAATAAACAAGTAACTTTTTTTATGTAAGAGGATGGCAAACGAGCATGCTGGTCACCTGATGTTAAGTATCACCGCAACCGAGCGAGCATAGAGACACCTCGCTTCTTGAAGGTTCCCAAGTCGTAGTTGGCCGCTGGGATGGTAACTAACATTAAACATCAATTAAAAAAATAACTTAAATCATAGTCAGTACAGTACTTAATGCATATGGCAAACAAAACTACACTCTGGTGTTAAAAATAATGACTGTTGGCAGATAATAATTGTTTACCGCTCCGGTACAACTTGTATTACACCCATTAGGGTTAGTGTTTTAATTTATGTGAAAAATAATGTTCTTAAAAAGTGTGACAATTAGCAAATGTTTCACGTTTCAAACATAAAACTGTAAAGCCATCTGAATATGATTCAGATAATCCAACCCTACCCAATTAACGTATGTGAAAGTTTAAGCATTTAGATATTGATTAAATCTTACTGTTCGACTTCAGTTTAACTAGTACGATAAAACTGTACGTGAATTGGATTCTAAACTTAATTTTAAGTTTAATCACACTTATTTGCTTCACACATACCAAATGATAGTTTTTACAGTTCCTGAATGATTTTGCTATTTTTATAGAAGAGTTAGCAAACGAGCGTGAGGATCATCTGATGGTAAATGATAACCACCGCCCATGGAGCACAGATAGGAGAAAATAAGGAGAAATGAGTCAGAATAGGAGTTGGACTTCTGGATCTCTTACTTACCGAAACAAAACGCATTGCTGCTTCACGCCGATACTTTTTGAGATGGTGATAATTCTTGGTCCAGCATTTCGTAATTTATACTCTACCGCTCGCAAAAGAACTATTCGTTCCACAAATGGTGATAGACACGTTTAATAAAAAAATACTTATTAAAAATCACTATTTCAATCAACCTCGGGACGATTGACAGGGAAACATTAGGTGATAAAAACACAATAAATGACTAAAGTAATGTTACCGTTAATATATCAAATCAGTCATTTAAATTGAATAAAATTTTATTAAAAACACTAGAGAATTTAGATGTTTCAAAGGGCGCAGGTTCCGATAATATTCCTTCATATTTCATTCAAAATTGTGCGTCTTCGTTGGTTCTGCCCATTTGGATTATCTTTAACACATCGCTTAAGTCTGGTGTTTTTCCTACCAAGTGGAAATTGGCTAAAATTGTGCCTGTTCATAAATCGGATGACGTCAATGATGTCAGGAACTACAGACCCATCTCCATCCTCCCAGTACTTGCCAAATTACTTGAAAAATTCGTCTTTCCTGATGTTCAGAGATATTTTAAAAAATATATGTCGGAACAACAGCATGGATTTGTAGCAAAAAGGTCGACATGCACTAATCTGGTTAGCTTTACAGAGTCTGTGATTGAGGCCATTGATAAAAACAAGCAAGTTGACGTCGTTTATACTGACTTTAGTAAGGCGTTTGATTCCGTCCCGATAAAAGTTATGATTCGTAAATTACATAGGTATGGCTTCTCTGGATCCATTTTACAATGGTTTGAATCATACCTGTCGGGAAGATCCTACTATGTGGTGGCGAACGGGTACTGCTCTGACGAGAGATTCATTGCATCCGGAGTTCCGTAGGGTTCACATTTGGGGCCAATCCTCTTTAATATCTTTATTAATGATCTTCCGGATGTGTTCAACCACTCACTTGCTTTTATGTACGCTGACGACCTTAAGATCATGCGGGTGATTGATGCAGAGGCAGACATTTCTCGGCTGCAGGAGGATCTAGATTCCTAACAGATTGGTGCGAGTGTAACGGTCTTCAGTTAAACACAAAAAAATGTACTCATGTTAAATTTACCAAAAAAAATAACTTTATTCCTTCGATATACAACATTAATGGTATAGTTCTGGGTGAATCTCATACAGTTAAAGACCTTGGTGTCTTGCTAGACAGTAAGCTCACCTTTATACCACACATTGAACAGGTAATTTGTAGATCATCTAGAATGTTGGGTTTTGTGTTAAGAAACGGAAAGCAGTTCCGAAAGCCCCAGACTAAGTTTATTGTATACAACTCTGGTGCTGGATTATGGAGAAGAGAAATAACAGATTTGATGTTTCTCCACAAAATTCTGCATAACGACCTGGACTGTTCTAACATTCTCCACTGGATTAATTTCCGTGTTCCATTGAGATCCTCGCAAAGCTATAATACCTCTTTTGCCGCCGCTACGGTGCCGCACGGTGCTTGGTTCAAATTCGTCTATAGCTAGAATGGCCAAACTTTATGACCGACCTCCGTGGCGTAATGGTTACCACGCCAGACCGCCACCCAGGAGGTCCCGGGTTCGATCCCCGGTCGGGTCATGATGAAAAACGAACTTTTTCTGATTGGCCTCGGGTCTTGGATGTTTATCTATATATGTATTTGTTATAAAATATAATATCGTTGAGTTAGTATCCCATAACACAAGTTTCGAACTTACTTTGGGGCTAACTCAATCTGTATGAATTGTCCCTATATATTTATTTATATTTATTTATTATAATCGCTGCTGTGATAGTACCGACATCCACTCAACAACCACCAAACAATTTCGAAAGGAAGTTACTAAAGTTGTATGTGCCTAAATCCTGTTTTTCTGTTTTGCTTGTTATGTTAATTTTTTTACTTAAGTATATTTTCTTGCATGACGTGTTCGCGTCTAAATAGCTGTGCATTTAGTTTTTTAAAAAAATTCACAGATTTCGTGCCTCACACGACTATCGTGCACATTGGAAATGAATCTACGGAATTCGAGAAAATATTGTCGCTGAGCGACGAGGAGCTCGATGGCGTCGCTGTGTGGTCTATCGCACTCTAATATGAACACGCAAGTTAAGCGACATCGACCCTAGCCAGCGTTTGGATGGGTTTTGTTATCTTGAGCTTCTCCGTGCTTCGGAGGGCACGACCCGTGGGCACGACCCTTTCTTTTTAAGGCAGCGGGAATATATTTCCCACCATATTTTTTTTTTTTAAACGAAACTAGAGATCGAAAATATTTCTATGGCAACAAATTGTGGATTCATTTTTTATCTAGGAGTTAAGAACGGACGTCATAATATTTTTTTTTATCTGTGACAGTTACAAGTTTAATAACTTAGCGGTCCCCCGACGTGAAGACGCTTTGGAAGTATTATGACTAACTACTATTAACTAATATAAATATTATATCTTATAATTAAAAGGTCGAATACATAATTATTATTTATTTACTTTTTAGAGGTTTCGAGTCAAGGGTTTTTAAAATTTAAAATTTAAGTTTTTTTTTGACGTTTTTTATAGTTTCGTTCCTATTTTATTCTAATCTCTATCCGTTTCATTTGTAAGTATTTTAGATATGTATGAGAGGTATTGCGAAATATGAATGAGTGTATTGCGAAATATGTATGAGAGTTATTGCGGAATATGTATGAGGGTATTGCGATATATGTGTGAGAGGTACTGCAAAATATGTATGAGAGGTATTGCGAAATATGTATGAGAGCGAAATATGTACGAGAGGTATTGCGAACTATGTATTAGGGTATTGCGAATTATGTATGAGAGGTATTGTGAAATATGTATAAATGGTATTGCGAAATATGTATGAGAACTCGATGGTGTTATGTCGTTTAATTACTGAGTTCCTATGGCCACCTTCCAGCTCCATCATCAGACCCTGGTTACCATCTAGCACCAAAGTACACAGATACACACGTCAAACTTAAAAGGTCGAACAGGGAGTACATAATTATTATTTATTTACTTTTTAGCGGTTTTGAGTCGGGGGTTTTTTAAATATTAAATTTAAGTTTTATTTAAAGTTTTTTATATTTTCGTTCCTATTTCATTCTAATCCCTATCCGTTTCATTTGTATTTTAGATATGTATGAGAGGTATTGCGAAACATGTGTGAGGGAATTGCGAAATATGTATGAGAGTTATTTCGGAATATGTATGAGGGTATTGCGAAATATGTATGAATGGTATTGCGAAATATGTATGAGAGCGAAATATGTACAAGAGAGCAATTGCGAAAATGAGAGGTATTGTGAAATATGTATGAATGGTATTACGAAATATGTATGAGAGGTATTGCGAAATATATGCGAGTTATTTCGAAATACGGTATTAGGGTATTGCGAAATATGTATGAGACAAAACGGATCAAACGAGCCCAAACGCGATGGGGTTATGTCGTTTAATTACTAGGTTCCTATGGCCTCCTTCCAGCTCCATCATCAGACCCTGGTTACCATCTGGCACCAAAGTGCTCATAAAGACGGATCAAACGAGCCCAAACTCGATGTGGTTATGTCGTTTAATTACTTAGTACCCATGACTATCTTCCAGCTCCATCATCAGATCAGCTCCATAACTGTTTTAACAAAGGTGTGTGACCAAAAGTAGATCGAGCCTCGCTCGCTTCGCTCGCTCGGTTTTTGATGGTCACAAGCCTACCTAACCCAGCAATAGCGGAATATCATAGATAGTCATCTAGCTTCATCATCAAACCCTGGTTACCATCCTTCACCAAAGAACTCGTCAATATGAATCAAACGAGCCCAAACTAGATGGGGTTATGTTGTGTAGTTACTAAGTTCCCATGGCCACCTTCCAGCTCCATCATGAGACCCTGGTTACCATCTGGCACCAAAGTACTCGTCAAGACGGATCTAACGAGCCTAAACTAGATGGGGTTATGTCGTTTAATTACCGAGTTCCTATGGCCACCTTCCAGCTCCATTATCAGACCCTGGTTACCATCTAGCACCAAAGTACACACATACACATGCAAAACTTATAACACCCCTCTTTTTTGGTCGGGGATAAAAATACAGCGCGATAGCAATAAACATTAAGTATGACGAGCGAAGCCGCGAGCCCAGCTAGTGAATTATGCCTATATATGAACTATTCAATGAGACCATGGCAGTAATTTAACGAGGAGTTGAGTATGCTGCAGGTTCCGGATGATGCTGCAGCATCAGATCAAGTTTACCATATTCTTGCAATATCATGACAGTAACAGTATACCAAATTTCAAATCGATCTAACTAGTGGAAGTTGCTCATTTCCCTTCATCAAATAGAAAAGAGCTGGTGATCTTCAAACGGCTAAACAGATTTTCATGAATCATAGCTAAGAACACTCCCGCACCGGTCACCTTTCAAACAAAAAAAACCGCATCAAAATCGGACCATCCGTTTGGTTGCTACGATGCCACAGACAGATACACAATAAATACACAAGTACACAAATACACAGATACACATGTCAAACTTATAACACCCCTCCTTTTGCGTCGGGGGTTAAAAACAACTGAATTTCGACACCTGCTGTTAAATCTTTATGCATCTTCAAATTTTGCGACTTTCGAAAGATAAGTTGTTATTAAACTTAATGTCTAATGTATAAGTTTAATTTTTCATTATGTATTTAAGAGGCTTTTCTTACACGCTTTTTTTGTGGTGGTAAAAATATTCCCTTTGCCCGTGGGGTGACCAAATTCAAATTCATAACTTTTATTTAGAGAATAAGCTTTCACAAACACGTTCTCTTGTCAGAGTATACAGTTGTAATAAATGATTAGTATAAATCTCGCACGAGACGAGCCAAGCGGAGCGCAAGGGCACTACCTACCTTTTCTCGAAACGTTTCGTCGTTTTTTTGAACTCTCATAACTTTGTTTTGGATGATGCTAAATAGTTAAAAATTTCAAGATATAATAACACCAGTACAATCATTAAACATAAACTTTGAATGTCGTAGCTATTATACTTTAGATTTTATTAATGTCCTAAAACCCCCGATTTCGTCACTTGAAGGTGTAGAGTTTGTGAAGTTAGGCCTTGTAGAGGTAGGGAGTGTAGAGTTAGAAGCTTGTCTCTACATGAGGTGGTTATAGTCATGAATGTTCTTACGAACAAACATGATGTTGTCAAGAATGCACTGTGGTGCCACCGTGAGAATATTAGTGCTTTTGAAAAACTCGCGAAGAGACTCTCGGACCACGTTAAGCCTATTTCCTTTTTTGCTTATTACAGACTATCTGGCAAATGAGTAGGAGTAGAAGAATACTTAACGACTAGCTGTGCCCGCGGCTTCGCCCGAGTGCTATAATAGTATAGACGGATTTTGACAGTCTCCTATTACTACTGCTATAGTTTTTCCCCGAGACGTCAGTGTTCTTAATTGCTCATTGTCTATTTATTCGCCGATGTGTTTTATTTAATTTTATCGTACCTAATCAAAATACCTAATGTAAAATCAGTATGAAAAATTAAGAAATGGTCAGCTCAGTTATACTAAAAAACTTTCATAGCGCGATTCAGAATCTAACAGTGCCATCTAGTGAATTTTAGATAAACAAAATTTTAAATGGTTAACTCAAGTAAAAAAAAACTTTCAAACATAGTGCTACTGAATTTAAAAATGGTCATTATGAGATATCGGGCGATTCCGACTTAGCAGTGAGTGACAATTTAAAAATTCTTAGGCTGTTGAAAATTTAAATGAAGTAACTTCTATTCCTGACATCCGGTCCAGTTCGATTCGGTTCGGTCCGGTTCGGTTCGGTCCGGTTCGGTCCGGTCCGGTTTAGTCTGTTGTCGGTAGTTATGGTGTACCAAGTCTCAAGTTTGTAAGTGCGAGAAATATTTTTACCACCGTGTTTTTATTTTTATTTTTTGAAAAACATAAAAAAAATAATCTAAAAACATAGTTTTTTTATCTACCCTAGATGCTTATGCCCTATAAAGGGTTAAGCCATCGGTCCCGGCTGTTATCGATGGATGACAGTCGTTAGGCCAAGTCGGTGGCCTTAGGGCGGTTTGAAAACACCGGCCTCTGCCAATCCTCATTGGAGCAGCGTGGCAGAGTACGCTCTAATCATCTTTGACTGAAGGGAGACCCGTATCCCAGCAATGGGATGATTATGAGTTGATATGATGATGATGATGAGCGACGATAAAGTCGGGATAAGGAAAAGGTTACAAAATAAACTACAACGTTTTTGACTTTGTTCAAAAAGGTTAAGCTACAGGGCAAACCCTTAACCCGATCATCTTTGTTTTAGGCTCAAATTATAGCTGACTAAATTGTCTAGACGAGTTTTTCTCAAATTTTTGATATCATTCTTCGTTTCCAAAATATCGAGCGCCAAAATCAAAAATTCGAAAAGAAATGATTTTTATTTTCACAATTTCGGCTATAACTTTTTTCGTTTTTGACTTTCTCAAATAATTCTTTTTGCACCTTACAGCTCTCGTGAATACGCGTCTTTTGAGCCTTTTATGAATATCATATCTTCACAACTCTCCGAGATATAAGGGGATCGCACTTTTTCGTGAAATCAAAGCCTATACTGAAGCGAACGACAAGACATTTCCAATGTCAAAATATTTGTTAATGTTTAAGTTTGTATCAATGTTACCAGCTGTTGGTGATCCAATAAATAAAATAAAATAAAATAAATTGGAAATTATGTGAATTAGACAAAAAGTGGATTAGGTAATGTTTAAAATCATTGCCAGATCAACGTCAAAAAAAAAATGGGCAAGTACGTGTCGGGCACGTACAATGGTCGTGGCCCGACGCTACGCATTTCTTGCTTGCAAATGAATAAAATGCGATATTCTATGACATTTGTACGTTTTCGTCAAAGAAATTTTACCACATAAGTTCGTCGGCTATTACTCGATAACTAGTAGTGCCTACTTAACCGTTATAGTTTTCCTTGTAGGTTCACTATATGGGCTACTACCATGATTTTTTTCAAATTTCTAAACACAAGACTTTCGGAGAGGGGGGGGGGGGGGGGGACCACCGTGCAAAACGAAAATTGACACGTTAAATGTAAATAATTCGCGAACGGATCATTGTATCGGAAAATGATCTTCCCACACCATCGATGTTTTTAAGAGACCTGTCTAACGATATCATGGGGTCGGTGCGAAAAAAAACTCATTCTCCCTTTAAATGTAGGGGAGCAACCCCAAAAAATATATTTTTAAAATTTTTATTTTATCACTTTGTTAGCAATGTTAATATGAGTATACATACATCAAGCGTCTAGGCGCTAGACCGCGGACGGACAGACGGACATGGCGAAACTATAAGGGTTCCTTTTAGTTTCCTACGGAACCCTAAAAACAGTTCCAATTCTAAATTATCTCCCACGCTATCTTGTTCAGTGTACTCTTTGAGCAAGATAGCTTGTTAGATCGAAACTTTGTCAATTTTAGGTAAGAGAATGTGCCCACATATGTTTTTCGAAGAACAGTAATTTAATAGTAACACTCACAATACAAAGTCTAAGCAACGGTAATCACTTACCTACTAGTCGGAGCAAGTTGTTAAGTCAAACAATAAAACTACCTGACCTTTCCAAAATCGATCCCAAAAGACCCTCCGGTACAAGAAACTACAGATGTAACTTCCAATTTATTTAGTAAATTAATACTTTAGTTTTAAACTAGACGTTACAAACAAGAAGGATAATTTTCAATTTGTTAAATAAGTTTACAGTAAATTTGAGGATTTCTCATAAAAAATCATATTTTGATTTAAAAAGGGAAATTGTTATGCAAAAAGGATCCAACCCATTCATAAAATTCTAGTTTATGGAATGTTTTTATGGCTGTAAGCGGATAGCATAAAGAGGAGTGGGTGTTTAAGTTTACATATTTCTAACAATAATTATTATTATGATAATGTATACTATTAGAATAAATCTGAAGTTTGTTGTTTGAACACCTCTGACCAGGCAAAGAAAAAATATTTTTGCATTTGATGGGTGTTTACATTTTCAATACGATCAAAGAAACCGAACAAAATCAAGGGTATACAAAGCTACGTGCATCATGTTACGTATCATATTATATCAACCCATAATCATCCCACTGCAGGGATACGGGTCTCCCTTCAATCGAAGGTGATTAGAACGTACTCTGTTACTCTGTTCCAATGCGAGGGGAGGCCGGTGTTTTCAAGCCGCCCGAAAGACACCAACTTGACTTAACAGACTGTCATCTTTCGACGACAGTCGAGTTCGAGTCGAACATGTTCTAGATGTTTAATTTAAAAACCACATTATAATACTTGTTTAATCAGTTTGTTTGGATGCTTTCCGCGTAACTACATCCAATTGACTTCATAATTGCTAAATAAATTTATCAAATAACCACAATATCAGTGAACGATCACGAAATAACAGAATACAACAATTAATCACTCGGTAAAGGTAGTTTAGCTAATTACCGTGGCGCGTGGTTAAAAGCGCTTGTGTTTATAACTAGCGCGATGGGAGATGAATGGCCGACCATCGATCAATGTTACATTACCAAAGTAAATATTTTGCCATTATTATAACACACAACACAAATATGCAACGCTTATCGCCACAGAGAATGTTTTCCTTATGTACGACAGCCGCGGATTTTATCTCATTCATCTTAGTCGTCGCAGTTTGGGTCCCCGATGCGACATCATGATAATACGAGTAGTGTATGGTTTATTTGAATGCGGAGATATTTGTCTAAAATATTTTATCTTAAGGGACAGCTTTGAAAACTGTCAGAGAGATGTTCATTTTTAAGTTCTATTATATTTTTCAGTGGTTCTGCGGTGCCAAAAGGCACGTCTTCGATCCCGCACAAGGCAAATGAATTTTGCGTTTGTTCCAGTTCAGATGTAGGTACAGTCAAGAGCAAGTCAACCTTTACATATCGGACTTTATACCATTCTTAAGTTCTATGTCATAAGAGCCAAAATTGTAGCAAGTGTAAGCTCAACGTGTTCCTGACTGTACAAGCAAATGCTATGTCTTACTTATCTTTGTACACAAAACGGCGTCGTTTTGTGTACAGAGATATATCAATTGTAGTTCACAATTAGATATTTACAGAAAAAAGTGTTATAAATAAGTTCTATCATCTCAAGTATAATTTAGAAATCTGGGTATAGCAAAAAAAATCCTTTCATTCTTCTTCGTGAAAAACATTTGTAATGAGAGTGCACGTCTAAGAACTAGTTCTATGGCATGCATAAAAAGTGTCTTGAGAGCGCTGACATCCATAAATCAGTCTTGACTGAGGGCCAACTGCTTGTGAACGTGTCTTGTGCTTGTATAAGTAAAAACAAGGGTGTAATATTTATGTTGCTGACAATATCTGAGTGCGTGATCTTACTATAATTTATTTTTCCAAATATACTCTTGTTTTTGTTAATTCTACATTAATTTTAGAACTGAAAAAGTATTTCAGTCGTCTTATTTTCGTGTATTTTCTGTGAATTCAATTAATGTGAACTGCGGGACAACTACTGTATGCCACCTGACTCTCATAATTGACTCGTATATCTATCAACAGCAGTCGACTGCTTAAAACTTAAAAAAACGCGTAATTTCCTTCATACAATATGTATTTAGAAAACTTGAATATTTTTACGGCCCTGGATACCTCTTTCATTTTATGATTTTTATTTATAGTTGTTAGGAAACTAGCCATTCACATTTTGAAATTTATTTAATTTGTTGACTGTACTTATCAACGAAGTTATATTTATTTTAATTGTAACATTTTGATATTGTTACCATATTCTGAATATTTGCAGAAAATTGTTTGAATAAATGCAAATATACACATAACAATACGCTTAATAGAACGACAAACAGCTGTCCCATGCGGTCCCAAGCAGAAATAGGCTTCACTGATTGCAAATTGTGCTTACAGTCGAATACAAATTGAAATCGTATTTATTCCTAAGTTAATACCGCGAATTCGTTCTTAAGTAGACAACCTTTGTCAGAAAACTCTAAGCTCACTTTTATTAAAATTACTTGAAATTGTTTGAAATAAAATACGGTTGTTTTTGAAGTATTCATTCAAACAATCGTAAAGGCTCCTAATTCCAATTAACTTGCATGATTAAATGACATTGTGGTCATGTGATATGAAGTATCAACGACAGACCCAGCCATTATTTAGATGGGTTTAAAAATCTCGAGCTTGTTTGTGCTTCGGAGATTTCAGACTGGTGTTGATAGAAGATAATCGTTAGGCTATATATAGGCTGTATCATGATAACAGGTGCCTTTACGTCTACACCAGGGGAAGCACTAAATGCACTGTTGAACTTAACACCACTACATCTGCATGTGCAAAAAGAAGCTAGAACCTGCATCTATAGAGTATGCACACAATCACCAACCGAATGGCAATCATATGCCTTGAACAAACTAAACGAGTCAGTGTTCAATCGCAATTCACTAAGCATGCCAGCGGATGGTATGAAAAGTGAAATAGACTTCACTCAACTGTACACCATAGAGATACCTGAAAGGGAGACATGGCTGAATGGCCGTGTGTCAAACAAAAAAGGAAGTCACATATGGTTCACAGATGGATCCAAAAAAGGATCAGATGTAGGTTGTGGAGTCTTCGGACAAAGGCCCAAACATAGGACAAGCGTCAACCTTGGTAAAGAGGCCTCTATCTTCCAGGCCGAGGTCTTCGCAATTAACAAATGTGCGGAGATCAACTTAAGCCGGAAGCTTAGAAATCAACACATCTACATCAACTCCGACAGCCAGGCGGCGCTACAGGCGTTGGTGTCCTTTGAGACAAACTCAAGGCTAGTGAAAAACTGCAAGGACAACCTTAATGCTCTTGGCGCATCTAACAAAGTTGTGATTAGATGGATTCCAGGACATTCAGGCCTAGAAGGTAATGAAATGGCAGATGAACTCGCAAGGACTGGTGCTGACAACCCTCAGGCAGGACCGGAACCCTTTTGCGGTATAGCCAAACAACGAGCCTACTATATTCTAAAAACTCAGTGTGACCATATGGCAAAGGAACTATGTAAATCAGTCCCCGGACAAAACCATGCCAAGGCCCTGATAAACGGTCACAACAAAAATTTCTCCAAAGAACTAATCGAGTTTAAAAGACAGAAAACTAGTGCTGTGACAAGAATACTAACAGGACACTGCAAACTCAATAAACATCTGTTTAACCTAAACATGAGCCAGTCAGTGATGTGCAGATTCTGCCAGGAGGAAGAAGAAAGTGCTATGCACATACTCTGCTCCTGCGGACCACTCATGTACAAAAGAAGTATATACATAGGACGGCACATTTTGCTTCCAGAGGAGATACAACAGCTCTCTGCCCAGCACATTTGGAAGTTCCTAGAAGCTACCGGTCTGGACAGGGAAGTTTAAATAAAGGGCACTACAAAGATCAGCAATGGTCGAAGCAGTATCTTTAAGCCCACACCAACAAATAATAATAATAGGCTATATCAGTGATCGTCTCGTCACATAAACATACAGGTAACTGGCATTCGATACTATGAAGTTGCGAAAAGTAAACAAAAAGAAAATGTAGATTTTAGTGTTTGTGATTAGATACCGATACCGACATTTAACTTATACATTTTTGTATAAAATTAAAACTCTTAGCTTTTCCATTCAGTTGAATACCTTTAAGATAGCGACAAATTAAATGAAGCTCAGGTACTATGAATACAGTTGTCCCATTTAGAAACGTAAATTTTGAAGATTGTTACTGTGTAATATTTGAAGAGTTTAATAGAGCAAGGGGTATGAATGCTTATTTTCTTCACAATAAAAATAAATGTTACGATAACGAATAAAAGAAGCGGAGTCCCAGTTGCTTGCCTCTTACTTTAAAACTGCAACCAGACATGGAGGACTCGCTGAGTGACGAGCCGCTTATTATATTAATCACCGAATGTTTGGATAGGTGCTCGCAAATTGCCGAGGTACGATTGTTCATGCTCCACTCGCATAACTCGGACAATATAATTTGTCTAATATTTGTGTATTCTTCCATCCAGACATTCGGGAAACTGCTCGCAGAGCATTTGTCTTTAGGCGATAAGACCGCATTGCCGAAATCCGATTGCCAAAGAGCGAGGTTTGGTCGTGACTTTAGACTAGTTATTTCAGTGCACAGACTAATATTTTCTTATTTTAAACTCGCAGAATAACCAGTGCAAATAACACTTGAGTAAATTTTATTCCAAGCCTAATTTTATTTGCTGATGCCGACTCACTTTCGCAAATGATAATCTAGAATGACACAGCTAACCTTATTCTAATGGTTTTAGTGTTTATGAATATTTAAAGAATAAATTTTGTGTTGATATTTTCTTATTTAGCTTACATTTGCGTTATAGAAGCTAAAAATCTTTTTAGTGTTTGAGTGTTATCTGCTCAAAGCGTCCCGGTATGAAATCACTTTACGACCCTGCTATTACAAAGTCAGTCAAGAGAGTCATCATGATGCAGCAATCACACTGAAAACCTGGCTCAGGCATTAATTCAAGATATCATAAAAATACAATGGCATAATAATATTATTTATCATGTCGATTTTGACTAAGTTATTGTAAATCATAAATGTATTTTAAACAACTGCCGTTTAATTTGCATCTCTCTCGGTTATTTGACCGTGGTTGATACAAAAT
The DNA here is from genome assembly GCA_905163395.2 of Endotricha flammealis. Lineage (NCBI taxonomy): Eukaryota > Metazoa > Arthropoda > Insecta > Lepidoptera > Pyralidae > Endotricha > Endotricha flammealis. Next base: position 7,017,397 of record LR990861.1, on the reverse strand, counting down.
CTCCTGAATCATAATTGCACGTTAATAAAATATGATTCATTTGCATTTACAAAAACAACAACAAACTTAATACCTTTTATGAACTCATGCATAATATTTAAAATATAAACTGTTTGTTGAATTAATCTGAAACTGGATAATTATCCATTTATATGTTTAAACATATTATTATGTGCTTCAAATGCGGGTACAAAATCTATATTTCAGAGTATATATATATGTTAAGAGGCTACTTGTCGTCAACAGTAGGTATTACTCAGAGTCTTTGCACTAAAAGTCTATATTGATCGGGTCACGGTTGGGTTTACATGATAAATATAGTGTATTTAAAAGGGGAACGGATGAGGAGGACATGGGGAGAGGAAAGACAGAAATAGTTATTTGTTATGCAAGGCTGCAAAGTTGTTTTTTGGCGCGAGTACTTATATTGAAACCCGAGCTAGCGAAGGATTCTAGGATTGAACCACGAGCGAAGCGAGTGGTTCAAATATAGAATCCTAAGCGTAGCGAGGGTTTCAAAGGTACGAGACGCAGAATAACTTTGCTGCCGAGCGAAACACACAACTTTTCATCTCACTACAGCGAGGAAAATGCTTGGTGCAAGAAAAACGCAAATAATATATTAAATAAGTGTTTATTTTTTTTATGCGGTGTCGTGCTGGCCAGTTCGATTATTTTCAAGATAAGGTTGGCACACTGGCATGAAATAAGTATTAATGCATTTTCAGAGGATTGGCGGTATAAAAAATTATATACTACATTTACACTCTCGCCTCGTACCTCGTCTCGTGCTTCGTCTCGCGCCTCGCGTGATCGATGGTTTTTGGGTTGTGTGTTCACACTCTCGTGTTGTGTTCAAGCTAGCCAGAATGGATGACGTCGAAGTGTTAGCGGCAACATAGTCTTTTTTAACGCGGCACAAGGTTTAAACTCGAATGAAGCGAGAGCGCGAGTGTGAACACCGCGCTCGCATCCCACGCGAACCCCTTTGACTCGTGCCCAAAAAACCGCTCCGGACGCGAGCGCTGCGAGGCGCGAGGCGAGCCGCGAGTGCGCGTTTACATTCGCGTCTATAGAATAGAAAGGTTCGAATTTTAAAAATTCTTTCCACGCTAGGGCACAAAATGCACTTTTGCGCTCAGATTTCGAATGACAAACAGATTCTTTCCGAGCTTGTGAGGTGAAAAGATAATTAATGCCTTGCGTATTGATTGAAAAGTTTTTTGTTTGGTCATACCATGGAAAGGAAACGTTTCACGCTACGAAATTTTACAGTTTCAGCAAATTCATCGCAATTTCGTGTACAAGCACTTACTTAATCAATAATAATAATAATTAATGCAATGCAAATACACTGGGCGTCAAAAATAAGTAGTACAGTTTTAAAATTGCAATATCTCCTAAACTACAGAAGCTAGACCTTTGAAATAAAAAAAAGTTAAAAGACAATTTCATTTCATTTAATAAAAACTTTATGCATAATATCGTCTTTTAAAGATTGATTTTTATTTCAAAACTCTAACTTCTATAGTTTAAGAGTAATTGCAATTTTAAAACTGTACTACTTATTTTTGACGCCCAGTGTAGTTCTGCTTAGAGGCAGAAACAAATCAGTCAGTATCAGTTTGGTGCCCTCAGATTATGCGCGAGCGGAACACATCTGATATATTCATTATATTCCCCAAATCAGCACGGGGGATAAAATAAATCCTTTATTGTAGAGAAAAAGTACAGTAGGCAAAGCTGGCCATTTTTCTCCCTTGCCACCCTCTTTTAATACCAGGCTTCGTGAATCCAGAAATTGATACTCTCAACCAATTGCGTTTTACTGTTGCAAAACACAATCCGACAATAATTTGATGGATGCATTACAGATAACAACTTTGGATATTACTATTTCATTACGGCCGATTCGTATTTTGATTGTTAATATTTCCAAATAGATGAATGTGATTATCATAGCTGGAAATGACAGGGTAATGATGCTCAATAAAATAATGAATATCGATATGTTATTTGCTAGGAAAACAGTACGAATGTTACAGTTTATTTTATTTTATATTATCTTACCGCGATCTATAATGAAGCCTCCTATAGTTTGTACAACGTTTTGTAATTTGCGATATTAATGTTATGCGAATATGACTCTTACTAGCTCTCACTTGACCAGTATATTTGTATGAAACGCGGTATAAAAATATTCTAAACAATTATTTGGTAGATATCGAATTCTTTTGTACGTTTTTTTTTTTAAACACACCGCGTCAGGAGAATCTTTGGATCTTATTTATAATCTCTACGGTCTAAGCATCCATCTTGATGTCAAGAATAATATCTTTTTCGGTTTTGATTTTTTACGCTGGTTATCCGAAAAACTTGGAAATTTTTTATGTTTTGCACTTAGGTTAATCTTGATACTTAGAACAAGAAATAAATCTGAAATAATATTAAAATTCGTTATCCGAATGTTGTTTTTAAAGTAATACTTCAAGAAACAAGGACTTTCAAAATGATACACTGTTGAATGATAATCTTTTGTGCTACAAATAAAGCATAATATACGTATGCTCTATCTATATTTACAATAAATATATTAATTAATGTACCTATGTACACGTGTATTTCACAACTCGACAAAGTTTATTTGGTTACAAATTTAGTTTGCCGTCAAATTGATAGCGTTTTGAAAACAAAGAAACATTCGTAGCACGAATCAGTTTTAACAAGTTGACCCAGTTCTGGGTTTTTCTTTTTGTAGACTTTACCTCTATAGGTAATGGTTCTGTCCGATCTGTAGTCTATTTGGAAGTAGGTATGACTTAAAAGCTGCGATTGAACTGGATCCTATTTTACTTCAGTTTTTCTAATTGGCTAATATTTTAATATCTGCGAAGACTGTGATACAGTCCTCTATGAATAAAATTGAATTTTAGTTAAGTATGATTTCGAAATAATTTAGAATAGTAAAGAGATCTTCCCGATACTTAGAGAAAAATCTAATGTTGTGAAATCGCAACTTGGCAGCAGTCGATTTTTATTTCTTATATTTTTACCTTTTTTTCATGCAAAATGACGAATAACTCTTTTTTCTAGTAAAAGGAAGAAGATATAGAAGGGAAAGCTGCGGGCTGAAATGAAATGAAATGAAATGAAATCGTTTATTTCAGAAATTAGACCTTCACAGGCACTTTTTCTTGTCATTTACAACTTGTTTAAATAAAAAAAATAAACTACGTTATATACTACCACCATTTCGGACACAAGCAAAATGGCAACCGGTAAAAAGAAATGGCGAAAGAAAACCGGTTACGGCCTTTTTTGTCATTTTGTACTTTTTTTTTTTTCCACTCATTAGTTACAATGTAGGTATAAGTACATAAAAATTTATAAGAAGAATACGCGGAATGTTATACACAATGGTGTGGAATGAACTAAAACTGATATGTTATATTTTGAGAAATTGCAAAAATTGCCTTTACCACTTTGATGTTGTAGATAAGGAAGAAGCAAGCACATGCCCTTGGGGGCTCTCGATCATCAACCATATACCCTTCTCAAGTGCGATGTGCCTGTCAACAGAAATTCTCAAATGGAAGCCGCATAACTTTGGAGACGTTCTGATCAGGTTGTAGTTTCTGAGAAAAAAATGAGAGCTATTTAAAAATATATTTCTAACTTCTTTATTCTAAAATATACAAACTTATACAAATATTTTTTTTACCGAATAAGTGATTTCTTCTTTACAAAAAAAAGAGAGCGATCTTTTTTGCAAAAAATATTTTAAATTTGAAATAATTTTTTTAAGGCTATCTAAAATATTTATATTTTTAATTGAACATTTAATAACATTGATAATTTTAAATCCTATCGGTTACAAAAAAAAACTTTTAAGGGCCTACTTCACTTTTTGCGGATAAATTTCTGAAAATATTCTTCTGATCTTTTCGATTGAAAAATATACTCTAAAAAGCCTAGTTTATCTGACGGATAGGTTGTCCACAAGTGGTGAAACATACTTTCGCAGTTTTCTGAAAGGTTTGAAGTTTAGTTCATCTTTTATATTAAACTCTCGTAATGATTGCCATATAATACCCCTCAGTTAATTATAACTTTATCTTTAATTAACGTTTATAATTTTATATAAAGCTGCCTGGTAACTGACGCTGTATCTAGAATTCGTTTAGTTAACATCTTTTGCTTCAAAATAAGTTTTCTAAAAGCAAAAGAACAGGGAAAATCCTCGCTGCTCTTACGTTAAAAAACTACTTTGACTAACAACTTGTTAAATGCTGCTTGCATAAGTTAATTTCTTGTTATTATACTCCGTGGAATAGTAACAGGCGTTAATTTAAAAATCTAAAGAAAATGAATATATTTAATTCTCGACTCGTTTTCTCTATGTCCCTACAATTTTCCTTGTAATCTTGATTTTATTTGGTTAGTTATATTGTTCAGTTATATCGCTTGTATTAGTATGTTGGTAAGTATTATTAAATTTTTCGGTGTTTTCCATTTTTGAAATTATTATTTTAAATACAATAAAAAATTAAGGTATTATTCTCCATCAAACATGGTCACAGTTACTTGGTAATTATTTTTCGCGATAATGAACTATTCCTATGTCTTCGGAAGTATCTTAGTTCCCGTGGCCCTGCCGATCTAGGTGGATAAGGTGTAAGGTAAACCCTAAGTGGCATTAGAGAGGGAGCCCGACATACCCCCGCCGCTTGCATTTCTCTCACTATAATAAAAAAAGGTACACTTCTGAGATCTGAATAAAATATATTTATAATATGATCAGTCGTACCGGAAATATTTGGGAACGTGTCCAGCAGTGGACTTCTTCTGACTGAGATGTTGATATTTTAAACATTAGTATCTGATGTGTACTTTTATGTACCGCAAAAGTAGATCTCTAGAACTTTATAAAACACAAAAAAGACTATATCCATATCCTGACATCATATTGGGGAGTATACCGTTAAAAATACTCATTTTTCATTAAACGAACATCACTTTTATTCTTATTAAATTATACAAAAACTTCCTAAATTAACCCTCCAATTTTGGAACAGTTGAGCAAAAATTACACGCTCCAATGCGTTCATTCTCAAGAGTACCATAAAATACTGCGCGGAACTTATGGGAGTTTTTGTTTTACTTGTATCATGTCTAAGCATACTTACGATATTAGACCTATTTTCCACTAAGCAAACAAGTCAACTGCGTTTTTCCACTAAGCGCCTTATCGCAGTGACGACTAGCATGTTTCTAATTTATTCAAAGAAGTGTACATTAAACCCATTAATAAAGTCGTTCGACGCTCATCGAAAAAAATGTAATCGCTAGCGGTGCAGAAACTGGATGGTCAGCCTATCAAATTGAATAGAAACATGTCAAAAAACGACTACTCCAGCCAGTATTTGGATGGGTTTCAAAATCTCAAGTACCCCCGTGTTTCAGTGGACACACGTAAAACTGTGAGTCTTACCTTTTTAGAATTATCTTTAGAACACTACATCAGCTAAACCGCAAGTGACATGAATTACGGATAGCACACAAAAGGAAAGACAATACGACTACGATGATACTCTTAGTGAAAACTAACCTTTATTACTATGGAAACGCATTCCAGACGTTCATAGTATTTGACCCAGAAGTATTTTATTCGCGTGACAGTTGCCAATTGAAATGAAGGCGTCCAATGTTGATTACCTTAAACACTTGCATTTATTCCAACAGAACCTTTTAGCAGTTACCTATTTTAAATAGCTAGATTTGTATTCAGGCAAATAATTACCTGCACAATAAATTTCGAACAAATTTAAATAAATTGAATTAACAAAATGTTAACCCGTATAATGCATTATTTTTTCATTCATCTCAGCCACAAGAAGTCCACTGTTGGACATAGGCCTCCCCCATATACCTCCAATGCGAAGAGCTGGCAGATATGCATTATGCTTAAAACGAAATGCCTGACTTCTGTGTGATATGTTTAAAAATAGCGACAATAATTTAATACCATGACTAGACTAAAAATATTATAATCTACACAGACCATAAAAACTAGTCCAGCCTTCTTCCACCTATCGTGATTGTTCAAACTGTTTAACAACTGAAAGTTAGAGGAGGCTATTTATTTGAAATTTCCAATAATGTTAGGTTATTGTAAAAACAAAAGATACCAATTAGTCTGCATATTCGAAAGGATTCTGACAATAGCGGGTCTATTCTCGTAACGAAAACAAAAAGTTTTGATAATATCGGGCCATAGTACAATTTACATACATTTAATTATCACAACAATCGAAAAAGCGCAAACAATACAAACGAGAACGAACAAAGCATCCGAGAGGCAGTTTATGACAAATCATCAGTCTCCGGCGCGGTATTGCGCAGGTTCGTTATTCGCCATTCCACTTCATTTCCAGTAGAATCAAATTACAATTCGAAGAGACCCTAGGGATGAGTCTACTTCACTCTTCAATGTACCATTGATTTCACTTTGAGAAGCGAGCCATTGTGAAAATAGTAGTGTTAATGCAGTGCGACTTGGTGGAACTGAACAGTGAGGACGGAGGCGGCAACGCGATGTTCAATATTCATGAGTTAACTTTAGGGTTGAAGCCTCGAAACGAGCGGTTGAGGAGTCAGCCCGTGCCACTTGTACCGAGACATGGAAGAGCTTTATACATTTTTAAACATCGCGGCGGACAATTCGCGTTCCGTCGATGCACGTTACACATTCGCAATCAAAATCACTTTATTGTAGATAAAACACTTCGCTTATCGTTTTATTTGGGAACGTCGCTCGTCGTTATTGATACAAACGTTCACCTTTAGCCTTATTTCGTTTTTATATTACAACTGTATAATTTTGAATAAATAATATACAAAATTACCGCAATGCTTGTAGAGTAAAGTCTTCGATCAGGGCGTCCTCTCCCTATTACCTACAGCTCAGAGACGTGGACTCTAGGAATAGATTAAGAGTCCCAATGGGGAGATGGAGCTTTGCTCGGAATTCCTATAAGGGTCAATCCGAAACGAAGAAATTCGACAGACCCTCAGATCACCAAATGGACTGACGGCTGAAGGCGAATAGATGCCAAAGGCGGAGGATTGCAGTTTAGGAAGACCAATATCCACCAAGTGGGTATGATGATATACATGAAATCTATTATTCGGAAGATATTTTTAGAACGCGAATGCCACTCTTGGCAAACATCAAAAATGCAATGGTCAATGACAGCCTCATATATTTATTTTCGTACATTTCGTTTCCCGGATCATATTTTTGTGTTGTCACGACAAAATATAAAAAATATAACGGTAAAACGTTCTCGTCTCTTCCTCGTGGTCAAACTTTTTTGACAAACTGGTTTGACCACGAGGAATTTTAAAATTCCTCGTGGTCAAACTATCTAATTACATCCTGTGTAAATAAATAGTCTGTTATAGCCAATTTTGAAATGGATTAGGATTACTTTCGAATGTTTTTGAGATGGATTAGGATTATTTTGGAATGTTTTTGAGATGGATTAGGATTATTTTGGGATGGATTAGGATTGATTTTAGGATTATTTTGGAATGATTTTGGGATGGATTTGGATTGACTTCAGGATTACTTTCGAATGTTTTTGAGAGACTTGTATGATTATTTTCGAATGTTTTTGGGATGAATTAGAAATTATTTTGGAATGTTTTTGGGATGGATTAGAAATTATTTTGGAATGTTTTTGGGATGGATTAGAAATTATTTTGGAATGTTTTTGTATGGATTAGAAATTCCTTTAGGATTATTATCAAATGTTTTTGAGATGGATTTGGATTATTTTGGGATGTTTTTGGGGTGGATTAGGATTATTTTGGGATGGATTAGGATTGACTAGGATAACTTTCGAATGTTTTTGGGATGGATTAGAAATTCCTTTAGGATTATTATCGAATGTTTTTGAGATGGATTTGGATTGACTTTAGGAATGTTTTTGGGATGGATTAGGATTGACTTTAGGATTACTTTCGAATGTTTTTGAGAGACTTGTATGATTATTTTCGAATGTTTTTGGGATGGATTAGAAATTCCTTCAGGATTATTATCGAATGTTTTTGAGATGGATTTGGATTGACTTTAGGAATGTTTTTGAGATGGAATAGAAATTATTTTGGAATGTTTTTGTATGGATTTATGAATAAATTGATGATTGATTGATTGATGATGAATTTTAAAATTCCTCGTGGTCAAACTATCTAATTACATCCTGTGTAAATAAATAGTCTGTTATAGCCAATTTTGAAATGGATTAGGATTGACTTTAGGATTACTTTCGAATGCTTTTGAGATGGATTTGGATTATTTTGGAATGTTTTTGAGATGGATTAGGATTGAAGTCGCAAGCAAAAAAGCTAGTTCTTTATAAAAGTATTTACAAGAATCGATCACTTTGCTAATAATTAATTTGAAAACGTAATACTAGTAAGATTTTTATCTCTACCGGTTACCGACTTTATTTCTTTAGAAACTATACGCGCATAATGGTAAGTATACACGACGGCACTGACACTCGACAGAAATGTCGACACTAGTGTCGATTGCGTCCACACGGTAAGCAATTTTTTGTGTCGACATTGGTTATCTAGTGTACCAAATCAAGTGTATTTGCAAAAAAATCGTACAGGTTCCAAATTAGCGACACTTGTGTCGGAAAGCGGGCACGTCCTGTCTCCACGGCGGCGACACAGACACACTAGACTTCACTAGAGCGACACCGTCACTACAACTGCATCTAGTGTCACGGCAGCACAGACGGCAGTCACAGAGTTCTATGTTATACAGCAGTGTACACACGCAGGCATTCGATGTATACACTGAGTGTCAGGTGTCTGATGTCGTCGTGTATCTTTAGCTTATTAACATAGAATGGAAATAATCCTAATGGAATCCATCCCTAAAACATTCGAAAATAATCATAAACGAAATGAAACCGAAAATATTATTCTTATTATTAACTTTATTCCTAATAATAAGTACTTTAAAAGTAGTGGTGTATACAGTAGCATATTTATTCAAAGAATAGGCCTTTACAGGCAGTTTGACCACGAGGAAGAACTGTACAGTGGATACTGATTGATGATTGTGGGTTGGTATGACAATGTGAATTAATATTAATTTTAAATAAAACATTTTAAATAAACTAATCCATCTCAAAAACATTCCTAAAGTCAATCCAAATCCATCTCAAAAACATTCGATAATAATCCTGAAGGAATTTCTAATCCATCCCAAAAACATTCGAAAATAATCATACAAGTCTCTCAAAAACATTCGAAAGTAATCCTAAAGTCAATCCTAATCCATCCCAAAAACATTCCTAAAGTCAATCCAAATCCATCTCAAAAACATTCGATAATAATCCTAAAGGAATTTCTAATCCATCCCAAAAACATTCGAAAGTTATCCTAGTCAATCCTAATCCATCCCAAAATAATCCTAATCCACCCCAAAAACATCCCAAAATAATCCAAATCCATCTCAAAAACATTTGATAATAATCCTAAAGGAATTTTTAATCCATACAAAAACATTCCAAAATAATTTCTAATCCATCCCAAAAACATTCCAAAATAATTTCTAATCCATCCCAAAAACATTCCAAAATAATCCTAAAATCAATCCTAATCCATCCCAAAATAATCCTAATCCATCTCAAAAACATTCCAAAATAATCCTAATCCATCTCAAAAACATTCGAAAGTAATCCTAATCCATTTCAAAATTGGCTATAACAGACTATTTATTTACACAGGATGTAATTAGATAGTTTGACCACGAGGAATTTTAAAATTCCTCGTGGTCAAACCAGTTTGTCAAAAAAGTTTGACCACGAGGAAGAGACGAACGTTCTTTTGTGTCGTGTCCTATAAAAACGGCCAATAAAGGAAACAAAGTGACGGAGCACGAGTATCTTTAACCTCTCCTTCTTTACCTTATGTTTATTGATGTTTATATCTTCATTGTTGTTTATATTTACGACCTCCGTGGCGTAATGGTTACCACGCCAGACCGCCACCCAGGAGGTCCCGGGTTCGATCCCCGGTCGGGTCATGATGAAAAACGAACTTTTTCTGATTGGCCTCGGGTCTTGGATGTTTATCTATATATGTATTTGTTATAAAATATAATATCGTTGAGTTAGTATCCCATAACACAAGTTTCGAACTTACTTTGGGGCTAGCTCAATCTGTGTGAATTGTCCCTGAATATTTATTTATTTATTTACATATTATCGCGAAGGCTATGGCCACACTCTGACTATACTGCTTTCAAGCCATAGGGCCAGGCGTTTAAAACGACCATTATTATAATGACATCTGTGTATGCCGGCCTAAGTAGAGTAAGTACGTCGTACATATTGCAGTGTAATTACAACAAAGACTTTCCTCTCTGTTATTTAATGAAAATAGCACATTTCTCATTAATTGTACTTAGTAAAAGAATGCTTTAATTAAAATTGTCTTTGTAAAGTATAAATAGACAAAAAATGTGTGTTATTTCTATACGTTCGTATGTACAAAAATGGAAAAAATATATTGGAAAAACATCTCTTAACATCTAAGGTAATAAAGATTTTCTATGTGTGACAGAAATCAAAGCGGACGTTTCTGCCAATCCTAACTAATATTATAAATGAGAAAGTGAGTTTTTTAGTTTGTTATTCCTTCGCGGCTTAACTAATCATCCGATCATTATGAAAATTTGGATATATATTGTCAGGGGTACAGAGCCCAACATAGGCTTTTTATCCCGTGAAAGTATGTCATTTCAATGGGAAAATATTTTTTCTACTATAGAGGGCGCTGTATCGGCCAACAGATGGCGCCACCCTGGGGTTTTGTTGTCAAACGAGATCTATGTCATAAAATTTACCGCGAGCGGAGCCGCGTGGAATATTTAGTAAACGTTTCTGTACAAATGAAATTAGATTATTGTAGTATAAAATAAATGAAAGACTAATTTAATTTAAGTTTCTTAACACGATGACAAATGAACTAATTCTAAATGGATGACATGTTTATCAGGCTGAAGGCTTATTTGCTATCAATATGATTTCTTTCGAACAAAGGAAAAGTTGTACAATGCAAACATAGTATTAAACCCATTTACTAAATAATTTAACTACTATAAAAGTAAAGTACCTAATCTCTTTAAAATAATTAAGAATAAGATTCGATAGCTTCTATATTTAATTGGATAGTTTCTTGAGCTGATTGGCTTTTAAAAGAGAATCCAGTGAAAAAGTTTTCACTCCGAACTCGTTTAGCAAAGACTAGGATTAGTACGTGCACAAGCTGTTGTCGTTGCAGCGCTATTCGCGTGCAAGTTCTATAATTGGTTCTTTATACAACCTTAACTATTTTAGAATGGTTATGTTATTTTGAGTCATCCTATCAAATAACATCGTAATAGAAAATGTATTTATTTATTTTTTGGAGCCAGTAATGAGCAGCTAGGTTTCTACTTAGTAAAATGCAATGAAAATGAGTTTATAGAAATGACAAGGTCGTAATGATGACGCTGCGAGACTCCACACATGGCGAATTTGGAGGGGCGGGCAGAGGGAACAAATGTACGCGCAACCCAAGCCATGACAGAGCGGCGGCGCGGCGGGGTCTACGGCTACGCAGCTGCTCACTTCACCGCCCCTTTCCGATAAGTCAAAAGACTTGTTCGGGCCGTTATTATCGTTGTTCCACTAAAAAGAAAAAAAATCCTACCCACGTAATCTTTTCTCTCCCTTTTTCAGAGAATAATTATGTCACCTGAATCTTAAAATAAATCAATGAAAAATCAACGCGACGTAACAGGAACATTTCCTTTGTTTGAGCTTTCTCATTATCTTCTTAGCTGTCATATTGTATTACTATAAACAAAAACAATTTTAAAGACAGCCATTTACCATCTTTAATAGAATCCAATTTGTGTGTTCCCATTTTCCTAATTAATACGGAACGCCTACCGCGATCGTTTGCGAGAAGAACGTTCGCAAAGTTACACACACGCTATCTATTCTGCTCGTAGACCTGAATCTTATACTTAGATGCAGCACGAAAACCTTTTCATAACAAGGTCTTTTCGGTGATGAAGATGATAATTAACTAAATCCTCCAGTCGCAACTGGATCTCCATTATCCTAGCAATATAGCTTTTAATTAATTAAAATTGGACACGTACGCTTCATTTAACCGATGTAAAGACTTGGCAAATAAATTTTTTTTACACATATACGACACCCAAACTCCAGAAAAATCATACAGATCTTTTCTAAATAAGGTATACTAAGATATATTACTTTCGAAATACGTTTTATTGGACGCACAATCCACACTGATGATGTCTGCCTTCACCAGTACGCAAGTTGTTAAATAAATAATTCAGAAACCCGAATTTACTTGTAAAACACCCATATCATTTAAATTAGGTATCCATCGATTGCCTGGTTCCTTATCCTATCCTATTACACGGCACTAACTTTTAAAATGTCTATAATGCATAGGTTCCTGTCATTAAAACACTTTATGGTGTAACTATAGGTAGTAAAAAATGTGCTAGATTTTAAACAGATGAGAACTTACGGTACCTATTTAGATTTATGTCTGTGATTCCGCTGTTATTCATTCTTTGATATTAGCGTTGCTTTCTCTTTCATTTATATCAAATATGATAGAGATAGTGCCAGTCAACTGTTCGGTATATAATTACTGCCGCCGTCAATTACCTGAAATAACCACGCGATTTAACAACGAACTAAGCGGAAACTTAAACTGAATCTAAACCTTAGTAAGTTAGTGATTAATTATCTTCGTGCCTTATTTAAAATTTTATAGACTATTTTAACCTAATTTTTAGTTTAAGATGAATAATATGAATATAGGTCGCTTCAACATCAACCTAACTGCCAAGGTCCATAAGACAAATTTCACAGATTTGAAGAACTTTTACGAAAGGATTCATTCAATTGTTACAAAAAGAAGTTTTACGGTCGTGGCAAGTGGTTAATGTTTTTATCTATAAAGGCATAACTCTATTTATGTTTATTGTCCTAAATACTAAAATAAAATACAAACATTATGTTTCGGCACCTTTTGGAATGCGGAAATGTTGTCAGTTGCCAGGCGGTGCGGCGGGGTTGTCATGATTTACAGAGTACATTTGTAGCTTACATGATTTGCACATTTACACTCAACGAGATAATGAAATACATCAGAGAGTAAGTTACCTGACTAAAGAATGTTAAAGTTATCCATAATTTAAAGAGCTTAAACAATTAAAAAATGCATCCAGTGGCGGATTATCCTTAAGGCAAACTAGGCACGTGCCTAGGTGCGCGAAGTAACAAAGGGGCGCGTGGAATTTTGAAACGAATAAAAAATTACATAAAATTTGATGGATTTCCACCTGTTAGGAAACTCGATTGAGGCCTTCGAGCATGGTGCTAAAGTAAACAACGATGTCGTCGGCAAATCAAAGGTGAATGATATTGTAATCATACGAGAAATATAAACCAGTCAGAAGATCACCATTCTTTTCTTGTGATTAGAGTTTTTAGTAATTAAGACCTGCGCTCTCCACGGCGATTGGCTCTCTTCGATTATACCGTCTCGTAACAATTTTTCGACTTCGGACTTGATAAACTGTTGATCTTCAGTTGAGTACTTGCGTGATCTTATAGCGATCGGCTTGCAGTGTAGAGCAAGGTTCGAAAACAACGGCACTGCAGGTACAGTTGCTTCAGCTACAGAGCAAACTTTGAGCGCTAGTTTCGGTCCACCAAATTCAAACTCCAGAGTCGAGTGCAGTTTTAATATGTCATGACCTATAATCATGTCAGCGCACAAATCCTTTACGATTAGGAGTTCAATGTTTTCGTAAGAGTACTTTCCTATGCGAATAGTTTGGCGAGTGAGGCCATTTACTTGTGATGTCAGAGACAGTGAAGCCATCGTCACTGTTTGTTGACAGTTAAGCTTTCTTAGCTTTAGCAGATTTGCGAATTCTTCGTTTATGAAACTTATGCTGCTTCCGGTGTCAATTAAAGCGTCAGCACGAACACCTTTGATATGAGCTTCAACCATAGCCTTTTGAAGTGAAGTAGGTGAAGCAGCTGTTATACAAGCGGTGCAGTGCTTACAGCCATCATTAGTACTGGAGGTGGCGGCGCTATTTTGACCTTTGCTACGACAAACAGTCGAAAAATGACCTCTTTTACCACAAGCATGGCATTCAACATCAGCTGCCGGGCAGATTTTGCGAGCATGAAGAGGGCCGCCACAGAAAAAGCACCTGCACCAGTTTTAATTCCCGTAGATCTAGACGCAGCAGCTACTGTTTCAAGGGATCTGGAAGTAGAATGAGCGATAGTTTCATTATTTTCTGAAGAATGAGACATAGAGTTGACAATTGGAGTTTGGCTATTAAATAGCAATGAGTTAGCTTCAGCCGTTTCCATAGATAGCGCTAGATTGTAGGCTTGCTCCAAGGTCAGCGTCAAATTTTCTAACAGTCTCTGACGAATGTTAGATGAATTTATACCGGCTATAAAAGCTCCACGTATGCTATCATTCCTATTCGTTTCTGCGTCCACGGAATTGAATTGGCATTCTTTAGATAGTTGTCTGAGTGTCTGAAGATATGTGTCTATAGATTCTCCTGACTGCTGGCGCCTCGTCGCGAGTACATGTCTGGCGTATATTATATGCTTAGGTTTTACATATGAGGCATCCAGGATAGCGATGGCATCGGCGTACGTTATGCAATCACTGATGTATGCAAAAACTCGCGGCGAAACATAGTTCACTAGCAGTTGTAGCTTGACGGCGTCGAGAAGAGGAACAGGAGCAGCAGGTACCCCCGCAGCAGCACCCGTTGCAACGGGGGCGGATGCGACTTCACGAGCGGTCAAGAAATTTCCAAAGGTCCGCTTCCAGTGTTCCCACTCAGCCGCTGTGATATTTAATGATGGATCACCGTCAAAACGTTCGGGTTGTTAGAATCTATCCATATTTTAAATTGAATAAATTGTAATAATACGAGAAATATAAACCCTTGAAAAGCTAGGCTTTATTCAATTTAAAATGACATTACAATAAATTTTTTTTTTCAGACTGACATTTATAAAAACATAAGACTCTTTGATAAATATATAATAACCACAAAGAGTTGATATCATATCAGATATACTTGACATTGATGCCGAATCCTTTCCAGTCCAAAAACTTGAAGGCATCTTCCAGAGTGGTCGTGAACAGTTTCAGAGATATGACATCTCCCTGTCTCATCTCCTCTCGCCTCTGTGTAATGAGATTGCCTTCGTGTTCTGTTCCTGTACTCGGACTGACATGGTGGCATTTTTGTATAAACACGTCAACGCTTTGATATACCTGTAGTCTATGCGGCACCGCTGGAGAGACTGTAGGACGGCACGGCCCATGTCTCGATCGAATCGAAGGCTTTCTCATAGTCCACAAACGCTAAGCATAATGGCAGATTGTACTCTTCGGTCTGCTGTACAATCTGCCGCAGCGTATGGATGTGGTTTGTGGTACTGTAGCGTTTTCGGAATCCAGCTTGCTCGGGAGGCTGGAAGTCATCGAACTTGCGAGCGAGACGATTCGTGTTGACCCTTGAGAACAGCTTGTAGACGTGGCTCAGAAGCGAGATAGGTCTATAGTTCTTTAAGAGGGTTTTATCGCCCTTTTTAAAGAACAGAACTACCACGCTTCTGTTCCACGCCTCAGGCGTTTTGACCTCGAACAACACGGAATTAAAGAGCTTCTGCAGGACTTTAAGTACCGGTGTATCAACCACCCGCTGTCAAAAGCTTTTTTGACCATTGGGGCAAAAGGGTTCTGGAATGACGACCACGTACCGGAAAGCGCAGCGTAGGACGGCCGCCTACAAGGTGGTCAGACGACCTAAGGCAAGTCGCAGGAAGCCGCTGGATGTAGGCCGCTGCCAGCAGGTTGCACTGGAGACGTTTGGGGGAGGCCTATGTCCAGCAGTGGACTTCTTGTGGTAGAGATGATGATGATGAGATGGATTTCCATGTTCGTTAATATTATCTTGGAGTAATAGAAACAGCCTCTTCTTATATATAAAGTGACAAGTTTGACAGGCCCGATGGTCGAGACATGATCACTTTATCTCGAGGGCCGCGGGTTCGAATCCTGCGCAAGGCAAAGATTTGTGTGCATGAACGTCATGTCTGTTTGTCTTGGTCCGGGTAATTCCAAGTATAAAAGTATTCATTTACAAAAAAAATATTTAAATGTATTTATCAGCAATCTAGTAGGTACCCATTGTACAAGTTGCTTTGTTTGGGACTAGATGGCGTTGTGTGATTCGTCCAAGAATTTTTATTTTATTTATGTAGTGTAGGTATTTAAAACTTTCAACTATACAATGAGACAGATAAAACTAGTGGTATTTAGTTAAAATTTGTAACATGGCCGCTAGGGGCGCCCATGCGGTGCTTGCCTAGGGCGCTCTCGACATTTAATCCGCCTCTGTATGCATCCCAAAATAAAAATTATTGACGTTCTACACAAACTACACAAAGTTGGGTGAATTGGAATAGTGCTTGGCACCGGGAATGTTTTTCAAATACCCGATGGATAAACCCACTGACAAAAATAAGTGGGACGCAAATAGTTGTTAAAAGGGAAGTTGCGGAATCAATTCGTTTAGATGAGATATTGTCAAGGTAGCTAGACTGATATATAATGACTAGAATGATAGTCGTCATATTCACGAACACAATATCCTGATATTTTTAATATTATTCTTATTTAACCCCAAGCAAACATTACTATAGATTACTGTCTGTGTACTTTTAATGACTTTCTCAATATCAATGTCTTTACTTCCATCGCTTGACGTAAACACTGAGAAAATAAATTAATAAAATTTGCAAATAACCAAAACAATTTAAAAATAGCTATAAAAATATATCGTTATAACACTTATAACTACATCGGAGAATACAATTAGCGGTTTGTACGTCACTGGCAGAAAATAGCAATTCTTTCAGTCTATATCAGACAGTGTTCTAGATAAAAATAAAAGTGTTCGTACTAGGCGTGTCTTTAATGAAGCTATGTGTTTTGACTTTAGTCCTTGTTTTTCATTAGGATTATATCAACCTGACGAAAATGCGACCCGATTTAAATTAAGCTGCTTTTACAGTCCTGCTGACCGCGCGATGATCATCGCCAACGGTTCAGTATGTATGCAACTAGGTATGCATTCGAAGGGAGCGTTTCTGGGTCAAGTCCAAAGATTTACTCACCGGGTGCCAGAGTCGCTGACCACTGTTGATCACCATGACTAAAGAGCCGACATTTGTACGAGTATAAAAGGCAAACGTCTTTCTTCATTTACTCGGTCTTCAATGTCGACTTATTAACAATAACAACGGAAGAGACCAACAATTTATCTATACTTATACATGTAAAGCAAGTGTGAGAATTTTGTGATGTTCTTACGTAACATTCTAAATGGATTGTCTACGGTAAGTCAGATCAATGGTAAAAGTTCGTAACCGATAGCAGCACACGACGAAGTATCGCAATGCTACTAGCATAAGTATTTTTATAACATACGTTGCTAACTTCGGATGGTTGTCTGTGGAGCAATTCACGTAAAAAGAACAGATTCTAGTTCGATTCAACGACACTCGCTGTCTCACTCATACAAAACAGGAATTGAACGGGACAGCGAGTGTCGTTGAATCGAACTAGAATCGGTTCTTGTTACGTGAATTGCCCCATTGCTCGTGGTCTGCGGCTGGGAATTGGTCGCTGTAAGTGCGTCGACAGTTTTTGGTAAACAACACGTTTCATAGAATTCGTCGCTGTTCGTGCGTCTACGTACTGTGGACGTACGTACAGCGACCAATTCGCGGCTGGGTCGCTGCCGCGTAAAGTCTGCCTTTATTTCACTTGGACAAATTTAGGACAGGTTACAAGGCGTGTACAGACTGCGGCAATGTAACACGCATTGAAAGAATTTTCCTTCCGCATTGTCGCAACGTATCATGCAACGTAACAAAATTTCCAAAGTTTGAACACTTAAACGCCTTATGCGCACGAACCATGCACACTACGGACACGAATAGAGCATTATATCTACGGGAAATTCTTTCATTGCGTGTTACATTACGATGTTACGATACAGTAGTCTGTACCTGGTTTTACGTCACTGCAGTCTGTACGTACACGCCTTTAGTGGTTTCTATTAAAAGTGTGATTTGGGGAACGTTTTTCTCTGACTAATAAAATGCTTGGCGTGACAGACACGAACATGTACTTCTGCTGTGAATCTGTGACGGTTTTAAGCTTATAAACGCTAGTAATAGGATGATGAAAATAAAACACGACTTAGCATGTTTATTATTACACTAGAAAAACCCGCGCAACTTCGTGTGCGTTTATCCTTTCCCGTGGGAATTTAAAAAAAAACTTTCATATCGGTTGCCTACATCATACACCACACTTTTCAGAACACACCCAAAAAATAGTCATATGTATAATTTTTTTTTCTATTTTTATACTTCTCATTACAATCTTTGGAGTGGGCGTTTATGAAATAGGCTAGCCCGACCGGTGAAGAGCCACCCTTTTACAGAATATTGACGTGAAGCAGCAATGCGTTTCGTTCGGGGAGTGAAATATCCGAAATTCTTGTTTGTTACCTTTGTGGTATAAAAAAAAAATCTAACTCATTCCTTATACTATTTTTCGCTATATCCTGTTTTTTCCTGTTATAGGTCGGCAACGGGTTAGGGACCCTAGAAACTATGTGCTCCATAGTCGACGGTAATCACCTAATATCAAATGATCCATATTCCTGAGCTTGTTTTCCAACCACTTCCGTAAAAAAAAATGTATAAGTATATCGGTAATTCAATACCTACAACCTCAGCCTACAACAACACTACGAAATAATAGAGCGAGTCAACGTAATGAGATTTCCTATAAGTGAGAAAGAGACAATATCAAAATGTATGCCATTTAACCATTGACCAATTTAACTTGTCAAATATTATAAAATTTTATATTTAATTACTTACTATTTATTATCGATGAATATGATTCAGTCCGCTTTATACATAGTTAGAATTTTAGCTGTTTTTCCGATATCACAAACAGAATAAATAGACGACATTATGATTGAATATTCACAATTTATAATTACATGACAGATGATACACTTCACTTCACGGATGTGTCAAAATGAAATGTAATTGGAATCAGAAGCACTAAGGAGTATGAGTATTGATATCAAATCGAAGAAAATACTCACAAAATACATATTTTTCAAGAATTTCAATAAAATAAGAATCACGTCTTCCATCAATTCTCTTAAACAATTTTTATGCAAAATTTGAAGTAGATTGGACCAAGGAATCAAGTTGTCCCATAGTAACTTTACCCCCCTTTATTACCCCCTTAGAGTTCGAATTTCGAAAAATCCTTTCTTATCGGACGCCTACGTCTTATAATAGTTCCACCTGCCAAGTTTCAGATTTTTACGATGAGCGGTTTAGGCTGTGCGTTGATTCTCAGTCAGTCAGTCAGTCAGGACAAAGCATTTTATATATATAGATTTCTATAAATAAAGTGAATGTGCGATATAAAATTCCATCGATAAGGATCACTTTAACGACATTAATTTGACGTCAGTTAAAAGACGTCAGATTATTGGTAGATTTAATATTCACTCACCAATCAGCTTCCTCGCACATCAGCCCTCTATTCTCGTAACAAAAACAGATTAAATCGTAATTCAAATTCTCGCGCTGTCCCATTCAATTCCTATTTTGTATGAGTGAGACAGCGATTGAGTTGGAATGTTAATGTTACGAGACGATCTCTGTTCGAAAAGCAGTTTAAAAACGTTAAAATGAGATAGCAATTTGGTAAAAAATGTCACTTCAATGATTTTTAATGCCCGTATTAATCAGTAAAGCGTCATCCATGCAAAGAATGGTATTATCGTTAATACATTTGAAACGTAAAATCGTTCGAATACAATTGGAAACGTCGATGTTTGTATCCTGCTTCTTTATTCGATTACGGAATCGAATATAAGTTACGGTAACAATGTTTCCAAGTCGGTCCCGGTTTCTTTCCCCTAGGGCATTGGGCGGCGACGGCGTGCAAAACATCGCATTGCAATCTCTCCTTGTCACATACAATTCAATTGTACTTTGAACATTAGCATACCAAACCTATTTATTATGTATGTATATTTAGTGATATTGACTAGGTCTTAGATCTGGCTTAGATCTTTCTTAGCATTGGACTCTTCCTCTTTTCATGACCGTGGGTAGTGACTAGTGACGCAATTTGACATTCCTGGTGATCCAGGGGCTAGCAATGGCCACTTTGCCCTAAGGACCGCTATTTCGAGCTCCTGCTCAAGCCAAACATTTGTATGCATGAAACATGTCTATCAAAAAAGAATTTATGTATATTTATCAGCAATTCAAGTCTCTGCCATCATGATATTGGTCAGGATTCAGGATATACTCTGTATCACAGAATAGATTATAGTACTACGTACCTGTATACAGCTAAAACCAGTTTAAAAAACGAAATATGCCTATGAAACGGTGGCAATGCCATTTCTCGTGATTAAAAATAACGTTAATAAAAAAACAACATAAGATTTTTAATTAAAACTATCTCTCCCGTGACTTCGACGTAAATATTGGATGGCGTGAGCTCTGAAAATGCCTGCCATTAATTTGGATGAACAATTTTTTAAATACAAAGGGATAAAAATTAAATATTTTACTTTTAGTCTTTCGATACATAAAATAAATACTGGTTTAATCTTATGGGTCATCGTACAATCAACAAAGCAAAGGGTTGACCAGGGCCGTAAATATGATCAAAGATTTCTAAATATTTGTAAATGGATTTACAAAAAAAAAACATATTGTACTATGTACTTAATTACTTTTCTTGTAAATCCCTTCACGCAGTATTTAGATACGGTCCTGGTCAACCCTTTTCTTTGTTTGACTGGACATAGCGAATACAAAGTCACGTTTGTTGTCAACATGTAAGTGCTCTGGACTAATTGTCGAATAAAGGTTACGAAAGTAAACGATCACCAATATATCGAATAGTTAGTTCATTTAATAATTGTTTTAATTCCATAGATATTATGGCTACACGCGTTGGTTTGTTTAAAAAGAACATCTGCGATATTGTAAAATCAATTTAGTTGACACAACGTTTAACCTATAATGTACCATAGTTTAAATAAGTATATATATATATATATATTATATCAACTGTAAATCATACTGCCACTACCACTACTCATTTTCTTCTAGTATTCTGTGGTTAACGGTGTTGGTGGCACAATGACCTAATATTAGATACCTTTTCAAATGTATTGTAACACATATTGTGCTAACTGTTTGTTAACCTAAATAAATGAAAAAAAAAAAAAGTAACCTAACGATCAAGACTATGCAATGCTAATTGTCAATAACCGAAGGATGGACGAAAGTATAATACCTTTTTAGAAACAAGTTTAAATTTTATCACGTGCTTTTTAATTTCAAGTAGAATCCAACAACTTACTACATAACTTAAATAAATAACATAATTCTGCTAATATTATTAAGGCGAAAGTGGTGTGTATGTTTGTTACTTCTTCACGCTCAAATGGCTGGACCAATTTTCATGATATTTGGTATGTAGGTAGCTGATACCTTAGATTAACACATAGAGTACTTTTTATCCCGAAAAGTACGCGATTCGTGTAGGATTTAGTCAAAAATCTAATATAGATTAAAAAAAAAAAAATTTGCACTCCGATTGATGATTTACTCAATCTTTTTTTTTGACATAATAGTAACTTACAGAAGATCGTAGCCAAATAGCGTTGGTCTCGGCCATGTTGTGTTCCTACGGTGAGTAAGGTCTCCGGAGCTCCACTTGGGGGGGTTGGAAGGTTGGCAACGCGCGAGTGATTACTTTCTTGCTTACCATCAGGCGGGCCGTATGCTTGTTTGCCACGACCCATTACGACCCATTTGTTTCAAAACCACTGAAAATAATATCACTTGTGTTTGAGAGGTTGTGGATTCGAATCCCACTTAGGGCGGGGGAGGTGAATTTAGTCATTTAAAAATATTTTCGAAATAATAATGGTTAGTCGAGCACTACGCAACTGTTAAAAAGTCATATATAATTTGAACCAGTTAGGAGTCAAGAGTCCGTGTATTACGTAATAATTTTATTGTTTTTAAGGTTTTTTTTAATTTCGCTTTTACAAGTTGCGTTTACAATGATAATATGGCTTTTGTAATTAAAAATGCCTGTTAAACCTCCGGGTAGGAGATTAACTGTAGGTATCCAGGATCCGAGTGAGACCCGGCGACTGTTCAATATTCATAGCAGGAAAACGAGATGGTCGTTAAACACCAGGGTTACCATTGGTTCTCGTAAACATATAGTTAGGAGAATGTGGGCGTAAAATGACTTTGAAGCTCGAATTCGAGTTTGATAGATTTGTAGTGCGATGGCGTCCATGAGTGTCGCATAACGAACACGCAAGTTAAGCATCGGCGACCCTAGACAATGTTTGATTGGATGCTTTTACTGATAGATTTGAGAAATCTATATACTAATATTAAAAAGAGGAAGGACTTGATTGTTTGTTTGTTTGAATTGAATGGGCTCCGAAACTACTGGACCGATTTCAAAAATTCTTTCACCAGTAGAAAGCTACATTGTCAGGGAGTGACATAGGCTATAGTTTTTCCCGAAATTCAATGTGATTCCCACGAGAACGGGTCCGGAACTTCACGCGGACGAAGTCGCGGGCAAAAAAGCTATTGTAAAATAATTTCGTAAAAATATATAGGTAAGATTTAATATTAAACGTTAAAATAATAATATGGTATTAAAACCAAATATATTAAAGATATACGGGCGGTATAATGTTCTGTAATATATCCTTGTAATCTGCTCGAACAAAACTTAATTATCGTAATTAGTCCATGTGAATTCTATTCAACATCGCTTCATTATATCATTAGTAAGACAGTATACCTTACGTCACTGACTACAGTCAGTAGTTCCATGTCTGTAATAATTTTGATTTATTTTATTCTGACAATTGCGGTGACCGATGAACAATAATATAAGTTTTATGTACAAAACGAGGACACGTATGAATATAGTTGCAGCTTTTACCGATAGTTGACCGACCTTGGAGACCATCGTTCGTTGTTCTTGAAAAGTTGTTCAAAAGTGTAATTACTTATACATTTAATTTTTGAAGCTGATAATAAATACGTTTTTAATTGAACTTGCCTAATTTAATCAATATTAAAATTATATATGTTGCCAAAAGTAATATAATAAATTATGGGATTGACTTAACCCATCTCATTAGATATAAATAGAAGCAGCACCAACAAATCATGTGCTAATTTTCACGCATAAACAATTCAAGTTTAATCAGCATCAAACCAGAGAAAATCTAATTACAATTAATCCTCATTCAAATGTAACGCTAGGTCACATTAATATTTAATACATACTATTTACGACATATTGGTGGGGTTTGTGTCAAATTTAATGTAGATACTAATGTTTAATATTCATTCGTGTGTCAAATGTTAACGAACCTGCAAGTCAATACAGTCTCTGTTTGAATGGGTAAGAGTAGATACGGCCGGTAATCATATTACTCGTATGACACCACACGCGCCGTGTTGCC
The DNA here is from genome assembly GCA_905163395.2 of Endotricha flammealis. Taxonomy (NCBI): domain Eukaryota; kingdom Metazoa; phylum Arthropoda; class Insecta; order Lepidoptera; family Pyralidae; genus Endotricha; species Endotricha flammealis. Next base: position 6,993,588 of record LR990861.1, on the reverse strand, counting down.
GTGACGATCACGCTGCGTAAGCGTCACGTCAAGGTTTCGCTGGGGCTAGCATGACGACGACGCGACGCTCGTGGACGTTTGTTTGGAGGAAACAGAACCAAGTTTACGTAGCATTTAAAAGCAAAAATCGCATCGCGCTGATTGCATATAAATTTATTTTGTCTAGGTAACGGGGGGTCACTCATTGAAATAGGTGTATTTATTAATGATAATCAGTTCGAGTACCACTGGTAAGGCACAAGGCATGGCATACAGGCGCCACAATAACAGTTCTTACGTACTTAGTGCCTCTCGGTAACTGCGATTGCCTGATAATAGCCCGTCGACAGCCGTTACCATCACCGCAGGTGATTTAACTCACGCAAATGTGGATTCAACTTGAAAATTAATTTTCCTAGGTTTCCCTAATCCCTCCTGCAAATGGAGCTGTGATACGGAATTAAAACGGGTGCTCCGTTTGAATATATTATTATTTTATCTCGTAATAATGTCAAGGCTATGCGGTTACAAAAGGCCTTAGTGTATACAACAAACCAGAGTTGCTACAACCGTTGACAAACCAAATGTGACAGTTCCTGAACGTCAAAATGAAAACTTCCAACTAAATCCATATAATTTTGTTAGTAAACATTTTATCCCACGAGCTTACCACTTTGAAAATTATTAATTAATACGCACTATCTTAACTCTTAGTTTGGCCGAGCTGCCAGATGGACTATATTATAATAAAGCATTGTAGACACGAAATAAAATTAAATAAAATGTAAGTATAAATAAAAAAAAGATATTTGTCTCAGATTACTCTGTGCGTAATTTCGTTGGGATCGTAATACGAACGTTCGCTTGAGTCCACAGGGCGTCCGCACCCGTAGCTCTTCACGTAATTAATGTTTGCTCCAATTATAATGGGACCGGAACATATAAAAAAATTCACATTTTTTTCATAACTTTGCTCGTAAAATTGTTGACTGTAGTTAATCATAACCAAAAGATTTCTCAGGAGACCTCTGAGAATACCAAATAGACTACTGTTGCTTTGATTTTAATCGCGGCTTATACACGCATTTCTACTGGTTTAGACTATCATTTACAGTACATTTTTTATGGCAGAAATGGACAAACAAATTAGCGAGTGTTGTAAGCCAATCACCGCTGACCATGAACATCCACGACTACAAGAATCTTGGTTGCGTTGCCCACCTATGAAGGAATGAAAATGGAAGGAAGGTGGAAGGAAACGGAAGTAAGATTGGACTGGTATTAGCCTTCCGGCTCTCTCAGTCATCGTACAAAATACAGCGACATAATAATATAACCGTTATTTCACGTCGATTTTCTTTTTGTTTTTCAGACTTTTGCACGTATATTTTCATTTCTTATTCGTGACATGGTCTTTTGAATGAATACTGGTGAATATTATTGCACTAATTAAAAAATAATTATACAAGTTGACAATTAGGATTTAAAACAGTAGAAAATCTGCATTGTAATACAATTCAAGTAAAACGAAGCGACCACAAAAAGGTTTGCAGTTGTTCCTGCTTTATTCTTGTGGGCTTTTTGTAACTTTCCAACAAATTGAAGTGGCAAGTTAAAGTTTTCCACGCCTGAAGGATAGTTTCATGCAAGAACGAGCAGGCTTCTACGGGCTCCACTTCACATGATTGCGATTATCACTCCTTTCGACAATAAATTTTCAATTACTTATCAAGTAGGCGTAAACGAAGCACGCTCGCTCTATCAAAACGATGTTATCATGTACACATAACTATCAGAAAATAGAGCAAAATTTTATTCTGTTCCAGTATACATTAACTAGCGTTAAACAGTGATTTATCGGTAGTATCTGATACTTTAAACTTTTAGCTGCGGAACCCTTTAAATTTAACAATGACCAAGAATTTAATTTTCAGTATATTGCTACTGTAGATTGTACATTTCCTATGGTATTGTGTAAACCTTAAGCTGCTTGAAGGAGAAATCAAATAATAAAACCTCTTTCATTGTATTAATAAATTGTATCAACAAATATTTATTATTTAGGTAAACAACGGAATGTTTAGCTAATTTATCATTTTGTCTATCCATCGAATCAACATTCGACAATACCAATCGGTATTTTATTCTTCTTTCTTTTTCGTAAGCTTCCCGTAGTTAGTTTCAAGTGAGGGTAGCTGGTTTGACTTAACGATTTTTATCTAATGTCTCGTGATATTTTTTAAACCCATCCGAAAATTTACTGGGCTTGTTGTTTCTTAACTTGATCATTCCGCTTTGACACCCACAACGAGGTCATCTAGCTCCTCATATCCTATTTTGTTCTGAGAAGCAATTTAACGGTACGTAATATTACAGCGTGCTGTAATTACACCGGCCGTCACCACAACAACTCCGCACCCCCTTTGACACGGACGGGAGAAAGAGCTAATCGCCAAAAATACACCGCTGTTGCGTGGAAACATTTTGTATTGCCTTTATTCAAATACAAACAACAATCAGTTACACATTGCTACTAAATTATGGCCGTATATTTGCGAAATATATTTTTTATTATTCACCCGATGTTTCAACTGAGTTGTTTAGCTTTTTTCTTTGACCACGAAGCCTGCGTAGGCCACAGTAATATCGCTTTTTAATCCTAGTTATTTTTTCCTAGTTGATTTATGACTATTGACTAGCAATTTCCTAAGGTTTTTCGCCCTTGGTTTTCTCGGCTATTAACCGCCGTAGGATAACATATGTACATCTATTTTACATTTACTTTGTAATGCTTATTATTTTAAACAACTAAACAAATTAGTACTCTAAACAATTTCATTTTTTGTTAGTAAGTTTCAATAGATAAGTCAATTTCGGATTTCTCGTATGAAATGTTACAATAATAGTAGGTACCTACCTACGTAATTTGGCGTAAAACTATACCTCACCAATGGTAAAATGGGATCTGTGTTATATAGCTGTGAAAATGTAACAAACAGAGTTCACACTTTTGCATTTATAAGTAAGAATAAAATTGTAGATCTAAAGCAGCTATTTATTGAGATATTTTACGACGACGTTTTGAAATTTTATTTTATATTCATCGTATAAATAAAACTTGTTTGGCTGTTAAAATGAAAGCTGAAGCTCGTGTTCGATACTAAACCATTGGAGAAGTAATAAAATACAGTAAAAAAAAATCTCTTAAATTTATTCATAAAGGATTTGACTTTCATTTACTTTGTAAATTACATAAAATATATATTCCACATTTATATTTTACATATAGCCAAAACTCGATATTATGAGTAAGTAGATAAATTGAATATACGAATTTTATACATGTGATTGGATAAAAAAACGACCTCTGTGTTCGAGTAGTTTAATGCAAACATTTTATTTATTCACAGTAGGTACCAATTTTGTGTTTCATTTGATTCCTCACAAAATGCTGAATAGTTCACAAACAGTTGAACATTTGATGTAGATAAAAAAGGATGAACACTACTCACAATAAAGGCCTGGAAGTAGAAATCGTTGGCGCGCGAGACATGTATGCACGTTTTGAGTCTAACAATGCTGAATTCTAGAATGCTGTCGCAGAGTCCTGGCGAAACGGTCCTCAATAAAACCGTATTGCTAGTGCCAATGCTTCGAACGTACCTACTCGTAGCTGTTTACATGCATTTTAAGCACGAATAAATTGACTGAACTTTTCGACTATTGCAAATTGAACTCAAAATCTGTTGAAACAAGGCTATAAATTCTAGACACATATTTCAAATTTTCCTAACAAAATACGTTCAAGTTTATCGTTTGTGCTAACTGCAGTAGATTATTGCCTTTCGTGCAGCTTCCTGTGTCTTTTAAGCTATAAGTATATTGTTATGGCTACTTTTCTATAAGTCTGCTCCGCTTTTTAGCATGCATATAGTCAAGCAAAGTTTATAGGGTATTTATAATTTACTTTAAGTTGCGTCGTCTGATATTATTGTTCGTAGCAAAATGTACTCAATTAAACACAGTTCTATAAAATACACTTTTGTAGTTGTACAATACGATCCATGTCTGTCATATGTCTTGTGTAATAGATAAAATATGAAAAACAAATAATATAAAATGTTTGCAGTGTTATAGTAAATGCATTATGGTAAATCTCAGCACTCGTGATTCCTTGAGCCGTGTACAGAGATCCCAAGTCACTTCAGTGTATCTTAGGAACACAATACGTAGTGTTGGATGGTAATCCCTTTGTGTGGCGAAAGTGCATGCTCAGTTATCGAGTTGCGGGCGATGCCAGCGCTCACAGGTCTCCGGGGGTCGGGTGACTGCATGCCTTTCGTTTCGCGCTGCTCAAAGCGCTGCAAATCGTTACAGCCAGCACCGATTGACGCCGCTGCATGTCCTGTACACAAATGTACACGCTTCACCTGCGCAAGGGGATTCTATTTACACAAAACAAGATTTCCGTCTCTTAGAGGACCGTACTCACTCGTGCTTTTATTTCATTCTTTAGTTTCACTCGGAATTTCTCTCACGTGTTCTTTTTTATTTGACTTACAATGTTCCTGCAGACTTATCTAATAATAGGAGACGACTTTTGGCTTTTATGTTTCAATCATATTATTTAGAAGTTGAGAGCAACTTTGTCAACGTCATAAGGCTGTTTTAATATTGTTAGAACCTCAGGCAATACGTAGGGGTTTTATATTTTTTTGTAATGTTTAAATAAAACGATTTTTTCTTTATACCATTATAAATTTGGCAGCTTACTCGAGGTACCCAGTGAGATTTGTCTAGCATTATTCCAGCCTTATGCACAGCCATAAGGCGGATTCGCGCAACACAAACTTACATACTTTATGTACAGTCAAGAGCAGTCAACCTTTACATATTGGATTTTGTACCATTCATGAGTTCTATGTCATAAGAGCCAATATTGTACTACAAGTGTAAAGCTGGACGTGCACATGATTGGACATGTAAACATTTCTGGATCTTTATTTTATAACCGTAAAATACTTATAAACGTACGAAAAACTGCTTACTTTTGGAATTGGCATTTTGTAATGCATCCAGGACAATTTAGCCCTGATCATAATTTATTTTGTCATACAAATATAGCCTCTAATAAATTGAAACATAATTATAATTTGTACACCTCTATTATTTAATGAAAAAGTTGAAATTTCAATACGTTTGCCTTTCTATTAAGTTGGTCTTCTCAGTATGTGTTGGACTGGTAAACATTTGTTGAACGTGATCCAACTTAAAAGGATGGATTTATGTTGCTCTAGTAAATTTGGGGCCCTAGTGAACCGGTTCGATTTACGAGTATGTGTCTCTTAGGATAAAGAAGATAAATGTTGTTATATCCTAAGTTCGTAAATTGATAAAGCAGTTTTAAAAGGATTGATTGCTTATAAACATTTTACGTCTCTTCACACGACTTGGATCTATATCTATGTTTTTCTTCTTTTAGTATGATCACTGCAAAATGTTGAAAATTATTCTTAGAGGTACACGGGTACACCGCATCGCATGTAAATTTAGTATGGATATTGTAGCCACTGTTATTTAAATGTTTTTTCCAGACGTAACCCAACACTAGAATAAGAATATTTCATTATCGTTTAAATTATTTTCCATCGCTTATCGCTAATTTATAATATGGGATCGAGAAAGTACCACCCTCTTACAGGATATCGCCGTGTAGGCAGCCAACCGTTTCGTTCGGTGAGAAAGTCCTACTTTTTCACTATCCTCTTTCTCGTTCTTTCTAGAATTATTACTTTTTCATCTAGGCTTAATCACGATTTTGTTTTGTTTTTGTTCAGTATTCAGTTGTTTACCTTAATTTCAAATAACGTAGGTGTGGTCCCTTATTGATTTGTTACCGTGTCCCTTATATTGAAATTAGTTTGTACTCGTATTGCAAAGTGTTATATCACAAAGACATCAAATCCTTTTGTTGTCAATTCATCACTTATTGGACATGAGAAGGATACTCTGACAACTTCTGGAGAATGTAACATATTGTATATTGATGACGGGAAGTCCAGTTAGCAAAGTAAGTAGGAAACATAGTAAGGTGTTGCCAGATTATTAATTTTAGTTTTAAAATTTCTATTTTATTTATTAACAATTTAATAATAATCAGAATATGGTAATACATAACATTAATAATCAAAATATGGTCCGCTGCTAGGTTATGTTCTGTTTTTATATGATGAACATTAGATCTTAGATCTAGTTGAATTTGTAGTGAGAATTTCTTCAATGCCATCAATGCAAAGCTTAAAATCTAAAAAAATATTGCAATTCTATTACCTAGTAACTTATTGTTCTGTCGAATTTAAATTAAACTAAGACATTGCGAATACAATCAGATATAATAATTTATGTTATTCAGATCTAGCTATTCTGCTGCATGGACCTAGAAAAAAGACGGACGGAATCTTGCTAAGAAAGAATTGAAGCACACTAATGGCGGCGGCGTAACTATGTGTGAATGTGTAATGGCTGACCGGCACGCACACATTCACACCATAGTAAGCCGGTTCGTTCGTATACGCGAGGTGGCTTACTTTGGGTGCTTCACTTTTTAGTTTCACTGATGGTGTCCGCCTTGTTTTCTAGGTCCATGTTCTGCTGTAATAAAAACATCATAACGCTTACACAATTTCCCGAAAAGGGTTTACTTTGCGGCTGGCAACACTGCACTAGTTATTGTTATATTGCGCTGATGTTTATAGGGTCGTCCTGGGACATCGGCCAACGTATGTACTCCCTTGTTAATATTCCAAGTGACATCACAGACCCACTGTCTTGTGAATCTTGAATACAAGTCTGCGACAACAAAAGCCTTCCTGAATTTTGAGTAGTTGACGTAAAGACAACGCGATGGAAAACATCTAGAACTGTAATAAAAGTTACCTCTTTGTGATTAATTGTGAATGCAACATTGTTATATTTTAAAATGCAAATACATAACAGAATTAAATCTAAACAGATAACGTAGTTACGTTATCGAACGTGACAAAATTTTGTTAAAACGAATGATGAATAATATTATTTGAAACTCATGGATGTACGAATACGTATTATGTTAACTGGTGGGTTAACATATAGAACTACTCCTCGTTTGTCCTCTGTTCTAAAAAACAATCTTATTACGCCTTCTAGGTACAATATGTACTGTCCGTTTCAAATAAGTATAGGAATGAAAATAAAAAATGTCAATCAAATAACTAGCATAAAAAGAAGTAAATTTACATATTTTTTTACAATGTATTTTACACTTTACTTTCTCTCATTCCTATTCTTTTTTGGAATGGATTAGTAAGAAAGTGATAAGCTTGGCTTTCATAGATCGAATTTATGTCTATCGTATTTATGTATATTTATTGTTATTATGATATTCGTTATTCGTAGTTTTTATGTCATATTTATATATTTCTTATTCATGAGTACTTATCTTACTAGCCCTGCCCAGTCCATAAAACATCGTTCCACTTAGGTTGCCTTGAAAAGATTGCTTTTTAGCAATAAGGCCGCCTTGTTGCGATTTCACTAGCGTGTATGTTGTGTCTATGTATACTGTGTCCTCATCATCATCATATCAACAAGTTTGATCATGTATCCGAATATCGTGTCAAGCTAAAGTGGCTTCCCATTCGACAGCGTAGAGACCTGCACACTCTTTCATTCCTATACACTATACTCTTCAATCCTCGTTCTCCTGCATATCTCAAAGATTGTTTTAATTTCTGCTCTTCCTCTCATAGTTTATCACTTCGCTCCTCTGAAAATTTTACTCTCCTGTTTCCTGTTCATTCTTCATCTTTCTTTGATAAATCTTTCACCATCCAGGCTGTGAGACTTTGGAATAGCTTACCAGTATCCATTAGAGCGGCTAAGACTATAAATATTTTTAAAAACCAAAAACCACTTTTTGCTCCTTTAATTATACATTTACTTATTTACTTTTTCTTATAGCATTCTTACAAAGTACCTTTATGTATCCCTTCAATGTCCCTTCATATTTGAGTATATGTAATATACTTTTCACTTCTCATGCTCAGAAAGTGCTTATTTGCGCAGGATATAGGCTGCACAAAATCGAATTTTGTGCACAAGGGCAGAAAAGTAAACTCATAAATGTATCTATATTAAGACAAAGGAAATAAGCCATACAGCCAAACACAACAAAAAGTTCAGAGATAGAATTTGTTATTTTATAATATTTACTTTAATTTATTTGCCTTATGTGTTTTTAAGTCATAAAAGATATTAAAATTTAAATTAAAGTACGGTGGGTTATTTAATTAATTTAAGAAAATTATTTTATTACAAAATTAATTTAATAGTAGGCTGTATAGGTCTGCAGCCCAAGCCTAATTTCAAAGTCGTAAAATTTTAAAAAAAAAAGCGGCGGGAAATGGGAAACAGGGTCTTGTTTTTCTTGCGTTTATTTATTTATTTCCTCGCAATCGAAGTGAAAAGCAGAGTTTATAACTCGTCCACAAAACCATTTCTATCCTCGACATGCTAAAAGTCTCGGATAGAAATGATTCGTTTTGTGCACTTGTTGTAAAATCTACTATAGTCTGGCCATGAATACTGTTACAACTAAAAATAAACAAAATATTACATTTTAATTTGGAATCTGTCATTTTTATATGATTTTCCATTGTCTTTTCTTATTTTGGCGCCAATACATTGTACAATATTTTGCGATATTAAAATAGAGTGGGGTGATAAAGAGAACCGAATCGCTGTGATTGCATTTCACAAAGTAGGTATGGAGCCAAGTGCAATTTTTAAAACTCTCCATACGCTTGGTATTAGTAAAATGTTTGTGTACCGGGCTATTAATAGGTACAATGAGAGCTCCTCTGTTTGTGACAGAAAAAGATCTGGCCGTCCACGTAGTGTTTGTACGAAAAAGGTGGTCAAAGCAGTAAGGGAAAGAATTCGAAGAAATTCTGTCCGAAAGCAAAAGATTTTATCTCGGGAGATGAAGATAGCACCTAGAACCATGTCGCGTATTTTAAAAGATGACTTAGGACTTGCAGCCTATACGAGACGTACTGGTCATTTCTTAACTGATAATTTAAAAAAGAATAGGGTGGTAAAATCGAAAAAACTACTGAAGCGGTACGCAAAGGGAGGTCACAGAAAATTTTTGTTTACGGTTTAGATTTTTTTTACAATTGAGCTACATTTTAACAAACAAAATGACCGTATTTATGCTCAAAGCTCTAAGGAAGCTTCCCAATTAGTCGACAGAGTGCAACGTGGGCATTGCCCAACTTTAGTGATGGTTTGGTAGGGTGTTAGCTATGAAGGAGTGACTGAGCCATTATTTGTGAAAAAGGTATCAAAACATCGGCATAAGTGTATCAAGATACCATTCTTGAGAAGGTAGTTAATCCCCTTAACAACACCATGTTCAATAACCAAGCATGATCCTTCCAGCAAGACAGCGAAGCACAAAGCTCGGTCCACGCAGTCTTGGTTGGAATCGAACGTTTCCGACTTCATCAGAGCTGAAGACTGGCCGTCGTCTAGTCCCGATCTTAATCCGCTGGATTATGATGTATGGTGCGTTTTAGAGAGTACGGCTTGCTCTAAACGTCATGATAACTTGGAGTCCCTAAAACAATCCATACGATTGGCAGTGAAGAATTTTCCCATGGAAAGAGTGCGTGTTTCTATTGATAACTGGCCTCAACGTTTAAAGGACTGTATTGCAGCCAATGGAGACTATTTCAAATAAACCTTTTATATTTTAAATGGTTTCATATTTATGTATTAAACTAACACATTGTAAAAGTAATAAATGTTATTTGCAATTGAAAAATAATAAAAAACTCTTTTACAATATTTATGGCAAGACTAGGTATTATATAAATAATATATATATATATATATATATAATATATATTTCTATAATGTATATATGTGTGAGTATTTATTTATTATATAATATGGTATATTAAACATATAATATGCTGAAGTATTTACTACACCTACTCAAATGAGTATTTATATGTGATCTTCTTGTTTATATTTTTAATCTAAGTTTATTTTATTTTACTATTGCTAGCCCTGGCTACTCCATATATAGCTCTGTTTCCCTAAGGTTGCCTTGAAAAGATTGCTTTGAGCAATAAGGCCGCCTTGTTGCCAATACACAAGTCTGTAATCTTTTTTTTGTGTTTACCGTATCGTGTTGTATTTGTTGTGTTCTAATGTTTACAGTCTGTGTGTTGCAAATAAAGCATATTCTATCTATCTTCTATCTATCTATCAACCCATAATCATCCCACTGCAGGGATACGTGTCTCCCTTCAATCGAAGGGGACTAGAGCGTACTCTGCCACGCTGCTCCAATGCGGATTGGCAGAGGCCGGTGTTTTCAAGCCGCCCGAAGGCCACACCTGTCATCTGCCGATAACAGCCGGGACCGACGGCCTCCGAAGCACGGGGAAGCTCGAGATAACGAAACCCATCCAAACACTGGCTAGGGTTGACGTCGCTTGGCTTGCGTGTTGTTAGAGTGCGAAACACAGCGACGCCATCGAGCTTCTCTATGTATACTGTGTCCTAATGTTGTGAATTGCAAATAAAGTATAATCTATCTGTCTATCATATAAAGGAAGTCCCTTTATCTGCTTAGATTTATGTCCGTGCCCGCAACAATGTTATGTTGTTTCTTTAATTTCTCATTAGGAATGGAGATTAAAAAGATTACGCTACCGTAACAGAAGCTTAACCCTGCGTATCCACCCCAAAAATGTTTAACTAATAACAGGATCATGTTCAACTCTTTCGTATCACAAGATTTATGTGAATAAAATGCAAGGTTTGAATTCGTTTGGTATCCTGAGACATTTACAGTTAGTTTCTGAAACACATTTTTACTTTTTTTTTGTTGTTAAGACACTAACCATACAGAACCCTTACCCTAAGGTTGTTACCCTAAGTTACCCTAAGGTTGCCTTGCTTTAAATAAAATAAATAAATAAAATAAATAAATTCCGTTTATTCAGCAAAAAACACAAAATGACAAACACAAAAAATAATGCTGAAATGGTGTCCACTCAGCATTTGTCGGGGCACCTTGCGACGCCACGACGCTGGTCTTCCGTGGACACCGGTTAAATTACAAAAACAACAGAAATTACCTAAAAAGATGTTTAAAAAAAAAGAATACAATAAAATAAAATCAATCTCACATTCCCTCAAATTTCATAAACTAGTTATAAAATTTTTTGGCAAGTCATGAGGAACGCCTTGTATTGTTTTTTAAAAGATCCGAGAGTACAAGAGTTTCTACATGGAGGCGGAATATTATTCCAGCACTTCGTAGCAGCATAACGGAAGCTGCCACGAAACGCTGCCGTCTTGTGCGCTGCAGAGAGTAGGCGTGGTGCAGTTCTGACATGGCGAGATGAAAAATTTAGCTTGTCGTATAAATAGGATGGTGACCGAGTCCTAACAATACCGAACAGGAGACTACCAAAATGAAGTGAACGTCTAGACTTCATGTTCATTAGATTGCCATTGTTGAGCAATGGTGTAACATGTGCTCTACGGGGAATATTAAAACAGTACCTAGCACACGCATTTTGGACGCGTTGAATGAGTTTCTAACTGTATTCAAAAAGACAGTCACCAATTACCGTGTCCGCATAATTTAGTTTCGATAAAATCAAGGCCTCACATAGTCCAATACGAATATCAACACTCAGAACATTGCGAACCTGATATAGCACCTTTAGTCTGTAGAAACAATTTTTTACTACCTCCAATACATGATTGTGAAATCTTAAATTACTGTCCATGAGAACCCCCAAATTCCTGGCCTCCGATACCTGCTCAATAGCTACCCCACCAATTGTGAGCACAGGGTTGCTGGCATTAATGCGATCTATTTGGTTATTTGATCCATTCACAAGAAATTTAGACTTCTGTGGGTTCAAGACCAAACAGTTGTCACCTGCCCATTTGCCAATACGTTCCAAGTCCGCATTTATGCTGTCCACAGCTGTTTTTATTGTGTGAGAAGCAATAGGCAGGTAAACCTGCACGTCGTCAGCATACATATGGTGATTACAAGTTTGGATATGTTCTGGCAAGTCTGCACTATATAAAATAAACAAAATAGGTCCTAGTATGGAGCCCTGGGGGACACCTCGGTTTAATGGAAGGGGCTCAGAGAATGATTTAGTGCCATTTTCGCTACGGACTTCGACACACTGAGTGCGACCAGTAAGGTAACTTGAAAACCATTCCAACGCGTGGGCGTCGAAGCCATGACAATTTGGATAGAAGAAGATCGTCGTTAATCGTATCGAATGCACGTGAAAAGTCAAGTAAAGCTAGTACCGAACACTGACCCATATCCACTCCCGCCAAAATATCATCAATAACGTCCAGTAAAGCCGTAGCTGTGCTTCGACCAGCTCTGAAACCCGACTGTTTCGACGGTAAAATATTATTTGAGTTCAGAAAAACCAAGAGTTGCTGACATATGACCTTTTCTACAATTTTTGACATAAAAGGAAGAATGCTAATAGGTCTAAGGTCCTTGAATTCTGTAGGATTATTTACTTTTGGCAAGGGTTTTACAAGCGCCATTTTCCACATATCTGGAAAAGTAGAACTTTGTATACTAAGGTTAACAATAGCGGTGATTAGTTTAAGAGTACGTGGTAGGGTTAGCAGTACCATGTCTCGAGAGATACCGTCAACGCCCTCAGCGTTAGAAGTAATATTCATAATTATTCTTGATACAGTGGTATCGTCGACGGTTTTCAAGGAAAATGATGCAGAGCAAAAACGATTTTGAGCGAAGTGCATGAGCTTAGAGACAGGGAAATCATTTTTGCCAGGGACATTAAGAAAATGTTTGTTTAAAAGTTCAGGATTATTAAGACCTGGAGGCAATGATGTTCGTTTTTCATTAAAGTCGACGACATTCTTTCTGATGTTATACCATAATTTTTTTGAGTTTTGAGAGTGTGCGTTTACATTGTGACGAAAATATGCTGCCTTTTCAGAATACATAGCTCTGTTTACAGTAGATTTAAGCTCTTTGTAGTATGTAGTATCAGATTCGCACTTCGTTCGTCGACCTTTAACGTACGCTTTAACGTACGCTTTTTAGCAATAAGGCCGCTTTGCCGCTTATACACTTGTTTGTAACTTTTACTGTCTACTGTATCACTGTGTGTATTACAAATAAAACTTATTCTATCTATCTATCAATAAAATTATAGCTGTCTGTCACTGTCAAACTAAAAAATAAAAAAGAGAGAGACTTAATGTGGAATTAAAGTTAAAATGCGTTTCAGAATGGTTATTTTGGATATACTTTGAGTGCAAATTCAATTACTATTCAAAGGTGCCTAACATGAATTATTATGTGTTTGAACAATATAACAAGAAAGTCCCTTTGAAGTCCTGTAATTCATTTCGATCCATAAATTCGTTCCATGAATCTCATTAACGACAATTTCAATGCGTCCACTAGTTTCGATTTAGTCGAATAATTTGGTGAGTAAACCCGATTTCCAATTTCTACCTATTAAACTGTTTACGATACATTTCTCTGTACTCTGTATTATATCAGGTATATCTCAATCAATAGTTTGCTACCATCCGATTTTCAATCACTTCAGGAGAAACTCCTCTGTTATAAAATATCAGTTCTAATTCCAGGATTAGAATCATCAAATACGTTTTCTCAATTAAATTCTTTATATTCACCTCTTTCTCTGTTTTGCTTTGTTCATAAATTTGTTCATCTATAACGAGATCGGAACTAACTAAAGGATACTATCAACACGTGAAAACTTAAAATTTTGCTCGGCAATCCCTTTTGAAGTGAAAGATCCAAGGAAAGGATTTGAAATTCACCCAAGCGGAAAATAGCCGCGAGAACTCGCATACACGCAATATTCATAGAAGTTACTGGTTGGAGATAAAACATGTAAAATTTATTAATTAAGTTTTTTTTTTACTTTATTGCACACAATACGTATTGCTAAAGCATTGTCCCCCAGTTTACCTTTCGGACATTTTAATTGGTTACATGAGAGGAATAAAAAAAAATTGGAAATATATTAAAAATCTAGATTAAAATATTAACATACATACAATTAAATACTAAATAAAATACCTATACATATTTAAATACTTACATATGTATACGCGTAAACAATACATACAATAATACTGTTAAGTTTTAAGTTTTATTTGAGGAGTACATAAATGAAGCTTACAAATTACAATGCAGAAGTTGGACAATGCATTTTACACACCTTTACCGTACTTCCACGCCGCAGTTTACTTTTTGTGGAGCAACGTTTCCAAGTGTTGCAGGCAACATCCGATTACAAAAGGTTATTTGAAAAGTCGCAAAAGTAGAAGAATGTTACCCAAAGTTATCGTGATGCATAGTGTTGCCCCACAAAAATTAACTGCGGCGTGGAAGTACGGTAAAGGTGTGTAAAATGCATTGTCCAACTTCTGCATTGTAATTTGTAAGCTTCATTTATGTACTCCTCAAATAAAACTTAAAACTTAACAGTATTATTGTATGTATTGTTTACGCGTATACATATGTATACGATGCTCGGTAGAAATTCGAGTAATTCCGCATAAAATAAGGGACATCTACATTGCAAGAAAAGGCAAAGTTTTCTTTATGGAAAGAAAATATCACGTTTTCATACGTTATTCGATTTTCCCAACGATGCGACGGACGGAGGCGGCCATTTGCAAGCTTTTTCAACGCGCCAGATTTGATTCTGCCGGTAATTACTCTGTGCGGACCGCGCTACATATCTGTTTAGCGGCGCGCCGGTCACTGAGCTAAAACATTTATATCCCTTGAAACGTGTTTGTACAAATATGCACCAAGTTCTCAATAATAAATACGACGGCTCATCATATTTGTTCCCATTATTCGTCTCTATTTATTTCCTCTAAAAAAATAACAGGGATATTTGTAGTTAACCAGTTATACTTACCTATAATAAGGTAGGTAATATTTATTTAGTAATTGATATTATTAAAAAAAGCCCGAACAAAAATGTTCATCACATATACTGGTAATAATATGTTTGTCCTGTGCGGGTATCGAACCTGCGCTGCGCCTTCTGGCTCACTCACTAGGTACCAACTATGCTAAATAAAAATCATTAACAACTTTATAGTTACAACTTTTTCGATATGGGATTATGATGCATTTTCCTCGTTCCTACTAATTCCTAAAATTTCGGTCTACAAAATAGATTATATTTTAAACGTGATGAAAAGATTTCATTATTTTTTATATTCGTCAATGTATTTTAACTTTATATTGATATAGATAGTTAAGGACCTAATATTAATAAAGTGGAACAAAACGTATTTGAGCTTCAATACCACCACAGATTTAATTAAATTCCCATATACAATATAGAGATCAAAGACTAACATTTGATTACTGTCAACAATTTATTGATTACATTGTTAATTGCAATTTTATCGAAAAATATAACGTTCAACGTCAAAACATTTTGAATTCAAATGGCCCTTTATTCTCTTTAGATTTTCTTTACTCTTCTAATGGCAAATAATGCTTTTGTAGTGTGATGACACACGCATCGTTCTCTCTCATCTAAACCTTGTACTTCATTTGTACTAAATCCTTGTAATTCAACACGTAACTCTACTTCTTCCGATGAAGCTCAGGTTAATGGTATAACATTACATCCTTAACCTAAATCATTGTATCATATGGTATGTCCTAATTCCGTTCTCTATATAAACCCATGTTTCCTCCAATAAAGATACATTCAGTTTACGACCAGCAAGTCTTTCATTACCCCCTCGTGTGACATTACACTTTAAATAAATAAATATATAGGGACAATTCACACAGATTGAGCTAGCCCCAAAGTAAGTTTGAAACTTGTGTTATGGGATACTAACTCAACAATACCATATTTTATAACAAATACGTATATAGATAAACATCCAAGACCCGAAGCCAATCAGAAAAGGTTCGTTTTTCATCATGACCCGACCGGGATTCGAACCCGGGACCTCCTGGGTGGCGGTGCTTTTCGCAGTTACTTCTTTCAACGCATTTCTATTGCCATTCAGCGAGGTAACGCTGCCAGCCTTGTGCACCTTGCCACAAGGACACTGTCTTTTTATTTTTATTTATTAGTTTTAGTTGCATTTTTAAAGACAAGACACGAGTGATTCCACGATGTAAGTGTTGCAAGCGTCCATAGGTCACGGTAACCGCTTACCATCAGGCAGGCCGTCAACTTGTTTGCCACCTTAGTGGTATAAAAAAGATAGAAAAAACTGTTATACCTACTTATTTTGTATGTTGTAAATTCACTTGGCCCGCACACTGCCGTGTCTGTTTGATGCGGTACCAACGAGCTATTAGTCGAGCTCACTATTGCTTACATAAACCTAAACCCGAGAAAAATATGGCCGACTGCTAATGTGACCATTCGCAAGAGACTAATTAACCGCTATCCATCGAATTTTCTCAGGTGAGGCCTCATAATGACACGTATGAGATTGCAGGTAGCCAAGTTGAATAGAAAAAACACAAAGATCATTTTGGTATCTAGTCTTTATACATATAGGTAGGTACGTTCATTACCTTGTTCATTGATTTTATACGGTACTCTCTCCAAAACTCTCTTCCTGTATTTTTTGTAATAAAAGGAACAAAGATAGATTGCTTAAAAATGTACGTTTCGATAAAATGTTAATATAATTTCAAAATAAATACGGCTTCCTAATATTTTGCAATTATATGACGTATGACGCCTACGGCGCGGCATTATCACGGATAATACTTAAAAAAAACAGTAATATATTTTTTTGAGTTTATAACCGTTTATACAGGCAGAAACAAGAAAAAAATGTTTAATGGTAGTTGAGTATATTTCGAAAATACACCCCTTTTTAAACTAAGGTCGTTTGAAACATTATCTGAATCCTCGGAAGTAAGTTTCAAAGTAGGCCCTCTGATGAAATTACAGCAATTAGATAAGAAACCAGAACCTTGTTTTAATGTATACAATTACTTTTGTTTATTTCTGTTTATCAAAATGCAACCTCGAGTTGATCTGTATTTAAATACGGCATACCAGGAGAGTCTTCAGTTAAAACAGCGGGTGGTTCGCATAATGATGTCAATTAGTCCGTGTCGCCGCACTTAATTTATGTGGGCACCAAACGAACCTCCCCTTAACTTTTCTCATAAATAAACCGCTCGCAAAAAATCTAAGCGACCGTTGCATCTCAATGATAAAGTCCGGAATCTGTTAATCATAGCATAGTACCACGAAACATTATATTTAGCACATTTTAATAATAATATTAATAACTAAACTTTACAGTAATATTTGATACTGTAGTATAAAATATTAATATGTATTTGATACTGTAGTATCAAATATTAATTATTAATTTCGTGTAAATCGAAAAATATATTATGATATCCGTAAAAGAGCTCATTAAACAAATTTCTGATTGGATCTGTACAGAACGTATAAATTTACATTTAAAAAATATGGGATAAATACTCATATTACCACAAATATTTATTTGTACCTATAATAGACTACTGTACTAAAGTGCCTGTGAATACCTTGTCTCTGAATAAAATATCCCACCAAAAATTTTCATGTAAAATGTTGCCAAGACGAGACCATAATATGACTAGCACTGTCAAAAAGTTATCAGATCTCATGTAAAGCCAAGCTTCTTACTCTACACGCCCTACCCCTACAAGGCCTAACTTCACAAACTCTACACCTTCATCAAAATATGTGGCTTGGCCATTTCGCTACTTGAAGCTTAAATCTCATACAAACTTCCTAAGTTGGGGTTGGGGGATAAAAATTACAAGTTTTATAGTTTTTTGTTGTTTTTGTACTAATACTAGCTTACATACCAAATTTTAGTTTTCTAGAACATTAGGAAGTAGGTACCCTAGATTTTTGATGATTATCAGTGAGTAAGTCAGTGACGAAATCAGGGATTTTTAGTTATCAATAATACAGTATTCAGTATACCTAAGAGCTACCTAATTAAAACTTAATATGTTTAATAAGACCGCTGTTGACAACTTATCCAGAAAATTTTGTTTATCTAGTTAATAACTTAATATATATAAAATAAAATAATCCAAACCCAAGTTATGAGGGTTCAAAAAACGACGAAGCGCTTCGAGAAAAGGTAGGTAATGCCCTTGCGCTTCGCTTAGCTCGTCTTGGCAGGTTTGATTCTTTAAAATTCTCACTGTGCCTATGATTAACAACGGCGACCACCGATTGACTATGAACAATAAAGTTCGTTGTCATCCCGACATGAAAACTATCACAATTCTTACTAATATTATAAATTATAAAGTGAGTTTGTTTGTTTGTTATTCCTTCATGGCTTGACTAAGCAGCCGATTATTATGGAAATTTGCATATTTATTGTTTTAAATGAAGTTTTGGAAACTATAAACAAACTAAAAAATGTGATAATAACAGGAGATATTAATATAAATCTAATAGCTAGAGATACTGAAAAGTCGTGTGAATACAACAATAGAACAACTTATCTTAACATGTTGTCAACCTTCGGTATTCTTCCTGGTCATTTGCTACCAACCAGAGACAAAAATTGCTTGGATCATTTTATGCTTAAAATAAATAAAAAGAAAATGGCAGCAACCATTGCTGTCTTAAATAGCACTATTACTGATCATTTATCTATAATTCTATATACGCTATACCTGCTACTAAATCTATAACTACAATTGATTTCGAGACAGCATTAAAATATTTGCAAACGCAACATTTATCTGAATTACTCTATTGTGCTGATCCAGTTGTAGTTACCGAAAGCTTAATTAAAAAACTTATGGACTCTATAAGAATAAGTACTAGTACTAAAAAAATTCCAAAATCCAAACGTATAATAAAACCGTGGATAACTCCCGGTATCCTTCGATGTATAACAAATCGCAATAAGTTACAAAAACAATTAAAAAACGACCTACATAATCAAACTAAAAAAATTACATACTTGCGATATAGAAACTTTTGCAACAATTTAATAAAAAAACTAAAAAGAAAATATGAGAGAGAATTAATTACCAAGTCTACCAAAAATAAAAAAATGCTATGGGATAACATAAAGAACATAACATATACAAATAAAAATCGAAATCAAAATTTGGAATTAATTAATATTAAGCCTACCCCTATAGAAGCTGCTAATGCAATTAATGAATATTTTGTTAATATAGGAAAGGAGCTTGCCCAAAAAATTACCTACACACAAAAAGATATTCTTACATTTCTAAATCAAATACCCAATCAATCACAATCGTTTGTTCTTTTGGAAACTGATGTGGAAGAAGTGCATATGATATTAATGAATCTTAAAATCGATAGTGCCCCCGGCTGGGATAATATCTCCACAAAATACCTAAATCATGCAAAAAATGAAGTTATTCCTATCATCGTTCATCTGGCTAATCTTTGTTTCGTTCAAGGTATCTTTCCATCATCCCTAAAACAATCTATAATTATACCAGTGTTTAAGGGAGGGGATACAGACAATATTAGTAACTACAGGCCGATAGCCATCTTACCTGTAATATCGAAAATCATAGAAAAGTTGCTTAATAAAAGACTGATCAATTACCTAAATAAATTTAATATTTTATCTTCCTCACAGTACGGCTTTAGACAAGGAAAATCAACTCAGGACGCAATAGCGGCTCTCACTTCCCTAGTTACAGAACAATTGGATAAAGGAAACAAGTGTTTATCTGTTTTCCTGGATTTAAAAAAAGCGTTCGATACTGTCTCTATTCCCATCCTCATACACAAATTGGAAAAAGTGGGAATAAGAGGAGTTGCACTGTCTTTACTCAGGGATTATCTGTCTGGTAGAGTGCAAAAGGTCAAACTGGATGGCTATACTAGTGATGATGCTGGAGTAACTTATGGTGTCCCTCAGGGCAGCGTTTTAGGCCCCACATTATTCTTACTATATATAAATGACCTGTGTAATATGCAAATTAATAATGTAAAAATATTCTCATACGCCGATGATACAGCAATAGTTTTCACAGGTAAATCTTGGATCGACGTTAAAAAAAGTGCCGAAACGGGGATGGCTATAGTAGCGAAATGGTTGAATTCCAACCTATTGTCCCTAAACACAGATAAAACAAATTTCATCTGCTTTTCAATAAATAACCGCACGCAGCCCTGCAATAATTTTAATATGAAAATACATATATGCGAGGACATTCTAAATAAAAATTGTAACTGTCCGAAAATAAATAAAGTTGAGAAAATTAAATATCTGGGAATTATTGTAGACCAAAGGTTATCTTGGTACTCGCATTTAGACCAACTAGGGAATAAAATCAGAAAGTTGATGTGGATCTTTAGGACGCTGAGATATCTGATCCCAAAAAGTATTATGGCGGAAATATACATTGCTCTGGTGCAATCTGTAATAATATACTGTATCCCCATCTGGGGAGGTGCACTAAAGACCAGGTTTTTAGAGGTAGAACGTGCTCAGCGCGCATTAATGAAGGTATCTTACTTCAAACATATTAGATTTTCAACACATGAACTTTATAATTTGACCGGCTTGTTATCTGTTAGGAAGTTGTATTTGTTACACTTGATATTAAACAAACATAAATCATTACCATACAAATTAGAGACTCAAAACAAAAGACGTAAATATATGGTGGCAAGAGTTCCAGTTACCAAGACAAAGTTTGCTAGAGTACAATGCGATAAACGTTCATCACTTTTATATAATAAAATAAATAAAGAAATTCAAATATACTCAATATCATTTTATGAATGCAAACAAAAGGTGCAAGATTGGCTGAAACCTCTTACTTATGAAGAAGTAGAAAAATTTATACAATAGAAGTTATTTACATACAGACAGACAGACGAACTGACTGACATAATATAATATAAGTATAGTTCCTACGACAACTTGATTCTGGATATTTTACTTCTACTTATATAATAAGTTCCTATTATTATTGTAATAAAAATTCTAAATTATAATATACATATAAATAGGTAATAAGTACGGTCGCCTCGAGGATGACAGGACCATCCTTAGGATCATTTTTGGTTGCAACATCCAACATCCTGGTGGACACATGTGGCTCTGATGGACAAAAATCCTGTTTGGTAACAAAGTAAAGGACGGAGCTGACAAAAGATACGCTTACAAGATGTGCACGCGATTTCTGAAATGGTCCTCCTATCTTCGAGGCCACCGTACCGTAATATAGATGTGGAAGAGCGGAACCTCCTGGCACAGGCATTATAATGCTTAAAAGGAGGTTCCAATCAACTAAAGAGTTTGTACAATTTTTGGAAATAAAGATTATTATTATTATTATTTGGATTTTTATATATTTTCTCAAAATGACAACATTTTGGTAAAGTGTACTAAGGTTACGGGTCAAACACCAAGTAACCTTAGTTGTCTGTGTTGTTGGTATCGTCAGATAAGAATTTGCGGACTATTCGACAAGTATTTAAGATTGCGGCTTTTTGGGCTAATATGTATATATTTTCAGGCAAGCCTAACAATTTTATACTCTGGTGGTAAGATTTAGGGATTATCCCTGTACTCGAAAGCACCAGCGGAACAATGTATACTTTGTCGAGATTCCAGATTCTTAAAACTTCTTCTTTCAATTCGGTGTATTTATGGATCTTTTCAGCTATTGTTTTTTGAATGTTGTGAGTATTGGGCACAGCTATGTCAACTAAGTAAGCAGTTTTATTATCTTTGTCTAGGAGTGTTATATCAGGTCTATTATTGTGGATGGTTTTATCGGTTAAAATAGCTCGATCAAAGTACATCTTGTGGCTGGTGCTTTCAAGCACAGGCTTAGGAGTGTATTGATAGTAGGGTTGTTGGTTTTCTGTAGTGAGTTGATGTTTGATGGCTAAATTTTGATGTATGATATTTGCTATTTGGTTGTGGCGATGTGTATAATCTGTCTGTGTAAGGTTGGGGCATGCGCTAGTGATGTGCTGGATAGTTTCTGGTTGTCTTTGGCATTTTCTACACATGTCGGATACTATGTTTGGGTCTTTAATGATATGTTTTTTATAATTTCTTGTGTTTATCACCTGGTCCTGAATAGCCAACATAAAACCTTCTGTTTCTGGATATAGAGTACCCAATTTAAGCCACTTATTTGAGGCTTCTACATCAACGTGTGCTTGTTCTAAGTCGTTTACGTGTCTTCCGTGTAAAACTTTACTCTTCCATGTTTCGTGTTTTTCCTTCTGTCTCTCTTCTATAGTCTTGTAAGTTTTATGTTTATTTTGCAGATCTAAGGGTGTATAGCTATTATCTAAATTAACGATTGCCGAATGTATAATGCTAGATTGAGCTTTTGAATAGAAGAAATCTCTAAGATTTTTAATTTGTCCCTCAAATAGAGCTTTTAAATCTATGAAACCCCTTCCACCTTTGTTTCTTTTAACTGTCATTCTTTCTATCGCGCTTTTAGGATGTAAGTATTTATGTTTAGTTAGTATGGTTCTGGTTTTTATTTCTATACGATGAATGTCTGTTAAACTCCATTTAATTCTCTCCCCCTTGGACCTCGTACACGAGTAGACGTGCGCAAAACCTCTATTAAATTATATATTCCAAAAATTATAAATTAAAATTATAAAGTAAATCATAGCAAATAATAGGAGATCATAAATAACCAGTAGCTTTATTAGCGTTAATCGAGTGAAATTGTTGTTGTGTGAAGGCGGACTACCTTAATTGTTAGCACTACATGCTGCGTCCTTTTTCAACACCGGCGCGTCGTGCACGAGTGAGTGAAGCAGCTATATTTTGATTACCACAACCCAACTAAACGTGCGCATGCGCCCCTGCCGCGCGCCGTTGCCGCCACTGCCTCAGTCTACAACGAAGTGCAATTGCATCTCTGCACGCCATAAGTGTGAGTGAAACAGATATACATACACACAACTCCCGCATAGTGATCGAGCTTGTGTTGGCGATATTCATCAATTTTAGCGACGTTATGAACACTTCTGTTTTATGATTGCCTGGTACATTTCGTCTATTCTCAAGCAAATAATTAAACCTAAACGTAACCTGACAATATAAATTAAAGTAAATTGCAATACTTGCATCGGTTTTTGTTGACGAACCGAACCGGAGACGAAATATATAAATTTTAGCGACGTACAAACACTTCCTGCTTTATGATTGCCTGGTACTTATTGTCTATCTTCAAGCAACTAATTGAACCACAGCAAAACTTGACATTAACCAAGCACCTTGGTGGAGTGAGCAAGTTGGAATAAGTTGCAATACTTTTCTACCAGTTTGTGCTCTCCTGGTATTTCAAATTAATTAAATATTAATACAGCTGCTGAATGTAAAAAGAAAAACACCTTTATAAGTTTCTGAAACACTAGTAACTTACTCATCATGTTACAACGTTCCCCGCCTCCCACGGGTCCAGCATTAAAACGCACCCCACCAGTCACCCCAAAAGCAGCTTCTGTCCCGAATATTGCAACCCTGACTAGCCAGGTGGGTCAACCAGCTCAAGATGACTTGAACACCAATATCACAGTACGCAACCCAAAACGCCCGCGGGAATGTGAAGTCTCTGAATTAAAGCAGGATATACTAAATATGTTTGTAGGCTGGAAACAAGAAGAAAACACAAAAATGAATACATTAATTGAAACCTTAATGGAAATAAAGGAACAAAACTCCGATATTCGTAAATCGATGGAATTCATGTCAACAAAATATGATGAGCTGTTGGATAGGGTTAACTCATTGGAGGCTGAAAGGGCACAGAGCCGAGAATATGTGAGCCTGCTTGAATCCAAAGTGGATAGATTCGAGAGAAATTTGAAATCGTCAGAAGTCGAAATCCGAAATTTACCGATGAAGTCCGATGAGACAAAAGCGGATCTTGTTGCGATTGTCTCAAACACTTGCTCTGCTTTGGAGATTGCTGTGCAGCCTTCAGATATACGAGATGTGTATAGGGTAAATTCAAGAACAGAGGCAAATAGACCCATCGTTGCTGAACTAAATAGTGTCATAATGAGGGACAATATATTGCAGGCTGTGAGAAGTCGTAATAAAAACCAACCCTCAAATAAGTTCTCCACGAGGGATTTAAAGTTAGACTGCCCTCCTGCCCCTGTATACATATCAGAAAGTCTTAACCCTAAAACAAAGCGACTTTTTCACCTTGCAAGAAACTTCGCTTCAGCGAACCAGTACAAGTTCTGCTGGACCCGGTATGGCCGAGTCTATATGCGTAAGAACACTAATGCTCCTTTTATACGTATCAACAGTGAGGAGGACCTTAAAGTGTTGCCCATTATATGACTATTCTATTATCAATTAGTATCGGTTTTGGCTTTGTTTATGCATGCTATGTTACTTGTTTGTTTCCTTTTTGGATTACTAGATTTTTATTGTTATTTCTTCCAAATTTGCTTTGTGAACACTCAACACACCATTCTTACACAATGTTATCGTCACAGTTTATTGTCTACCACACACACTAAATTTCATAAGGGAATATATTACTGTCGTTGTGAACCAACTTACCACTTGCTTTTAACTTTGTCTAACTCATCACATATTTTGAGTCAAATTGATGTCTCTTTAATATTCACCCTATATTTACCAATTCAAAATTCAATCCCCTAGATGAAGTTCTGGATGGCATAGACGATGTGTCGATCTCGAAAGTTACCTCCTGCATTCCTGAGTCTGTTACTAATATAATACCCCATTCGAATAATTACCTTACTATTTTAAATCAAAATATTCGCAGTATAAATGCAAACTATCCTCAATTCCTCATGCTTTTGTCCAGAATCAACATCAATGTGGATATTATTGTCTTAACTGAATGTTGGCTATTATCTACCCCATGTTTGCCCCATTTAAATGGATATTCACATTATATTAGTTCTAATAATATATCGCAAAATGACGGAGTCGTAGTGTTTGTCAAACAGACACTTGCAAATGTTGTTACGGTGTCGCATACATTTGTTGATGCTAATAGCGTAGTTTTAAAGATTGGTTCCCAAACTGCTATAATATCTTTATATCGCTCCCCCTCCTACAACAACATTAACAATTTTCTAAACTCCCTAGATGAAGTTATCACTAAACTATCTTCGTGCGGCAATATCGTTATAGTTGGTGACATTAATATTAATATTGCCAGCAACTGCGACGATTTACGCAGTCAAGACTATTTAAATCTTCTTGCGCTTCATGGTCTCCTACCAACTCATGGTCTGCCCACTCGAGCAAATGCATGCTTGGATCATTTCTTGCTAAAAACTAAACTAGAGGCAGTTACTATTGTGGTGGACGCTGTCATAACGGACCATCAGCCAGTTGTGCTAGCACTTTCCTCTGCATTACATTCTCACACTTCTCGTAAATTTGTCAAAATTGATCACGCACATCTTTATACTGACATAGTAACAACAGACTTTTCTCCTATTCTAAATACTACAGACCCTAATACTGCTGCGTCACTTTTTGTGAAGACCTTAAGAAATTGCATAGAACTTAACTCTAAAACAATCTATCAGCCATGTCGAAGGAGACCACTTAAGCCGTGGATTACCACAGGCTTATTACGATGTATGCGAAATCGCGATAACTTGCACTTGAAACTCAAAGCAGATCCTAATAATATCACCCTGTCGATTACCTATAAGAGATATCGTAATTTTTTAAACAACCTTATTAAAAAAGTAAAACGAGTTCACGATAGGGAGGAACTCAAAAAAGCGGGTACTAATTCAAAAAAACTTTGGGAGGCCATACGCAATGTAAGTGATCTAAATAAAAAGAATACCCAATCTGATGCACTGTTATCCATTAAAGCTACACCTTTACAGTCGGTAAATTGTGTGAATGAGTTTTTTGCAAATGTCGGCAAACGAATGGCTGAAAGTAGTGCATCTAATCACTCATCATGCAAGGTTTACTCACAACCCTCTAGGTTGGATTCATTTGTAATGAATGACACCGATGATAGTGAGGTTAGCGCCATCATTGACTCTCTAAAGAGTGGTGCTGCTCCGGGCTGGGATGGAATATCCTCCAAATTTCTAAAATCTTTTAAACAATATCTACTTCCGTCGATAACACATATTTGCAATCTATCCATTAGAACTGGTATCTTCCCAAACATCTTTAAGATCGCAGTGGTTCTTCCAGTCTTTAAAACTGGTAATAATGATATGGTGGACAATTACCGACCCATATCTATTTTACCATCACTGTCCAAGATCATCGAACGCGTTATTTCAAAGAGACTTGTGAATTATCTCGAAAATAACAATTTGCTTTCTGATCGACAATTTGGTTTCCGTTCCGGTAAATCCACATCACAGGCGATGGAAATAGTTGTCAGTGATATCGTCAAGGCTCTAGATTCTCATTTGAAATGTCTTGTTATCTATCTTGATCTGGCAAAAGCCTTTGACTCGGTTTCTTTACCCTTGCTCGTTTCTAAATTAGAGAATCTAGGAATCAGAGACACACAACTCAACTTGTTCCGTGATTACTTATCAAACCGCATACAGCGGGTTAAGATTGGTTCTATTGTCAGCTCTGATCAAAATGTCTCCTTTGGTGTTCCACAAGGGAGTATACTCGGGCCATGCCTATTCTTAACATACATTAACGACCTATGTAATTTATCTCTTCAAAATGGCAAGGTGGTCTCTTTCGCTGACGATACGGCCCTTATTTTTACAGGAACATCCTGGCAATCAACTTTTACTTCGGCACAATGCGGTTTTGACATTGTTAGACAGTGCCTCATGGATAACTTATTGACTTTAAATGTATCAAAAACGAAATATATGCTTTTTAGTGTTAGAAATACTAATCGTCCAAGTCCTAATGAATTCCAACTATTCGCTCACTCCCATTTCTCACCCCATAGTACCACAAATATATGTAGCTGTCCACAAATCGAAATGACTGATTCTGTAAAATATCTCGGTGTTACGTTTGATTCAAACCTAAGTTTTCGGCCCCATATCCTCCTTCTGAGTTCACGTATTAGAAAACTCATTTATATATTTAAAAAACTTCGTCACATAGCAGACGGTAAAATCCTAAAATTAACATACTTGTCCCTCTGTCAGTCGATATTAACATACTGTATTACCGTCTGGGGCGGTGCTGCCAAATCCCATCTGTTACTTGTTGAAAGGGCACAAAGATCGGTTCTCAAGGTATGTCTTTTTAAACATTACCGATTTCCAACTACAGAACTCTATGAAATTTCACAAGTTCTAACGGTTCGGCAACTATATATTCTTTTTGTAATATTACGACAACATTCTATTCTACCATTTACACAAACTCAATGTAACCGAACTCATAGGCTTAACGTTATCACACTCACACCAAACTGCAACACAAGGTTCTTCCAAAAATTTTTTATCTTTTTAGGTCCATTTCTTTATAGAACTATTCACGCGAAACTTTTAATATATCAACTTAATAAATATACCTGCAAGCTTATTGTTACCAAATGGCTTCAGTCTCTAACGTACGATGAGACTGAAACTCTTATGCATCCTACTCGTTAAACTATAACTCCAATCACACTGTAACCGGTTTTGCAATTATCATTAATTACGTGTTCCAAATTACACTTCATACACTTCTACAACCATCCAATATATTTATATGTACCATTTTTAATATTGGGGAGACCTGGTGACCTGTGTTACAGGTTCTTTTGATACCTAGTACAGGCGCCAGTTCTCCATCAAACACGTGACTCATAATTATTAAGGTGCAATTCATTGTTAATTTGTTTTATTTTTGTCATTTGTTTGTGGAGAAGAAATAAATAAACGTTTATTATTATTATTATTATTAATTACTCCAAATGAATAGGTTAATATAGGTACTGCAAAGGTGTTAATAGCTTTAAATAAATTTTTGGCATATAATTGTTTTTTACAAATCTTATTTAATCTACTAGTATATTCGTTAACTAATTCTTTTTTTATTTGTGTATGGTTTATATTTTTTGCCTGCTTTATGCCTAAATATTTGTATGTTTCAGTTACCTCTAAATGTTCAATGTGTATTTCATCATCAGTATCACAATTTTCTCCTGTCAACTTCCCCTTCTTTATATTTATTGTTTTACATTTATCTAATCCAAATGACATATTTATGTCTTCACTAAATTTTGATGTAATTTTTACTAAATCTTTCATTTCCTTTTCGGTTTTTGTGAACAACTTAATGTCGTCCATGTACATTAAATGATTTATTTTAGTTTCTGAGTTTAGTTTATATCCTTTATTTGTGGCATTTAAGAGAGTGGACAGAGGATTCAGGGCCAAGCAGAACCACAGTGGGCTTAATGAATCTCCCTGGAAAATACCATTTTCAATCTTCACGTTACTTACATCAGTCGTGCTGTTATTTAAAGTTAATGAAATTGTCGTTTTCCAATTGGCCATGGCACTCTCCAAGAATGAAATAATATTACTGTTAATTTTATATATTTGCATTATGCGTATTAACCACAAGTGCGGTACACTATCGAATGCTTTTTTGTAGTCGATGTAGGTTAAGCTAATATTTCTATTATTTGTATGAGCATGTTTCAATACTGTGGAATCAATTATAAGTTGTTCTTTACACCCTCTGTGGCTCCGCCTGCATCCCTTTTGTTCCTCGGCTAGTATATTATATTTTTCTATATGGCTATTAATTTTATTTGTTATACAGGACGTAATTATTTTGTATAAGGTGGGTAGGCAAGTTATAGGTCTATATTGAGAGGGATCATTGGTTTTATTACTTTTTGGTAGCATATATGTAATTCCAGTAGTGAGAAACTGTGGCAATTCACTGTTTCCATTTATTAGGTCTGTAATTATCTTAGCCAATCTATCGTGTAGTATATTGAATTTTTTATACCAGAAATTATGAATGCCATCGACACCTGCAGCTTTCCAGTTTTTTAGTCTTCGAGTTACCATTTCAATATCTTCTTCATCCAAGTCCCCAAATGGCATTTCATCTATTCCATCCCATTTCTCCTTTTCTCTTTTAATCCAGTCTGCTTCGTCATTGTGGTTTGAATTGACTTTCCATAAATCGGTCCAGTAGTTTTTTAGGCTGTCGCTAGAAGGCATATCCGTTGCGTCATTTTCAGTTCTATTATTTATTTTATTTGTCAGAGATCGATAAAATCCTTTCTCATTGGTGCTAAATAGTTTATTATCTTCTTTTCTTTGAAGTGATTTGTTATATCGAGCTAGTCTATGGGATTTTAATACTAAGCGTTGTTTCAGGGTATCTAAGTATTCTTCCGGTCTCCTATTTTCTCTTTCGTGGGTAGAATGAATTTTTACACTTTTGAATATTGCTTCGACTGCTCTCAAAACTTTTCCCGATCGATTATTATTTATAAACTGTGTAAGCCTACCTATATCCACTCTCAGTTTGTCTATGTCTCTTTCTAGTCTTATTTGCCATGCCGGTTTTCCTGGGTTTCTATTAGAGTTTCTGAAAGAATAGTTATTAATTTTGTATCCTAATTGTTCGCAAATAACATATGCGCTGCAATATACTAATGTGTGAATTTGTTCAATGTCTGAGTCTATGGAAATGAATTTAGTTAATATGTTTCTATTTATAATTTGTGTTAGTTTATATAGCTTTTTGTTTTCTCTAAGTTTAGGTAGCTTTGGGCGAGATGTAGGATCCGATCCCTCATACTGTGCAATTTTCGTTTTTATCTTTTCATATAGTTCTTGTACAATGTTATCCGTAGTCGTCAACTCTTCTTCCTGTAGATCTAAATTGCATGTTGGTTGTAATCTTGTGTTCGCTGCCATAGTTTGCGTTGATGCATCAGACATAGTCGCCGAATAGATATTTTCTAGCTCAAGACTATCCGAGTGATGCTGCTGTATGTCTGTATTATTAAGTGTGAGAGTTAAGGGTGTATGTTGTATGTTCGTGCTATTGGGTGTCAGATCATGTGTGCTAGTAAAGTGTGAATTTTGAGTGTTGTTTGTGTGTATTTCTTCTTCATTTTTTAACCTTTCTGTAACTTCTTTCTTGATTTCCTCTACTATCTCATCTGAGAGCAGTTTGTTTCTAATTATAACTCGTTTCTGATCTGCAATTCGCTGCTCGCTAACTTTTAAGTTTGGGTATTGCTGTTGAAATTCGTCATATAGCCGTTTAATATACATCGTCCTGTCAGTGTCTAGTTTTGTGATGTAGTAGTATGTGCGCATGATGAATTTATTTATATCATCATCCCACTTCATGCGCACTCTTGGTCGACCAGCTTTGGTGGTCGCAGGTTGTGTAGCTTGCGCACCCTGCGAAACATCCTGAACTGGTGTGTGTGTGACGACTCTCTCACTGACTATTGTGATTGAGTCTCTTGTATTTGTATCTCCCTCATCGTCTATATTTATATTACGGTTTTTATTTCTTGTATTCATCGAGTTCCCACGAGTAGCAAAGGACCTAATAAGTCGACCATGACAGAGCCCTGCATTCATCACGGCAAGGGTAAATTAAAACTGGAGAACCCCAGATGTCCAGAGTCCGCATACTCACGATCAAGCACCCCCTTGACCATGCAGCCCTCGGCGTATGCTGTTCCACCTTGGCTTGGTTGGCTAGATGTTCAGCCTGTGTTATCCCTAATACCCTGGGAAGAGATGGGTTGGAATCGTTAGTGGGGAAAGTTTATATTATGTATCAGCAAAGGTGTTAAGTGCTTTTTTTGTGTCTTTTCCCCGTCAAGCCCCCCCACCACGTCAAGGTGATCCCTTGGGGGGGTTATTATTATTATTATTATTATTATTATTGTTAAGGGTACAGAGCCCAACAAAGGCTACTTTTTATCCCGTGAAAGTATGTCGTTCCAATGGGAAAATATTTTTTCTACTATAGAGGGCGCTGTATCTGCCAATAGATGGCGCCACAAGTCGCGCTATGGGTTGTTTTGTTGTCAAACGAGATCTATGTCATAAAATTAACGCGAGCGAAGCCGCGGGTAAAAGCTAGTCTTGTATAATATAAACACAGGCACTTGTACCTAATAATAAATTGCGAACATTTATTTAAACAATGATAAACAGAGACAAGCACGTACGTACATATTAAATCATCTTACCACCTCGTAGCTTAGTTTACTAGCATAGTTGACATAGTAAATGTTGATAAATTTACAGCTGTATCTAGCACGGTAAAGGCAGTCAACCGAGATGGACTGCTCACTCTAATACCCTAATATAATACTCGCAAATACACGTACAATAATTCAGCCATACTGCGATGTAATATGCTTTTCCAATTTCAAGCAAGCAATTTTGTTAGATCGCATTTTCTGTGCGATCATAACCTTCCCATTTTTATCGTAACGAGGTCTATCGCTGAGCTGTCCAGCGGAATACTGCATTACTATGAAATATATAATATTATTCGCTCAGTCGATGTATTTCGGTACCGGAGAGTGCCCACCAAAATAAACATGAGTATTAACCGATCAATAAACTATTTGGCACTGTCTAACAGGCAAATGCAACAGATTTTTCAAAGCTATTTTGATATTGGTTTTATTCAGTTTGGTGAATACATACATTTTGAATATAGTTGGGCGGTGTACGGTGATTTAATTTGAAATATTGAGGCAAACAATAGAAATTTTTATTTAAATTTGAAGCCTATATACGTAATTCCACTTTATTTTCACGTATTGTTATTTAATTAAGAATGTACGTGTGTTGTAGCGGTAATATTTTTTATTTGACAAACTCGTCCAACACAGCCTCGGACAGAGTACGGCAAAAGAAACATCCTATATGAAGAAAACTGTTTAACGATCTACCGACTGAAATTAAGGAGTGTATGAGTCTGTTCCTTTACAAATCAAAACTGACATCTTTTGTTTCAAAAAATGTATAATTATAAAAAAAAAAAAAATACAGAGTTCCTTTGGTTCCTAATCTTTCTTGGATTAATCGGTGTTTGTCCATCTACATAGAAGTTTCTACGAAGATCCGACTGGCCACATAGATGATGCAAAAAAATATATTGTAGTGAACCATAAAAAAAAATATTCTTATGAGTAAATAAATTCTTTAAACCGATACGTCAGGTACCGATATTATTATACTAAAATTTTAAAACAAATTTAAGTACTTATGACAACAAACCTTTTTCGATGTACTTGTATGGTGTATTACTAATTACTTGTATTGAAAATCCGTCATGATACATTTTTAAGGGTTATTTATGACATAGGACATAATTTACAGGTTCTCATCGAACCACCATCTATTTTATGTGTTTGTGCTAAAAAACAAATGCAGAACTGCATTTGGATTAAAACAATCGACTATCCAAAATTAATTATTAAGCTGTGAGCTTAATATTTATTAGCTTTATGATAAGCTGGATTTATACGCTAAAATTATTTTTAGTTAAAATAGAGTATGGTGTTAAAGTAAATAAATAGAAATATATGATATTCATTTCGTATTAGGTATTGATAAATCTAGGGATAATGTCAGTGGATGATATCAAGAGTAGCCTTTCTCCAAATGGCGAATGATCAGCCAAAATTCGGTTTGAAATATAACTTGATTTATCGAAGGTCCACAAAGAACCAAATCTATTGCCTCAGGGATGTTTATCTTTACATTATAACCATTAATACATTTTTGTTAGTAAAGACAATTGGGTCGTATCGAAAAAAATATTTTTGTGACATTGTACCTACATGCTTTTGTAAGTACTTAAAAAACAAAACAAAAATTTATATATATTTATATAATAAAGGTTTGTTTGATTTGGCTATTTTTAATAACATTTATATTTATTACTGCAACGGGTTGTTTTTTAAAAACGGCAATATTTTTATACTCTATATTTATGTACAGGCGTGTGCAGCCAAGGCAATTGATTTGGAGTGAATTAACAATAAATCTTTTACAGGGTTTAACGTTCAAAATGTTAAAATGTTGATGGCATCAGTGTCCATCGTGTGTCGTAGTCTATTTCATTGTTGTTAGATGAAGTAGCTACAAAGGTTTTCTCAAATCAATTAGATGATCCGAAGCCTGGGGGCTTAGATAAAAGCGACGGTATTTTCCTTTATACTTGCGGTTAAAAGAATTCAATTACATAATACTAAGAAGATTAAAAAGGCTAACACAACTCCTTTGATAGGGAGGTATGTTCGTATTAAAATTTAATTATTGGAAATGTTCTTTTCTCCAGAACATGCCCGGCTAATTTAAGTTGATGGAAGTTTTTCAACAACAAATTAATTTAGAAGCCTTTGATCTGAAATTAACCACTAATCAGGCGAAGGCTCTGAGCTAGTTAGAAGACTTGGTACTGAGTAAGTATATGCATAATTCCATCTTTTAGCTTACTGTTTCGTACGGTAAAATAATTTTCACCTCACAAGCTCGGAAAGAATCTATTTGTCATTCGAAATCTGAGCGCAAAAGTGCATTTTGTGCTAGCGTGGAAAGAATTTTTAAAATTCGAACCTTTCTATTCTATTTTTTTTTTATACCGCCAGTCCTCTGAAAATGCATTAATACCTACTTATTTCATGCCAATGCGCCAACCTTATTTTTAGAATAATCGAACTGGCCAGCACAACACCGCATGGAAAAAAATTAACACTTACCTATTTAATATATTTTTTGCGTTTTTCTTGCACCTAGCATTTTCCTCGCTGTAGTGAGGTGAAAAGTTGTGTGTTTCGCTCGGCAGCAAAGTTATTCTCTCGCTACACTCAGGTTTCAATATAAGTACTCGCGCCAAAAGACAACTTTGCAGTCTTGCATAACAAATAACTATTACTTGACTACATTGTTTGTATTCTCTGACAAGGGAACGTGTTTATAAAAACCTATTCTCTTAATAAAAGTTTTGGATCTTTGGTAATATTTTTTTAATAAGCCTCTGTCGTTTCCGGAGAGTGGTGTATGCGGTAATGCAATTTCCGGACTTTAAAAAAGTCACTTGATAAGTAATCAATGTCGTCCATTAACTATAGTAACATCAGAGGGAGTCAATAATTTCGTTACTGGCTTTTATGTGGTTTTATGGAAACAACCTGATATCAGACTACGACCATTCATTTACCCGACTGCGCAAGGCAAAGGAGGGTTATGTGCTAATTTTAGATCATGTTATTTTCACAATTCACTGTTACAATCAATTTACAAATTAACGTATAATAACTATGTAGTTAGATTACAAAACTAACGATTTTCAAATTTTATATTATGTAAACATATTTTTGATTGTTTTGCTAATAACTCATGTAGAAAAAAATGATCTTGATAAACATAAAGTTTGTTTATTATGAGTTCACATTAGCTGACCCGCACTTGTCCAATTGCGGGAAACACATAGAAAAAAATAAAGTACTTAACTAAATTATTCACCCAAAGTAATCCTCTCCATTTTATCAACAAAAAAAACGTTACACACTCAAAATACAGATAGTGTAGTTTTTCCACGCCAGCAGTTTTTCCGTGGATTGGTTCCAATTGTAATCGCTGCAATCGCATCCGAATGGATTCAGTTACTGTAGGTACCTATATAGCTTTATCCATGACTTCGTCTGTGAAGATTTATATAACCTGATAACTTTGTATTTGCAATTAGTATAACGTTTCATATCTTCTAAATATCAGACTTCTTCCGGGTGATGTTATTCAATTGTTTTTTTTACAGTGGAAAACAAACGAGAGTAGCGAAATTCTGTATACAAAAGATGATGTCGTTTTGATGTCAATATGATGTTTATCCCAAGTTGACATGGGTTTTAAATGGTATTACGCTACATCAATTCTGTATCTTATTTTTTACATTTACGTGATACTGTTTTAAGTATATCAAAAAGTACAGTGTAATACGCGTTTAAGTTGTTGTCAAGTTGATATCATATTTATATCGCATATTTCGGATAGCATTAATACGAAATAGTCTGTAACGTCAAGTTGACATCAAAACGACATCATAATTTGTAAGCATAATTGCACCACTGGTCACCTGATGATAAGCAATCACCGCTGCCCATGGACATCCACGACCACAAGAATCTTAGATGCGTTGAAAGAATGAAAAAAGAAGGTCGGGAGAAGGAAGGTGAAAAAGGGCTTCGGTTTCCGGCTCTCTTGCTCATCGTATGACAAACGCGGCATTTCACATATTTGGGTGTTTTATCGGCTGACACCACGAAGGATTGGCACCATGGTGTCAATCCAGGAATCGGCTAACATATATTTGGGATGTGGTCGATTGACACCAATGGTGCCAATCACGGCAGGTATTTTTTGACTTGTTCATTTGTTTTTTTTTAAAGATTTTTTTGCAAATTTACGTCGATATTCTGTTAAAGGGTGGTACAGTCCCGATCGAGCCTGCAGCCCTTTTACGTGCCACTACCAGTACATAGTAGTAGCTGGCTAGGCTCTACCGCTCTAAGATGGGTAGGTTAACAGACAATATCGAGTACATTGACAGTCAGAAAAATCAGTCTCTGTCGGGTGACTTCGACCAGTAAAGACAAGCGTGCAAGAGTATGGTTCAACAAGCCTTTTGATTAAAGAGGTACACATATCCTGGCATTGAGATGCTAACCGTTGATAAAGATTATGATGAAATTTATTAGATTTTAATTTCATAATAGTTTATTACAAATGCAAATACAATTATTATTCATGCATTTTTATGACCAACCCCGTACCTATTTTAAAATTAACTTTTTTCGTTGAATTCTTAGAAGAATATCAATATGTTTTAATCTTCTTTACTATGTTCAATAATGTAACGTATTTCTTCGGCTGTAAGGTTCTTTTTCTCGAATGGAAACTCTGGGTGTTCATACCACTTTGCTGGAGTTCGCAGTCTATAATTACTGTTGAATGAAGACAGTTCTTCGACCTCAAGAGGCGTGAGTTGAAAGTCTAAGATGTCTATGTTCTGTTTTATGCGATCCTTGTTGGTAGATCTAGGTATTGCAACCATCTGGCGATCTAACTGTAATAAATATCAGAAAATTACTTTCACTATATTTCAAGGAATTAAGTCACGAATTATATACTAAACCCCTTAAATTAATTATTAGAAATACTCACAAGAACTTGTATAGATAGGAGCATCCAGATTTAAAAACAGCTTGTAATGTGAATCATTGGTTGCTTGCCAACTTTGTGGCATAAAAAAAATTTACTATAACGTTCTATTTTTACATATTCGCTCAAGTAATTAAAAAATTAATAAAAATGACAAGGTACTAAAATGACGACATATTTAGTCCACTGACTGTTTTAGTCATAAAGAAATAACTTTATTACATTCTTATCACAACGCGATACAACGATGAATCGATTTTATTCGTCCCAGTAGGACACACAAAGGAGATGGAACGAGTTTAAAAGAAAACTGTTGGCTTTAAAGTTAAGTTACCACGTTTTCTTTTGGGCAATAGGGTTGTCAACTAGCGATGTCTAAAGTAGGTACAATTTCGAAAAAAAAAAAAAACTCCTCGCCGCGCCCGCACTCCGGTGGTTAAAAAAAAGTATCACATGAAATATCATAACATTATGTTAACATACCCTAAAGTGACATAAGAAAGTTTTTTTTTCTGTGTAGCATACTAATATTATATTATTATAAACGCTAATACAATTACAATCTAGCCTATACACAAACTAATGAGTAGTCTGTGTAAAGGCTACACAAACATAAGAAAGTGATTTGTAATTGATTCATGTTTATTTCATATCGATTTGTATTTAAATTAGACGATTGTTTGGAACTTTCATGCGAAGTATAATGGAGTGGAATAATGTAATTCTTTCGTCGAGTAACCGAATTAACATTGGAATCAACGACAAAACCGAAATGTGGTCAAATAGAAATATCTGATAAATGGGTTCATAAAATGGTTTCGAATAGAAATAAAATGTGAAATGGTTTTGGCACCGCACAAGTTTCAGATTCAGCAAGTCCATTTTTAGTTTCTCACACTTTTGCTCATAAGCCGTGTCCACACAGACCGAGCACGGCTCCCGAGCCGAATGCTCGGTGAGTGTGGAAGTACCTTGGAGCCAATTTTGAGAATCGACAAAAATGGACAATGTTTTGCTCACGATTGAGCGGCTCTTGGCCGAAGAAACGTGAACCAGAGGCTGCCCGAGAGGCACGTCCACATACACCGAGCATTCGGCTCGCGAGCCGTGCTCGGTGTGTGGGTGGACACGGCTATATACCTCTTTGTGTGAGCGACATAACGTGTGAAATCAAATCATTTAACAATTTTAGTTAATAGAAATTGGCTACGAATGTTTTTCTGATTTTATACAGAGATTAGTCAAGTTAATATATCATTTTATCTTTTAATAAATCCTTTTCATACCCCACTGCCTTCTAATTTCTCTGGAGTAACTGATAGGGTGGCGGAGTGGTAATTAAAAGCACGTGTACAGACACCAAGATGGATGTTATCGATAATTAATCCTTAACAACATTTGTTATATATACAAATATAACTTCGTGGGGTTATTAACCTGTGAGATGAATTCTCTGTAACCGAAGCGTACTAAGACTAAGTCCTGTTAATGACATAATTGTTTCATTAAGGCTTATATGGTATCACGAAAACGTTAGGAATACGATAGTTAATAGCAAAATAATTATTCGACAGGAATATTGACAATAATTAGGCACTTTTTCTACTCTTTTGGCCATAAACAAAGAGACCGAATAGTACCTAGTATCTTGTCGACGACGGTTCAAGAAAAAATTAACGAATTTAGTCGTTTTAGGTACGTGTGCGAACATAGACATAACAGAAGGCGACTCAATTATGCCTGTGTTAGTACTATGTAGTATGCGACTTGGTTGCGTAGCAGTCGCGTCGCCTTATTTTGATCAACG
Organism: Endotricha flammealis; assembly: GCA_905163395.2. Lineage (NCBI taxonomy): Eukaryota > Metazoa > Arthropoda > Insecta > Lepidoptera > Pyralidae > Endotricha > Endotricha flammealis. The sequence continues at coordinate 6,955,503 of LR990861.1, read as the reverse complement.
GCCTAAGGAATGAACGAATCGAAAGCACACCAATTGGCACCTGGCTGAGTAGGTAAATACCTATTTGATTAGATTATGTTGAAATAAATAAATCTACAAACCAGGTATCTGAGAAGTATCTGTGGCACTGTCTTGTTATATTTCTCAGCTAACCGCTTCAGCACGATGTTATCAGCGCGAGGTTCAGGTGCGTCTTTCTTGCGTCCAAGTATTCCTCCAAAGGGACTGTAGGCCATTATCACTACCCCATGTTCGTGACACCAGTTTGTTAACTCCTGCTGAGTTATGGTTGGGTTTACCTGTCAATGATAATTTTACGATATTTTTATTCGTGTTTGATACCGACATTTTTTTTAAATATGCGATCAGTCTCTTTGGCTATGATATGAGCATAATGTGGTGCAAGCATGAGTGACATTTCGGGGGTCTACCTTATGGCGAATCCCTCCCTAATTATTTAGAATGTCGAGAACATGTTGTCTCTTCAGCCGATTGGAAAGAGTGTCTTCCAGAGCCTGAGCCAGTGGATGTGTATGCTTTTATAAGTCGGTTCTTGTAGTTTGATACCTAGGTAGATAAACCATTCATTTGTAATCTCCAAGAAATAAAGAATTTAAGTTGACAGTGTTGTAGGTTGTAGTAATAGAAATGTGTGCCACTGTGATACAAAAAGGTAGCAGCCCAGTGAATTAATGAATCAGAGAGCAAATCACAGATTTTTAGCCACCACCTTTGAGTATGTTTCCAATTGTTGTCAACTGCGATTTACCTGATGACCAGATTTTTATATTGGCAGACTTTGTATGGCTTGGACTTGGTTGTACAGTTTTGATCATGAAGAAGATACTAAGTGGATACATTTTATATGACGAATAAGCAGACAGAAACTTATCGCCAGTACTGAACCAAGGTCTTATCAAAAAAAATAAGGCACACCTATAAAATCTTATAAGTACAAATAATACAAATGTTTGTTTGCAGATTAAGTACCTACCTATACATTAGGGTCTTATGGTATAAACTTAATCATGCTATACGTATTATGCACTTAGGACTAAATCACCTTATACATATTATATATCATTTGCTGTCCGGAAACCTGGTCTCTTGAATATATAGAACTACTGCTTACTAAACTGAGCTTAAATCAATAAAATTTGTAACAAAACCAAAACCGAATATAGCCTGCCAAAGTATCCGAATCAATGTCTTTGATCAAAATACATTCTTTGATGTCAAGAAGCTTTTGGATATTAAGTTCGGCACTTCGAGCTTACTATTAAGTTTCATTGATTGAATTTTCGATAGCTTTCAATGAGGTAAAAGTATAGTATGTATAATTAATATAAGTATATATATGTAAAATTAATATTACATGGGATAGCTAGTGCTCTAATTAGATAGCTGATAAATATATAAAAATATTCAGTAAAATATTAGAAAGTATCTGGAAAATATATATATGCTAAGACAAACAGTTTATGCGATAATTAATGTTTGTCTTGTGATGGAATCAAACTGACGATCCTTCTTTTATAAGACTATTTAACAGTCAAACCACTGGATTACCGGGCCTGTTCAATCAAAATGTGTAGTTACCAATATTACAAAATATCCATAATAAATAAATGTTAAAATATCTACAAAGTCATGACGGGTTTTATAAGGCCGCTCATTATTTCTATACGAAGTTGACACATGAATGAAATGTGGTGTAAAGGGAGAACATTTTTGGGTTACGTGGGGAATATGGAAAAGAAATCAGAACCCTTATTTATTCATTTGTCATTATACTTATTTGAGCCGCCCTCGCCAACAGCGCGCGAGCTTTCCGATGTGCGTATCTTTTTTAAATTTTATTTTTATATTCAGGTTATGATTACAAACTACCTAACATTTTTATTCAATTACTTATATAAAGAATTGATAAATTCTTGTATAGTATTTTATTAGTTTAAAAAGTAGTTACGGCACCTCTTTTTACTCCTCAACTTTTGAACAACTCATCAAAAATTATAAATAGTTCATGGTTTGAACTGCTAACGGATATTTGCAACTAAAATAGTTTTCAACAAGATGCTTGCAGTTTAAAGCGCATTAATAAATAATGCGCAATTTTCATCGATCTAAATTTTTTTGATACATTTTGTTTTTGCCATCATTCGTCGTTGATGATTGCGTGAATTTCATCATCATCAACCCGTCACTGTTGAGATCTTGGACTAATTTTAAGGAAGAATCTAAAAATGTATATCTATCGGTATTAATATTATAAAGCAAGTAAAAAGAATTTGATTGGTTGAACGTAGGGTATAGAACCGGGAAATCCCGGTACCGAAAATCCCGGGAATTCCCGGTTCTTTTATAGCTGTAAAAGAACGGGGAATTGAAATACAAGAACCGGGATTTTCGGTACTTTCGGGATTTTTTATTTATTCAATTATATGGCAATTGGCAACACTGACGCTAGTGACGCTACGTGCGATCGAATATATTTTAATGGTCAACAAACGATCGAGTTTGTTTTCAAGAAAAAGTAAAAAATATATCTAAACTATGCCTTTTTTGCAATTTTGCCAAAGAAAATGTTGTCTTTAAAAACACCTATGTTTACAATGGTTCTGAAACGGTTTTTATCTAAATCTACAAACCTCTTTGAAATTATCGTATGATACTTACTTCTATCTGTAAAACTGCTGGTTTTACTTCAGAATTATCCCAAAGCCTTTGCATTTGTGTGATATTAAAATTGGATACGCCTATTGACTTCGTTAAATTTTTCATTTTTGCATCTTCCATACCCTTCCAAGTTTCTAAGTAATCAGTTGCGCTGATACTGCCATCTTTCTATTAATAAAATAAATAACTTGATAATGATTAAATTAAATTAATACTAGTTAAAGATGTTTTAAATACTTATACGACTAGAGAGGGTGCCTGTAAAATTTGTAAGAGTCTAGTCTCTGAATAAACCTAGATTTAATTTCATAATAAAACTTATGCAAAACTTGCACTTACAAGAAAACCAAATGTGTATATTCTTATTTCTATATTTTAAAAGGCTTATGTGTGGTCGATGTAGTCTTTTATGTGCTTGTGTATAAAACATAAATTCAAAAATGTTCACCTTACAGTTTGTGGACTTGTTTTGAGTAGCTTCGACTCCTTCTTTTATCGTATCAAAATGTATTCTCATTTAAGTAATTCAACATTTTTATTCATTTATTCCATGTACCTACTTAAAAGAAAATTCTTTGTTCCAGTAAAACCTGTTATAACTTGTTTTCAATGTATTACATTAGTAACAAAAGCAAAACAATACGTCCAGACTTTCGAAAGTAGATTCTGCAGAAAAGATTGTAGTTTCAAACAATTTTAAAAAGAAAACATAGCGGAAAATCTCGGGACTTTCAAGTAGTCCTATGAAGTTTTTGCTGACTGTACAGACGCTGGAAAACGAGTTGTCTGATTTATAGACACAATATCCGCCTCTAGCTATTCTTATATTTACCCGTACTTCTCGATTGCACTTTTCAAGAGGACATAATATATTGAATTTTCACGAATGATTTATAGACTTTTTGCTGTGAAATGAAATCGTTTATTATAACGTAGTCCTTCGTAGCCCTACTTTCCATATTGTATCAATTTAATAGCAATAATATATATTTTTATGTGACACGCAGACCCGTCTCGAACTATGCACATGAAGATATATAACTACATACCTACAGACATGATCTTTTAAAGAGACTCAAAGGTCTAAACTCAAGATTTGCCAATTAAGAACCACATCTTATAAGACATACGTCTGTGAAACGACGAACTATGCTTCCTGACGTAGGTACGAAAACTTACAAGCTAAGGTGAAAGTGGGCGGGTCATGTTGTCTACGGCAAACATGTCCCGATATCGTCTTTTCAGTTAAGTATCGGAAGAAATTTTAACCGTGAAATCCAAGGTATTTTAATGGTTATTTTAGTAATCCCTTGAATTCTATCCATGAAATACCTTGTACTTTATGGTTATTTTAATAGTTCATTGAGTTATAATCATGAAATAACTTGTATTAGGATTTACGTTTCGTAGTAGCCCTCCAGACTTTCTTAGACAGAATTCGTAGTACGCCAGTCTGAGTAAATCTGAAGAGACGATATAGGGACTATCCACACACCTTTTTAGACAGCTAGCCAGAGAAACCTTTGCCCAGCAATGGGATAAAGAAAAATGATCGTTTATATTCTTTTTCACGAAGAGCATTTGCATGCACAAACATGTGAACGTTACAATATTCATAGCCAAATTGTATATAATATTGTAGTGTGCGTAACCCGAAAAAGCTCGTAAAATCGGACACGCACACATAAACAATGTGCACGTGCTATACACGCCTTACAACATTAATTGCCAAATGCTTTTCGTGAAATAGAATATCAGAAATGATGAAAAATGCCGCACAAAAATCTATAAAAATTTGCTCCAAAATGAACTTTATGATCACGATTAAGTATTTACAATAACTTTCGTAAGTCAAGAACAGGCCAAAGTCGAACTATTGTTTAATGCGAAAGTGTATTTGTCTTTTCTTTACGTCAAAAGAGACGTGACTTTTCGAGACTTGTGTCGAACAGAGGACTCAAGAGATTACTATCTTTATTTCACTTTCTTTGTATCTTACTATACACAAACATTATTTTTTATATACCTAGCTGATATAATTGTTGTGGTACAGTCAAGAGCAGGTCGACCTTTACATATTGGATTTTGTACCATTCTTATGTTCTATGACATAAGAGCCAAAATTGTACTGCAAGTGTAAAGCTCGACGTGCACCTGACTGTACCTATATTTTTTTTGTTGTTATGTTTGTTCTCTGTGCATTCTGATTGATGGAGTTGTGATAAAACTAATAGAAAAATGTAAAATTCAGAAGACAACCGTTAAGTATTTGTTTTTGGTAGATCCGAAAAAAGAACTCGGGCACAGCTAGTCATATTTTTAATTCGCCTTTTACCAATGGCCATTTGTTTTTCTTTTCAAAATAGTGGTAGTTTATAGAGTAAATTTATTTAACAAATTAATATTATTTGTACACTTCGACGAGAGATATTACCTGTGAGGGCCTAGTTTCTGAATAAATTATATTTATTTATTTATTCTTTATAAAATCCGTCGAGTAGTTATTGTTTCTATTACGAACATACAGACAGACAGACAGACAGACAAAAATTTTACTGATTGCATTTTTGGCATCAGTATCGATCACTAATCACCCCCTGATAGTTATTTTGGAAATATATTTCAACGATTTGCACGATTGAGAGTACAATAGTCGGACTCAATGCCTAAAGACATTATCTACCAGTCAACCATCGGGTAATGCAGAAATATTGTTGACAGGACAAAAATAGATGGGATATATTATTATTATCTTTACCTTAACTGGAACTACGGATTTTTTTTTTATTTCAAGTTGTTTTGGTATTGACCTTATTTATCACCATGTATTATTAAAAAGAGTATTTAAAAAGAGTAAATTTGTTGAGTGTTGAGACTGCGATTAGTTCAAAAGCTAACCACTGCTTCTCAAAGCTTAGTAAACTTCAATTATTTATACAAACAGCGGTTACCTTATACGCCATTGGATAATGCACTAAGTATAAATCCAGGTAGTCCATTTGCAACTCCTCTAGAGATTTCCTGAGTGCTGGTATTACCTCACCTCTTTCATGTGCATCGTTCCATAGCTTGAAGTCAATATTATGCATTAGTTTCTAAGAATTCATGAGGTAAACAAAATAGTTATTAAATTACATACATATCGTTAATCTCTATTTATAATAAATAAATAGATTCTACTAAACATACATAGAAAACACCCAGACTCGAGGATAAACACAAATGCTATGACATGTTTGACCCGAGCAGGAATCGAACCTGCGCCCATACCACTGGGCTGTCAAATGTATGTTATTAATCTATATATAGCTTACAAGGGGACACCAGAAACTGAACTTTATGTATGTGTACTTATGTTTACCAATAAAGATTATTATTATTATAGTTTTTAAGTTTTTCTCAGCTTGATTTCTCAGCTGGTATAAGATGACATTCACGGGCCAAAACCAAGTGAATGCCATTGAGAGTGCTTATTAGGATAAATCATTATTTATTGCCTGATTTGTTGGGTTTTCTATGTCAGTTGAAGCGTCCATGAACTTCCTTACTATCCTGCATGTGTTCAATATTGCAGCTTTTTGCATATTTATGTAGGTACTTGGGTTGATGTCTAGTAATTTTAGAGAGTGATGCAGATGTTTAGGAATAACACCAGTCGAGGACAATACTATTGGAACTATAAAAACTTTATCCTGCTTCCATATTCTAGCAACTTCATCTTTTAGATCTGTATATTTGTGTATTTTCTCAGTAATTGTTTTTGTTATGTTATGGGTGTTGGGTACCGCGATATCTATTAAATATGTAATTTTATTAACTTTATCTTGTAGTGTAATGTCTGGCCTATTGTAGTGTATGGTTTTGTCTGTCAGTATGCTGCGGTCATAGTATATTTTGTGTGTGCTATTTTCCAAGACTGGGTTAGGTGTGTACAAATAGTAAGGAGTGTGTTTGTGTGATGATTCTAAAAGGTTGTGTTTGAGTGCTAGTTTTTGATGGATGATATTCGCTATTTGATTGTGTCTGTGCGTGTAATCAGTCTGCGTGAGGTTTGGACAAGCTCCAGTTATATGCTGAATAGTTTCGGAGTGTATGTGACATTTACGACATCTATCGTCAGTAGCATTAGGATCTTTGATAATATACTTTTTATAGTTCTTAGTATTAATTACTTGATCTTGGATGGCTATGATAAATCCTTCCGTTTCTGGGTAAAGTGCGCCTACTTTAAGCCACTTGTTTGAGGCTTCAGTATCTATATGCGCTTGCTGCAGATCATGTGGGTGTCTTCCATGTAGTACCTTCTTCTTCCATTGCTCTATTTTATTTCTTTCATTTTCTGTACTTTCTAAGTTGAATGCTTCAGGATTTCTATGTATTAGGTTGAGAGGTGTGTAGTTGGTATCATTATGTACTATTGCGTTATGAATGTTACTAGTTATAGCTTTTTTGTAGAAAAAATCTTGTAGTGTGTTTATTTGTTTCTTCCACAGAGCGCTTAAGTTAATTAGACCGCGGCCACCGTTTTCTCTCTTTATTACCATTCGTTCTATTGCTGATTTGGGGTGAAGATGATTGTATTTTGTTAGTGTGGTTCTGGTTAGTCGTTCTAATTTGATTATATTGGATTTACTCCATTTTATGACACCAAAAGAATATGTGAGTATTGGGATACAATAAGTATTTATTGCTTTGATTAGGTGTTTTCCTGTTAACTGACTTTTAGCTATTTTCGTAACTCTTCTTCGGTATTCGTCCTGTAATGTCTTTTTAATTCTTGTGTGATCTAATCCTTTGAGTTGATGATAACCAAGATATTTATATAAATCGTTTGGCTCCATTGCTGCTATGATATCTGTTTCGTTTAATGTATACCCACCGGAGCGGATTTTGCCCTTTACTATGTGCAGTAGTTTACATTTGTCTAGCCCAAATCGCATGTTTATGTCTTTACTAAAAGTTGTAGTAGTGTCTATTAATTTATGGATTTCTCGTTCTGTTTTAGCATATAGTTTTATATCGTCCATATAAATTAAGTGAGTAATAGGCGTTTGTGTGTTTTCATGTTTAAGGCAATATCCGACCCGTTGGCTATTAAGCAAGTGTGAGAGTGGGTTGAGAGCAAGGCAAAACCATAAAGGGCTAAGAGAATCTCCTTGGTATATTCCCTTTTTGATACAAATTTCTCTGCTTGTTATAGTATTTTGGCGATTAGACAAACAAAGAGTAGTTTTCCATTGTGACATAGTATTCTGTAGGAATGAAATTACGTGCGGGTCTATTTTATATATTTTTAAGATGTGTAGTAGCCAGGAGTGAGGTATGCTATCAAAAGCTTTTTGATAATCGATATAAGTGCAATGTAAATTTCTTTTATGTGTAGCTGCGTGTTTGTGAATAACGGAGTCAATTAACAATTGCTCTTTACAGCCCATGTGTCCTTTTCTACAACCTTTCTGTTCTTCTGCTAGTATGTTATTTTGATCAATGTGTGTATTAATTTTAGCGGTGATGATAGATGTTATAATTTTGTATATGGTAGGCAAACAAGTGATTGGTCTATATTGTGATGGTTGTGCCGAGTACGTGCCTTTTGGTATCATGTATGTTAATCCCTTGGTAATGAATTGTGGAATATTTTGTTTTCCATGTATAATATCAGTGATGTTGTTAGCTAGTGTTTTATGAAGTATGTATAGTTTTTTGAACCAAAAATTGTGTATATTATCGACACCAGGCGATTTCCAGTTATGTAACCTATCCGTTATATTTTTAATGTCTAATTCATTTATCTCCTCTAGTTTCATTTCAGTTAATTCTTTCCATCTGTTTTCCTCTTCTGCTATCCAATCTGCTTCTGTATTGTGTTGAACATCTGTCTCCCATATTGATGCCCAAAACGTTTCAAGTTCTTCTTTTGTAGGTATTTCTGCATTATCATCATTATCACTATTTTCTGAACCTAAATTTCTGTAAAAAGATTTTTCACTGGTTTTGAAAAGTTTGTTGTCATTCTTCCTTCTAAGAGACTTTTTATATCTAGCTAATCTATTAACTTTGAGTGCTAATCTTTGTTTCAGTGTATCTAAAAAATCCTCTGGCTTTTTATTATCACTATCATATTTAGTGTGCTTTTTCATATTTCTGAATATTTCCTCTACATGTTCGACCACATTCCGTGATCTATTGTTATTTATGTATTGTGTGACTCTACCTATATCTGCTCTAAGTACTACAATGTCCCTTTCTAATCGTATTTGCCAAGCTGGTCTACCTCGTTTTGTGTGTGACGGTCCGTGTCTACTTTGTTCTACTTTATATCCTAACTCTTGTGAGATTGTGAGTGCTGTACAGTATACAAGTGTGTGAGTATCAGTTAACTGTAAGTCGTTAGATATAAATCGGTTTAGTATTTGTTCATTAAATAAATTAAGAAGTCTCGTTAGATTGTTACTGTAGCTAAGTTTTGGTAATTTCGGTCTAGCTGTCGGGTCGATTCCTCTGTATTGTGTCAAAGTTGATAGTAATTTTTCATACATTTGTTCTGCTATGTTATCAGTGTGTCCGGGTGTATCAAGACATTCGATTTCGTTTTCTAAGAGAATTGTTGTGTTTTCTGTCTGTGTACAAATATTCGACGTCTGTGTAATATGTGTACTATCATTTGTGAATATAAAAGGGTCATAGTGGTCGGTCGTATTGCTTTGTGTTACTTGATAAGTCTGTATTACTGTATCGAGTGTTGTTGGTTGAATATTTGTTTCTGTGTCTGCTTGTTCACCCTCTTTATTCCTTTCCAGCTCTCTACTTACTTCCTCCTTCAATCGGTTCAGCTCCGTTTCTGATATATATTTATTATTTACAATCGCTCTTTTTTGATCAGAAACTCTTTGTTCAGATACATTTACATCTGGATATTCTTGACAGAAAAGTTCATGAAGTTTTTTCCTATACATGGTTAAGTCTGTTTCATTTTTGGTTATGTAGAAATATGTACGCATGATAAATCTATTGACATCTTGACTCCATTTCATGCGTACTCTTGTTTTCCCCGCTTTGGTGGACGCAGGTAACAGGGGGTTTCCCTCCTGCGCAACATCCAAATTGGGAGTTAATGTTTCTTCTTCATCCACAGTTTCTAATGATGGGGTATATGATACTGTACTTGGGCTAAAAGGTTCTTGTATATCAGAATTAGTTGGTGATGTACTTCTATATCTGTTGAATGTTTTTCTATTACTTCTGCGAATTGGATTTGAGTTCGTCAGTTCGTACGTCAGGTCTATTGAGGCGGTCTGTGGATGGCCTACTGGTAAATTTTGAGTCGAAGACTCCGCTACAACAGCTTGAGACTGGGTAGATTGTTTTCTTTTATTATTTCGCATATTGTTCCCACGAGCAGCTAGAGATTAGAAGTCGACCATGGCAGAGCCCTGCGTTCACCAATGGTAAGGGTAAGTTGAAACTGGAGGTCCCCAGGTATCCAGAGTTCGCATATTTGAGACTATGCTCTCCCATAGCCACGCAGCCCTCGGCATATGCTGTTTCACCTTGGCTTGGTTTGACCATGAATGCCCCGTTGGTCGCGTAAGTTTCGATTGTACGCGTCCGCCTCTCACGTGTGCGTAGATGTTCAGCCTGGACGTGGGGTTGGACTTTGAGAGGCTTATTATTATTATTATTATATATATAAAAATGAAACCCGTTTTCCGTTGTCACGACATAACATGAAAACGGCTTGACCGATTTGGCTGTTTTTTTTTTGTAGTTTTCTAATACTCTGTACAAGGTTCTTACGGAAAAAAATATTAAGAAAATCTCTCAGAAAGATTGAAAAAAAAAACGAAACAGTACCCGGGCGAAGCCGGGCCGGGCAACTAGTATAATATATTGTACACATTTTACACTGATCTAGCCCTCGTGTGGAATTGAAGTGTAAGCCTTTTTAAGCATCCGTTTATTTTTAAACTAGAGATTAACTTTTCCTTATAAAACGCGAATTCCTCAAATATACTTAGATAAGTACGTTTGAGGATAACAAAATAAGATTTTATAAATTAACAAAGTGCCATGCTTGATCACATTAGACTGGTGAAATCACATTAAACTTCCTAACGTATTTATGTATTCACTCCATCCGAAGTTACAAACTGAACCCTTAGTAAACATTCTTGTACAAATAGACCTAAATAATTTAAAAAGGCAACCGATATAGACCCTAACCTTCAACCACTGTTAATTAAAATTATTTTACGAGTTAGGTACTAAGCAAATTATGTTCCTTAATATTATAAAGCTGATGAGTTTGGTTGTAGGCGTTAATTTCAGGAACTATTGTTTCTAAATTTTTTATTAAATAGCCCATTTATCGACAAAATCTATAAAGCCATATAACATCACGAAACGTAGTATAATGACAGTACCTACTACGATTCAGTAAGTCAGCAAGTTTATTCTTACTAATATAATAAAGAGGTAAATTTTGTAAGGAGTAATCTTTAGATCTACTGAACCAATTTTGAAAATTCTTTTATCAATAGAAAGCCACATTATTTGTTAATTGTCATAGGCTATATATTAACCCGAATCTATTATGTATTGCATGACATATTGACCATTAATTAGTTAGACATCTAAGTTAAACATATTATTATAATGGAATAGAAGTTAGACGTTTGTATCTGATGATCATAAAAATAATCTGAGCAACAGCTAGTTAAGTTCTGACTGATTTTATCGTCTAGCCTAAACCCATGGATATAGAGAGCGGTTTGCATAGGGATTCCCTTTATAATATAAATATATAGGGACAATCACACAGATTGAGGTAGCCCCAAAGTAAGTTCGAAACTTGTGTTATGTTATGTGATACTAACTCAACGATATTATAATATAAAACAATAGTCAAGGTGGGATTTTTCACACCTACGGATTTTTTTAAATTGTAACTAAGATTGTATTTTTTCTTGATTTTACTTGTTGCTTTACAAACGGATGCAGTCTTCACCAGTAAATGCATTAACATTAAGCTAGAAATCTATATCGACGAAGCCAATTTAAATTGTTTTTAAGTTGGCGAATATAATAAAAAAATATATCGTTACACTAACAAACTAATTTGCGATGTATACTTTGAGCATCGACATGTAGGTATATACTTTAAGTTAAATCGTACCACTTGGATGTATCAGTCAGTACTAATTCGCAAATAGATTACACATGAATGAACTGAAATTGAGTGGTTGCTTAATAAACAGTTGGATATCAAATCGCTTTGATCATAACATAAACTGGACATGACCTTAGCATATCAAAGCTCATTCGTACCTTATTAACATCAAAATACAATGACGAGTTCCATAATAACAACATACTGAGTGGCTGGAGTCTTTACTACACTACCTAATCCAATTTGGTGAAGATACTCAATTTAGAATATAGATACTAACGTCAAATCTTCAATTTTATGTGGATTTTTAATACAAAACCTGTGTGACTTTATAAATAATCCTACCACCGGTATCGAAAGATACTGGTTCAATTCCTGCATAGAAAAATCATTTACGTGTGCTTTTGGGACATTCGATACAATTTAATATTTAAGATAATAAAAATATTTATCCATATATCTATTCCATATAGAAGTAGGATCAGAGGTGGCGCTGTGTGTTATTTACAACTAATATAAATACAAAACATTAAATTAATAAAAAAAATATGTACCGTCTATGCTGTCTAAAATAAGACCTAAATCCATTGCTACAAAAACAAGAGAGGCCAACTAGTCTATAACATACCTTAGTAGTGATATAAACGTCCTTTCTATCGGAGCGGTTGTCTCTTATATAGTCGCGCACCCCTAGGCCTACTTCGTCCTCTACGCGGTACAGGGATGCTGTATCTACGTGTTTGTAGCCAGCTTCTAGCGCCCATTGTACCGCCCGAGCCAGCGAGTGATTCACAGGCAAGACCCTTGTTCCCTGCAAACATTTCACAATCTAACAACACCTTCACGTGGTTTCATGTTCGATGTGTTGAAACATCGATATGAATAGACAATATACATATATACGGTTCCAATAAATTTGCACTAAATTTCCAGTGAAATCCGATTATAATGTTTGAACTAGTTTGTGATGCCTTATTGTGGGTAACATAATGTTTTGTGTTTAAATCGCTATAAAATCATATGTGATCGATTCATGTCTATTTCACATCGATGTATATTTTAAATACAATTGTTTTTAGAATTTGTGCCAAGTATATTGAAACGGAATATATATTGTAATTGTTTTGATAATTTAAATAATCTACTAAGGGTCAAACTTATACTAGTATAGAGTCGAGAGTCGACGAGACACATCGAAGTATCGAAAACATAATATTGCAAATTCACACTTTTCTTCGCAATATAACATTATATTACGTCGCAAAAATATGATAAGATAAGATAAAATGCATTATTTAAATTATATTTTGAGTAAAAACTAATTATAAAATAATTAAAAGGGGCCTAAGTTACCCTGACTTGTTAAAAGGTAAGGTTCTGAAACAACTGTGTTGTTTTATGGGTGTCCGAACGGTGTTTATCTAACATCTAGTCTTAGGCTACACTGTAACATATGACCCATATTTTATCCATAACAAAGCTTTATTATCGTGTACCCTTTCATATCTAAAATGTAATCCATAACCATAGTGCCTATTATTATTTACAACAGAATAAGTTTTACAGTTTATTTTAATAATTTTTTGAAAAATTTAGATAGAAATACCTAGGTACATAATCAGTAAAATTTATTGTAGAAATTTCTCAAGTCAGCACAAATATGTTGTTACGTTAGTACCTTATCACTGTTACATTGTTGATATATTCACTCAAGTCTTCATTAGTTATTTGATAAACAAAATTGACAAAGTACTAAAGTGACCACATATTTATGCCGCTGACCGTACAAGTTACTTTTTAAATCGTCATTAAAATGCCACTTTAATAAATAAAATAACGTTTTGTTTATTCATAAACAAAAGAAATTCATATCAGTTAAAACTTAACTGTTTCTGTTATATAGACACCAGTTTCGAAGAACACAGTATCTGCTTTGGATTTGCCTTCACTACTTTTTTGGATACGGGGGTCGCGATGTGTACCTTACCTATCTATCTATATAATTAATACATACGTGTATATAACTAAATTGAAGAATATAATCAATTTTCGACATTATTATTCACTTACATCAGCAAGATGTCCAAGACTTGTACCGAGAGCAACTGCAGGAATGTAATTTCCATCATTTAATCTGTAAGTTAGTTGGCCGAGGCCCTGTGGATAATAAATAAGATTAAAAAACTGGAAAATTTTGAATCCTAACTAATATTATAAATGATAAAGTGAGTTTGTTTGTTATTCCTTCACGGCTTAACTAAAAAGCCAATTATTGTGAAAATTTGTATACATATTGTCAGGGGTACAGAGCCCAACATAGGCTACTTTTTATTCCGTGAAAGTATTTCATTCCAATGGGAAAAAAAATCTACTATAGAGGGCGCTGTATCGGAGAACAGATGGCGCTACAAGTCGCGCTATTGGTTTTGTTGTCAAACGAGATCTATGTCATAAAATTGACGCGAGTGAAGCCGCGGGGAAAAGCTAGTAGTACATAAATAAATAAATATTCCACAACGAATTACAATCCCATAAAATCCCATTACATGACCAAATTAAACATACATAGCTTGTTATATACATGCCATATACATACAGTCCACAACTTGAAATAGGAATTCAGTGTAAAGAACAAATAAATATTGGCATCGTTACAAAATTTTGTACTTATCTAAATAGTACAATCTGTACAAATCTCCAGCGGCGTCTCGTGGCGGCATTAAACATTGTATTATATTTGTTCTTACCGGTCACCGCCACCGCTGATAGCGGATTTAAAACGTTTTTGAAACTCACTGAAAAACTCCTTTATCCCCAGAAGTTCCTTTATACGTTCCCTTGAAGTATGACTATAGGAGTCAATATCAAAAAAATTGTACATCACTCAAAAGAAACACAATGGAATATTACAAAATCTGTAACACAAAGGATTATTGTCACACAAAAGAATATAAAGGTGCATTCATACAAATTAACATTAGACGCCAAACTAAGTTTAACTTAATTAACATTAACATGTAGAATACTTTGGGAAGGTATTTATTTAGTTCTTTTATTTAGGATAAGTACTTACCTATGTATTTCAGACAAAAGAAAAATAAACAAAAAAATCTATAAAAACTTTATTTAATAAAAAATTATAATATAATTTAAAAAAAACACAAACATTTTACTCAAAAACTCAACATAAAGAGCAAACAAAACTTTTACTTCAAAATTTTTAATAACATTAATCATTGGCTGGCACTATTATTGATTGCGGCTCAAACAGACACAAACCATTATAACAATATATCTATTATATTGGAGAATATAATCTCCTGGGTGTTCATAAGAAGACTCCAAAAAATATAATCATTTTAGTATTCATATATCACTTTTAAATAAACATCACTATCACTATCGATATTTTGAATTTTCTAAAAGTTGCACAGTTATGTTTGAAGGTGGTATAAGGATACTAAAATTATATTTTGGTGGAGTTGCCTATGAACACCCAGGTGATTATTTCCCGGGTTATAAAACACTTAAGAGTTGCCGACAATCAAATTGGAATAGACCTAAAAAGATGATTGAGAACACTTTCATGTTTAAAATGCCGTACATCGTAATGTAACTGCTCTTAAGAACTAGCTAAAAATATCAGATAGGTAACATTCATCGTAAAATTAAACAAAAGTAACAAAAATAAATAAGACACTACTTATTAGTTATACGGACAAACAACTGCAAAAAAAAATAAGTGTTTGAATAAAATAATTCTAAAAGGAAAACAAACCCGCAATAACCCGTAAATTAAGTAAAAAATACTGAATCCCCTTCTTCGCATAGCACGTATTCATTTGACTCTAACTTTATTTCTATTTTTTTAACCACATTAATATTAGGAACTGTGTCTTTGTCATTTTTCTTAGGAATAATAAATTTGAGTTTGGGCTTTCTAACAGTCTTTAAAAATCTTATATTAAAAAAATTATTTTCTACGCTCTCTATAAATCCAACATAATAAATCCACTTACTTTTTTCAAAATACCTTACAAGGACACTCTCATTTACAGTAATATTACGTATGCCAATCACATCATCACAGCCCTGTGTTTTTGTTTCTTCTATTTTTTCATGTAACTCTGCATTATCATCGTTGCATTTCTGTTCTTCAACCCCATTACTTTTATCAGTCTCTATCTCTCCCGTTATTGTCATTTGGTCAAGTCCGGTGTCAGTTAAATCCAGGTTGAAATTGTGTTTCACGTTTTTACCACAGTTGTTTATCAGTTCGTTTATGTCAATCTTTTTCTCTTTCGTTTCACTTTTGTCTTTTCCTGCCTTTTGTTCAAGTTCGACATCATTAGGTTCTTGATTTTCTTTAAAATTTTTAGCTGTTTCTTGAGTACTGGCTTCTTGCCTTTTTACCATCTCCAGGTTAATGTTTCTTAAATCTGTGTTATAATTGCCTATTCCTGTTTTTTCCCCTTCAATTTCAAAACCCCTTGTTTTATTTTGTTTCATTCCCGACGTAGACGGAACAGGATCGTAGTAAATATTTTCTACATTTTCTGTAAGACACTTAGTAGAAAATAAATTAGTATTTTTGTCAATTTTCTTGAATGGACCTTGCGCAAGTAAGTTTGGAAAACTTTGATTTTCCAGTGAAAATCTTATGTCCGATAAAACCGTTACTTTTTTAGCTCCTTTTATTTTTGTACTATCCGTAAATATCTTGTCTTTTTGTGTAATATTAATATCTAAAGCGTCATCGACTGTTTTGTCTTTCATTAACATAATTGATTCTTCATTGTATTCAATATCGTCACTATCTAGCTTTTCAATTTCGTACATGCTATTGTCTGATTCCGCATATGTTACGTTGCTATCCGTGTCGGTGGTATCAATATCTTCGGAATCCAAACGTCTTCTTTTAATAATCTTTGCATTTCTATTAATCATTTTTCTTTTCTGATTTAAATTATGTTTAGTCAAATCAAAGCAATCACAAAAACCAAAATCTTCTCCACAAAAGCAGCTTAATTTTCTAAATTTTATTATTTCAGTATTTGGCGTTGAAGTAACTTGATGAAGAGACATGGTTTCTGGTACGGCAACCAGGTTTTTTGATACGGCATCCAACATTTTTATTGAATTATCTATGTCTTTATCAGGTACTAGAAAATAGTGAATCTTCGACGTGTTATTCATTACTAGCGCGTTATAAGCTGCCTCAGCGTCTGGAATATCATGACCGTGTACGACAAACCGATCTAAATTTCTCTTTGTTGCTCCTCCAACACCGTCAGCAGCGCCTTTCCCGTGGGAAGCTTCAAAGAAAGACCAAGTTGCTCTGTCAAAACCTAACTGAGAAATAGCAGTATTCATCATATAAAAATTTTTTTTTTGGCGATATTGGCTTGTGGGCCCGTCTGTAAAAAAATGTATTGTCTTAACGCCTGGAAATTTTTCTTTTACAAATTTCAATACAGGGGTAAGATGGGCCCAAATAGCGCCAGGTGTATGATTTGTATTTTGCGATATCGTGCAAAAAGATATAGTATTTGGTCCATCTTTACTATTAGCATAAATTACTCCGGTGTGTAAAGATATCTGTCTTTTGGAAGCACCAAAGTGCATTGCCTGTACTTCTTCTGTGAACTTACAGATATAATTCTCAGAGAAGTCGCAATGCACAACAATGGCGCTTTCAGTAAGTTTATTCTTGCAATTTGTGTACATATTAAACTGGTGCATTATGTTGAAATGATGCTTCTTAAATAGCCGTAACTGAGTACAAAATGTCTGCTGAAGAGTTTGTAATGATCCCGTAGTTTCTTCCTTAACTGTCCTTTTAGTAATTTTTTCTTCACTTTGTTGATGGCCGCTACTTTTTGAATATTTTAATTGTTTTGTAACCCACATATTCCATGACACTGTATCTGTTAGATTAGATTGTGACAAATTAAACTCAAAACTTTTGGAAGAGCAAATGTGGCATTCATTGTACATGCATTTCTTGTCATTTATATTACAGGCTATTTTTGCCACCAACTCAGTTAAGCTATCCGTTTTTAATAAACGTAAATGCTTTAATTTGCTGACCATAAAACTTAGATTCGCATGTTTCACGCACGCACAAGTATTTCTGTCTACTATTTTTGGACTTAATACATAAAACGGCTTGTAGCGATTAAATGTAGTATAAGATAGCTTGCCCCCTTCATTTCTATATTTTTTATGTAAGTTTTTTAAGGTATCCAATAAGTACCTTACTTGTTTTCTTGTTTTATGTAATGTTCTGTATTCACCTTTTCCGGCTGTAGCGCGGCTATTATCGTCTCTTTCATAAAATGATGTGAGTTCTTGCAAACGTTTCATTTTATATTTAGAAAATTTTTGTCGAACTCTTAATCTTCCTTTTAGCCCCACGCATGCACTTAACTTTGTTTTTATTTTATATTTTGCTGTCACATCGTTGTTCACTACTTTCTTTAGTATGTGTCGTTCGAAATTATTCGATGCTTGGGAGTATTGGTTTTGTAATGATTGTTTTATAATAAGATTCTCAAATAATATCTTTTTTACTACCTTCTTTTCCGGGGTCGAAATTTTGGGAACTGATTCTTTCATAATTTTTTCACATTTTGAAAATGGAGTATCTTTGTTTTCAATGTGTTTTGTCTGTTCAGTTTGTTCAGTGCTATTTAACTCCATAATTTTTTGTGTCATCTGTTCTATTTTAATTTTATATCTGTTATTTTTTCTGTTCAGAGTTTTTATTTTGTTCATTAATAGAGCCACAGTAGATTTTAAATTTAAATTTTCCTTTTGTAGTCTACTAGAAATAATGCGCTGTTTCACTTTTTCTATCCTTTCTTCTGAAGTTTTTTCATCAATTTTTTCATCTTTACCTTTTTGTTTTTCGTTTCTCCACCTTTCGCGCTGTAACTTTTGTTCAATTTCACTTAGTTCGCTTATTTTTTTATATTTTTTCTTTGTTCTTTCTAAATTTTCCTTTTTTTGCTGCAGCAGTTTCTCCGGATTTTCTTCAATCAACTTTTGTCGATATCTTCGTTGTCTCTCTGCTCCAGTCAAAGGCATTTTGTACCATTATCTGAAAGCATAATATTATTACAATGGATTTAACATGTAAATAAATGTGGCCCAAAAATAATAATATTTAGACCACAAAACCAGAATTTTTCTTTTAATTTAAAATATTTCTTAGGTATGTACCTATGGGCAGAGTAGCACTCTCTAGAATTAGTTTTGCGTAACATTTCCTATTTTCCCGGTTTTTCTATGCAATGCAATTAAGTTTTAATAGTTTAAAAACACTGGAAAAAGCAGATTGTTTAGAGTAACTTTTATTTCACAATTTGTTGGCAATAACTTTTACAACTATACATCAGGATTTTGACTTAAAATAAACACAAAAATAATCGTAAATAAAGTGTAATTAATTTGAAAATATTAACTATCATTTATATGACTGGGCACATTAATAAGACTGGATCATTTGTTTGTTGTCATCATAAAGTACAACAATAGCTTTTAGTGCGTGCGTAATACCCTCAACTACCCTAAAAAAATCAACGTTAACTTTTTTTTTTTTTTGTTTAAAATATATATGTATCTAATCATCTATCTATTGTGTACGCATGTCCATACCTAATAAATTACCTAAACAGAACATTTTTCGGAAACGTTCCAATTTTACTACAAAAAAACTATTTTGACTAAGTAGGTACCTAGGTAAAATATAAATAATATTCTACAACAAAAAAATAACCATTATGTATGCACCCCTTATTTTTGTGTGACGTCACTCAATGTCACACATTGGAAGCAAAAATATACCTATCAAAACAAGAAACCAAGCGCAAAAAAAAAAAGGGAAAGATTTTTACAATTATTGTCTATTGCACGATTAACATAATGCAAATAGGGTCTAAAGATTATTATATCTGTAATAAAATCAATAAACTTACCTGAAATTTTGCGTCACACAAGTATATTTTTTTATAGCGACAAAACGGCAAACACAGGTCTCGTCAAAGTAACATGAAAAATAAGATGGCTGACGTTTTGTTTTGTAAGGTTGGTAGTAGATCGAATGTTGCCAGATGTAAAAAAATACAGATACGTTCAGAAATTGTAGTATTAGGATACATAATGTCGTCACACAAGGCTCGTCACACAAAGTAACGAAATTCGGAGACATAACTTTAACATTATTATTTTTTAATTTATTACAACTTTCTTTATAAAATAAAAAATTTCTCAAGCACCTTGATCGTTTCCCATGCGTACTGTAATAAAGAAATCTGTGTTCGTTCGATAATTAAAACGTGGTAAATTAATGTTTTGAAATTGGCGCGTGGAGACATCTCTTTTTTGTATGACAAAAGAAATTCCACATCATTAGATTGGGTTTTTTTATTTTATTCTGTAGTCCAATTCAGTTGATCTTGTATTTATATACGAAAGCATGAATATTGTAGTGCCATAAAAAAAAGGCGGCTTTTTTTCTTCACTACAGATTTTTTTAGACCCGTTTTAGTATGAGGACACCGAACTTTTTTAAAATGTACAATTTTTTTGATATTCACTCATAGGGTTGTTTCCAGGGTCAAAATAATTACATTATATTAAGTCCGTATTTTAGATTATAACAAAATATTGGACACGTATTATTTCTTTTTTCGATTAAATAAAAAATAACAAAGATACAAGGCATAAAAATTTAGCCTTTGACGTCACCCCGTGCAAAAAAATGCCACACGGCGTGACGTCACACGTAACTTTAATGAACTATATCTTTGTCATTTTTTTCTAATTTACAAATGAATAAATTATAAGTAAAAAAATATATTTAAAGACAAGCTTTTATTTAATTGCGCTAAAAAGAATACAATAAATTTTTCTTTTAAAATTTTAATTTTAACTATTAACTTATAACGTCATTACACAATTTATATGACATAAAAGCTTGTCGCGAGATTTAATTACTAACATTTACTCGTAGTACGAATAAATGTTAGTTCGATAATTATGTTTTCCTAAACAGGTAAATCTCGCGACAAGCTTTTATGTCATATAAATTGTGTAATGACGTTATAAGTTAATAGTTAAAATTTTAAAAGAAAAGTTTATTGTATTCTTTTTAGCGCAATTAAATAAAAGCTTGTCTTTAAATATATTTTTTTACTTATAATTTATTTTTTACTTTTTAGTTATCACTGGACAGGTTTCGCAGTGCCATCTATTGTCGAGTACTTGTCTAATGAATTTATTTGTTATAACTAGCACCAGCAATTTGAATACCTATATAATTTCCTGATTTTTACTACAGTCACCCTGCGACAAACTAAACGGGTTTATGTACCCATCAAAAATAAAATACCGACCAAGGGCAAGTAGAACTCGTGCGTGAGGGTTCCTTCCCATAATCATACTAGTCATCATCATATCAACCCATAATCATCCCACTGCTGGTCTAAGGTCTCCCTTCAATCGAAGGTGATTAGAGCGTACTCTGCCACGCTGCTCCAATGCGGATTGGCAGAGGTCGGTGTTTTCAAACCGCCCTAAGGCCACCGACTTGGCTTAACGACTGTCATCTATCGACAACAGCCGGGACCGACGGCTTAACGTGCCCTCCGAAGCACGAAGAAGCTCGAGATAACGAAACCCATCTAAACGCTGGCTAGGGTCGCCGTCGCTTAACTTGTGTGTTCTTATTAGAGTGTGACACACAGCGACGCCATCGAGCTCCTCTGACACACAGCGACGCCATCGAGCTCCTCATACTAGTCATATACTAATATTATAAATGAGAAAGTGAGTTTGTTTGTTTGTTATTCCTTCACGGCTTGACTAATCAGTTGATCATTATGAAAATTTGTATATGTCAGGGGTACAGAGCCCAACATAGGCTACCTTTTTACCCGTGAAAGTATGTCAATCCAAAGGGAAAATATTTTTTCTACTATAAAGGGCGCTGTATGGGATGCTATCGGCCAACAGATGGCGCCACAAGTCGCGCTATGGGTTGTTTTGTTGTCAAACGAGATCTATGTCATAAAATTACCGCGAGCGAAGCCGCGAGAAAAAGCTAGTAATAGATAAAATACATTTTAATTCATAACCGGTATAAAAAGAGCCATGTACCAATGTAAAATGTACCAAGGGTAGGGTCAAATTATACTGGTTGTTTAAAGAAGAAGAAGTAACTACAAATTCACGATTTTCAGATTTATTCCTGTACTTGTACTACATCATCTTGCTTCTTGCCAAATTTCATGATTCTAGGACAACCGGAAGTACCCTATAGGTTTTTGGTCGGAACTGTTTTGTACGAAAAACGGAACACAAACGGCTGTATCGTAATTTTATTATCATAATATTGTATTGTCATCTGATCTACAGTTTTAAGCAAAATTTCAGCTCAATCGGTCTTCGGGAAGTGGTTCAAATTTTCGTTCCAAGATTCCGCCCTTACATACATTCATACATACATACATACATATAGGTCAAGTTAAATAAAAGCTTTTAAAAAAAATGGTTGCCCTTATTTTTGAATAATCTAAAAAACGGACTAATTACATTTTTTACGGCAACTAGCCTATGCTGTCAGTCTATGAACATAGGTATTTACTGTACTGTCTTCTATTATTACTATTTGGTTTGCTTTATAATAAAAAATAATATAGGCTGAGTCAATCTAAAGGTTAAAAGCAAGCGGATGCTTTAAAAGGCTTACACTTGAACTCCACACGAGGGCCACAGAGCAAAGGGTAGGCACTCTATAAAGATACCGCGACTTTATAATAACATTGTGCTATTTTATATTCAAATAAAGGAAAGAGGTAGATGTATGCAGTACACACCTTCAAAGTTCCGTGTGTTATTTTTTAATAAAGTCTAATATTATGAAAAACTGAGTTTCGAATTTTCGATAGACTATCCTAACATTATTTTCCCCTCAGAGAGATTATAGGTGACGCCTTTCGAAAAATAATACCTACCGATCGACGTTGGTCATAGTACCTACAAAATACCAAACTATCTGTAGTTGTAACTATCACACAACGCTATAGATAGCGTTGTGTGATTCGTCAAAGAAAATTTATTTTGTAAATACATATTACATACAGTAGGTACACAAATTGTGTTAGTAAACATAATAGTGGAAGCGTTCCTATTTCTCCTAATGGTTTACACATTATTCTAATTTTATGTGGGAGAATGTGCCAACTCTGTTGGTGTCTTAAGTTAGCAATTAGCATATAGTTCAGGCTGTAATGGGATATTATAATTGTGTAACCAGGTTATACTATACTCCTAAAAACTAAAATCATAGTCCAAACGGAATTCGGCCATAGGACAGGCTATCCAATCGAATCGGTCGAACTCCATGGTATATTCTTGTGTACTTTTTGAAACCAATGCAATGAATAGCACACTACATTTTATTAATTCTATAAAGTTTTAAGGCAAAATTGATGTTTTGATAGCATAACATAAATTCTACTGATATTATTGCTATAAAAACCACGTCAAGGAGGGATGGATTCCAGATAGAGAGGAGAATTATTTTTAAGTAATAGTTTGATAGTAATTTTTCATTTGATTCATCATTTCATAGATCATTCATCACAGTACCGCGACGCGCTCGATTTGTTTTGTTGTTCGCCTGCGGAGTTTCGTAGTGGCAATAGAATACTTTGAAAATAATAATCTAAATTAAGGATTGATTCTTTAATCTAATTCTAAATATTCTAAATTTATTCTAAGTCTTAGTGCACTGTAATGTTTGTAAAAATGTAAATTTAATAAATTAGATCGTATTGTTAAAGAATGAAATAGGTATTTAGGTATTCAAAAAATCTAAAAATTTACTTTAGAGGTTCACGCCTTCACAGGCATTTTCTCTCGTAAAATAACATCTTTAACATTTAACATAATATAAAAAGTACATTAATATAAACTACCACCATTTCGGAAACAGCAAAATGACCACAGGTTAAAGAAATGGCGAAAGAAACCCGGTTACGGCCTTTTTCGTCCATCAGATATTTTATCTTTAAATCACTGAATAAAATATTTCATTGAAACAATAATAATTTCGAACAAAACAGTTATTATGTGGAAATAGAAATAATTGGGAACTTTGTAAAATAATCTCTCAGTTGCAAATTCCATCCACTAAATTGTTATAGAAACTTTCAAGAGTTGTTCATTTGTTATTTATGACTGTATTAAAACTATTTGATATAAGTATTATATTTATACTTAATTAAAAAGTTTGAGAAGTGAATAAACTTCACAAAATTCTATTATTGTTCGTCTAGACTGTTCATAAAACCACAATAATATACTTGTATAATTATTATGTTGTCTTTAATGAATGCTTGGTTTTCAGTTTTGTTTTATTTGTTTCTAAATAAAATTAATGCAGAGTACCTTAGAGATAAAAAAAACTAGGCATGTATTCGTGCAATGCAGGGTTCCGTATTTGTACATTCGAGTACAGTCAGGTGCTCTTATGACATAGAACTTAAGAATGGTACAAAGTCCAATATGTAAAGGTCGACCTGCTCTTGACTGTACAATGTCAAATTCTATGATATTTGTAAGTAGCTTACCTTCGTCTTAATAAGATTTTTTTTTTGTTATAAGTTCGGCGGCTGTTACTCGGTAACTAGTAGAACCTGCTTAACCGTGATAGTTTTCTTTTAAAATCAACTGTAATACGAACTACTATCTTATTTTTCGACCTCCGTGGCGTAATGGTTACCACGCCAGACCGCCACCCAGGAGGCCCCGGGTTCGATCCCCGGTCGGGTCATGATGAAAAACGAACTTTTTCTGATTGGCCTTGGGTCTTGGATGTTCATCTATATATGTATTTGTGATAAAATATAATATCGTTGAGTTAGTATCCCATAACACAAGTTTCGAACTTACTTTGGGGCTAGCTCAATCTGTATGAATTGTCCCTATATATTTATTTATTTTATTTATTTATTAGAGGGTGCTACTACACCGTTCGAGCCTGCTCATTTCATAAATGCTCTATCACTCGCTAGCTATTTAGTATTTGACCAATGAACGACTACGTCCGGGATAAAAACATATACTTTGTAATAATCCAGGTTATAAACTATATCTGTATCAAATTTCAAGCAAATCTGTTGAACGGTTTTTGTGTGAAAAATTAACATCCACACATCCTTCCAACCAACAAACTTTCGCGTTAGGTATCTTAGAAATACTATTATATGGTACGGTAGGGATAAATATGGAATAGTCATTGCCATATCTGATACAATATTGTTATTGACTTCATCATTACGGGACCTATTTTTGTTTACAGCACCCGGATTTTCTGCTTATTTATAGGGCAATCAGAGCGTGTAACGATTGGGCGGATATCCGCCCACGGGTTTTGTATTCTGTTTAATAAAAAAAAATATGCCACCGCTTTTGTACAACTATATATTTTTACTTATTTGAGGTTGTTCGTCAAGATTTTAAGTTCTACCCGAACTTATTTTACCGTCTACTTATAAAAAGTAAAAATATATAAGTATCAGTTAATAAATAATAAAGTCTTAATTTTATTTGATTGAAAGATAAACTGGTGCTAATTCTATTGTACATTTAATTAGACTAAACTAATTTTGACAGGACCAAAGGTGTTGTTGTCCTTCCTTGGTTTACAATTAGTGACAAGGATAGCAACACTTCTAGTCCTGCTTCTAATAAAATTAATTTAGTCTATGTAGTTAAATGTACAACAGAATTAGCACCACTATCAGAGTCATGTGAAAGCAGCTCTAAATGCGAGTAAGTCAAAATCAATATTTTTTGGACACTAACGACATCTATGAGGAATCATTTAAACTAAATGATTGAATAACAAAGATCGAAATTAGTTGTTTAATCAATAAGTAAAGAAAATTTTCTAAATTGTTCACTAGAAATGAAATTATGCTGTCAATAAGTTAAAAGGTACTTACTAAAGTTAGTAGAGAAGCAAACCAAAGCACGTATACAAAACTTCGTGTATATGCCATGGTGTTCACGATTCGACTGGCGTTTGTTTATACTTGACAATACTAAAAACTTGATACAATATTATTATGGGGTGTAAAATTATCTCAATACTTTCTAAATACAATTGATAATTTCGGATTTTTATATTCACATTCACAAGTTTTTAATTACTTGACTTTATTAACCGGGCCGTGAAACAACTTTTTGTAGTCAAGGTCATCAGAAATAGATAATAATAAAATGCTGTTCTAAAGGTCAAATGACAAATAACTTTTATCATGCACTATTGATAACTACTTCCATTTAACTGTTTAATGCTATGAATATAATATGTGCTTTGTAGCTGATATAACTGTTTTCGAGCCACCTAACCGGCACTGACTTGCTTGACGACCGGCGATCAATAGTTTAACGTGGCACCTGAAGCACGAAGCAATGCGAGATTTTTGAAACCCATCCAAGTATTGGTTGGGATTTGTCGTTGCTTAAAATGGGTGATCGTTCCGACTATTTACAGCGGCCAGAACAACACAAAACTGCGAATCGGGTGACGCTTTGTTCAACGGTTTTCTGCGGTTCAGAAGAACAAAATAAAACTTGCAAATCAGTAGAAGTTAGCGAAGAGACGTGTGAACTCGTAGATTTGACGATTGACGTTGCGTCGTCGCATCGCAGTGTTCTAGACCTTAATCCAGCGCCAGACACAGTACAAATATTTGATGACTATACCGAACTGTAGGCCTACTATGGATTTATCGTATTAGTGATGATGATGGTACGAATCGTATAAAATGTTATATGAAAAACACAACTTCGTTTGCGTGTATTTATGCACAGCAACGTCATCTGCTTTATAAAGCGCCATTGACTATTAGACTTTTGACAAAATCTTACGGGAATCACGTACTTTTCGGGATAAAAAGTACTCTATGTGTTAATCCAAGATATCAGCTACCTACAAACCAAATATCATAAAAATTGGCCCAGCCATTTGAGCGTGAAGAACAAAAAACAAACATACTCACATTCTTTCGCCTTTATTATATTTGTGGGATAACATTTGTGGGTAACACTTTCAACGAAATCCTCTTCCACACAGTATTCAAACAAGTGTTCAGTTCACTTCAGCAAAGTTGTAACGTAGCTCCAGCTTTAATAAGAATCTAGATTTCAAGAATATGAAGGTAGCTAAGCTGAACGAAGTTGCAAAGTACTTAAACAGAATTTTAAGTGAATATCTGGAAAGCTTCAGACGGATTATATAACATAACACTAATCCTAATACGATATCGACCCGGCCACAATCTAAACGCATAAAAAAATATATACAGTAATATACCAAATCTTATTTAACAGAAATAACAAAATTATATTGCTGAAGTTTCATTACATTCGCAGCGCCCTCCAAAAGGGGATTAACGCTTGGATAAAAAAGGGAAAATTGAATACGAGTGATTTACCGTAAATAATTTTGGTAGAGTAAACCCTATAAATAAAAGGTAATGACACCGAGCGTACAGATATGTAACGGCCTCTTTAAAACGTCTCCCTTTGTGTCGAGAGATAAACTGCCACATCTCCCGGGATTTGTTCTGTGCTCACGCACGTGAACTTGAAGACGTTTAATAAAAAAAACCGGGTCATACGAACGTCGTTCATGATGCAAAAGGTTACTCGTAAAAACCCTATTTCCCAATCTTCAGATTCCCCATGAACACCTACGTTTGTTTCTTTTACAAGTGCTCACATTTCATTTTAATCAAACTAAAATGCTGCATTACATACGTATTGGTGGAATTATATCATTGCTCCAACTGTTACATTGCCAATATTGCTCCAACTATTTTTGTTTGTTATATCTTTATTCTATAGGTACTTTGTTATATTCATGTTCATAGTTGATGTTGAGAAATAAATCACTTCTCACATTATTTCTCCTTAAATATTATTCCAAGATAGAAATGTGAAACTTGATGTTTTTTAGAATCGAGCATTGGCAGATTTAAAAAAACAGTCGAGTTCATAATGTGAAATTTTAAATAATTTTTTAACATATTTTTTTAAGTGAAAACGTCTTTAGCGGCGCTTGGCACTTTTTTTAGATAGGTAAAAAATGTTAAACTCGCGTCAGATCCGTAGAACCATTCCAAAATTTTAAGTTTTCACTTCTGCCGGCACTTCAGGAGTGCATCCCGTTTTTTTTGTAACCATGTAACCAAAGAACTAAATCTCCTGAATTTTCCTCTTGAATCTTTGAAATTTCAAATTACAATCCATGGCAAACCTCTTCTTAGTAGCGATATAAAACCGAAAGTAGCTGTTTTACGTTCTGCTTCCCTTTCTTTAAGTGTCCCATTTATAGTTTCATGAATACATGACAATATAATAGAGGTGGGGTCCCAAAATCGAAGCGAGTTTACAATTCATAGTAGGTAACGCGCCTGAATATGCTATAAATACAGTTATTTCAAGCCCAACATAGCACCCGTACGTAGCAGGCGAATAATAAATTATTACACGTGGACCCTTCACGTGGTTAAGCTCCAAGGTATTGGACGTTAATGTATCGGCTACGGAGGGGGGCGTTATTCTGTTTTACACAACTAAACTACTCCAGTTTGACCCCTACGCCGGCCGTCTACTTCATGTTCGCACAACTGATATGCTGAAATGTATTACTCCCCAGAGACCTTAGTAAATTGGACACACTACATACTAAATCTCTCGATACAAGCACATCTTTGGCTTTTGTTTAATTCGCTTGCTTGAAGCAGTGATTTAAACAACTAGTGATAAATAAATTGCCACTCGTACATACATTAAGCTTGCCCCGAATTGTATAGGAATCAGAAAGGAATTCCTGGACTTTAATGACGAAAGAATGACAATAAGTATACCCAAAAAAAAACCGTTGCGCAAATCAAAGCCGCTGCCCACCGTCATTAAAATGATTTCTCTTCTTCCTACCCTTATCCTATCTTTCGTTGAGTATTCGAATTTTATAGTCACAGGACCCCGAGGTTATCATAATTTATAATATGACCAAAATATCAAAGTTAGACAGTTTATAAATTATTGTACCTAGTTACTTTAAATTCATGTCACCTCTGGATAGAGGTTAACAACCGTTGCTTTTGTCCTTTGATATACCTGGATCATAAAACGGAGATTAGATTATTTAATACAATCGTAAAAGTATTCAACAAAATATTTCTTTTAGAAGTATAATTCATTTTTCTTTTTTAATTAAAAGCAAAAATATTTTTAGTAATTTGTAAATGTATGGTTAATGGTTTCTGAGTAAATATAAATCTACTTTGGTTTAACATTAATGTTTAGAATCGAGTGGACAATTCCCATGGGACTTTTGATTGTTTATTTATGAGTGATACCGTCAACTAATATCTATCTTCAAAATCTATATTATCTTCAATGAGAGTTAGCGGAAACCGCAACAAAAAATAGACTTTATTAAATTGTTCTTGTTCCCGGAGTGATTTATCTTAAATAATTCAAAACTACCTACTTATATCCTTTTTCGTGTCATAAACTCACCATACCAAATTTAATCTATATCGGTTCAGCATGTTCAGCACAACGACCACATAAGAACATGATTGAGAGGCCACGACTTTTGATTCAACGACAAGCGGCGGCGGCGTCGAGGTCTACAAGAGAAGCCGAGCGGCGGCGGCGGCTGTCGTAGCATAGCAATGGGTCAAGCGTACATTTGTACTCTCCGTGCTCCGCACCGCTATAGCCTGTCGAAACCTGGGCGGCGCAGCGGCGCGCGGCGGACGTCTCGTTGCGTAATTCAACATTTTAGTAGGTACATTTATTTGATCGCGCACCGCCCCGGTCTAAGCTGCCTCTCACAGCAGCGGCGTGTTCATGTGCTGACCGTAGTTAGGTAAATATAAAAAAATACAGTAACTGTTTTTAAATTAATTTAGCTACATTATCAGCTTTCATTCAATTACCGCTGAATGTTTTCTGATGAGTCATAAATAGTCATAATACATATTCGTGATATACCACGATAAACTAAATGATAAGTAAAATTTTCAGTTGTAATGGCTAGAATTACGCGTCTGGCTTTTCGACCTTGATTGTCTACGCCAATTGATCGCCCAATAATGTATAGTTTGTGTAATTTGGAAAATTTTGCCGTTCTAATGCGGTATATTTCATTATTTCGTCAGTAAACTCACTAAGTAATAGCTTTATTATTATGCTATATCTTTTTGAATTATAGGCTAAATTATCTGAATATTTCCAAGATTTTTAAAATAAAATGGAAGTTGTCCTGTGCGGTTTCGAACCCACGTTAGTTAGAGGCACTATCGTTTATGCTACCGCTAAACAACCGGCTTACTATACTATCATGTATAAACTATATCAAAATATAATACCACAAATTAATTTGAAGACGAAGAAACAAGATATTAAAGACAATGACTCTCACTGTACAGTTTTAATTTACAGAATGTCTAGAGGTTTTTCCACGAGCGCATTTTCCACTGGCTCCATTCATCAGCCACTGTCAGTGTCCCAGAGAGCAATTACTGATGTCGCACTAGACTGCACAGCCACCACAGCAATTACTACCACCTACTGCTGCATCGCTGCCTATTACCTTGTACCTGGTCGATAGTTTCGGCAACAATACGCTTCAAGCGCTAGTTTCTATGAGTTAAACACATTTTGTTACAGTTAGCCGTGGACACATAATTAGAAGCTGTTAGTGTGTCTTAATTGATCATTGCCTGACGTGTTTGAGAAAATAAATGATTATAATATTTTTCTTTTGAATCTAGCGAGGCATGCCTCTCGGACGGGTTGGCATTTATTGTATGGGTATACTGTGACACGGTGAGGTATGCTTTACGAATGTTTGCTGAGGGCTGTGTGCACGTTTATGCCTCTTTCGAATTGTTATATATTTTTGATGTTTATAATTCACATACGTTTCACGCTGAAGCGGTTGTGGTGTACAATTTTCATCATATTACACGTGTAATAGTAGTGATTTTTATTGTGTCATATAATAAAAATCTCAATTAATGTTAAATTTCTGTGTGTAAAATTTTCTAATTAACTTAGCTACCTATTCTGTGTTGTTATTTGAATTACCTACTTACAATGTATTGAAAAATGGTTAAAAAACTCTCCATTAAGTATTTTTACGAAAACGAAAAAAGAGGGTACGCTGTGTTTATTACAAAATACCTTTCCCTTTCACGTCTCACGTAAGGAATTTTTCTCGTCGGCGGAAATTTACCCTTACGCACCTGCTTCTTTTATACACGCCGACAAAGCGGGCCCACTCTTCGCTTTCATGACGCGTAGTTTCTTCCTTCCCGTGAAAGCGACGAGAGACTTCAGTTTGATCCTGATCAAATTAACGTTACCTAAATTAAACACGTGATTTGAAATAAAAACTACCAGTTTCCCTTACTATCGTCCCCGATTCCGCATAATCTTATCGCCCCAAATGAAATTGTTACCACAGGTTATGATGTAACAAAACAAATTAAAAGTCACATTGATAAATACGTCATTCAATTTTGGAGAAATAAAAACGAGTCAACGCAGAGTCAACAATGTGGAACAAGTGAAACGTTCCAATAATAAAAAAAGGTAAAACGGATCGCCTGGCCCGATTTTCAATATCGTTTTGCAAGTAAACGAGGGTGTTATTCATATGTGTAAAGAGTGCTTACCTGTACGTGCTAGGTGTACTCGCCTGACGGTTTTCTTTTCTTTGAACTGTCTATCGTTATGTTCATTTACTCCCTGGGGATCGTAAACATCTCTCGACTGGTTAAATTCGGACCGATATTGCACCGAGCGTATATAATATGACTGGTGGAATATTGAATTCTATTCTATTTAGATTTGGGAGAACGTCATGGGCAGCGTGGCTCGCAATATTTGTTTCAAGTTGCTACTATTTATGCCGAATGCATGGCTATTGACTACAGACGTCTGCAATCTGTAGAGGCGGCTTTAACCGAACACTGGCCGATTTCGTCGAGTCCGGCGGACTTGGATACACAGATTCCGACATTCTCACTAGTCGCTCCAACTGGATTAGTTCGTGAGAGCCTTTGAAAGTGGAAAGCCATAACTTGAATGCTTTCGCCCAATCTGTTTCGTCTTAAGTTGTAAGTGTATTACTAGGAAATTGTGTACGGGTAAGATCATTTAAGTTTGATTTAATCGATGTTTCTCCGTCTACACGTTACATATTCTATTACAATAATCCGTAAGTTGTGTATGGAAAGCATACGTGCTCGGGTAGTATTGGCTCATGCATCCTGAACTTTGCGTCTGACAGCTATCTACTGCCTGAAGAGTCTATTGGATCGGCAATAAAGGGGTTATTGCCAAATCCAAGTCGTATGCATGCGCTCGACTATGTTATATGGACTATGGACTTTTATCGATTAATATAAACAAGTTGAGATCCCGCATGATGTTTTCGCAATTCCCGTTCGTATTTGAATTTCAAAATATCGTTAGTAAGTACTCAAAATTAAAGTGGATCTGCATTTGTCACGTCAAGGGAAGAAATTAATTGGCAGCAAAATTTATTGAGAACAATAATGTTTTATTTATGCTAACAATGTTTACGTTATGTTTTATCCAGTACAATATGAATAAGTATAAGTTGTTGCATAAAATTTTTAGTAAAACTTTTTATGCAGTGTTCACAAAACTTGAATTGTAATCCAAGTTTTGTGAAAAACTAGTGCCTTGGATACTTATTTAGTTCTTTGGCTGTACTTGAAAATATGATATTTTTTAATATTTATTATTTTGTTTTATTATTTGACTACCTCCGTTGCCTAATTGCGTAATGTTTACCATGCCGGACCGCCACCCAGAAGGTCCCGGGTTCAAATCCTGATCGTGGCCTGGGTCTTGCGGATGTTTATCTATATAATATTATAATGTATTTGTTATAAAATATAGTATCGTTGAGTACTACTAAGTCTCGAACTTACTTTGGGGCTAGCTCAATCATCGGTGTGATTTGTCCCTATGAATTTATTTATTTATTATTAGATATTGTATAATGAAAAACATTTGACATAATTTCAAGGAACGAGAGACGAACCTCAAAGTCGAGGTTATATTATTATATTCTTCCCAACAGAGCTATCCGGAAAGTTTATTGCTGTGACGAATATTTTCATCTATCATCTGTGAATCCGCAATGTGGCAATGTGGTTTCCGATATTGTGCAGAGCGAACGTGTCGAACGCAGCGCTCTCGTGTTCTAGTTAAAAGTGCAAGTGCAGTGATCATCATTTTCGCGCGTCTACAGCTGTGTAGTGCGCGACACGATGACCCACTTAGGCATCGAATAACCAAAACAAACTATTGTTAAGGCGAAGCAATTTATTTAAATAATATTAAATGTTTGGGTAACTTTAAAAATGGGTAAAGATTCTCCATCTGCCGTAAAAGTCAAAACTGAGAATGAACACATTCTCTATAATTATTATAAAAATGAGAAAGCAGCAAGGGAAAACCTTGAATGTCAGGTGCGTCACCTGCAAGCTAAGCTTGAAAATATGCAGCAAGAACTTGAGAAACTGCAGAAAAACAAGGAACAGGTACAAACTCCTGCTTCTAGTGATAACGCCAATACCGCAAGTAACTCTTCAGAACGCGCTGAGTATTGCACGGACGAAGAGGAACTAGCTAAAGAAACTGGATGGGTACGTGCGAAAAATAGAAAGAAAAGGAAGCTGATTAACTCGCCATCGCCAACTCCGGACGTTAAAAATGATCAACAACCAAAGGTGAGCAAAAAATTACCTCCTCCTCCGCCAATAATCGTAGACGGAATTCAAGACTACCAAAAATTTTATGATTTTTTGGTAGAAGGTCTATTAGGTGACCCATTCAAAGTTAAGATGTTAAGTGGTGATAGCGTAAAAATTAACGCTGATAATGAGGAAGCATTTAGATTAATCAGTAGATGTCTCACTTCCAATAACTGTGCATGGCACTCTTATGAAAACAAGCAAGATCGCCCTATAAGAGTGATGGCAAAAAATCTGCACCATACATGTAAGCCAGAAAGAATAGTCGAAGAGCTGCTATTTAAAGGTTATAAAATTGAAAGTGCAGTAAATAAACTAAGATGGAAAAATAAAGAGCCATTGAATATGTTCATGCTCACTTTTAAAAATGATGAAGATTTGAATAAAATCTTCAACATTAAAAACATACTGGGATGTAAGGTTGAAATACACTCCCTAAAGACACCGAAGCTAATTCCTCAGTGTAAAAAATGCCAAGCATATGGTCATACGCAAAAGTATTGCTCGAAAGAACCACGATGTGTTAAATGTACTGGCAAGCATTTAACCATAAACTGCCAAAAGCCGGCACAAGAAAAACCAAAATGCATACACTGTGGTGAACCACATCCTGCAAACTATAGAGGGTGTGTAGTAGCCAAAGAATTGCAGAATTTTAAAAATAAAAATCTAAAGAAAAATTCACAGCCTCAACGGCAACCTATACCAAAAGCAAGCAAAACACACGGGACTACAACAGTGCCATGTCAAGAAGACAAAAGTAAGTCAGAAAGAATGTCTTACGCACAAATCACATCCAAAAATGTAACTAAAAAGGATGCGCAATTTAACGTCGACATAGGAGAAAAACTGAATAAAATGCTCGAACTTATGTCATCCTTTGACGAGCGGCTCAAAAAAATTGAAACTAGCTCTAAAGGAGCAATAAATAAACATAAACTATGAATAGTTTTCTCAAAATTATGGCCTGGAACTCCAATGGGCTACTTCAACACCAAAACGAATTACAAGTTGTTCTGGATACAGAAAAAATTGACGTGTGCTTGATTTCCGAATCACACATGACTAAGCAAACCTTCATTTATTTTAAAGGCTATAAAACATATCATGCCGTCCATCCCGATAATCGAGCGAGAGGAGGTTGTTCTATAATCGTGAAAGAAAATCTTTATCACTATCAAAACATCACTCATGAAGAACGAGAAATACAAGCTGTAGCGGTATGTATTAAAACTAAAAAGTATCCAATAACTGTATCAGCATTATATTGCCCGCCAAGACATTCAATACAAAAAGAATATTACTTAAGATTCTTACAACAACTTGGAAATAGGTTTATTCTCGGAGGTGATTTCAATGCCAAAAATACGTATTGGGGTTCCAGATTAACAACAACTAAAGGGCGAGAATTATTTAATGCCATAAAAGAAAGTAAATGTGACGTTTTATCTACTGGTAAGCCTACTTATTGGCCCACTGACCCACAAAAAATTCCGGACCTGATTGATTTTTTTATCTACAAAAATATTTACAGCTCTTGCCTGAGAATAAAAGAAGGGTTCGATATGAACTCAGATCACTCACAAATTACTCTAACCCTAAGCGAAAATCCTCTACATTTAGAGAGCATTCCAGCCTTAGTTAACAAAAAAACTGACTGGGCGAGTTTTCACATAAACTTAGAAAACAGAATTAATCTTAATGTACCGCTTCGTACTGCAGACCAATTAGATTCAGAAGATAATATAGAAGATATTCAACAGTCAGCGTGGCATAATACGCCAGATATCCAGTGGAAAACACAAGGAAATAGATATCCTAAAGATATTATGGATCTAATAGGCCAAAAAAGGAAACAAAGAAAAAAATGGCACCAAACTCGGTCTCCACTCGAAAAACAACTCCTCAATAATTTAACTAAAAAGCTGAGAAAATCCATCCACTCCTACAAGGATGAATGTCTCAAAACACATTTGGAAAAGCTTACGAATGACCGCAGTACTAACTACTCTCTTTGGAAAGCTACCAAAAAATTGAAAAGACCAGTTCTGCACATACCTCCCATAAGAGAAGAAAATGGAAAGTGGGCAATAAGTAATGAACAAAAAGCAAAAAGGTTTGCACAACATTTGGAAGCAATATTCCAACCTAACGAAGGTGTCGATGATTTAATGTGCCAAGATCCTGTGCAAGAAGAATCAGAAATAAAGTTTGTAACACCAAAAGAAGTTGCGAACGAAATAAAGAAAAACATCGATCCCAGAAAAGCACCAGGCTACGACCTCATAACGGGAGAAATATTGCAA
Source organism: Endotricha flammealis (assembly GCA_905163395.2). Taxonomy (NCBI): domain Eukaryota; kingdom Metazoa; phylum Arthropoda; class Insecta; order Lepidoptera; family Pyralidae; genus Endotricha; species Endotricha flammealis. The sequence goes on along the minus strand of LR990861.1, from coordinate 6,919,459 downwards.
CATCTTCCCCGTAAAGCCTTGGTCAAACTAACGAACCTTATTAATGCAGCGTTCAGGCTTCAGATAGTTCCTGCTATATGGAAAGTAGCGGAAGTAATTATGATTGCAAAACCGGGCAAACCACCTCACGAAACTACGTCATATAGGCCAATCTCGTTATTGCCAGTGATGTCTAAATTATTTGAAAAACTCTTGCTTAAAAGACTAAAGCCAATACTAGATGAAAAGGATTTAATACCACAGCATCAATTTGGCTTTAGGGAGAAACATTCAACTATAGACCAAGTGCATAGGATCACAAATGTAATAGAAAAAGCATTAGAGGAAAAGAAAGTATGCGCTACCGTATTCTTGGATGTAGCACAAGCTTTTGATAAAGTTTGGCACAAAGGTCTATTATATAAACTTAGGACGATGTTACCGAAACAGTTTACTGCAATACTGGAATCATATATCTCCAACAGAATGTTTAGGATCAGACAAGAGGAGGCTTATTCTGACCTAAAGGAAATAAAAGCTGGAGTACCACAGGGAAGTGTATTAGGTCCGGTCCTGTACTTATTATACACTTGTGATATTCCAGAACTAGAAAATAATATCATTGCAACCTTTGCCGATGATACTGCTATAATGGCAACCGGAAACTCACATGCAGAATCAGTAGAGAAAGTACAAGTTGCCATAACAAAAGTACATAATTGGACTAAAAAATGGCGAATTAAACTAAATGAGTCAAAATCAGTTCATATTGACTTCACGAACAAAAATCAGCACTACCATCCAGTGTTCCTAAATAACAAGCCAATTCCGTATTCTAATACAGCTAAGTACCTAGGCATGACTCTAGACGCTAAACTGCGCTGGAAAGCTCATGTCAAGAAAAAACGAGAAGAGTTAGAATTACGTTATAAAAACATGTATTGGCTGCTTGGGAGAAATTCTTACCTATCAATACATAATAAATTGCTTCTGTATAAACAAGTGCTCATGCCTGTGTGGACCTATGGCATACAGTTATGGGGCTGTACCAAACAGAGCAATAGACAGATTATTCAGCGTTTTCAGAATAAAGTACTCAGAGGCATCGCAAATGCACCCTGGTACTTCACAAATTATTGCCTCCATCGGGACCTTAAAGTGGAGTTTGTGGACAATGTTATACAAAAGTATGCAGAAGCTCATGATAATAGACTTCATCATCATGTGAATCTCGAAGCCGTCCAACTGCTCGATTCAACAGATTTAGTGAGAAGACTGAAAAGAATAAAACCTTTTGAGTTAGTGTAGTGATAAGTGAAATGAATAATATTAGTGTATTAACTTAAAACACAAGAACAGAGTGTTTCGCCTTAACAGACACTAAGAAAAGTCAATGGACATTATTCTTAGACTAAAACATTTTAGAAGTTTACGTTAAATTTAAATTACTTATTAGCCCATAAGCTAGATTGTAATATTTAAGTGTGCAAATCACGCTTCTATAAAAATAAAAAAATAAAATAAAAAAAAATGTGGTTATTTCAAAAAAATTCAAAATAGTTTATTTGGAATACATAACAAGGCTTACAATAACAAAGAACACGATGATATCTGTAGGAGTATTAAACTGTGACACAGATATCAACGCTATCTAATCCCTACTGAACTGATTTTATTCCATACACCAATATAAATTTGAGGAGTAAATAATATTATAATGACTTGACCTAAATTCGCAAAATCCTACTAATATTATAAAAGCGAAAGTTTGTCTGAATGTTTGTTACCTCTTCACGCTCAAATGGCTGAGCCAATTTCTATGATATTTGGTATGTAGATAGCTGATATCTTGGATTAACACATAGTGTATTTTTTTATCCCGTAAAGTACGCGGTTCCCTTAGGATTTGGTCAAAAAACTGATATAGATGGCGTTGCTGTGCATACAATTAAGCGCGGGTAACCGCCGGCAGCAGCATAGTAGTCTATATACCCCCTTAATCTTTCTATTGATCACGACGCAACATAACCCTCTGAATCCATCAAAAAATTGTTTGTCATAGCAAACAAGCACAAACTTAAGACATGATACTTTAATAATCCCTCTGTAAAATAACAATGTTATCGTGTTTTTTAGTCTGCTGAATAAAATACATAGAAACGATCAAATATACTCAAAAAATGTAATAGATGTTGCGAACGTCAATATAGTGAGACTGTGATTCTCCCCGAAGAAACATGCGATTGACAGACAAAATGAGGATGTATTCGACAGGTCCCCCCTCTAAATACACCCCTCACCTGCCGATGCCGTGAGATATTGAAAACCGAGCCGAGGGCTATTCGTTTGACCTTTTTTATTGGCAACATTTCACTCGTTCCGCATTGTGGAGGGCCTGACTGAAACGGGTTGCGATGTCAAATTGCTCTGATATTTTAGCTGGTACCTGAATAACCTTCATTTACATGCTCAAAGCTGATTTGGAGCATAATTTGCGGTGGCTTTTTCATACAACATAATGTCGTGCGTCGTGCCCATTCATCAATTTTTATAAAATTCAAAGAGATTTTTTTTTTTCATTTTTGACTACGTTTCATTTCATGGTTTGTTTTTAGATGACACTTCATCACATTTTATAAATGCTGTATGGGCTTGAGTAGAAACCGAAAATGCTTTAAAATGGCCCTTCGTTGCGAACAGGTGAAAATTGAAACCAAGTCTAAATCTATATACACACCAGAGTAATAATTTATCGATTTCAATTATTGGAGACAGTGATCCATAAGTGTGGTAATATCCTTAAAATAAAAAGTGTGTTATTTGGCCAGGATGTCATAAAAAGCGACTAATGGGATATTGGATTTGTGATTGTGTGGGCGATGGGAAAACCTATCATTACTTTTACAATTTTTCGTGTAAGCCACATTTTGTTAGATAAATGTCCAGACTCGGTCTCGCTTACTTCGACCACGGGGATTAAAGTGACGTTTCTCTTGCCATTTGATTATTATCAATTTCGAAACTCAGAGTGACTTCCAGTTTAAGAGTGTACATTCTGATGATAATTGTTACTCTCGAAAGAATATTGTGAATAGGAGAGCTTATAAAAAACTCTTCTAAGTATCTTGTCCCAAAAATGGAAATATTACTTACTTAGATATAAACCACACAATGTTCACACAACGAACGGTTTTTACACATAAGTATCTATTCAAATAATGAGATCCTTTGACAAGTAATCTTATTATGTATGTAACTGTGGAGCAATAATAAGGTATTTTCATGCCATGTCTTTTTAATATTTGGTTATAACTAAAGATACTCTACTACTAAAAAATTCGGTTTCGGCCAAAAGTCTCGGCTACAGTTCTTGTATCAAACCAAAATCGGCCGAAACTATCAGCCGTGCAGAACCTCTGTATACATATTTATCGCATTTCGGACGAGTTAACCATTATATACGTAAAAACTACGAGATATTTGAATAAATTATACCTAGAAATTGTAATATGTCTGAATCAGCGAGAGCAAAAGAATTGATTTAATGAGACTGTATTATAACCATGTAATAAATAATACAGTTCTCTTTGTAGTTTTGTACTCCGTACTGATATAAAACTTCTTACACTAGAAACGTGATGCTTGGCCGTTTTGCTACCGTTACGAAGATTTCAGAGGCATTCGTTCATCGTGTGTAAAATAAAACGGTCAAGCCACACGTTTTGACTAAAATGTATAGTATGTTAAGTTAGGCCTGGTAGAGTAAGGGCGCTTGTACTACTATAGAAATATATTCACATATAAAATACTCGCAACTTCGTTTGCGTATATCTCGCTTTCCTGTGGGAATTTTGAAAAATCCTTTCTTAGTACACTCCTAGACGTCGTAAGGAACCTACATTCTAAATTTGGAGTCTTTAGACCCAGAGCGGTTTGGTCTGTGCGTTGATATATGGGTAGTTAAATCAGACAGGACTTTAAATTTTATATATAGATGCATTTTATGACGGATAGTATACTTTTTTTTAGATAATCTAGTGGTTAAGATTCATAGTGACACTACATCTGATCTGATGCACCAAAAAGTCCAACTAAGTACCTACATCGAAAAAGAAGCCGCGTCTAAAAGTACCTAGCTAGTCTGAATAAGCCCTAAGACACATGTCGACCTCTTTAAAAGGAGTTAAAGGTACAGCAATCCCGGTCCACGACTCCCCTTGAATTTCAATTCTCTTTCCAATTTCTTTTTACGCAAGTGTTTTTGTTGCAATATAATAGATGTTAATACGGTTGTAATAGTCAGATTTTTAGTTGGTATAACCCTAAATAGATTTAGGAAGGCCATGCAGAAAGTATGGTTAGTAGGGGATAACCCGACGACACAGGCCAGTCGTCGCTTCCCTTAGGGCCGATTGTTTGATCAATAGTTAAGTACCTATACTAAAATTCGTAGCATTTTTTAACAAATAGTTAGTTTTTTCAACGAATTTTAACCATTAGTATACTTAACTACTGATCAAACAAGGTCTTAGTGGCGGAACATGCAGTAATGCATTTGCCTGATTCAAAACAAAAAGAAATAATGTATCAAGTAGGAAATAAAATACGTGTAACTTGTATAATTTGGATCAGTACTAAGTTAACAGCGCCTTGGAACATAGAAGCTGCGTCGTGCAGTAGCAAACTTATATCCAATAACTGTTTTACTTTAATCGCAAGAAGGCTCTTTTATGGGCAAAGTTTGTCAGTGTTACTACACCGCTTATTGCCATTAGACATAACAGTGTTACAATTTTACATTTCTAGACAGACACATTGTTTATTCTTGTCTTTTCGTAAAGACAATAGTTATAGAATTTAGGGCGTTATTGTTAATAATAAAATTACTTACTAGTAAAATACTAGCAACTTCGTTTGCGTATATCTCGCTTTCCCGTGGGAATTTTGAAAAATCCTTTCTTAGTACCCCTTAGACGTCGTCGTAAGAAACCTATATTCCAAATTTGGAATCTCTAGACCCAGCGGTTTGGGCTGTGCGATGATATATAATTAAGTCAGTGGACTTAGAATTTTATATATATAGATAAGGTGTTATGTATTAGAAATAATAAATAAAGAATATGTACGTTAAATTATTATTAAATTAGTTTTTTTTAAATTTTTTTTATTTTACGCCACGCATGGGCATGGGCATTGTCTTTCCCTTATGAATAATATACATAATTTAATAATAAATAGTTTCTGTAAACTACATGCTAAAACAGTACGAGTATTAACAGAGTAGTAGAGCATAGCTTTTACTATGATCTGGTAGTGGCTCGTATATGGACATGCTGGACTGACCTACAAAATATCGACGTGAAGTAGCGGTGAAACTCGTATGCCTCTGTGTTACGTACCATAAGACGTGAGAAAGCACATCCTTTTCATCCGTTCATAAAAACGCATCCAAGACTCTTAGGCCCGGTTTCCTCCAAAGCGGAGAAGAGAAAAGATGTCTAATTTTTTTAAACAAACTTGTGCCGCACGCAAGCAAGCAGGCGCCGCCGCCCCGCCGAGCGGAGTTTTGTATAGAAAAATTAGACATCTCTCCTCTCCGCTTTGGTGGAAACCGGGCCTTACAATACTACTACCTGCTAGCTCGATTTGTCTGTGTGATTGTCCTCCTCTGACATAAAAAAAAGATTTTTATTTCATTATTTGGTATTCGGACGACGGGTTACTACGCATGTTGTAAAATATCTACTAAATAGAAGTAAGTGTAAAGTGTTAGCAGCAGCTGGCTGAAGAAAGCATATTACCACGGAGAGAGCTCGCGGTGCACTCGCGAACTTGTCCTCAAAGGATATTACTTTAATCGCGAAAGCCACTGTTATGGTCAAAGTTTCACAACGTTGCCACAACGGCCGCTTATTGCTACAGTTGTATTCGAATTGCACCCCGTTATGTCTAATGTGATTCTATCTGTTCTTATTAAGAAATATAAACCAGGTTATACACGTTTTAATTGTTCTGGTAATGAAAGTTCACCTTGTAATGCTGCTGTTAGCTGTTAGCTTAGCAAATTGGCGAATCCTAATTGATACTCGCTCATATAAGTTTGCGTGCATGTATATCGAGAGTATTTTTTTTAAAAAAACGTCTTCCATCCTCCAGTTATTCCATTACACCTCCTGAAATTTTTCACAGGAGTTCCCTTCAAGACGTAGCAGGTCATCTTCCCTAAGTCTAAGGTTTAAACTTGGCGATAATCAGTGTGTGTGATGATGAAAAGTCAAAACCACAGTGCCTTTTAGATAATAAAATTTAGGTTTGTTTTACTTAGAACCCTGTCATACACAGGTTCTAGTAGGCACTGTTTTGACAAATAGTTTTATGTGTATATGAGACAAATAGCTAATTATACTCTGAAACCTTAAATAAATTCGTCGGAGCGATAGAAATGTCTTCATTTATTCTGAAGTTATATCACAGGCTGTATTTATTACAGCCGCTCGAGTAAGCGGAAGTAAGCTCTTCAGAACGAAGTAGTTTTAAACGGCACTTGCCGTAGTTACTGTTATTTATAGCGCACTCGAAACGAAATATAACAAATACTATTGGAATTCTATACAAATATAATATTTGTACCAATATGATCACCTATAAAATGCAGACCTTCTACGACATATACTTACATGATAAAACTTAAACTAATTTCGATAATACATAAAAGTCTACTTATTTACTTTCATTTTGACCGGCACCGGCTCAGGGACTTCGCCGATGTCTCTGTGGTCCATGGTTGGCGGTGATTACTTAACGTCAGGTGACCCTCGACCGTTCGTTTGCCAACCTCTTACATAAAATAGAGAAATTCAACTAAATGTGAAAATCGCATAAGAATCTCTTTATTTTATTGATAACGAGCTGTTACCCGCGACTTCGTCCGCGTGAAATGTTAAAATAAGGATATCTCCTTGTCCTGACATGCGATTTAAATGAAACAAAGCCTATTATTCTCCTCCATCCCGAGCTCTATCTTCTTGTGAAAACAGCATTAAAATCCGTTCAGTAACTTAGAAGATGTACGCGTTTAAACAGACAGACAGACAAAAAAATAAAATTAAAAATTTTTTTGCTTTTATTACCTTACTCTAATTGTTCCCTCTCCATTTTTGCCAAATATGTCCAATGTACAGACATATCGGGGTCTACTGTTTTATTATATGTATAGATTATATGTATAGAATAAAAGAGAAAAATAATAAAACAGCGAACTGGTTGGTCTTAAAAAAAATATAAAGAACAAAGCAGTGTTACCATATTGAGAAATAAAACGCATTACAAAAGTTTACACATATATTATACATGGCGAATCGCGCTGGACGCCAATGTTCAGTTTGCTGGAAACTTCCTCGTGAAAGTTGGAACGCTGTTTTATACATTTTTATTGTATCTATTCGAACAAAATGCATTTTACTGCATTCATCTATTATCCTCATTTTACAAAACGCGCTGAAACTAAATTTTAACAAGTCTAGCTTCTAATTAAAGTCAACACTCTCGTGTCAGTACTATTAATTATACTGTGCTCGTGTGCAAGAATGTACAAAACTTAACAAACTTGCTTAAACCTCAAAAACATAGCTTTGTGTTTAAGCAAAGTCGCGTGTTCTGCCTAAGATAAAAGGATTTAAGTAGTTGGATAAATATTTAAAGTAAGCCGCAGTGGCTTCTCTATAAACTGAGGTAACAAAATGTTTACCAGTCAAATATTTGTACGTTATCTCAGTTGACGAAAAAGTAAACCATAGTAGTGTTTGTGAAGGCTTCTGGGCCTGATTCGTGGCAGTTAATTGGCTACATTACTCAAGTGCCGAGTTGCTCGCTTCGACAGAATACCGACCAGCGAGCTTTGTCCGCTGCCCGCCCGCCCTGGTTGCTCACCCTTATTAGTTTAATAGTCCTGATTTCCACATTTTTACTAATTAATATAAATCTCTCTAATATTTTTGTACTAACACAAGTTTATTGTTTAAATATACATGTTAAATAAAAGGGAGTATATGGTAATATTCTATTAATTTAAATACGTATTTAAATATTTTTTTATAAGTAAATTATACGAAAAATATTACGAATAATTTCACTAGTTTCAGAGATGTTTAACAAAATTTATCATCCATAAAATAGGATAGGACATAGGACCCTATCTATCTACTATGTGTGCCATCTAGTGAAGAAGTTTCGAATATTCCTTATGAAACAGTATCGATTATACGTTGCAGTTGGGGTTGCTAAAGCTGAGTTATTAAAAGTAGAACCCAAAATTAAAACTAGATGGAGCCACTGAAAGATTTGACCTTTCGTATAAGAAATTTTGAATAAAATAATCCAACTATTTTTTTTCCATACAAACTTTGAACTCTCATTTGATATTGAATTTGTTAATTTCCGAAAATCATTTCTTAGTGGATACATACCCTTTATAATAAACACACTCCAAATTTCACGTTTCCACGGCTGTGGGTGCGTCTTAGCGTTTCGACTTGTTGTCTGTGTGACTGTGGCTAGGTATATATATAAGATCAACAGTAAACTAATTGTTATAAACAGAAAGATAATTTCACCACCACAGACTTTCTTTGGGTAGAGTGAAACGGCCTTATTAGTAAAGAAAGATTAGATCAGCCACGTCTTATAATCCGTTTTGTCACTGACATTCTTTATCAGAATTATATAAGCTATCCGATTTATGTTTCGATTTATTTTTCTTATTATTATGGGGTAAGAAAACAAGTACTAAAGTCAATATTCTTTTATTTAAAAAAAGACCATTTCAACATTCGACTAACAGATCACTTTCTCCATTGAACCAAACACAACCCCTCAATTTCTAAAATAGACATCACAGATAAAATATAGACACACAAAATATAATTTTGCCACTAATCATTAATATATCGGTTGCCTATCAAACGCTGTTTAGCTTTACATAGTGTGGATACATAAAAAAACGCAGTCTATATTCTAGGCGAAGATTCATGCATTCTATTCAGGCAACAATACATGGGCTTAAAATTAATTATATTTATACATGAAAATAATTTTAAAGAAAATATATTTTTGTAAAAGACAATCAGATCTGATTAAAGAAATCTGAAAATACAATCTAAAAATAAATATTAAATTATCAAATATTATCATAGGCCTAACATTTTGTGCTCGTTACCCGATTTTAATAAAGACTTAAAGCTAAGCCAATAACTATTATGTGGCTAGGCATATAAGCACAGATGAAAAATAATTAGAATGAAGATAGTTAATAACATGATATTACATTAAATCATTAAAACTTCGATATATTCAGAATCTATGTACTGTCATAATTATTATCCCACGAATCTTGATTAACCACATATATTGTTATAAACATTAATACTATATTTACATAAAAATCGGCGACCACCTACGATCTAGTAGAACAAGCATAATAATACATACATTTTCCTTTATTTTAATTTTGTTTTTTAAATGGTGGATTGTTAGCTTATAGAGTAGTTTAATAAAACAGTATGATTGTCTAGTGAAAGTAAGTTTCTGTGAAGGACTCCTGACAAATATACGACTTGACTTTGACTTTAAAATGTGTACGACAGTAGGTACGTAGAATCTAACGTGAGTCAGTAAATTTTTGGCATACTTGTTAAGCTTCGGATTTATCCGAAAAAGTGATAAAATAAAGTTGTCAGCGTTTTAGTTCTACTAGTCTGGCCGCCATTTTGTTAATACATATAATATATATGTAAGTACAATAATTTCAATAATATATAAAAGCACGGACGCGGAGCACGAATAATTTTGTGCGTTGACTTATGATTACCTGTCTCTGTCCCGCGTGATTATATACCGTCCTACTTGCTTATATGCAATGCAATGACCCAGAGGTCAATGCGCTTGTGCAAGCGTGACACTTCGTGGTCTTCTACGAGGGCGACAAGGATAGATAATAACAGGTCATTGAGCGAATTTATTTGTGTTCCGTGTGCGTACTTTACCTACATTCACTTTTCCATTTCTTTTTATTCTTAAACATATAACAATTGAAACTATTGATAATATACATACTACAATGCTTTTTACATTGAGAATAGTTATCATGTGAACAATTCAGAAGTGTGACTTCATGGCCGAAAAGCATGTTGATATGTGTCCATACAATTAAAGATTTCGTCCTCAAACTAGCGAATTAAGAAAGAAACAAAAAAATTACAATTAGTTTAACAAGATTGTTTAATAAACTTTTTAGTTACCGTGATGTGATAGACGAAATCTTTACATTCACATCTTCCAAGTCTTTTCAAACTTTCTTCAATATCATGCTTATGATAGGTCTTTATTAACATTGCACTTTTTATCTATGTCCCTTTCCGAATTCTATAATCAGAAAAAAGAACAAAGATATTACGAGAATATAGATTATAACAATATTATTTATCAAAGTCACATGTAAAACAAGAGACTAAGATATATAACTACCTAAAAAACGTAACCATTAGCCGTGTCCACACAGACGGAGCACGGCTCGCGAGCCGAATGCTCGGTGTATGTGGGTGGAGTTGTGGACGTACCTCGGAGCCACTTTCGAGAATCGACAATATTTGGCTCATGGTCGAGCAGCTCTTGGCCGAAGCAACGAGCATTCGGCTCACGAGCCGTGCTCGGTCTGTGTGGACACGGCTATTTGACATCTATTATTTTCATCGCTACCTAAGTTTTTAATATTCTTTGTATAAAATGGTTATGTTATAAAAATAATAGGACATAAAACATAACATCAAGATAGACGAAACACAGTTAATTTTTAGTTCCTTTTTATACTATTTTTTATTTTATTGAAACTTTTGATATCCACGTGACGTAGTATTATTTGACAGATATGTACGTACTATTTAGTGCATAAAATAAAAGTGATGGGCACACCGAAAGCGAAGCGGAGCGCAACTAAATATGTTTAGCTTTGCTCCGTTTACTTTCATAATATCGCACATAGTTCGCGGTGTAAACTATATGAGAAAATGCGAAACGAACCTTAACGAACTTGGACGAAGTATGGTGTGCCTGAGCTCAAGTGATAAGTGTATTATATGATCATGTAATAGCAATGTGTGTAATGAGCTAAATGTGATTGGAGGTAGCTAAACAACATTTAATAGCACAAGTACTTATACGAATGTGCATACTTATTTTTACGATTACGTACATTATTTACAGATCGCTTACACAGTCTATTTTTACGAGTTTAAATTTTAATTAAACAATAATATGACACGATTTAGAACGTTCATTCTAACATGGTACTAGGTCAAATATAATTTCTTTAATATAGGTCATTTAAATGACCTGATGTTTTTATTGAGCAACAATAACTTTTAAAATGTACGGTGAGGTTTATCTATATCTGTTTATATCGTCGCAGAATATTTTCCAAAATAAGCGTGAAGCGAAGCCAAACTAAATTTAGTTTGGCTTCACATCGCTACCAGTGTGCCTGCGCTTTAATAAAAATAAACGAATTTTAATGCCATTTTGTTTTTTCTTTGATAAGGGATTTTTTTTTCTTCTAAATAACCTGTTGTACTAGCAATGTTATTATGTACCAGTATTTTTGTACCTAAAAATTATTACTAATTTATAAACTATTATGATGATTATTATGACATAGTAACTATGTTAATTGGCAAATGACCAATAATAATTTGCAATTGTGAATAGCAGCCGACATTTCCGAATGTTATTAATACTGATATTGTTGACGAAACTTTGAGCAAATTATTGGTACTAATTAACAATATGAAATGGCACAATGTCTTATATTAAAATTTCACATCGAGCGTACATTTTATCGTCTTTTAGTAAAAAAAAATCTAAGACCCTTATTTTATGTATCTCAAATGTTAAAAATATACTTATCTTACATTTTATGTACCAGCTTAAATAATTATACAGATTGACCAGAAAATTTACTTATTCCTTATAAGTTATTTAATACTGGAGGACATTGCAAATATTAGTCCCAATATTGGAAACTGACCTTTACTTTTCTGAACATTATTTTTGATCTCCTGTCGATGCGAATCTCTAATACAATCTCTTTTAAGGAATAGGTCCGTTTACCGGTCACCCTGTATAGTTCTTTCATGTCTTAAAAATCCTTTTAGATAAAGGATATTACATTTTTAGGCTATGTTCACAACATTGTACACATCACTGTGCTTGTATGAGCGTCCACATTAGGTACTGCATTGTGATTGTGCTGCGTGGGTAAAAAGCCCGCGGTGGCGCGCGGTCATAAACTTACTGATGTAGGCAGAAGATAAACACTAGTTTGATTTTGTATCGCGCAGTATATGAACATAGCCTTATTTAAACAAATGCACCACTTATTTAGAATTAATTATTTAGTTAACTTTTCAAGTGTCTATACATGTTATACGATTAACAAAAGATATAGTAATACCAGTTCTAATGGTCCTCATTAATTTTAATGGAATATCGGTTGATGCAGATGAATATTCGATTGGGGCAATATTACATGCTCATTATCAGGATATTATTATCAAAAGTATAAAATAATTATGTCATAAAATACATTTATATATGGTCAAATTATTTTACGTAACAACATCTACTTCGAGCATATCAGCCAACTGCCAAAAGCTTTTACCATTCTGTTAATTTTATCTTAATTTTATAGTAAATTATACGCAATAATTTGGAATTAATATTATCGTGAGTGATTTATTTTTTTGTATTTGGTCAATCTGTTGTGATATGAATATAAATCCGTATCAAATTAGATGCTATAAATTTAATAGATAAGATTTAATAGCGGTTGCAATTTTTCTATAGAGCAGTAGTAAATTTTTGGAATTTTGGGCATTTTCTAATTCAGCTCTGACCCAAATTGGTTAATATTTTACAATAATGTAATGGTTTTCATATCTTCAAAACCCATTTACGATGTATGTAATATCCGCGCCACAAGAGATGAGACTTGACGAGTACGTGATTTGACTTGCGCATTGCACAGTAGACGATTTGTACTAAAATGGTAAATGAATCTAGTCTACTGCGTAAGTCAAATCACTTACTCGTCAGGTCTCATCTCTCGTGGTGCGGATTGTAGCTGCGTTTTATTAAAGGTTTACACAGAGATAAATCAATCAATAACCTACAATACTAGTTGGAAAACCAGTCACCCTTATCGGAACCACCCACATGTTGGAAGATTTAGATTTTATTCCACATGCTGTTCAAGTCCCCTGAAAATCATTACAGCGCCTGGCCACTTACAAAAGGGGTTTTAGAGGACATTAAATTGACAGCGAGTAGAATTTATTCTTTCCTTAAAACCAAACATTTTTAAACCCTATGTTTAAAACTAATCCAACTTATAAAATTATTATGCAACTTATATCTTAAATGCGTTGTCTCCCCTAACTCTTAAATTTCTTATTGTTTGGATAAGTTAACGTAAAATGAACTTTCCTTAGCGTCGAACTTATGTTTCAGACAAGAAACGTACCCATAGGGACTGAATTTTTAGTCGACAGGTTTCTTGTAAATGAAACTGGAACTTTACTATTGTCGAGTCAACAACGGGGACATTTTATTGCAATGAAATAGTAAAGTTAGGTCTTCTATATACGTTAACGCAACATCCAACTCCATTGTTAAAGTTAATCGTAAACTGAGAGACTCAAGTATATCGACTAGAAGGCAATACATCCACAAACCAAGTCGCGAAGTCACGGATTTATAGGTAAAACTGGATTCTACAATCAGTAATACCTTACTTGTAAATGTATCTTCCTCTCTCTTTCTAATTAGTAATCACGTAGTAAATTAGAATGAGATAGGGGAAAACTTCACTCTCGCTCATAGAGAGAACGACGGGCGCCGAGATTATTTCAGTCATATTTCTATGCTTCAAGTCAATATACTGAGTGTTGTATCTAGTTAATCCGATTTGCAGGCGTATTTTTTAAAAATTCTGGCGATGCGACGCGCGTATTATTACGAACTCACGCGAAAAGATTCAGGCTAATTCCTCATTTCCAGACAAGGTCTGACTAAGCTGCGTTGTCCCGTGTATTTATTTCATGTACTTTTATTTGTTAGTTATCGGCTTCTTGGAGAGCGGGTCCCATTTCTTATACAAGCCTTCGTTTTTAAATGTTTAAAATCTCAATGAGATTAGGGTTAAATTAAGTAGGACAATTTCTGGAAAGAATCTTCTGTTTTTCTATGACTCTTTGGAGGAGTTCTTCGGACCAACGGTGCGCAGTCCGGTCCACCGTTGAAGGAACGGTGAGGCAATTCAGTCCGCCGTATTCGCAAGCAATCTGTAATGATAACAAGCTTTGGTTAACTCCTGCTTATTTTTTATTTACACAGCTCAAAAGTCCAGATAGTAGCTAAATTAGACTACAATTCAGTTACATGAGAACTTAAAATTACACTTATTCTAAAGACAACAACAATAAAATGGTTTTTTTTATTTATAAATTATAATAATTTTACCCTGTAATGATGGAGTAATGCTCGATCTTGAGGCACCCCAGCGGAGGTTGCTCCTGGAGCATGTTCCCATATGAAATGGTTGCCCAGTTCGACCACGTCGCGCGGCCGCAGAGCGTATTTGCTGCGATTCTTGAGCGCGTGCGGCGTCGCCCAACGCCGCGTTTTGCGCGCCGTCACTAGATGCGAGTTTGTAGATTCAGCATCATCCTGTATTTTAAAATATGTACTTTTGTACCTGTACTTGACTTATAAAATGTAAATGAGCATAAGCGATATTATACTCTATTGATAGTGGCAAAGAACAGCTTTATAGAATACTAACGCCCCGCTCCATCATCCCACGGGTCTTTGTAAGGATACCCGCGGATAGTGTAGCTTCCAAAGAAAGAATCGTTCCAGCAATTTTGATTTAATTCATTACAAAAAAATTAAAAATATTTCCTCTTTTTTTTTTTTTTTTTTTTTAATTTATTTAGGTTAACAAACAGTTAGCACAATGTGTATTACAAAACATTTGAAAAGGTATCTAATATTAGGTCATTGTGCCACCAACACCGTTAACCACAGAATACTAGAAGATAATGAGTAGTGGTAGTGGCAGTATGATTTACAGTTGATATAATATATATATACTTATTTAAACTATAGTACATTAAAGGTTAAACCGAGTTATGTTAACTAAAGCGATTTTACAATATTGCAGATGTTCCTTTTAAACAAACCAACGCGTGTAGCCATCATATCTATGGAATTAAAACAATTATTAAATGAAATAACTATTCGATAAATTGGTGATCGTTTACCTGCATTAGTGCGACAGAGAGAGGTCGCGAACAAACGAACAATGTTACGGCAATGTGCTCTGTAAGGAACAGCGTAATAGAGTTGATCATTAAGTTGAATGCAGTCAAATCTGTGGTGGCAGAGGTTGTATAGAAATAGCGAATCGAGGACTAGGCGTCTATTTTTAAGTGTTAGAAGATTATACTTTTTTAACAATAGGTCATAAGGCAAACGTCTGAAATAACACCTATAGTGCATGCTACGTAGAAATTTCTTCTGGACAGCTTCAATTTGGTCTACATATTTGGCATAATAGGGGCTCCATACAGGTACAGCATACTCAAGCTGTGAACGGATAAGGGACTTATATAAGTGAAGAAAAGTTGAGGGTTGTCTAAAGTGTATACTAGAACGCATAACAAATCCAAACATCTTAAAGGCTTTGTTAGTGATGTAGTCTATGTGAGTACTTAGATGTAATTGCCTGTCGAGAATAACTCCTAGATCCCTTATTTGCTCAACATTATCTAGTTGCTTACCACACAAAGTATATGGAAATTGGCTTATAGCTCTTTTTTTAGAAAAACTGATGGTTTTGCATTTATTTACGCTAAGGTTTAATTTATTCTGAATGCAATACGCAGAAAAGGTGTCCAAGTCTTGTTGAAATTTTAAATGATCCTCGTAGCAAGCAATTTTGTGAAATATTTTTAAGTCATCTGCGTATAATAAAAAATTACAATGTTTAAAACAATGCTGAACGTCATTTATGAAGAGTATAAATAGTAAGGGACCAAGGATCGAGCCCTGGGGAACCCCTGAGCTGACAGAGACATAGTCTGATTCAAAGCCATTAATTACTACTTTTTGTGTGCGATTGGAAATATATGATTTAAACCATCGCCACAAGTCTCCGCGTATTCCGTTAAATGCAAGCTTCTGTAAAAGTAGTTTGTGATCCACTCTGTCGAAAGCTTTTCGAAAGTCTGTGTAAACCGTGTCAGTTTGTCCATTTTCATCTAAAGTTTCGAACAAATATGTTGTGAAAGAAATAAGGTTTGTATTAGTAGAACGACGTTGGACGAAGCCGTGCTGTTGTTCAATAATAACATTATGTAAGACCGGGTAAATTATATTGTGTATAATTCTTTCGAAAAGCTTCGACAGAACGGACAAGATCGAGATAGGGCGATAGTTCTCCACTCTTTCCTTGGGCCCTTCCTTGTGAACGGGCACTATTCGAGCAGTTTTCCAAATTAATGGGAATACTCCTTCAGATAAACAAAGATTATATAAGTAATGCAATGGATACGAAATCGACAGGGCAGTAGATTTAAAGAAGATAGGGGGAATATTATCCACACCGGGACCTTTTGAAGTATCAAGAGCCCGTAATTCCTTGATAATAGCTTCTTTGGTGATATATACATTACAGACATTTATATCACAATTAGGTGTCACATCAGGTATATTGTCCACGTCATAATTAGCATCCACGTCAGATGGTTCAAATACGGAGTGAAAGAAGGTCGAGAAAAGATTACACACACCTTTCGGATCGTTGGCTGTGGTGTTAAGATAAGAGATACTACTAGTTATGTTGGTGTTATTTTTCTTTTTATTATGTATATATGTCCAAAAAAATTTTACATTATGTTGTATTCCATCCTCTAAAGACTTAAGATATAAATTATAACATTCTCTACTCAAAACTTTAAATCTCTTTCTGTACATGCTAAAGATGTCGTAATCGCATTTGTTTTCATACTTTTTCCACCTAACCCATGCTTGCTTTTTATTCTTAAAAATGTGTATCAAAGAAGGAGAGAACCATTCGGGAAAATTAGACTTTTTTACTATTCTTGTTGGTACATATTCTTTTATAATGGAGTAAATGCTTTCATAAAAAGCCGCCACAGCGTCTTCCGCACCTCTCTGACGTAAAATGGTTTCCCAGTCCGTACTAAATATTTTCTCGTTAATTTTCTCGTAATCAGCTTTTTTGTAATTACACTGGAAAATCGGATTGCTACGAATCGGTTGTGTCACTTGGTGTACTGGTATCAATGCGCAGAGCGGCGGGTGGTGACTGTCAACAGGCACAAGTGGATTAGAGGGAGCAGACACTTTACAATCATGAATGTTAGTTAGGAACAAGTCTAAAATTCGATTACGTTTATTTTTAAATATATTTATTTGTTGGCAGTTTAATAATGAAATGAAATTAATTAAAGACTTGTTAGGCTGAGGATAGTTACTACGAATAATTGGTTCCATATGTGTCTGACGAGATGTCCACTCCATCGAAGGTAAATTAAAGTCTCCAACAATCAAAAAATCGTTCACATAGTATGTTAAGTGAAGGATATTCGTCAAGTAATCAAAGTGGCGTGCGTAATCGTCCGAATTTAAATTAGGTGGAATATAAGTAGCACTAATAACGCAACAATAGTCGCGCATTCTTATCTGAAGGAGTACGTGGTCTACAAGCGGCGAGGGGCGAGGGGGCGCGGCGGCCGCACCGGGCGCGCAGGCTGGCAGCGTCAGCGCGGTCGCTCCCAGCTCTCGACGCGCGGCCACCAGCACTCCGCCGCCGTCCCGCCGCCCCGAGCCCGCGCGGTCCCTATCACACCTATACACTGTATACCTTGAGTCGATGTATTCACTGTCAAAAATGTCATTATGAAGCCATGTCTCCGTTAAAATGATTATATCATAATTATGTAATAAAATGTTCATATATATAGTATGCATCTTAGTGCGTAGGCCCCTACAATTTTGGTAATATATAGATAATATTTGTTTATTCATAATAGTCGTTTATAAGATAATTATATATTACCAAAAGTATTGGGGGAAATAGTGCCGTTTTTGACAACAATGTGATAGTAGAAATTCGCCTGTTAAGTATACTAATGTTAGATGAATAACAATTGAGACAGCTGCCATATTCCGGTTGTATTATATATTGTGCATGCATGACAACAAATAATAATAGACTGAGAGTTATAAGGCCAATGTTTCGCCGCCCGTTAGTTGAGACTGCATTCAACATAATAGTACCCGCGCAATAAATATTAATAGTGTTGTTTACGCTTATTAAACAGAACAAGTTGCATGCTAATGCAATAAATATCGCAAATAACATTATATATGTGTTATTTCTAGCAAAAAACGGAATCTTATAAAGTTTATGTAATATCAAAATAAGATTATGCTTAAGTAGACTGTATGATAATAAAAAGTGTAGATAATTACTACGTCCGTTGTATGTTTTGATGACCACTTCACTTGATTTTGTCGACATCCTGCAGTGTGCGAATATAAAAGCTAGGCGACATGTCAGTCTTACGAACCAGTATCGAGCCATGTTTGACCCAGACGTATTTATAGCCTTGGAGTTTCGCGGCTTCCCTGCATCTTCGAAATAACAACTTATTGCCAAGCGTTAGGTGTTCGTTAACATATATTATGTGCGGAGCACCCGCTATAGATAATTTTGTCGAGTCAATACCTCGCTTTCCTCGACACGCAGCGATGACACTGTCCCGTTGGCGTTTGCTGGCGAACTTCACGATAACGTTTTTGGGTCGGGCATTCTTTGGATCTGCATGGAGTACTCTGTGCACAGACACTACGTCGGACTCCCGTATGGGGCAATTAATTTCATTTCCCAGGCATTCTAATATGTGCATAAGATTCTCACCTCGTTTCTCAGGCATATTGCAAATCTCCAGGTTATTCTGCCTGGCTTGCTGCTCCATGACGGCAACCTTATTTTCAAGAGTCTGTATGTGTTCACTAGACTCGCAGCAGCGAGCATCCCTGTCCTCAACAAGTTTTAGTCTGCCCTCGAATGCGTCCTGCCTATCCAGAGAGAAAGTTTGAGACTTCTCAATCTCCTTGATACGTTGATCAGTTTCGACCAGTGATTTTCGAAGGCTGGCATTATCCTCAGCCAATTTCTGCAGTCTCGAGTCTATCACCGTCAGTCCTGCATTTATCTTAGACAGCTCGGTTGTTAAGGTGTTATTAACTGTATTCATCACACATTGAGTTAATTTTTCATTAAATACAAGAAACTGTCGCTCAAACTTCTCCTCTAACTTTACGAAAAGGTCATCATCACCATCGTCGCCGCTTCTGTCACGTTTAAGTTGCTTTCGTTTACGTAAGTTTATGTTTTGAATTAAGCAATTATCCAGATCTAATGATGTTGATAGATCTGGATTCGATGAGAACCGATTTGGCGGTGTACGTTGCATAGTGAAATGAATATTATAATGCAAATTTTAATGTAACTAAGTTAAAAAAATGCAAAACCGATATATCCAGGCGGTAAATTGTCACTGCAATTTTCACACTTAAGCCACTGACAGTAAGGTCCAATCTAAATTGTAATGCGTAGAATTTATTTAAACGTCCGTAACACCACCACTCACAATAGATGTCAAATGTTGAATTTGAATTTTAAACTCTTTATAATATTAGTACGATAACATAAAATTTTATCTACACATAAAACATTTTTCAAATATTTTTCTTTCCATTTGACATGGCTAAATGCGTCATATTAGGACTTTGGCAACTAATTATTTTTTTAACATCATTTATCTCTACAGGCAAAGTTCATCCGTATCTTTTTTGCTTTGAATGGTTTGTTAAGTTGTTATTGCTCAATTATGCAAATCAAATCTCGTCTCAATTTTTTTGCCAAATACGTATGAACTTCGCATGGATACAGATGAACAGAGCAATTATTCATAAAAAATATATTCTTACCTCCCACCGTAAGTAAAAGAATGCATTTCTAAAAAGGAATGATGATGGCGCTTTTGACGGCGGTGTGAATGAAGCCCGTAGAGCCGTCAGTAGAGCCGGCAGCGTCCTCTCTCTCCGCGGCACTACCACTTCGTCCACATCTATGACTAACAGCCATCCTGCAGTCATCATCGACCGATAAAGGCAGTCGTTGAAGGCTGCGAATAAACCTTCTGTCCTGTAAAATAATACGTGTATATCAAAAGACAAACAAGCAAGCGAGGACTGTAAACACAGGGACTAATAATGTCATAGAACATAATGAAGGGTGAACTCTTCAAGTTTGGACGATTAATTTCTAAACTAATAACAAAGAACACAAAATTGCACGCAAGTTAGATACTCTTGCGACTCTTGCAGGACAGTTCCTGCGAGGTGTCGCACAAGCGATTAATGAAATGTCTAAACGGTTCAGTTCCGTTTATTTCTTGCATTCACAGCAGCTGTTCGAAATAAACCTTTATGCAAGACTACCGCGAGAACTTGTAGGTTTCTTGCGGGGCCTAATTCAAAGAGAAGAGATTCAATATCTTACCTTATTTCAATTTTGGACACGATGGGCAATTTCCATGGCAACAGGGTGACGATACCCTGCTTCCGATAGTGGTCGAGGCGGCATCCAACTGGCGCACTCAATGATTCATTGTACATGTAGAAGTGACTGGCTCCCAGCAAGCGATTCAGCTCGATCCATTCGACTAACCAATCACTCTTGGAGTATGAGTAATGGAAAGGCTTCACGCAGACGTGCAGGTTTTCCTTGAAATAAATATTTAATAGTAGTTATGAAATGATAATACAATCACAAATTCTATAATTAGTCAGAATGGTCTGAAGCTTTACTCTTGAAAATAACTCCGATTGTTACGTTTAACTAAATACTAAACTAAATGAAATCGGATTGTACCCTAACTAAGTTTATTTTAAGAGTACAAATTAGCATTTGCCAATAATTTTAAATTGAAATTATACGGAATTGAAATTGCTATAAAATTCAAGAGTAAGATAGCTAAATTTCTGTGAGTCACTCACAAGACTACAGTGTTGATATGGTCTATTGATCACAATATTCGCTTAGTGCCAAATGTTCATACACGCAAAACGAATTGGTTGTACTAATAAAATAGTATAGCATAATATAAAATGAATTGCACAACATTCGTCATAAATATGTCTATTTGTACGAAACGTAACTGTTACGCCCTCAAAGTGCTCGTAAAACGAATGCCCTGAACTTCTCACTCGGAAAAATTAGGGCGGCGGCAGCAGGAGCTTTATTATCGTATGTTTGTGGGGTGCGTACGCCGAAATAAGAACGAGGTCTAGCGATAAAGAAGCAGCCAAGAAATTACGGACTTAATTTTCACCAGTGCGAAGAATTAGTAAGAATATAGACACCATTCTCAATATTTTTTTAGTATTTAGATAGGGTGCACTAATTAACACGACAATGTAGATAATATAAAATTTCTGTGATGTAGATAGCAAAACGTCAATAACGATAATCGTCCAGTGGTTTAGTAGATATACCTACATATAAAAACTTACAAAAAAAAACCTTTTTAAAATGTCCACCCAAAACACGTTTCGAACTTACTTTGTACACAGATTACTTAACTAGTTATTTCTTTGGGGCTTTAGCTCAATCTGTGTGATTTGTCCTTATAAATTTTTATTTATTTACGGTATTAAGTTAAATTAAATTAAAATAACAGTTATGTCGTTAAGTTAAAAAACTTGTTTGTGTTATAGGTACCAGACTCAAGACAAACACAAGTAGTGAAGACTTAGCAATAAAAAACAAAAAAAACTGATGGATAACACGATTTTCACACTATAATGATAGTATATTGATAAACAATTTTCTTTTACTTATAAAGAAAATTGTACGGTACTTGGAAAGAATGGCCTAAACGTCCGTCAGTATGGATGGAATCGTATCAGGACTCAGAGAAAATTAGGGTCCGCCCGAGACCGATCGTGTAACCGGCAATCACTTTTTTTTATTTTATTCGCGGCCCTATTGAAATTACGATCAATCTATCCTATCCTACCCTTTCATTAATAAATATAAAAAAAACTGTTTTGTCATTGTCATATTTAAGGGAAAAAAAATTGTAACATATTTTATATATTTTGTTAAACATTGGCTGACCTTGGTTTTTAGGTATTAATTAGGTGGCTAATGTAAATAAAATAATATAAAATAAGTATTTAATATTTGGATGTTACGAACTAACCATACGGCTCGAAGGACCATAATGTAAAGGATGGATAAACGGGAGATAAGTGGAAGAAAAGAGAGGTCAATTTAGAGAGGTAATTACTGTACTGGTATTTTCAATAAGTAATGAAAAGAAGAACAACACGTTACAGAGCGAGAATCGAAAAAGAACAATAACAGAGAAAAACGAGAATATACATTAAGACTTTATCAAAAATATAGGGCTCCACCTTGGGGCAAACCTTTTTTTTGGGGGTTGGGAGGGTTGGCAACGCGTGAGTGATACCCCCGGTATTGCAAGCAGGCACGGGCTATAGCTTACCATCAGACGGGCCGTATGCTTGTTTGCCAACTTTGTGTTATAAAAAAAACAAAAATAGAAAGCTTTAAAAAAACTAGGTATCAAAAAAGAATTTAATTCGGCTAGTTCATTACAAATAGCTGTACAGTTTTTATTAAATATTATAATTCAGAATTTTATAATAATAAAAAATAAATAAAATATAAATGTTTATATTATCAGATAATTAAAATCCATATTTAATAAATTGTAAACAATCAAAACATCAAAATTCAAATAAAATTAAATTCAATATAAATGATCAGTTAATTAAATTAGATTACATAATAAATTAAATTAAAATACAAATAACAATATGGATAAATAATAATGAATAACACAGAGATTATAAAATTACCAAAATTCATAAAAATATTAGTTTGGGGAGTTATATCACCCTCCTCACCATTGACACCCACAGAGATGAGGAGCAGTCGTCAGCCACTGTTTTGATTATGCTGTTGTGGCTGTCGCGCATTCTGCTTATCATTTATATTCATAACCGTACTTTTATTCATATTCATTCAAATTTAAGTTTATCCATAATTTAATTATTATTAACTCATATTTATTAAAATTTAAGTTTATCCATAATTTAATTATAACTATATTTACCTCTATACCACTTATAGGTTCTGTATCGAGGACAGTGAGCAAGTTCGTATGCGGTCTTCCAGGAGACCCGCTGGCTACCACAGACACAGACGCGCCCACCGTCTCCTGAGGTTTGATTCCGGAGTCACGAAGCAAGCACAGCACATATGCTGCACTGTACTTTAGGTTCCAGTTTTCCCTTATAGTCTGAAATGCAGAATAAAGTAAATTTAATATAATTATAATAAGAATTGACTTCCCAGAAAATATCCTTTAATTTGAACAAAAAATATCAAAATATGATATGTAGATGGCCTTAAACTTGTAGAAGTAATTTAAGGCCTTCTGTCTCCATTTTGGTAATTGTTGTTTAAACTGAAGGATCAAGAAATTCAGAATTTATTTTATCTTACGTAACAACAAATACCTTTTACTAATTACTAGAAATATCTTCTTTCGTTCTAACAAATTACAGTTAAAATCACCTTAGTTAACTTTGTCCTTGATTTTAATGAATGGTTCGTGTATCAAGTTTACATACAATGATAATCTTGACCCTGGCCTTGACTGGCAGACCGGTTACAATGCAAATGGCGTCGGTACTATCTTCTCAATACAATACAATGCACCCTTTACATTAAACATATTTATTAATTTCAAAACGGCCACTGTTATTCACCTTGTAATGACTGTGTAGACTGGTTTATAGCAAAGAATTGAATCAGAGACTTTAGAAACAACGCATCCTAGACAGTCCTATAAGAGGAGGTATTGTCAATCCAACTGGGAAAAAGTAATATTAGGCACAGAGTATTCTCATGATACGGTTTCTATGATATTTGATAATCTAGATAGAGCAATGATCAATATTTCAACTGGTCCCTGGATCTACTAAATTTGGTCATTAGGGGCGGACAAATCGATTAAAAATTTTAAAGTCTACAAACGTATTGAATTATTACGTG
Source organism: Endotricha flammealis (assembly GCA_905163395.2). Lineage (NCBI taxonomy): Eukaryota > Metazoa > Arthropoda > Insecta > Lepidoptera > Pyralidae > Endotricha > Endotricha flammealis. The sequence continues at coordinate 6,895,185 of LR990861.1, read as the reverse complement.
TGGTATATTTGGAGAGACATGACGAGAGACCTAAAAATATCTGGGTAGTAGTAGTCGGCTTTATGTAAAAAAAATATATTTTACAAATATTCACCCTTCTAGCAGAGATCTTAATGTATTTTTATTGAATTGAATTTACGTTAAGTTCATGAAGAAGAATGAACCTATATTTACCTTGACTTTAGCTTTAAGCGTGACTGTTCGGTTATCAGGCAGCCACAGGCGGCAAATTACGGCGTCCGCACCGCGCGTCTTGGTCGCCGCGATTATCCGCACAGCCGCCACCGTACGTCGTTCCACAAACGCTGAGTACACGTAAAATCTATACCTGTAAATAATCAAATAACTTTTGTTAATATCTCTGAATACAGATGGAGATTATTTAATAGCAAAGATTCGCTCATCTGGCAGAGGGACTGGACGCAGATTTCGTACGATAAAGAGTATGAAGCCCAGAGCGATTCGCGACGCAGATACTGCATTTTTTTTGGGGTGCCTCTCCCCCCCTACATGTAAAGTGAAAATGTTTTTTTTTTTCTCGCCCACCCTATCTTGTGGGGTATCGTTAGATAGGTCTCTTCAAAACGTTAAGGAGGTGTAGAAAGATCATTTTTCGATACAATGATCCGTTTCGGAATTATTTACATTTATCGTGTCAATTTTCGTTTTGCACAGTGGTCCGTATAAGAAAAAACCTGGCAAGTACGTGTCGGACCACGCACAATCAAAACGTCGCGGACACCCGAAATCCGCGTCACACTAAACCAGGCCAGTGTCATAGATTTATCAGCTCACGCAATGGTTACTGCTGTTTGTTGTTGTTGTTAAGTTAAGTACTTATTTCTGTCTTTAACCTAGTTACTATGCTAAACAACAACACCCTTATAACATTAACGTTACAACATTTTAATTTTATTTTGTAAAGGTAACATAATTGGGAAATCGAAGCACGCCACACGGTTTGATTACTTTTAAACGCGTTTCTATGTTATTAAGTCCTTTGTTCTACACAAGCACAATTAATAAAAGTTGAATACATTTATGATACTGAATTTATAAATATTGATTCGTTGCTTTCTACAAGCTAGGGTATATGGAGAGAGGGGATAAGAAAGAGAAGGGAAAGGAGTTGATTTTTCCGATCTCTCACTCAGCAAACAAAAAAACATGGCTGCTTCACGCCGTCATTTTGTGAAAATGTGGTTCACCGGTCCTGCTAGCCCATTTTATTAATGTTCTACCACTCCAAGTAATAACACAATAACTAACAATTTAATACAAACGCTGTAATTTTGTTTCCATTATTTCTTGTGCTTGGTTTACAATATATGAAACCGATAATAATGTTCTGTCACGCCTGTATAATTAGTTCTGCCGTCGTTTATTACATATTGTAAAATATCGAAGTATTTCTACTTTCTATACTACAATTACATAATATAATACCTATAACATTTACCATTAACAGTGTGTGATTCTAGAAATGACCTACTTTCCTAATCTGTGGCTCATTCTTCGATAGGTATTCTTTCAGATACTATAGTATTTATGCTAATGTGTATGACATACTTTAACATAATATCAGTTGTGAGCCAGAGGCCATAAACAAACAAGTGCCATAGACCCGGGCTTAAAAACTGATATAATTTGGTGTTTTCGCAATTCATATTAAAATATTCCTAATGAAGGAAAACAAAACCACGTTTAAGAAAATATATGGAGTGGTATGGAAATGGGCTAGCTCGACCGGGGAAGTACCACCCTCTCACAGAATATCGACGTGAAGCAGCAATGCGTTTCGTTCGGTGAGTGAGAGATCCGGAAGCCCAACTATTTCCCTATCCCCTCTTTTCCCCTCCTTCTTTCCCTTGCCTTCCTCCTTCCTTTCCTCCAACTTCCTTGGTGGACAACGCATTGGTAGCGCCCCTGGTGTTACTGATGTCCATAGCCGGCGGTGACCGCTTTCCATCAGGTAGCCCGCTTGCTTATTTATCTACTGTATGACATAAAATAAAAAAAATACTCATTAAGAAATGTGACCTAATTTTTGATAAGAGAAAAAGCGAACGGTAAGCTATCAACGCTGCCCATGTATAATCACGACTCCAAGCAACTTGAATGCATTTTCCACCTGTGGATGAATGAAAAAGAAACTAAGGGAAAGAAGTAGGACGGGTTAGGCTTCATACTATCTCACTCATCGTACAACGTATCGATATTCCCCGGTCGAGCCAGCCCATTTCCGAGCCACTACCGATTCATAGTTGTAGAACAGATTACGTGTAGTAGTGAGACTCTACCATTAAAAAAGGTTAGAGGAATACATTTTTTTATTTATTTCAATAGGCCATATTTAAAGTAGTTTAAATGAACCACTGTAGGACATGGATCCTGGACAGGTTATTACAATTTCGGTAGTCAATTTATTGCTTTTTATTCATTTTTTATCATTTAGGTTAAAATTCTTTCTATTTTGTTACAAACCTCTGTGGTTTATTAAATGCATTATTACTACAAATAAGTTTTGTGGTCTGTGGTAGGTAGTTTTGATCAAAGTTATTTCTGAACTGCCTTTACGTTTCTCATCACAGCCATTGTTGAATATGTTACATATGTTAGATGCATTGTGCCCTTCATAAAATATTGAATGGCGTGTTACCTTGTAGTTGAGGTTACAACTACGTGTACCATGAATAGTGTTATATGTCATACATGCAATGCTTATTGAATTGTGCTGAATGATTGTGTGAGTAGTTTGTTTGTATTTTCCTCATCCTAGTGTTAACAAGTTTGCTCATTCATTCGGATTTCCTACCTAAGGATTTGGTGATACTGATTTTATAAGATTTTTTTTTCTCAGTCATATATGTGCCATTGCTGGGGAAAAAGCCTTCCCTTCTTTCTGTGGGGAACTGTCGTAAGGGAGTTTAGAATAGACGGAGCGCCGCGGCGCTCTGGTTCAGTACGAGTTTGGGTGGGATTCGTCAGTATCGTCAGTTTATCAGCAGCCAGAACACCTTGTACAGGTGCGGTTAACTTGAGCGAAGAGATGATTTTTCGCTTCCTATTGCTTTTTTTTTTATAAAAGCCCGTTTTGAAGAAGTTTCTCACTTTTAATTTATTGTCATCAGACTTCTACAACATAGAAGAGAAAATAGACCATTTATTATTTTAGGTCTTTCGAATTCTCGGAGCCACCGGGTTTCCTAATATTTTCCTTTACCGCCTAGCGAGTCGCTCTTTGATCGCGTTCTTTTACATTTTCTATTATAAATACAAAGAAAAATATATCATTTTAATCCATTAAATAAAATGTCATTATATTTGTCTATAAACAAATATCAGTTTGTGTAATGGATTAGTTAATTCAATTCAAAACATTACATAAATGTGACTTTGACCAGTACAATCATCAAGTGATAAATTGTGTTGGTCACCAAATAGTGCACTATCAATTACGATTCTATTTATGTAGGATATCCATTAGAATGTCTTCAGTTAATTATTCACTAGACTTTGTTCAATTATAATCCTTTTTAGGGTTCCGTAGTAGTTCTGTGTGACAAAAATGTAGGCTGCTACATTGACAAGAATGCGTCTCTTAAATTTAAAGAGAGTAGTTCTGTGTATTTTTTTTTAAATCGCCGTCTGTCACATATACTAAAACTTCCGTTGAATGTCATATGGGTACCTACATACAATGAACATTATAATATATTCCGATGTGCCATAAGTTGCTCATATTGTAACAAGAAAAGTGAAATAAACATTTGTGTCACGGTAACGGATGTTCGTGCCAACCCACAGAACAACATGCCATGGGTACATTATAGAAATGCATGACAATAGCATAAATAACGCCGGAAGGATATTTTTTATGTAATTAACAATGAACGTGTCATTGCATGATACTTTGGACACATGACACGCAGTATAATTAATGTTTTTGGCGAATTCACTGACAGACATTCGATGCATATACTAGTCGCCAACACGGCTGAGTCGCGCAGACGTAAAACGAAGTTTGAAACTCACACTTATTACTCAGTGTATAAAGACAATCGATTTTCAATTGTTTTATAAACTCCGAGTCCAAATTTTGGCGCGTAGTATAACACCTAAATTATTAAATCATCATTGCGCACTATTACCACAGATTACTTAATAGTTACTTCGTCTATTACTAATATTATTTCATAAGTAATTAGTTATTCAAAGCTTCTATGCAAGACATACAATGTCCATCTAGTAATATTTTAATAATATTTGAATATTCTACAAATACTTCATTTAAAGGGAAAAGAATGATAGAAGAAATTATAACTTTTAATTCAAAAGAAATCATGAAACCTCTTTCATTCCATGAACGTTTGAAAAAAAGAAAAACTTCCACTTTGATGCTGCAACAATCCAAAACAGTTTTTAAACTAAACCATTATATTCTATACTAATATTATAAATGTGAAAGTGTTTGTTTGTCCGACCTTCACGGCAAAACGGAGGGACGAATTGACGTGATTTTTTAAGTGAAGATAGTTGAAGGGATGGAGAGTGACATAGGCTACTTTTTGTCTCTTTCTAACCCCCACTTCCCTAAAATGGGGGGTAGAATTTTGTATGGAGCATTCCGCAATTTTCAAGGTAGTAAGCTAAAAATTGGTATGCGGACTCTTTGTTACCAACGAAAAATATCGTGCATCATTTTTTTTTGGAAATCTGCCCAAAACCCCTTAAAAGAGGGGGTGAAATTTTATATGAGACTTCGCAATTTTCAAGGTAGAAAGCTAAAAATTGGTATGCGGACTATTTGTGACTAACAAAAAAATCGTGCATAATTTTTTTGGAAATCAACCCCCCAACCCCTTAAAAGGAGGTGAAATTTTATATGGGACTTTTCGCAGTTTTCAAGGTAGAAAGCTAAAAATAGGTACACAAACTCTTTGTTAGCAACGAAAAATACCTGCCTGATTTTTTGTTTTTAATTTCCAGTCCCTAAAATAGGGGATGGAATGTTGTGTTCTATGATACAAATGCCCAGATTTACAAAATAATGTACACCAAAATCAATATTTATGTGAAAGAGCAATTTTAGCACCTAAAAATGATGTTGTCAACAAAATAAATACAGACATATTGAGTAAAGTACCAGGAGATACAACAGAGTATTTATCAATAGACACATATATGGATACAGAACAGAGCACATCATATCCCGTAGAGTTTCTAAATTCGCTTGAGCTGTCAGGTGTTCACACAAGCTTCAATTAAAACTAGGTGTCCCAGTCATGTTTATGCGAAATTTGGATGCCCCGAGATTATGTAACGGGAGAAGACTTCGTGTCACACAACTTGGCCGCAATATCATTAGCGCCACTATCCTAACCGGCGTCGAAAGGGTGAAAATGTAATGATCCCACGAATCCCAATAATTCCCACAGATCTCCCGTTCCAGTTTAAAAGGCTACAATTTCCTCTTAAGCTTAGTTTCGCTATGACAATTAACAAAGCGCAAAGACAGACATTAAAGGTTGCTGGGGTGAACTTAGAAAAGCCGTGCTTTTCCCATGGACAATTGTATGTTGCATGTTCGCGTGTGTCCAATACCCAGAATCTTTACATTCTATCCCCAAATGGAAAGACATAATAATATCGTCTACAGTAGCGTATTAAAATAATATTCTGTTCCGAGTAATATTTTGTTCTGTTCCTTTTGGTAATCATACCATCATACTTCATACTAATATATAAATGAGAAAGTGAGTTTGTTTGTTATTTCTTCACGGCTTGACTAAGCAGCTGATCATTATGAAAATTTGTATACATATTGTCAGGGTTACAGAGCCCAACATAAGCTAACTTTTACGCGGGCGAAGCCGCGGGTAACTGCTAGTAGCTACATAAATTGTAAACTTAAAAATTAATATCACAAGTTACAGTCTATAACGTCTAAAATAGCTATAACTATGTACACATCCTGATTTGAATTTCCAGGATAACCGCAACTCCGCGAAACACAATAACCTAACTAGTACGTCCCTGCCTCGAAGGAAAGCAAATATTTGGCAGCGACCTCTGCCGTCACTGAATTTATAATAGCCTGCCCCTGGATTGGTATTGTTTGTCATCTATCTAATTACAGATATCTATACACACAAATAAAAGGTATGGTAGCCATTGACACTGATTGATGTGATGACCTACATGTATTTTCATGGAATTGTTTTTTTTACAATAAATCATGTTAATTCTCGACCAAAATTGTTGAGTGCTTAAAAGGAAGAACTTTAAGACAATATTTGTCACCAAGTGTTGATTAATGGCAGTTTTTGATGAAATTGTAGCGGGAGCGATGGCGATGTGCTCGACCGCCACAAAGGGAAGATCTTCCGGCCAGGCTGGGTGTTATGCCTGGGGAACCGCGGCTCCGACAATGTATGTGTCGGAGGTTGTATATATATCTCCATATCGTAGAAACTTCGATAGCGCGATTCAGGATTTCTAAGTGTCGTCGTATATGACGTCATGTGTTCGCATTGTGAACTTTTTCTTCACTCTGTAGTTCTTCTGTATGGCGATAGATGTCGCCACAGTACTCCCCTCCAGGATCGAAGGTCCGATGAGATGATGATCAGCAGTCTGTGCTTCTCGTTAGCTTGCCCAGTGAGTCGGGCTTGAGTGTGCGTGCTCCAAGTGTCCCAGTGAGTCGGGCGTGAGCGTGCGTGCTTGATGTATCCCAGTGAATCGGGATGAGTGATGTCCCAGTGAGTCGGGATGATGCATGTCCCAGTGAGTCGGGATGCAGAATATCCAAGTGAGTCTGGATGAGGAATATCCCAGTGAGTCGGGATAAGGGGCGCAGGAACAGGTAGCTCGGTGAGTCGGCTGCGATGAACCTGATTTTCCCCGTAGCTGGAGTGCTGTGAGACTGCTGATGATGAGGCTTCAAGTTGAGGAGTGAAGAATGTGATGACGTCAGAGCTGATGAGGAGATATGATGGAGAAGGCTGCTTCCAATCACGTCGGGGTCACCACTGTAGCGGGAGCGATGGCGATGTGCTCGACCGCCACAAAGAGAAGATCTTCCGGCCAGGCTGGGTGTTATGCCTGGGGAACCGCGGCTCCGACAATGTATGTGTCGGAGGTTGTATATATATCTCCATATCGTAGAAACTTCGATAGCGCGATTCAGGATTTCTAAGTGTCGTCGTATATGACGTCATGTGTTCGCATTGTGAACTTTTTCTTCACTCTGTAGTTCTTCTGTATGGCGATAGATGTCGCCACAAAATCATTTCGATGTGAATCTAATCAATTCATCAAAAAAATAATTTAAGACCGTTTCAAAATGTCCTGGATCATAAAACTAAACTTGAATATTATGAGAACTTTTTACATTTGAGATCTCAAGCTGTCTCTATGTAAGTAGAGCTCTTAAACCTTCTTCACTTTTTTCTAAACGTCTACGTCTTATGAAAATGAGTTCACTTGAAGTTTGTAAAAAAATATCTTACAAGAGAAAAATAAGGCTATATTTATTTCGTAATTCAAGTAAAGAAAAATTTTCTGAAATTATTTTTTTTCAACTCTTTAATCTAGAAATTGTATTTATAATATGACGGCGATTTTTGTTGTGTTGTCTATTTATGGAAACGTTCAGTGTAAAATTTTTAGTTTATATTAATATTACCGTAAACGCTGTCATTTTGTTCACCCCCCAGCAGATACGGGCTTAAAAGGCATTTTATCGCACCGCCTAACCTTGCCGCCAACCGTGATAATCATTACGGCAATATGTTATCGTAAATGCTTTCAATATTTTCAACATAACATTACATACAGTATGTATGATATATGAAACGAAGTTGTTATTAATTCTTTTACAGGATACCATAGGAAGATTTATTTGCCATCGTAATAACACCAGAAACGTTTCAAATAATTTTGCCGATCGAGCCATTCCAAGCCATTCTGATGTGTTTTTTCCATTTTCCGTAGCTGAGCGTTGTGTCGTGTTCGCACGTCGGAAGAGTGAAAACGGTTGCCGTAGGACACCTTAATATTTTACCCGTACGTGTATAAGCGAAGCGTAAAATTATCTACTTACTCTCGAGCACTGATTGATCGTTGACAATTTCAGGTCATGATTACAAGGTTTAGGATTATTCACTTTAAAAATAGAACAGTCCTTATATCGGTTGATCTTGGGAGGGCAAATCTAGTAGGTATAGTTAACAAATGAAATAGGAATCAGAGCCGTTAATATTATTCAAACTTTCTAATAATAAGGAATGATAATCATATCTCTACTATACATACGACAGAAGTTATTTAATTTTATCAAAATTCTACATTTACAATTTAGACATTTTGTACATTTAATTCCGTTAATCCCTGAAGACGCAAACCTTACTAAATGTCAGCTCAAGATGGATTATATAATCATTCAGAATATTCTACTGGAAGGCTATCGGTTATGTCACAATATTACATTAGAATAAAATGAAATGAAATGAAAATTGAAACGCTGCTGCGATTATACAGTTAGTTGCATAAAATAATGTTATCACTTTTAGTATCTTGTCAGTCTTGTCACTATAACATTGTCAACATGTTCACGCAAGAGCTTAAGTAATTAAAATAATAATAAAAAAGTGACAATGTACTAAAGTGGCAACATAATTATGCTGCTGACTGTACATACACTTTACAACTATGGAGCAAGATTTACTTGCTAAAGACATTGCGGTCGTCCCATAGATTGTTTGATAATTTAGATGACTTGCTGTCAAATTGAATTTGAATAGTTTTGAACATACTCTGATGATTTTGAACATAACCGGGTCCAATAAACGGATTAGATTTACGAAATCACGCAGAAGAGGTACCTATTAAACAAGTAAAATTTGAGACGAATAAGGGCAAAGTGGGATACTATATATATTATTAAAAACATAAATAAAAGAGAAATTACGCACAAAATGGACACAACTAGGGACTAGTCGGTTAATAAGCTTGTTTCTTATCCACTGGGCTATCACCACCGCACCGTGACGTGACGTAAGTGTGAGAAATCATTATAAAAGTAAATGTTGAAAATAGCTGTCTTTTGGTATTAGTGGCTTTTTCCCGCTTACCGTTCAGCCTTCTCGCACATCTCTGGCAGGTTGAACATTCACTCATCCCCTTTAGAAGGTATTATAATAAATTCTTGGTAGGGGACAGATAAGAAGAAACCGCGTTGGGTCACGTTTCCCTTGCGGTTACTTTTATGTAAAACCGGTAAAAAGGCTATAAACTAATACCAAATTTGTTACATGTAAACATAATCTGTAATCGTTGGTGACTATCCAATAGATAGGCTGAGAACAGTACTACATATTTATTTCACTACATCTTCATATCAAATGAGACCATTTCCTATGAATATTCGTACAACTAACACTTGTTTATTGATGACTAAGCACAGGCTTTTCTTGCACAATATTTTTATTTTCGATCATTATGAGAATTAAAATCCTATTAGTTACTTGTAGATAAAACTGACAAAACCATACTAAAGCTGTCAATAAAATGTCAGATAAGGCATCCATAAGTGTGGACAAGCGCACAATTTAGTTTTTTAATATAAAGATGTAAACTATACACACATTATGCATTAAAATAAAATATAATATTTTGGCATAACAAGTTAATTTTTCGCCATGTCATTCTGTCCAAATCTGATATTAGAAAGCTGTATTTTGACAATGTTAGTCATACATTTACTATGTTAAAAAAGTGATAGAACAAATATTTTTTGGAGGTGCCTCCCCTACACCAGTACATCACTCTATATAAAATTGCAAAACGGATTATTCTATTGACTTAATATAATATTTCCTCATTTAGCATGGTATGAAGCTGGCGTGCATTGAACGTAATATCTCTCGGTGACGAGTAACAGTCTAAATATAATTTCTACAGATTCAAAAGATTTAACTTTTATTCAGAGTCAATTCAGAAGATCTTTACAAACACTTTCTCTTGTATAGTATGTATGATTTCGGTATATATAATCTACTCTATAAACTACTACCATTTCGGAAATAAAAGCAAAATGACCACTGGTAAAAAGAATGGCGAAAGAAAACCAGTTAAGGCCTTTATTGTCATTAAAAAAATATATCATACATTTTTTTACAGTATAACATTACGTACTACTATAGGTAGGTATTTAGAGGCAAGTACATAACCATTTCCACAACTGTATTTTTTGTGTAGGGTTTGTAAAAGCAAAAATGACAATGACCAAATGAAACTCATTACCGCAGAAAGTACCCCTTTTTTTAGAACTCGGTTATTTCAATCAGGACTTTAGTATAAAAATTACGTTAAAGCACGAATTAATTAAATTTTTATTTCACAAGCTCCTGAAATAATAAGGTATTTGTCTATCATCCTTTGTATTTACTCTGTAGGAGACATCGTTTGTGGGGGAACTGTACTTGACATACTGAGCAGTGAATCGTAAACCAGACTAATCCTTAGTTTACTTAAGGACATTTCTCTATCTACATAAAAACATGTGCATCTAGGTTTAGTTTCGTAGTTACAAGAATTTGTACGTTAATAAATAAATATATATGGACAATTCATACAGATTGAGCATTGAGCGGTCTAGCCCCAAAGTAAGTTCGAAACTTGTGTTATGGGATACTAACTCAACGATATTATATTCTATAACAAATACATAATATAGATAAACATCCAAGACCCGAGGCCAATCAGAAAAAGTTCGTTTTTCATCATGACCCGACCGGGGATCGAACCCGGGACCTCCTGGGTGGCGGTCTGGCGTGGTAACCATTACGCCACGGAGGTCATCAATTTAATTGTAGATATATATAGAACTAAGTCTAAGATCGTTACTCTTCAAAGTACATGTACTCGTCATATCAGCCCATAATCATCCCAGTGTATGGATACAGTTCTCCCTTCAATCGAAGGGGAGATTGGCAGAACCAGTGAGAGATGGCCAGTGTTTTCCGTCTCAAGGCCAGACTTGGCTTAACGACTACTGGCTAGGGTCAACGTTGCTTAACTTGCGTGTTCGATTTAGAATGCGACACACGACGCCATCGAGTCTCCTTACCGTAACCACCATAAAAATAAAATAAAACTATTAATCAATTTATAAATGCGTGTCTACAGCTATCGAATAAATGAATTGTGAGTCAAATACACGGAAATCAGGACACTGGGGGCGGGGCATTCAACTCGCACTGGTAAGGATGCAAAAATAGTATGTAACTCATAGCTTTGTCGCAAATTAGTCGTCACCGGGCGTACTCGCAGCTACTAATGAGTTTCATGTAAGGGTTCCTTGTGTCACGTACAGAATACAGAAACATCCACGCCTCATTACTCACCCTGCGTATAATTCAAAACATTTGCACGCCTTCCTCGCTGCGGAATTATGATAAAAAAAACGTATTCGCATAGCAAAAATTAAACGAATTTCGCAACGTACTTTCCCGTTTTTTCACATGATAATTGCCTTCGTAGTTTCGCACGAATTGTGCATGTTTCAGCAATTTTAGGCTTACATTCACATCTTAAATGAATATAGAATACCTAACGTAGTGTACAAAATAGCACAGTTGACCTAATTCCTGCTCGCTCGACTGATTGTCACGAGAACAGTTTTAGGGCTGCTCCTACTCGTGGAACGCGAAACCATAATTGGTAGAAATAAAAATACACAAACTCGAATGGTATAATTTAACCCAATAAAATATTTAGGTTAGTAGTTAGTAGCATAAAACTCAAGTATTTCGATACGTGTTAATTGTTTCGAAAAATAAAACAATGTAAAAAACTAACAATTTGTACTGTGCTGGTAGGTTAGTAAATAGACTAACCCAGTGGTGGGGTTGCGGAAGTATCGCCAGTTCCCGCAGGTGACAGACATTCAGGTTGTTAGTCGGTATGCTCATTGGCTAGAGAAGAAAACCTTCCATAATTAGCGCGACATGCAGTAATGCATTTTCCTGACTTTAAACAAAAAAAAACTTAAGTAGATTAATAAAGACCAATACATTGTTGAAAAAAGAAATTAGTTTCAGAATGAAATTGCATGTAGAAAAAAGCCAATCAATAAACCCGACATGCAGTGCAGTAAGTCCAACAGCAAATAGGTAATAAATTCCGTATTTTTTAAATCCATTAACAACATAAATATTTAACTTTCACACAACATAATAATATCGAGTGTTAACACAAGGAATTTTAAAACGACGTTGTTATTACAACACTATTTTGAGAGGTAGTATGGGGTGGTACTCCACTGAGTGATCTTTTGAAAATTATTTTATTAATAGAAAGCTGCTTTATTTGTGAGTTTGTGAGAGCGCCTCCTATTGCCAAAGTAAGCTGCTTTATTATTTATTAATTACAAAATTTAGTTTACCATACCCAAACCCAATAAATACACGACAAACAAATTATGACACGACAACTGAGTAGTGACACGCAAACTCTCCCGCCCGATAGTAAAAAGCCGCAAAGTGCGTGTCAGCCACTCACACAAACACAATGTACCATTCCATAACATCGACTAAGTACCTCATAAATTAACCAACTTATTATGTTTACAGTATTATTTTAAAAAAATTGACAAGTAGGGTAAAACCTGTATAGTTGCATAGATCTGTCTTATGTCGATGTGCTTCAACGACATCATAGCCCCAGCATACACGCTCTATGGCTCTGAACTTAGGCCTGTATTAGCGGTATACGGCATGCCTGTGCCGCGCATGCATGCACCGCGACGCTTCAGTATAATTTACATCGCGCGTCGCTTTCATATGTTTTGTATGAAAACGTTTTGAAGCGACATAGTGCCTGCGCCGCGCCTTCGCCACGCCTTCACCATATCTGTGACCGTATGCTGTTTCTGTATAATTCAGGGAGATTCAGGCCTTACAACCCTGTTGTTGTCGATGGGTATAAGGTCCCAATACACCGACAGGTGCTGACAGTGTATAAAACCGATATGCTTCTCACTAACGCGTAGCCATCCATAAGCCGCAAATCACGAAAATATTTTTCTGGCTAAATAGTTCCGAACTGAGATCAATTTTCGTAATTAAACTGGATTGTTTTGGTTCGGTCCATCGCATCAACATTTTAACAAAATTGGAAAACAAGTATCAATTTTCTTCTAAGAACCGGCGCGCGGTGGGCTTGGTGATTATGAAAAATATATAAATTCGGACAAGTGCGAGTCTGACTCGCCCACCGACGGTTCCGTACGTAGTTTTTATATATCACTAAGGTGGCAATCAAGTTTACGGCCCGCCTGATGGTAAGCGGTCACCGTAACACCGGGGGTATCACTCGCGCATTGCCGACCCTTCAAAAATCTTTAAGTGCCCCTTTTAAAGATATTCGTAGTCTAAATATATATATACATCGGCGGGAATCTCATTCCACAGCTTCAGCGTTCGCGGGAGGAAACTCCTCTGAAACCGCGCAGTATACGCGACCATTTTGGTTCTAGCGTGTGAGATTGGTTTCCCCGCCGGGGACAAGCAGATCGATGGTAGAAAGTGGCCGTAGGCATCAAGTCAAACAACTGTAAATAAATAATGCAGGAATTGACTCGTACAGTTTTTTCCACGCAGGATTCGAACCGCGGCCCTTGAGGTAATACAATATGTAACCTAACATTGTTATAGAGAAAAAGATGCACTTATTATGACATTTACTGTCATAATTATTAGACATATCAAACGTCAAGCCAATGAAAAGTAAAAACAAGCGGGGGCTACTATGAAAGTGTCCATCCGAAACAACTCCTGAAACCACATACTCCTGTCAAAAAAGACATTACTAATATAGTTAAAATAAGGTTCAAGAAGGTTTAGAATTCAACGAAACGTCAGTCCGTATGTTCGGAATTTCATTTCATAGTAGACCCGTTTTGATTTCCTTCAAAATGTGCAAATTTTTCTGAATAAACCGCTGTATCTTTTTTTTACGTAAACTTAAAAATTTGATTTTTTCACAACCTCATGGGACCGATAGACCTGAGTATACGGTTAAAATTTCAACTTGATACCTCCACGCATTCCCGAGAAAAATGGTCTTGACAGACAGACAGACGGACAACAAAGTGATCTTATAAGGGTTCCGTTTTTTCCTTTTGAGGTACGGAACCCTAAAAATCACCAATTTTAACGAGAATAATAACCATAAAACACAAAATAATTGCGTGTATAATTGCAACGCTTTGTGTTGATTAATGAAATAGCCAATAATTTGGTTTACAGCTTCAGAACCCAACTTCAATTTTACGAGCATTCGTCAGTTTTTGACGATACACATACACTACATAAAAAAAAAAATTTTAAAACTTTTATTCCGAGAATAGGTTTTCACAAACACGTTCTCTTGTCAGAGTAAAGGCGCTGTCCCACTGCTGCGCACGAAGAGGATGTACGTGATTGTTTCCACTGCAACCCACGGACACGTTAACCATCAAGTGACGTCATTGATACACGTGTTAGACACTTCCCTAATATGTCAGGTTATTAAGATCATTAAAAGGAAATAAGTATCAAGAAAGTAAATTAAACAAAGTAGGTAATTAGTAAATTATATATTTTCAATTAAAACCAAAACTTGGGCAGATAATCAAAATGTTTATTAAATCAAAACTACTTTATAAACTACCACCATTTCGGAAATAAACCAAAATGACCACCGGTAAAAGAAATGGCGAAAAAAAACCGGTTATGGCCTTTCTTATCTTTTTCATACAAATACGAAATTACAATAATAATAAAAACAATTGGAACTTATCTTTAATGTCCGGCGGCCTCACAATAACTGCCGCCTAACGTTCTACCATGTCCTTATATAACCTCGCTCCCCGCCAATCGCTACCTCCCCGCCAATCGTTACAACAAGTCAAAATAGCAATTCAGTTTACTTCTAATTTTTAACATTATAAATTAAATAGATTTATAATAAACGTAAAACAATTTTAACATAAATTTAACAAGGATTTAAAAGAAATAAATAAATCGTAAACCAAGTTATTTTCAGAACGGAAGTACGACAATATTTAACAAGTCGAACCGGAAGTGCCGAGTATCATTTAATAACCTTATTACATCTTTATCAATAACAATATGATTTAAGATGTAATAAAATTAATTACTTGATAACTATAAAATTATCATTTGTTCTAATTTATTTGTGAATCGAAAGTGTCAAGTGACATCTAGTTAATATAATAATATGGACAATACCATTATCATTTATCAGTCAGTACTATTTGAAACATTACCTAACACACGCGTGGCTTGCTCAACATAGCTCAACGCTGTCAACGCCATGCACGCAGTGAATGCGGTACACAGCTTGTTCCCACTGCTGCGCACGCTGTGCACGGACACGTGGACCACGTGGCACATTACAGCTGCGTGGATGACTACGTGGGTCTACGTTTCCACAGCGTGCGCAGCGATGTGGAAACGTAGACCCACGTAGTCATCCACTTTTTTCTTTACTTTTTTAACATAAAATTGGTACATACATACAACATTACGTACGCCATTAATTTGTCTCATAAACTATCGATACGCAGAACTAGTGACGCGCATTGTCGATATGCAAATATTTTGTAATAATATAAATGTACATAGTCATCTCATCTCAAATAACGCCTACCTATAACGGAAATCCAATATCAAGCGGAATATCGATTTCAGCAAATGTTTGATTAGTTATACTTCTGTTTTAATGATTATGTTACAAAACAATAAACTTCGCAGCCCGCCCTACCTTTAGTCATAATAAAACAATTATACATTTATATATAAGAGCGGTGAAGCTCAGTATTCATTGATTATTCTCTTGTTCAAATCCCCATGCTCCAATAAATTCTATTAATATTTTGAGTTATGGAATATAGGTACTCGATGTGTGGAAAGGACACAAGAAAAAATTCATAATGAAATTCCCAAGTTTAAATTGACAACTAATTTATCCATCAGAATATCATAAATTTAAATTGGGTTGATCGCAGTGACAGTTACTTAGAACAGAAACCATTTTGAATATTGAAGCAAATAGTACGAAGAATTTATCGAGCGAATATTTGTAATCATATTGTTGTTCGCGCCTACTACTGCGAACGAGTGGGGGCTTCGACGGCAGCGCCGCGGGCCGCGGCGCGTCGCCCTACGCAAACTACTTGCCACGGAATCATCGGCGTGTGCGCATCACTTTTACGTATTTGTTGCCTATCGTTTAAGTTGAAGATTCCATTATACCAGTACATAATATACAGTCCACTACTTTTATTTAACACCTCGGAGGATCCCCAACATGGTCCTTACTCCCGTTTAAGGAATTTACAACAGCGACGTCAGCACATTCACGTGGAATCTTATAGTGCCACATCATTCAAACCGGTGGTCTACAACATACAGTGGAAGTCACGGAGGAAAGGGACAAAAAAAGGATTACTGAGTGAGTTCGTTCCTGTTTCCCTCTTTTTCCTTCCTAAATCATTTTTTGTGTACAACATTTTTTTATCTTTTCTTTCCATGCCATAAAAAATACATTTAATTATTCCTCAAACACAGTGCTTCGATATTTGCTTTAAATAAAGTTAATATTGCAAATAATCTTAATTAATTACGTTGCATTTTATTGCAATCGGGCGCATCGTTGCATACCTGGCGTCTTATCTATCATTGCCAAGGTCAACCGCTTACGCTAGCCATTGTTCGCACCGTTGCTTGTTTCTATGCAAGCCGTGTCATTTTATGTTTGAATGCATTTATTACTTTATAAAGTAAATTAAAATATAGATTTACAATAAATTTAATAGCCTTTTTTCGCCTGTTCACTTATTTAGCTTACGCACTGAACAAGCTTACCTATTACGTAAGACATTTTATTATAGATTCTCTCCGTTTCTATACAGATTATTACATTATTCAGCACTTCATTATTTTTTGTCACGCCTATGTTCACGCTTCATTCTTCTAAGAGGCTAGCAGTGATAAAACACATCTAAAGTTGCTTTTCTTTTCTTTTTTTTTCCTTTAAGAATATCAAACAAATTTAATTCATTATGCCTGATGATTCTAAAACATCTAGTGCAGTTAGTCAAATACCAAAGAAAATAAGTTCCATGAAGGGAAAAATAACTATTTTTGGTAATTATCTTGAAAAATTTGAGGATTCTTCTGACTTAACTGACCTTTTTTGAATCGATCTTGAAGGCCGACTTTCAAAATTTATTAATTTATATTCGCAATACGATGAATTACAGACTGAACTGGAGTCGATAACCGACAAGCCAGAGGAAGCATTCGCTTCGCGGGAACAATTCGAAGACGATTACCACACTTTGGTGGCAAAAGCACGGCGTCTCCTCTCGTCGCAGCGGTCGGC
The DNA here is from genome assembly GCA_905163395.2 of Endotricha flammealis. NCBI lineage: Eukaryota > Metazoa > Arthropoda > Insecta > Lepidoptera > Pyralidae > Endotricha > Endotricha flammealis. The sequence goes on along the minus strand of LR990861.1, from coordinate 6,877,731 downwards.
CGCCGACCACTTCATGAACTGTGGCGGCGCGGTTGCGAGCTCCGCGTCTTCAATGCAAGGTGGTAACAGACTTAATAATTTTATACGTCTACCCAAAATTGATCTTCCTCGATTTGATGGGAATTATCAGAACTGGCTTGAGTTTAGAGACACTTTTCAATCTTTAATAAATACAAGTAATATCGATGACATAAGCAAATTTCATTATTTGCGAGCGTCATTAAAAGGTGATGCCTCAGAAATAATAAAAAATTTAGATTTCAATAGCCAAAATTATAAATCCGCTTGGGATTCATTATGCGATCGATACGACAATAGTCTCCTTCTTATTGACAATCATTTAAAATCCTTATTTAACGTCGAACCTATTGTAAAGCAGTCTAGTAAAGCATTACATCGCCTTATCGACACAACAAATAAAAACATTCGAGCGTTGAAAATTTTAAATGAACCCGTCGAACATTGGGACACGCTTGTTATTTATTTAATAGCACATAAGCTTGACGCTCATACTAAATTGCTTTGGGAAGAACATCGTAGGTCTTTTAAAAAGTCACCCACCTTAGCTCAGTTTTGCACAATGCTTAACAATCGTGCTGACGTGCTCGAAACAGACGAAGAAAACAATATACAAAAATCAAAAACATTCATTGTTGCAACAAATCAAATAAATTCAAAAATTAACACTAATAGATCACAAATAATTAAATGTTCCTTATGTACACAAAATCATTTCTTATATTCATGTGAAACATTCAGAAGTTTGTCTATTGAAGAACGTATTCAAAAGGCAAACGAATATAAGGTGTGTTTAAATTGTTTACGGCCGGGTCACAATGAAAAGCGATGCAAATTATCTCATTGCAAATATTGTAAACACAAACATAATACTTTGTTACACATTGAGACATCTAAACCTTCTTCGGCTTTTCAGGATCCTATGCCGCCTTTTCAAAACAATGTAGCCTTAACCACAAATATAGAAGCGCATGCTATTTTGCTTTCCACAGCTTTGGTGAAAGTCATTTCTCCTGACGGCCGACTGCACTACGCACGTCTCTTATTGGATAGCGGTAGTACTACCAACTTCATTACTGATGCCTTCTGTAATCGTCTTGGGTTGCCGCGACGTGATGCGTACTCCACGATAACAGGTATCAACAATCAAACATGTTTTGGTGCACAATCTTGTCAATTTACAATTGAGTCGTTACATACTAGCTTCAAGGTAGGTATAAACTGTCTTATTTTGCCTCAAATAACTAACTCATTACCGTCCCATACAGTCAACTTAAGCAGCATTCCTCTTCTCACGGGACTGCAATTGGCTGATCCTTCTTTCAATGTTTCCTCCGCCATCGACATCCTTGCTGGCGCAGAGGTCTTCTGGAACATTGTGCTTACTAATTCTTGTATTGACTTAGGCAAAAACAAACCAAAATTATGCAATACAAAATTAGGTTGGATAATATCGGGCCCAGTAGCCGGTCTTCCGAATTCATCCTCTTCTCATTCTACTTACTTTTGCAAGTCTTCTAGTTCTTCACATTCAAATACAAGTCTGCAACCCGACCTCACACGTTTTTGGGAGTTAGACACTGTATCCCCACAGCACTTGCTGTCCTTGGAAGAGCGCGCTTGCGAAAATAACTTCATCGATACTACTAAACGCGATAGCAATGGTCGTTTTGTAGTTACCATTCCTCTTAAAGAGTCACCTGACGTACTCGGCGATTCATATTTCACGGCCAAAAGTAGGTTTCTCTCTTTAGAAAAAAGGCTGCAGCGTGAGCCTCATTATAAACAACTTTATTGTGACTTCATGTCAGAGTATATCTCTCTTCAACACATGACCGATGAAGTAAACAAATCAGAATTTGAATATTTCTTGCCCCATCACGGGGTGTTGCGGGAGTCTAGCACTACGACCAAACTGCGTACGGTCTTCGATGCATCCGCAGCCACAACATCTGGCAAATCGTTAAACGACATTCAGTTGATCGGACCCACAGTCCAGGATGATCTTCTTTCTATACTGTTACGTTTTCGTCAGCATAAATATGTTGTGACTGCGGACATAGAAAAAATGTATCGACAAATTTTAGTAAATCCCAGTCAGCGCCCTCTTCAACGCATACTATGGCGTTTCAAAAAAGCAGATCCAATAAAAATCTACACTCTCAATACAGTGACATATGGCACTGCTTCAGCCCCTTTCTTAGCAACTAGATGTTTAGTCCAACTAGCTAATGAAAGCAAAGACAAGGCTATTCAACGGGCCATAGCTCACGATTTTTACGTAGATGATTTCTTGTCCGGGTCTGATTCAATACAGCAAACCATATATTTATGTCAAGGCGTTATTGATATATTAAATTCAGCAAAATTCAATTTACGAAAATTTCATTCAAATAATTTGGAAATCTTAAAGTCTTTGTATCAAACTAACAAAATTAATGATCAAGTAAATTTAAGTGTTAACGAATTGTCAAAAACGTCAGGACTAAATTGGCAGTGCTCTTCTGATATCTTTTCATTTTCTATAAACATTCCAACTAGTAAAAACATAAATAAACGTCACATATTATCAGTAATCTCACAGATCTTTGATCCATTGGGTCTGGTTAGCCCATGTATCGTCGAAGCGAAATTGCTTATGCAACAACTGTGGATAGACAAGTGTTCGTGGGATGATGCAGTGTCTTTCGAAATCCAAAAGGTATGGATCGATTTTGTTCAAAATTTACCTCATTTGAATAATATTCAGATTCCTAGATGGGTTACGTGTGATTCGCGCACGGAATTACAACTCCACATCTTCTCCGATGCCTCTGAACGGGCGTACGGCGCCGTTGCTTATGCGCGATCTTCAGATGGAGAAAATGTCAAGGTTAAGTTGTTATGTTCGAAAAATCGGGTTGCACCTATCAAACCTACTACTGTACCTCGCTTAGAACTATGCGGGGCTCTCTTGGGTACAAGATTGTGCACTAAAATACTTGACTCTCTCACTCTACAATTTGACAAAATTTATTTTTGGTGTGATTCCACAATAGTTCTTTGTTGGCTCTCTATGTCCACAAGTCAATTAAAACCGTTTGTACGTAATCGTGTGAATGAGATTCAAGAAAGTACGTCAAATTATACGTGGAGCTACGTACCATCGTCAGACAACCCCGCTGATATAGTGTCAAGGGGTCTTAAGCCTAATGTTCTCAAGGACTGCTCTTTGTGGTGGACAGGACCTTCTTTTTTGCAGTCCAACACTAGTCTTTGGCCAAAGCAAATTTTTTATAACAAAAATAATATACCAGAAGTAGTATGCCACTTAAGCCAAAACAACACAAACACACATACAAATAAAAATAATTATACATCAATTATTAACAATTTAATACACAAAAAGTCTAATCTAAAATATATACAAAGAATAATTTCCTACATTTACAGATTTATATACAACTTAAAAAACAAAAATAAAATACATGGTCCGCTTAATACTAATGAGCTTGAAAAAGCTTGGACATGCATGTTACACAACTCTCAACAAGAAATGTTCCCTACAGAATATTCAATTTTAAAGTCAGGCAAACCTTTGCCCCGTAAAAATGGGTTGCTTTCTTGAAGTCCCTTCTTAGATTCTGGCGATGTCATCCGCGCGGGCGGAAGGCTTGATAATTCGCCTTACGACTTCAATACCAAGCATCCTATCTTATTGTGCTGCAAGCATCATTTAACTAAGTTACTTTTTCGATTGGAGCACGAGAAAACTCTTCATGCAGGGCCACTACTCCTCTTATCTACAATAAAACAAAATTATTGGCCCTTAGGCGGCCGTAATCTATCCAGGAGTACAGTCAGGCGATGCATGAAGTGTTTTCGCAACACAGCGCGAAATGTACAACCTGAAATGGGGCAACTTCCAGCGTCTAGAACGTCTTTAGAGTTCCCCTTCCTAAATTGTAGTGTCGACTACGCAGGGCCAGTTCTGATAGCAGACCGTAAGGGTAGAGGGTGTAAACTTATTAAGTCTTACCTTTGTATTTTTGTCTGTCAAGCAGTCAAAGCTGTTCACCTGGAGCTCGTAACCGACCTCACAAAAGAGGGTTACATCGCAGCCGTAACGCGGTTCATTGCGCGGCGCGGTAAGCCGCATAGCATTTTGTCCGACAACGGGACTAACTTCGTAGGCGCAAGCAACGAATTGCGCACCTTTCTTGAAGGTCAAAGTAGGGACATCACGAATAGTATGGCGAACGAAGGCATTAAATTTATATTCGTTCCAGCTTATTCTCCCCACTTCAATGGCCTGGCTGAAGCGGCTGTTCGCAGCACTAAGCAACTTTTAAGAAAGTTATTACAACTTACTCATTTTGTTTACGAGGAACTGGCTACATGTTTAGCTAGTATAGAGTCAGTACTCAACTCCCGACCTCTTACTCCTCTTTCCTCCAATCCCTCCGACTTCACAGCCCTCACACCTTCTCACTTCCTCATAGGGCGACCACTCACGTCTGTTCCTCAAGCGCAAGTGACCGACGTCAAAATTAACAGACTGGAACGCTATCAACGCATTTTGCACATTCAACAACATTTTTGGCACAGATTCAGCTCAGAGTATGTTTGCTTGCTACAGCAAAAGACAAAGTGGCATCGCTCGACTGGAGTCTTAGCAGAAGGAACATTGGTCTTGGTGAAGGACAAAACGCAACCTCCTCTTTTATGGTTGCTCGGACGCATCATCCGCAACTATCCAGGAGCCGACGGCGTAGCAAGAGTCGCTGAGATTGCAACTCGGAGAGGGACCATTCGACGGGCCTATAATAATATTTGTCCTCTGCCAATTTCTTGAAGAGGAGCTCTTCAACCCCGGGAGTCTGTTCGCGCCTACTACTGCGAACGAGTGGGGGCTTCGACGGCAGCGCCGCGGGCCGCGGCGCGTCGCCCTACGCAAACTACTTGCCACGGAATCATCGGCGTGTGCGCATCACTTTTACGTATTTGTTGCCTATCGTTTAAGTTGAAGATTCCATTATACCAGTACATAATATACAGTCCACTACTTTTATTTAACACCTCGGAGGATCCCCAACATTGTCGTTATATCCATATGAAACGTGCTATAAACCCCGGTGTGCTTCGGAGCCGTGCTACTAAGTACAAAGGCGTGTTATCGCACTAGGAGAATATTATAAGTGACCTTGACAGTCTCGCACGGTGGTTTTGTCAGAATGGTATGGATCTCAATTCTAAAAAATGTTTCTTTGTCAATTTCACAAGAAAGGACAAATTGATCTCTTACAATTATCATATTGGTGATACTGATATTGAGAAGCTTGATCAAATAAAAGACCTGGGAGTATTATTTGACAGCAAACTAACTTTTGTTCCTCATGTTGAATATATAGCATCACGCGCTGCTAGAATGTTGGGTTTCGTACTTAGAAACATCAAAGGTTTGCGTAGTAGTAAAACCAAAATCATACTATACAATAGTCTAGTACGAAGCATTTTGGAATACTGTACGGTCGTGTGGAGACCGCATTACGCAACGCACTCCTTACGATTAGAGCGCATTCAAAAAAGATTTACTTGGCACCTAACATATTCGTGTGGCTTGTCTAGAAAGAAACTCAATTCCTATGATAAGCAATTAAAACATTTCAAAATCATGTCTCTCGCCGATCGTCGAATGTTATTAGATCTTCTTTTTGCTTCTAAGTTATTTACACATAAAATAGATTGCGCCCAAATTTTGCAAAAATTTAATTTTCGTGTGCCAGTTAGATACCCCCGTAACATGGTCACCCCTTTCTTCACGCCACTGCGCAGAACTGCTTTCGCCTCGAATTCCCCAATTGCAAGACTTAGTAAGCTGTGCAATGAGTATAGTGACATTGTGGATATTCATGCAGACTCACCTAGAAGATTGAGACACATTCTATGTGAAACTCTTCGTCAATAGTTAAAATATATGAATTTTTTTACTGTACCTTATTCTTGTCAGATTTTTTTTTGTATTGTTTTGCTTATTGCTCACTAATGTTTTTGTATGCATGCAGTGTTTACCCATAATGTTAGATACAATTACCTTATTTGTATACCTGTTTTATGTTTCGCATGTGTTATTGTAATCAACGCTGGTAAACCTAATAAATAAATAATAATAATAATAATTATATGCCGTATGCTCTGAAGTTACCCTTGGGATTCTATAGGCTTTAAATGATACAAAATTTTACTTTGCCTATGCCTTTGTAAGCAAAGCTATGTTAAAATCGTATAAAAATATACCTATAACATTTTGAAACTAATCAAAATAATATGTTTGTGGCCCGATGGATGGCAGTCAAGCCAAGAAGCCTTTAGACGAATAGGTACTAATCTCTGCCAATCCGTATTAGAGCAGCGAGGCAGAGTACGCTCTAATCCGTATCCCTGCAGTGGGATGATTATGGGTAGCATCAAACGTTGTGAAGTATGCGATATCATATCAGATTTCTGCAGATAGTAGCGATATTCAACGCACACTGATGACAAGATAAGCTTGTCAAGCTCGTTGAATGGCTACATAGAGCTTTTAGGGTTCCGTAGTTAACTAAAGGAACCCTTATAGTTTCGCTATGTCCGTCTGCAGTCAAGCGCCTAGACGCTTGATGCTAGAAAGCTGTAATTTGGTATGTATACTCATATTAACAATGCTAACAAAGTAGTAGAACAAGATTTTGAAAAATATTTGCCCCCCCCCCCCCCCCCCCTCCCCCCTCCGAAACACTTGTGTTTAGATATTTGAAAAAAATTAATGGTATCTATATATATAAAAGAGAAATCACTGACTGATTCATCACGAAATCTCCGAAACTACAAGTACCAGGAGTCTCAAATTTTGCGTGGGGGTTCCTTTTGAGGCGTAGGTGCTCACTAAGAAAGGATTTTTGGAAATTCATCCCCTAAGGGGGTTAAACGGGGGTGCAAAGTTAGTATGAAACATTGCCGTTTTTGTAGTTATTCGAATGAAAATCAACATGAAGGTTCTATATTAAAAGGCATGAAACACGAGTAAAATATTTTTCTCAAAAATCATCCCTTAGGGGGTTAAACGGGGATGCAGAGTTGGTATGAAACTTTGCCGTTTTTGAAGTTATTCGAATGAAATTCAGCATGAAGGTTCTTTATTGAAAGGCATGAAACACGAGTAAAATATTTTTCCCAAAAATCATCCCTTAGGGGGTTAAACGGGGGTGCAAAGTTAGTATGAAACATTGCCGTTTTTGAAGTTATTCGAATGAAATTCAGCATGAAGGTTCTTTATTGAAAGGCATGAAACACGAGTAAAATACTTTTCTCAAAAACCATCCCTTAGGGGGTTAAACGGGGGCGCAAATTTCGTATGAAACTTTGCCGTTTTTGAAGTTATTTAAATGAAATTCAGCATTAAGGTTCTTTAATGAAAGGCATAAAACACGAGTAAAATATTTTTCTCAAAAATTATCCCTTAGGGGGTTAAACGGGGGTGCAAAGTTAGTATGAAACTTTGCCGTTTTGAAGTTATTCGAATGAAATTCGGCATGAAGGTTCTTTAGGCGACACGAAGTTCGCCGGGTCAGCTAGTTAGTTCATATAGTGAACCTACAAGGAAAACTATAACGTTTAAGTAGGCACGTGAAGTAACTAACTTATGAAGTAAAATTTGTTTGACGAAAACGTACAAATGTCATAGAATATGGCATTGTACTCATTTGCAAGCCAGAAATGCGTAACCAATACGGAACCCTATATTGTGCGTGGCCCGACACGTACTTGCCCGGTTTTGTATAGAATTACTTTACTACATTACATTTTTACTACGGTAGTGCAGAAATAAAAATAGTCGTTATACTGATCGCCAACGCGGCTGGCTCGCGCAGTCATAAAACGTATCGAAACTCGTACTTATTACACTGTGCATTACGACAATCGATCTTCAATTGTTTTATAAACTGTGACCCGTAATTTTGGCGCGTACTATTTAATAGTGCTACTATTTTTGTTTTAAACACAATTAATTTTGTTTGAGAGATAGCTTTCAATATTGTCAACAGTGTCTCCTGTATTTAAAAAAATAACAACAGCGAACACAGGTTGACAATAATCATCATTAAAATTTATTGAAGTAGCAACGGAAACAGTACAACTATCTTGGAACTCACAACGAATTTAATCAGAAAGATATTAGACGGAATAGGAAGCTTTGAAATGACTTCCTTCCGTAATAACGTTAGAGATAACAATTTCAAACATAAGGCATTGAATTGTTTGTGAGATAATGGTTTAACTTAATATGTTAAACAATATTTAGAATTTTGTAATTTACTCCGTATTCATTATTATAAAATCAACTATATACCGCTCAAATCGGAGCAGCCCGTCTGGGGAAGGACCTCCACCTTACAGAAGATCGTAGCCAAATAGCATTGGTCTCGGCCATGTTGTGTTCCTACGGTGAGTAGGTCTCCAGAGCTCCACTTGGGGGGTTGGGAGGGTTGGCAACGCGTGAGTGATACCCCCGGTATTGCAAGCGTCTATAGGCTACGGTGACGGCTTACCATCAGGCCGGCCGTATGCTTGTTTGCCACCTTTGTGGTATAAAAAAAATACTAGGAAACGTGTAGTTCCGTTTTTCTCGTTCCTGTGGTGATTTCCAGTATAAAACTTAAGTTCGCCCTTCCGGGTCTCAAACTAAATTTAATTAAAATGTCATCTAAAATAGCTTCAGCGGTTTAGGCGTAAAAAGTTACTATCGCATTTATAGTTTTTTAAAGCAGTCATGTGATCAATTCCGTAACTTCAGGATTGCAAGGATTGTGACGTGAATATTGGCAACTTCATACTACACAATGGTAAAGTTTCAGTTTCGCATTAATACCGAGACAGGCAGCAAACGCGGTTCCTCGTCAACGCCTATTGCAAGCTACCTTACTCCATCAACGAGTTTAATTCGCATTCCCAGACACTAATTAAATTCCAGCAAACTGCTCGCGAATCTTTTCAATTTCAGTCTCACTAATGCGGTCGGAAGTTCCCTACCGTTTTCAGAGCTGCGAACACAGACATAAAATCAAAAAGATCACAGCAATATACTTAACTATCGTTAAAAGAAAGGATCAAAGAATCTTTGGATGTTATTCATGTGAATCGCTCTCAACCTTCATCTAGAATGAAATCCTCCACCATGTTAAATGTGTGTAGTTGTATTATTAGTAAAAACCTCTTTTTGATTTTTTATAAAAATAGAGATTATTTAAAATACTTGATGATTTCTAGTTAAAATATAGTTTAAATATATTTATTTTGCAACCACTACTTATATAACAGGTACCTATATAGGTACCTGTACATAACGGTACATAACGAAAGAGAGGTATGATAGGATGAACGGCCTAACTATAGTCTTTTTAGGGTTCCGTAGTAGCCGGCGGGGTCACGGAAGTATCTTAGTTCCCGTGGCCCCGCCCATCTAGGCGGATAAGGTGGCAGTCAGTCAGGTTTTTAGTCGGTATACCCAAGTGGCATAAGAGGGAGAGCCCGACATACCCCCACCGATTCCCCAAGCGGGGGGCATGCAGTAATGCATTTTCCTGACTATAAACAAAAAAAAAAAAAAACAAAAAAAAAAAGGGTTCCGTAGTAAACTACAAGGAACCCTTATAGTTTCGCAATGTCCGTCTGTCCGTCTGAAATTTCTTTGACGAAAACGTACAAATGTCATAAAAAATGGCATTGTACTCATCTGCAAGCAATAAATGCATAGCCAATACGGATCCCTACATTGTGCGAGTGTGGCCCGACACGTACTTGCCCGGTTTTTTTAACAAATGAGACTGAGCATGAGCATGTCCCTCGCATTTTCCAATATGGACAATGTGTTATGTATTGTATCATCCAATAGGAACGCTCGCAATTACAAAGCAACCAATAGCAATGATTACTGGTTTTTTTATTTTATTTGTTAACGTTTATTAAAATGCAAAAAATTCGGTATTCATTTGTTAAAAAATAGACAACTTATATGAAAAATTTGTTAATTGTTATGAACAGATTTAAATACGAGAGAATAAATGCTCCAGGAAAACGGGTCACACAGTCACACACAACCCACAAGACGTGGCGCGCGTCAGCCACTGGCCACGTTGGAACGAAAACGGCCGCTAGTGGACATAGCGACAATCGAAAACCAACTTCGATTATACAAAAAAATTATGATGGATTTCGATTCTACTATCAAATATAAGACATTAATTACTTGTACACTTTTTTGATATAATCGATACTTTATTAGTTATGAATTATTTAAAAAAAATATGTATGGAGAAAAACACAAATTCCTTAAAAACTCCGAACTCTCAAGAGCTCTCAAAAAAATTATTTTAGGGTTGTATTATACTATTTTTTTTACTATTTTTAAGGTACGTCTGTAACTGCGCTTCGCTGCGCTTTTGCGACAATATTTTTTTTTGTTTTTTTCTAACAAATTCCCTAAAAACTCCGAAATCTTAAGAGCTCTCAAAAAAATTATTTTAGGGTTGTATTATACTATTTTTTTTACTATTTTTAAGGTACGTCTGTAACTGCGCTTCGCTGCGCTTTTGCGACAATATTTTTTTTTGTTTTTTTCTAACAAATTCCCTAAAAACTCCGAAATCTCAAGAGCTCTCCAAAAAATTTTTTTAGGGTTGTATTATACTATTTTTTTTACTATTTTTAAGGTACGTCTGTAACTGCGCTTCGCTGCGCTTTTGCGACAATATTTTTTTTTTGTTTTTTTCTAACAAATTCCTTAAAAACTCCGAAATCTCAAGAGCTCTCAAAAAAATGATTTTAGGTTTGTATTATACTTTTTTTTTACAATTTTTAAGGTACGTCTGTAACTGCGCTTCGCTGCGCTTTTGCGACAATATTTTTTTTGTTCTATTTTTTGTATGGAGAAAAACACAAATTCCTTAAAAACTGCGAACTCTCAAGAGCTCTTAAAAAAATGATTTTAGATTTGTATTATACTATTTATTTTACTATTTTTAAGGTACGTCTGTAATTGCGCTTCGCTGCGCTTTTGCGACAAATAATTTTTTTGTTGTTTTATTCTCAATTCCACACCACCCTAGGTAGAGTAGGTAGAGAACCAGGCGCGTTTTTTTAACAGTGGTATTCCATGTAGGCCTAATCCACTTAATTATTCTCTTTAGTTAATGTCCTCAGATTCATCATTTTCTAGACCGCTTATGTCTATAAACTCAAAATTTTCTTTTTTTTGGTCATTGTCAACAATTTCATCTAGAATGAATAAAGTTTTTGCCTCCTGTGATATTTCTTTGTGTTTTCGATGTATTTTGTGTCGTTTTATTGAAATATATGGATCTGAACTGATTAGTAAATTATGTAAAATATCCTCATTGGTGGCTTTTCTATTAATTTTTCTAGAACTATTTTCGCGATATTTACGGAAATCTTTATTTTTAGATTCAGCAGCTTCCTCGGATAATTTTCCTATTGGAATTAAACCAAAATTTTCAATTATGTTTGCCCCATGCACCAGGACTTTATGCACGCTAGAGGGCATGTAATACCATTGGTATAAATCAATATATAACTTCGCGGTAGCTTCAGTATACTCCTTAAATTTTAATACATCAATAAAGAGACCCGAAGAAACTACCTCTAAGATTACTGAAAACCGTTTTATTAAAGTATTAAGTTCTATTATTCGTTTACTCCGGTTATAGAAGCCGTTATTGCAGTATTTGCAAAGAATCTTCTAGCGGTATTGCCGTCATTGGTGGTACCATGCCCTTGTTTTACAACATCAATTAAAAGTCCTGTTTGATCTTTAAAAGCTTCCTGAATACTTTTCTTTCTACTTTCTATAATAACTTTGCTGTCACCTTTTACAATCCATGTTATTAAATCTAACCTGTAAGCTATATGAAGAATACATTCCATAAATCGTATCCATATAATGTAAAGTTGAAATACCATATCTATATAAGTCAGTATCAATTGTCTTACTTAGTACCAATGGCAAATTATTCATCTCATTTGGCGTAGCCTTACAAATATCACATCTTTGAGATGACGTTTCACTTAGCACTGATGTTGCTTTACCGTCTATCATTGTTAGAAGCAATGAATGTGATATTTTTATTTCTCCTATTCTTGTTGGAGTTAAATCATTTATTTCTGACTCTATGGCATTCTTTTCCTGTAATATGGTATCTTTATTTTCTTTAATAAATTTAAAGAAGAGTGGACGACACCAATATGGCGAATTAGGTGACTCATCCCAGACTACATGATCTCCAGAAATCATTTTAATTGGTACTAAACTTCCCATGAAATACTCGAATCATCAAAGTGTTCCTCTTCAGTTAATAGCGTTTTCTGTTTATAGTTAGCTTGGTTAGAAGCACCATCAAACCCCCATTTACTAATCATTGTTAATTCCTTACATTCGTTGTCATATGCGATTGATTCTATATTATTTTTGCTGTTATGTCCAAAAAGGCCTGCAACTTTATTTTCGCTATTGTGTCCGTTACTGTAATATCTTCTTTTGGTGGATAGCAGTCTTGCTTTGCGGTTTGAATAGTGTAGTATGAAGGAAATAAATTATGACTTTTTGTTCGACACTTTTTCGTAATGTATTATACTGCCATTTGGATAATTTTAATGATACCAGTAAACTAAGAGCTTCATCCGGAGAAAATTGAGGTTTCTTATTTTCAAAAATGACTTATGACATTATACGTTTGTTACTAAAAACAATGTTATTAACAATTGACATTGTTTGTTTTGTCACTAAAAACATTTTTCTTCTAAACAAATAATGTATTTTTTTTATTCAAATTCAATAAAAAGAGCCTTGTTGGTGGTGTGGAATGACATTTTAAGATTTTTATTGAATTTACACGGTACATACTAAAAATATCAGAAATAAAAAAATTAAATCTCCATACAAATTTTAAAGTGTTATATTTCCAAAAATATCGAATATATCAAAAAATGTTATATGACATTAAATTATCGTATTAGTACATAGAATTCAAAAATATGCATAAAAATCCCTATGTCCCAAATTTTCATTTTGGCGTGGCGGTCTGGCCCGTTTGCTATGATCCTATGTGCTATCGTCATCTAGTTAGATTTATGTCTGTGGTTGGACACTAGCGCTAAGCACAATTACGGCTCCTGTTTGGATTAAACATTACTTAAAGTGCACGAACTCATTACTTACAGAAATAGAGGCGAGTTTGCGTTGTTTAAAGATGTAGCATTTCCCATAATTAAGGCTGCCCTTGCATTAATTGAAAGGTATTTTTAAACTTTTCAAGTCTGCTGGTAGCAAAACAGCCGTATTGTAAAATTGTGTATGAATAGTTGGATAGGAACAGTTAATTAGAATGCCTTATTACTATTCTAAATTTCAAAGGTACCCATTCATTCCGGGTCTATTTTGTTCCTTACGATGTAGCTTCAATTAAGGGTCTCACTAATTGATTGTGTAGACTATTTGCTTATTTAGACGTGTTTGATTTATTTGAGCATCTTTGACGGGTTTGGTACCACAAATGAAGGTATATAGAAACTATCATTTTGAACAACAAACACAACAAATATTTTTTTCTGGTAAGTACAATACAAAATTCTTTATTGCACCAACAAAGAAATTTAATAATAATATCGTAATTTTAAGAAGATAAAACATTGAATTAAATCACTTCATTCATCTCAATTCTTCTGAAATTGATAAAAAGGCCAATTTACTAGGGAGTAGGCCACTGTCGCGACGACGGTCATACAAGAGCCATGAGCTGACTTGAATTAGAATTGTAATGATAGTATGTATTGTATATTGTACGTCGTCGCCTTTCAGCAAAAACCGAAACTGAACTGACAGAAGTAAAGTAAATATTTGATTTTTTTGCTGTAAGCAAAAACAAACTTTTGCTCGGAAATAATTATGTATAAAGAGAGCACACTAAGTGGTCCCATCCCAACTGTTGCCTTCTGATAAGCGTCATTACGCAAATCATGGACAATCAAAAGGGTCGAAGTACCAAGTTTGGTAAGGCAAACTTACTACGGTACGTGATAGACAAAGTTTTAAATTACACTGCCTTGACACACGACAACTGTGTCGTTCGTTGGAAATTTTGTAATTTGTGAGTTAAAAAAAAGTAATCGTACTTTATTGGAGCAACTCTGTACAACTCTACAAGCACATCAATCTACCTTTTTTCTGTTTAAAGAATGTTTAAAGAATTAGGTTTATAGAATATTTATTTTATCATTATAGTTTATACAGTCACTATTACATGAGAAAGATACAATAAGCGTGGGATATAAAGAAATATTATTAAGTACATTTTAATCAGCCTTAACTTAATGTCATATTTAATTATTGTTAAACTAGATAATGAAATAAGATAGCTAGAGACTTAATGTGAAATTAAGATTTCGTTTTAACAACTGACGGTTTTTAGGGTTCCGTAGTAAACTACAAGGAACCCTTATAGTTTCGCCGTGTCCGTCTGTCCGTCTGTCCGTCCGCGGTCTAGCCCCTAGATGCTTGATGCTAGAAAGCTGTAATTTGGTACGTATACTCATATTAACAATGCTAACAAAGTGGTAAAATAAAATTTTGAAAAATATTTTTTTTGGGGTGCGGGTGCCTCCCTTACATGTAACGTGGTAATTAATTTTTTTTTTTTTGCACTGACCCCATCTTTTGGTGTATCGTTAGATAGGTCTCTTAAAAACATCGAGGGTGTGGGAAGATCATTTTCCGATACAATGATCCGTTTACGAATTATTCACATTTAACCTGTCAATTTTCGTTTTGCACGGTGGTCCGCAGGCTTTTATCTCCGAAAGTCGTTAGAAATTCGAAAAAAATAATGGTAGTAGTCCATATAGTGAACCTACAAGGAAAACTATAACGGTTAAGTAGGCACTACTAGTTACCGAGTAATAGCCGACGAACTTATGAAGTAAAATTTCTTTGACGAAAACGTACAAATGTCATAGAATATGGAATTGTACTCATCTGTAAGGAAGAAATGGTAGCCAATACGGAACCCTACATTGTGCGTGGCCCGACACGTACTTGCCCGGTTTTTTAATTAAATATTTTATGATACATTATGTAAATAGTAGTATGACACATAATATTACACTTATATCCAGCTAATTGATGACGCTTATTTGGAGGTTAGTGATAGTTTTTAATGATGGATGCTGTGGATGGATGACATAATTCAGAATAATTCATTACTATTTAAGTAGATACATGACTAATGGAATGGAATTGATAAGAACGTTCAATGGACTTTAGAGCCACAGCACGCGGCGTATTTTAAACGCGCAGATGACGCGCGTAGATATCTCTATCCATCGCGGAGTTGCAATCATTTCATTGTAAGGTCTAACCTCAGAACACAGAAAGAAGAGAAATGTAATAAGACAGTTTTTGTACCGGAACCGATGTCGCCACTTACACACACAGTTCGCTGTCCCCGGCGAATATTATGGTTATCGAAAAATCTAAATTTTACAGGAAAAATAAAAAACTGTTTTTACTAAATAACTTTAAAAATACACAAGGTAAAGAAACCATTCATATACCAAAAGAAAGCTAATTTTTTGGGAAATAAAGAAATGCATTTTGTGATTATTAATTATTATTGGTATTTAAATTATTAATAAAATTAATTTTACTAGAAATTGTAAGTGTATTTTACGACGCTAAGCTACATTACAATAGTATTCGAGTAAATTCCAAGATTCTAGCTTCACAATAATAAAGTATTACGATATTATTCGTTATTCTCAATATTGCGCTGGGTAAACGTAACGAATTAAAGCCATTTTATTCGAGTATCAGTGAAAACAAACCCATTGACGTATTGTTGTGTAATCGTGTTATTCGTCGAATCTAGGTAATTAGATATTTTATGTATAACAGTTTGCAGTTAGAGCAAATAACAAATATTTATTGTAAAAAAACACAATTTTTCAGTTAAAATATTTATTTTAATATTAAAATAACAAAAAACGATTACTCTTTTAGAATTTCTTTTTAGAGCGACATCCTTTGAATTCTTTGCCTGAATTTTTTAGTCGCCTTCGTTCAATTTAATCTCTTGAAAACCCTTAAAAGCCGCAAAAGTTTCATGGTGACTAACAAACCTTCCCCAACACTGCCCGGAATGTATGGAAGTCCCTCAACTTACAAATGCAGTCGTGTTCCTATTGACTATTGTCCTGGCTGCCAGAAGTTCTCATGAAGTCGAGGCCCAATACGCAGTCATCCATAATTTCAGCCACGATAACGTTGTGAGTGTATAATGTTTCACCCACTTGCAATGTGACCAAAATTTCCCCTAGACCCGTTCTAGGGGAAATTTTATATGCTGGCCGTAAGCGGAAATAAGTTGGACATCAGTGGTATTGTTGCGCCTCTTCATGGTTTGCATGAAGTTGCAGTTTCGGCGTGATTATTGTCCTAGAGGCTCCCGTCACCCGTGTCCACAGTTATCTTGCAGTCTCTCAGGAGAGACTGCAAGATAACTGTTTAAGGATACGCTAGTTCAAGGATACGCCGCTCAGTGAACAGGTTCACCGAGTGCCGTATCCTTAAACTATTTCCATTGCTAGCTTGTGAGACGATCATTCTCGGGGTTTCTTCTGTTCCAGCCAGCACCCGCCCCTTAGCAATGGCTGTTAGTCGTTTTCCTAATTCTCAACAGAAGCTGAAGTATCCATCTTCTTTGCCATTTCCATAAATTGCTTCTGCATCTTGCTCAACTCCTCAGCAAGTTTAGCCGTTTGAGGCTCCTTCTTCAAACTGCAAATGGCCTGTTTCTCCACATACACTTAGGTGTATAGCACTTAGGTCCGGTCTTTTTCTTCGGCTGGAACGACGTCTTTATCTCCCGCACTTTTTTCATTACTTCCCGTACTTTGTAAACTGGTCGAACATCACGTCGCAGGGTTTCACCTTCTTCCAGGGCTTGCGCTAGGGCTTCCTTTAATAAGACATGATGGCGAAGCCATACCGCAGCCCTAATCTCCATGTCTTTGATCCCATCGACGAAACGCTGTAGTATAGATAGGTAGGCCTTGCGGACAAGCATCTCAATTTCCAAGGGCCACTGCTGCAGCTCTTCTACCGAACGCTGAGTTCAGTCTCGTAATTGAGCACGGAAGACATGCTCCAGATGTTGTTCGCCGTACCTTGCTTCCAGTGCCTCCATTAGCTCCTTGAATGTGCTCCCCGAGGACGGTAGCGCCTCCAGAACTGAAAGAGGCGATCCCCGAAGTGCAACTGTCAGAGTTGTCAACCTTTGTTCTTCCATCCAATCATTAGCATTGGCCACGGTCTTAAATTTCTGATGGTAGGCGGTCCAGGATGTAGTGCCGTCGTAGGTTGAAACTTCTACTAGAGGCGCCCGGCTGCCTATAGCAGAGCCACTCGACATGACAGGGATTCTACTAAACAAATGCACCAATGGACTCTCAATTGTGTCTCAATCGTGTCTCAATAGAATGCCGATAGTGTATCAGTGGAATAGTTTTTGATATTTGTTATGGACTTAAACAATAACATAATGTTTAACTTATTGTTGTAGTCTCCACTCGCAGAAGCCCCTTCCGCAGCCATCGACATCTTTTTTAGGATGTCCAATGTCCATGTTGTCCTCCAGATTGATAACCCTTTCTTCTACTTGGTCTACATTCTTCTGTAGGTTTTCCACCTTATCATCCACTGAACCTACGGCATGCAGTAATTTTTGACGCCATTCCTCCTGCTCTTGGCGCATTTTCTCTGCATTAATCTATTAAAGTCGAATGCAGATGCTCTAGCCTCTTATGCTGGCGACGAGGTCCGATAGGTGGATCTAGTGGACGGGGCCTGCATAGTTGATGTCGCCTGGTCCTGGTCGATGGAGTCGGTAGGCGTGTCCCGATGGTCCGTTGATGGGTCCTGTCGGGCAGTAGCCATGACTTCCGCGGCTTCCTGTGCCCTCGTTCTGACCCCGGCAGTTTCTTCCCTCGGAGTCACTAGCATCTCCAAATCCTACTTTTGACACCAAATGTTACGAACGTGGGGGTCGGGATTTGGTTTAAACACCGTTGACTTGTTAGAAGAATTTGTTGAGCGATGAACAGGTCACAGATACAATCACTGTAGCCAAATCACACACAGAATCGAAGTAATACGTTAGTTGTTTTCATTTAAATAAAATGTATTAGAACTTTACCAAAAACACAAAACAAAAATATTTACTCGAATAATATCGTATTTGCGCTTGCCGAAAAATTTACGAATGTTTATGTCTCGAACAGTAAGGTTGCTGCCGACAAATCTCGAACTACAGATATCAGTAATCAAATGTAACATCCTTTTTCGGGTACATTAAAGAACATAAAATTTTAACGAATGTCATTGTGATGTACGTTACAATAGGTGTGGAAAAGTCTTAATTCCGTTAATATCAATAAAAAAAATCTGAAAAAAATTGACAAGGTGTAATGGGACCTTAAGATAAAGAATCTGTCAAAAAGTGAAAACTATGGTAATAGTTGAATACGGGAATATTCCCGGGGGGCAGCGAGTTACATTTTAACACATTCATAGAATAATCTCCGACAGTCACACTCACACAAATCGTAAGCCCGTGATTTGCAGTTCGATTACGAACACAGATGTAAGAAGTGTATATAGGGTCTTTAGTTCGAACGGGCCAAATTGAACGGGCCATGGGCCGTTCGACCGTATAGTCAAAATCGTCTTGCGTCCCAAGGGGCCACTGATTAAATTTTGTAAACAAATTGAATGTAATAAAAAATTTAAGTACATGCAGGTAGAAAAGTAAAAATGAAACGAATTGTTTTTTAATATTATTTATTATCATCTCATAAAAAAGACAAGCTACTTACTTATTATAAAAAAATCTCAAAAATTTAACGTCATCGTCAAAAGTTTTATAATAAAAATCAGTCTTATGAAGATTAATAATATAATTAACAACACTTAAATCAAATTATCAACTACTATAAAATGTCTCAAAAACAGCTTGGCTTGTCGCAGCAAACCAAAAAGTTTCACAATACAAACTAGTCAAAACGTAAAATCAAATACAAACATAAACTAATTTGAATGTGTTAATTATACACATCCAAATTCCAAACTGAAACACAACTCAGTATGTAGAATGAAATTACCTGATCTAACATTCATTTTAAATATTTTACAACGACATACTTCTACTTATCACATTACTAGTCAGTTTAAAAAAAAATTATAAAAAAATTATTTCAAATATAAGTAAATCAGTCTTATTTAAAATATTAATCAGCCTTATTTAAAAAAAACAGATTAACAACAAAAATCAACAATTATAAATCATTCTTACTTTAAAAACATAAATGTATGTATATCGACAAATAACATAGTATAAAATTATAGTTTTGATAAAACATTTAAGAACTCATTTACATTTTAAGTTTTTCTAAGCAATGTCCCACACTTATCTCCCCAGACAATAATTCCTGTATCGTAGTCTGTATTTTTAAATTTCTTATAATAGTAGAAGGTAGTCTTCTTGAAATGTTAATAAAGTCAGACTTTCTCACTTGGTATATGTAATATTTGGTATCCTTATGTAACCCTTGCAAAAGTTGACCTATGTTTGGTTTGGGCATTATAATTTTATTTATTCTGTGATTACATGCCTCCACAGTATTAGACTATCCATATTGAGACGTAGATGGGTGTTCGTCGTCCATTTTTTTTAATACCCTAAAATTAAACACAATATAATTATTAAAAAAAGCACAACAATACACTTATTTTTTTTTTACGAAAAAAAAATATTAAAAAATAATAGTAGACTAGATAAATATTTAACTTTATGAATTATGTAAAGATAGAGGAACTTTCTATTTGGAATTCGAACATTATAATAAACCTTTTTTTGCTGAAAATAAGTATGCATATTGTAAAAAAAAAAATTTTGAAATGTGATAATTATAAGACAAATGGAATTTTGGCTTATAATCATTGTGTAAAAAATACTCACCACAAAATTTTTTCACCACTAACACGACACAAACGCAAGCAATTGCAAAAACTAAAGTGACCTCAAAGTGCGCGTCATACACCATCCCTTTTCATTAGCCAATCAAAAAGAAGTTACTTATCTGACGTCAGAGGACTCTCACAGAGGACTCTAACGTCACATATAAGTAGCTTGTTTCTGATTGGCTAATGAAAAGAATCGTAAGATAATGATTGTTGCTAACTGCTAACTGAAGTGTATAAGTTGATTTTAATGTATTTTGTTTTTAGGTACTTGCTTTTGGCTAAGTAAATATTTAAGTAGGAAATAATAATTACTTTTAAAAAAATAACAAAACATAGGAACATAATTTAAAAGAAATTAATAATATTTATAAAATAAAATAAATATAATAAAATATTAATATTTATTTATATTAATAGGTATTGTTGTTAATGATCGCTTTTTTTATGCGACTGTACTGACAGTATTTTAAAATAGTAATTTAATCAGTGGCCCGTTGGGACGCAATACGATTTTGACTATACGGTCGAACGTCCCATGGCCCGTTCAATTTGGCCCGTTCGAACTAAAGACCCGTATTATAGTGACGGGCACCTAATGAAAAAGGGCGACAAGCATTATCGATAACTACCTCTCGATATTTTACAATAACAATTTATTACGGACTACAACTATGAACTATAATACCTATTTAATTTTAAATAATTAAAAAAGAAAAAAAAATTACCAAAGTTTTTAGTTTTTATTTATTTTATTTTTGGAAAATAGTAATTTTTATACAACCAATTAAAAGAAAGAACTTTAAAAAAATTAGTACATAATAACAAGCGATATTTTTTAAACTAATCAAATGAGTTTTTACGTGAGCTACTTTCCCCTTGAGTTTGATCCAATACTTATGGGACTAGGACACCCTGTACAAGGAATGCACTGTAGTAAAAGTTTCAAATTATTATACTTTCAAAAATTAGAAATACAAAATTATCGATACTAAAATATTCTACTTTTGGCAGCACTACATGGCTTGTGCGACGGCCATTATCACTTTGACAGATCGCGGAAGCTACAAGCGGCGGTACCACGATATTTTCACAACATTGTAATTATCGTTACGTTTGCATTCCATTGTACGTGCATACCGCAAAACATTGAAAAACGCGTATCCAAAACAAGCAATGGACAATATTTTTAACGGAAGTATCGACTATGCCGTATATTGTTTAATGATTTCTATGCCTCAAAAATATTTCGTTAATTTGTCATTTATATAGAAAAATATTAAATAAATGACTTACCTATGATAAGTAACACCACTATTACTTGAATTTACCGTATCACTGCGATTTTTGCACGTAATTAAAGCACAAGCCGGCATTTTTGTTGACATTCACGGACGTGTATTCGCGGAAGCGTTGTTTTGTGAATGACTTAGAACAATCAAGTTCCTGCACATTTGTGCAGAAAATGGCGTCATGTGCCCCGCCCACAAACCATATCTCTTGTATTGTGATATCTGTGGGTCTAACATACAAAGAGTTCAACGTAGCACGAAACGCGCGTCCTCTGCGCGTTTTAAATACGCCGTGTACAATTGGCTCTCAGAGCTATATGCATGTATTTAAACGCGGAAAGGACGGCTACATAAGGGTTATCTTGTGATCATAACACCGCCGAGCGAGCGAGGCGCGAATTTTTCTTACGATTCCGCGTTTTATTACTTTGGCTAACTTTGACCCGCTGCTGTGATGAATAATGTCCGGACAAAGCCATTGTTTCTGATATCTATGGGACAAAGTGATTAATTTACTTGTTTTATTACTTTATCCAAATCTTCGAAGATATTATATAAAATTTCTAATTAATGTGATTAATTCTGTGTCATTTATCACTTTGTCTAAATTGAGTAGACATTATAAATACTGGCTGGATGGATAGTATTTATAATATCCGGATTTATTACTTTGGCTGTAACATATACACATATTAACAATGCTAACAAAAAGTGCTGGAAAATTTTTTTGGAAAAAAAATCTTTTGGTTATCTCCCCTACATGTAAAGTTGAAATGATGAATTGAATGAATTTTTTCGCGCCCACCCCATGTTGTGGTATCGTTAGATAGGTCTCTTCAAAACATTGAGGGTGTAGAAAAATCATTTTTCGATACAATGATCCTTTTCGGAATTATTTACATTTATCGTGTCAATTTTCGTTTTGCGCGGTGGTTTTGTTTGTAAAACTACTCGACCGATTCGAAATATTCTTTCACCATTGGGAAGCTGCACTACTCCCGGGTAACATAGGCTATATGTATAACATTTTCAACAAAAAAAATCCTTAAGAAAACCCGCGCGAAGCCGGTCCGCTAGTGATTATAAAATAACTACTACCTACGTATCGTATAGGATAGGTACATAATGAAATGTTGAATCACTTTTCGCGTAGCTGTCATGCATGTTAGAGTTCACAATGGAGGGCCCTGCGGCTCGTTAAGAGCCCTCCGCGTGCCAAGATGACACTTATCGAAGCTCTCGACTTCTTGATGCAATTGCTTCCCTCGAACCTCACAAGAAGGAAAATTTCTAGTTTCGATCAAAGATTATTATCATCCTACATACATAGTCTATTTTCTTACTACATAGTACATTTGTATGAAGAAAATAAATAACGTCTAAGTACACTTTTTACATTTAAATACATTAGTCATCGACATAAAGTAATGTAAATGTGGGTCAATTACCAGTAAAGGTATGATTAACGATAATTATAAATTGTATTTTCACCCGCGATATTTATGCCACTTTAACCTAATTTTTAAACACGACATAATCCTTACGGAATTACATCGACATTTTCATTAAATTAATAGACTATTTAATTACAATTACAACGCCTTCTGCCTATTTATTTTGTCAGCGTTATCTCTTTCAGAGGTTGCCTGGAAGAAATTGCGTAGCATTAAGGCCGCCTATTGTATGTACTTCTATTTTTAAGTTGTCCATGTTTATTGTAATTTTTGTTTAGTGCAATAAAGAGTATTTGTATTGTATTGTATTGTAATGCAGTAATAATAGATAATATTAATTTATTGTAAGCTCAATTCCATGTTTAATCTATAAATGGCTATATATTTTTTGTGTCTTTTGATAACTTTCCGTATCAACTACGAATACGGCCAGGTACAGTACCTACTAGCTGCCTCATTAAAACAAAGATCATCCAAGTGTTAACTAAAACCTTTGTCAAATTCGCGCATAATTGAATTCTCATTAAGAATGACAAAACGGGTCTAGCTGATCTAACTTGTATATTTATAAAGGGTTTACCGTCTGGCTCACATAAATAGGTCATCAATTTCATTTTAGTTTTTTTTTTTGACAAATCATACAGGTTGACGTAAGTTCGAGACTTGAGTTATAGGATACTAGCTCGACGATACTATATTTTATAACAAATACATATATAGATAAACATCCAAGACCCAGGCCAATCAGTAAAAGTTCGTTTTTCGTCATGACCCGACCGAGATTAGAAACCGGGACCTCCTGATTGGCGGTCCGACGTGGTAACCATTAGGCCACGGAGGTCGTCGCAGTTTAGTTAGTAATAATAACTGACATTATTAATGACAAGTTCAGAAAAGTAACAGGTGTACTAACGTATGAAGCTAGACTGTATCATGACATGACTCGTTAATGTAACTAGCAGACCGACGCCGCGTCGTTACACACGCAATTCTATTGTTCCTGTAGGTAGAGTAAATCATGTAAAACCCATTGGTGGGTCAAATGCCTAAGGACCACAAAACATGGTTTAAATACAAAATTCATTTCAGATACCTATTCGATATAGATGCGTGGAGGTACAGGACAATACATTTGACACAAATAAAATTATTACTAAGTAAAGTACTTCTGTAATGCATAAATAAAATTAACAATATCAACAACAAAAAAATTTGCCTCAACATGCACGGAAATGTGTAGATAGTTCCGGCCTTAAAATGTTTCCGTTCTCAAGTGATACATAAATTCGCATTCGTAATATTAGTATGACTAAAACATTCCTATATTTTTACTTATTACAAGACGCTGTGAATTTAAAAACCTACATTCCAGATGGAGATGGCCGATACAAAAGGCTTTCATCCGAGCTTAAACATATTTGTAGAAACATGTAGGTATGCGACTGGGAGCATGTTCTAAGGATTTCCAAAGGCAGTTTCAAACAAACGACATAAAAAGAGAAATGGATTCTGTCGACTCTGCGGATCTTTTTTGTTTTTTTAACAAAGCGTCCTGGGTACCTTTGCGTAATGGGATTAACAAAACTGGATCTACACGGTGAGCACATACCGATTGTTTGTGACGAAATTGATTATTCGTTTAATAGAAAAAGATCATCGACCCGAATGCTATTCTGCCCAAGTCAAGTGGCCTTTCTATCGAATATTTCAGTAGATCTTGATAA
Organism: Endotricha flammealis; assembly: GCA_905163395.2. NCBI lineage: Eukaryota > Metazoa > Arthropoda > Insecta > Lepidoptera > Pyralidae > Endotricha > Endotricha flammealis. Next base: position 6,853,142 of record LR990861.1, on the reverse strand, counting down.
TTTTTGTTAATAATAAAAAAATTATAGATAAAACTTAGAGCCAAAACAAAATGTGATAAAATAAACTAAAATAAAGTTAAAACATACGCCCGAGCTAGGTTTCTGTTACGTACTTAAAAAAAACTCTTAAAAGTTTTTAGGTTAGGACTGTCAGTAACTCCTCTGTGTCGTTATAGGACATATTTTTGCTCCCTGGAGAGCTATTTTACAATTGCTTGAATTGAGGGGACAAATATCTAATTTTAGATTCAATCTATTCTAAAGTAGTGGCATATGACTGTAGCTAACACATTTGCATAACAGCTCCTTGCACGTGTCACCTACTCTTATATCTATAAACTAAACTGGCATGCCTGTATCTATAAAGCACTTGCTTGATAGATTCACTTAGTAAGCAGAACATTTGATTTACTGGCATGTGAAATGATAGAGCAACGCGGGAAGCAGTAAATACATACTATTGTATTTTTAGATACCATTAAAAATTCCGGTTAATTTGTCAGATAAAAACTGTGAAACAAAGGACTGTCAAAATTATACCAGCACTGTCGCAACACAAATGGGTACACTTACTCGTTTAAAAACATGACATCTGAACTTAATAAAAAGAAAAAAAAACGCGTATTAGTTAAAGAAATTAGTTCACTTTTAAACTTGTATGGTTTGTGCCCTAACAAATGAAAACCTTACACGGTTGGGGTACACATTTATCAAAATACAATGGATCCCCACGGAATTACTAAGCAAGGGCCATTAACTTACGAAAAGTGTGTGACAGAGGTATTCTATTTTAATCAAGGGACTTTACCTATTTTAATTGTAGATGTTTATTTAGGTAGACCATAGATTAAATAATAGTGTATAGACAGGTACAGTATATTGTGGGAGATTTATGGACATACGTTTTAGTTGCAAGTAAAAAATAAAAGTTTCCCAGTGACGACAATACCAGAGTTTTTCAAATAACATCAAAAAAAGTTAACATTGCACCGATGGCATTTAATTGTTCGTACACAATAAGAAGCCATCCTTTAAAAAAGGCTCCTCCACCAAAAGCAGTAGTATTAAACCAGCAGTTGAGTCCAGAAGCGAGACCCATCCTGCGGTGAGTAGAAAACTTTTATTATCCCGTAAAACACAATTTTCGAAATAGCAAATTATCGTTTAGTTAGCGCGTAAACGAACCCCACAGCTAGTAAATGAAACGGAAGTAGGAACCACGCGACTGCTTTCTCCATTCAGTTAATCCCAGATCAAATTAAAATTGTGTTTAAGTAAAACGTTTTAATGAGCGATGTTTATTGCACAACTACCTTCTGGCAACAAGCCAAAACACTTTGAGGGGTCCGGTCGCGACTTTGACATCAGTTTAACTCCTTACATAAGTGTGCTTTATCTTGGCAAAAGACTCTCAATTCAATTTTTTTCATCGCTTTTTCCTTCTTTGCGGTAGGCAGTATCTACTCTACTTGCAATCACTTCATCAGTCATTCCAGTCGACTAATTATAAAGTACTAATACAGTACTTCCATCTTTTTTTTCGACCTATACTATGATCAAAATTTTATTATTGTTCCCAAAATAAACTCAATTTTAATTTCATTCTGAGAAGTCTCGAAGACTCGCGAGTTACCCAGACTTGGGTTGTGGGTTGTCTCGTGTTTCGTGACTTTTATAACTGTCGAGATTTTCCACACCCTATTACTGACTTATTTTAGTCAAAATGTCTAAAAAGAACTTTGTGTCTGAAGCTGTAATTTGGCAGATAGGTTCCCAAAAAAGGGAATGGATGGAAAAGAAAGGAGTTTCGTGTCGCTACTCGCGAGTAATAGCTTCTGCTAGTATGTAAAATATAGAAGAATATGTTTCATGTCTCAAGTAATAAAATTTACCATACGCTTGCAGAGTGGATATTAGAAATATTGAAGTCAAAGCTTTTTATTTATATACACAATAATCACCTTTTTTCCTAAACAATTGTAGAAAGCCAACAGTCCAAAGTACGAGGATTTATTTCACACAAACTATACAAGCGACACATATTACTCTGAAACATCGAACCCTTATCGTCTAAAGAAAAATGTAACTAATATAATTTGAACCCTACCTCGCCACTTAAATAATGAAGGTCTTGGAAAAGAAAATGGAATCTTTCAGTCGGTATTAAAAAATGTTAAAAAACACCTCACAGTTTTATTCCCAATTGTCTGTTGCACTGTTTTTACGCATAAAGCTTTAAACGTGAGAATCGTCCTCTACCGTAAGAACTTTACAAAATATTATAGAGATGTATTAAAAAATCTAGGTACCTAGTGCCCGCAACGGGTTGCCATACAGCGTCAAGGGGCGCGTGCGCAGGTGGTGGCGGCTCTCCAGCTTCCCCGCTGCCCGTTTCTGTTCTACCTTCCCAACCCTGTAACAAATAAAACATTTTTAAAGTAAGAAGAATATTAAAATGAGGACCTCCTTACATATTTAAGGGGAATTGAAACTTTTCTTTCAAACATTTTTCAAAATAAGAAGATTAGTTGGAACAGAAACAACTACAAAAACAACAAAAATATACACTAAAATAGAGTACTTGCTAAAACAAATCCTTTCAAGCTATTTCTATGTATTTGTTGAATTCTGTACTGAGCGAAAACGTAAGAGGCACTTTATTAAAAATATTTTTATTTCGCATCGCACCATTAACAAACTCTTGACCGTTTTGAATCCTTATAGTACTTATAAATATTATCAATTTCGAATTGACTTCTTTTTTATGAATGTCTTTCAATTGTTTTAAATGTAAAGAATAATAAGGTCAATAACCTTATCCCTTGACTATCCAGCCAACCTTTGTATTGTAAAACGTCGCATTTGATCGCATCGGAATGCATTAATTATAAACGGATAATGTGTTATACAGTAATAATGTAGAAAATGTAGGATATCGGCATTCACCATAATATTAACCATAATATTTTTTTAGTCGTCTGCGGTTGCAGAAACTTGGTTAAGGTTATTTATTGATATTATTATACTATTAGTAGCATAATATGTATTTACAATATTTCATATCAGAAATATACCATAGTATAATAGCAAGTTTTGCTGATTTGGGGCTAGATAGCGTTGTGTAAAAATACCTTTGCTCAGCAAGATCTCCTTAGAGTAAGAATATATATTTTTTTGAAATTTGTACCATAATCACACTGGCCAATAGACGTTTTATAAGTAATCAATTCGAAATATTATGACAACAATAAATGTATGTACCTACTAAAACAAGGCAATCATCTACCAGTACATAATTCTAAAACAGGAACTTATAACGGAGAACCTTTGTCTACCTCTAGTAGAGATTTAGATCTAATCAATAATATCTACCTAATAGGCTTTAGTTAATAGGTCACAGAACTACGAACATTGTACTGACCTGGAAAACAGACCAACTTGGTTGAGCCGTTTATTTTTATTATATCACAATAATCACTAAATATATAGGGACAATTCATACAGATTGAGCTAGCCCCAAAGTAAGTTCGAAACTTGTGTTATGTGATACTAACGCAACGATATTATATTTTATAACAAATACATATATAGATAACCATCCAAGACCCGAGGCCAATCAGAAAAAGATCGTTTTTCATCATGACCCGACCGGGGATCGAACCCGGGACCTCCTGGGTGGCGGTCTGGCGTGGTAACCATTACGCCAAGGAGGTCGTCAAAATCGTCGTATTAAATTATGAACTTCCACAAACAGAATGTATCTAGGTTGCCATTTGCATTGTAGAGGATTTATGAAATGCTTGACGGGAAGTACTACCTCTCATAGATGAAGCAGCAATACGTTTCGCTCGATGAGTGAAAATCCCGAGGGCCAACACTTTTCCTCCTATTAATTTTCTGACTATACTTACCTTCCTTCCTTGTACATGGCACGTTCATATTTACCATCCACTTACCATCAGGTGACGCGCTTGCTTGTTTGCCTGTCAGAAGACGTAATTTTTACCATTTTTACGCGCTAGCGGTTCTAGTTTAACGTGCAGTTTTAAGGCAGTGCGTGCAATCACAAAAAAGCGGTTAGCATCGCAGCTAGCAGCGCGGTTAGCAATGCGGTTAGCGGCGCTGTTAGCAGCACTTCTAGCGACGCGGTTAACGGCATTACACATGTAGGAATAATATTAGTATCCCTTAAGTATTTTATTCCGGACAATACAGCAGTTCTCATGGGCACATCAACTATGCTGTTTATGTTTGATAATTCATAACATAACCAGCATAGTTGATGTGAACTGAACCTAAATGAATCTTAAACAAGATTTCAATTTTAAATAAGTAAGAGAAATTGTAAAACCTTGTATAGTGTAATTTTATCTTTAGGTTAAAATACAGATGGTTAAAATTTTTGATATAACAAGAACTACTGCTTAATGAACAGCGGTGATTCTAGAAAGGGGGAAGATACATTGTGAACTCTCTTTGAATTATTGCAGAAGCACGCCTCGCAGCATCCGAGCGCCGGCGCCGTGCTAATAGATACAGAGTCTAGTTTCATCCCTTTTGATAGAAAGGACGGGTGGCAAGAATTTTTATTCGTTGGCAGGGCTTATTGGGCATGACGACGGAATCCCGACCATTTTTCAAGCCGGCCGTTAGAAAAACCATGTTACCGCAGGGCTAATTTTATCTCACTTTCCCAAGCTTCCACCAATTTTCTGTTTACACACATTTATAACTCTGTTAATGTGTTTGAGTAAGGTATTACATTTTATTACCAGTTTCTTTCATACATAATACAGGCGTATTTAGTATTAGAGAGGATTTATACTCACGTGAGCTCGATTAATATGATATTTGACTGTATGTATTTATTTTATTCTTTTTTTAAAAATGTTAAATACCACATAGAAAAAATAAATTACTTAGGTACTGAATTTTTAGACACGATAAAGATAACACAGAAAATGAGAGATGTGTGGTACATACAACTATGTATGAGTGAGAGATTGATGGGGATGTATTTAAAAATCTATTGGTGTTTCATTTTACAATAAATTTTAATTATTTATTTACAGGTTTCAATCGTCGCTAAAATAGCTATAAATCATGTACACTATTATACAACCACCAAAGAGGTATCTATGCTATATTCATCCAGGTGGGTACGGAAAACATAGACAAGTATAAACAGACTACGTAATCCTCTCGAAGCAAGAGACGCGAACAAGCAGCCTTTTCAATCTTTTTCCGTCTGCTGAAAATAGATATGGAAATATGTTGGAAAATTTTTCATTAAATTCTTGAGCGTACCATTTTTATAGCATGTTTCAGGCAAATTATATGCAGTATGCTGTGCACAGTGAGCGTTATTATTAGCCGCAAGAATTTAATCACTATAAAATATACGTTAACTATCGGATACCCGGGTATACCCGTGCAACTCAATTGTCCCCGTTCCCAAGGGAATGTTATCTAGGAAAATAACAAATAACAAAAAAAATTAACATTACATACACGAACCACAACAAACTTAATATTTGTATGTAAGAGTTGAAAACACTGTTCCTAATAAAATTTATGACAGAATACCAGGACGGGTCCGACCGTAGAGCAGATAGAAAACATTGTTTCTGTATTTTGAGCGGTCGACGCTCCCGAACAAACAGATCTTCATTTATAGGTACAATATTACCTGTTTTTTTCGTAAAAATGTTATTGATCGACAATTTAAAACAAAGCGTGACCTATTTCTCTTTAAGTATACGTACGTAGCAATTATCTTTCTGCTTATAGTGTTTGTAAAATGGAGTCTGTGAAAAAAGGTTTCCCAATTTCGAGTATAATGAAGGTACGCCATCATCTTTTTATAATCATCGTGTATTATTCTTATGTTCTACCGCTGGCATTCAGACAAACAATCAAGCGGGCCAACAGATAGAAAGTGGTTACCGCTAGCTATGAACATCAATAATACCAGTTTTATTTTATTTTATTTATTTATTTCCCAAACAAAATGTTACAATACAATGGTGATTCCCAGACTTCACACACCAATGCGTTGCCTGCTACAAGAAAAATAATAGGAAGAGAACGGGTACAGAAAAGGGAGAAAAAAAGAGTCGGGCTTCCGGATCTCTCAGTCGCTAAACGTAATAAATTGCTACTTACGTCGATATTCTGCGAGAGGGTAGTACTTCCCCAAGGAAAGTGTAATATGAAGAGAAGAGCTGATTTTTCCAATCAGTATTAGAAGTACCAGAAACGGAGATTTAAAGTAATAGTTTTTACTATTTTCTTCTTCAACTCTTCTCAGTTATTTGGTGTCGTACACCTAGCGGAAAAAGTGAGATCTTGTTTTGAATTGCTAAAAGTTGATATTAGATACCTCATACAAGCGTAGAACCAACCATCACAAACATTTGCGAGGTTTGATTTGCGCATGTTTCGCCACACATGTCATGACGTGTGTACGTGAATGCGATCGCTGTAAGGCATGCAAACGGAAGTCGGACATGTGTGGCGAAAAATTTGGAGCCTGTCTGATATTACAAAATATTTGCAAACCAATTATGTGTGTGTATTTATTTAATTAAAACGGAACGGATATTTAAGAGATTCTTTTTGAGAAATTCGCACAAGACAAAGAGATTGTGTGCCTCAAGTAACTTTACGCATTTCAGTAAAATTAAAATGCGCTCCGCGCTCCATCCTATATTACAATATACGAAAAAGCAAACCGTAGCGCGATTCAGGTTTCGTACAGCGCCATCTATTGACGAAAGGCGGTACTAGTCTAATGAATAATGCCCTCCGATATTATACGAAAAATCAAACCTAAGCGCAATTCAGGTTTCGTACAGCGCCATCTATTGTCAAAAGGCGGTACTAGTCTAATGAATGTAAATTTTTTTTTTTAATGTTATTACGAATCTACGGTTTTCGGATTAATTCATAAACTTATTGCCATATGACCCAGCATCTTCCCATTTTTCATGATTCTACAATACAAAGGGGGGAAGTTAGGGTATGGTCTTGGTGGGAATCGCTGATAGTGAGAACAGCATTACCTATAAAATGTCAAGATACCATCTGCAGTGTTCGTAGCGGAACACCGACTAACCCGCAGAGCCCTAACAAGTCCGCGTCATCCACGTCCTCGTCGTCCCCCTGGAAACTGCTGCAACCGCGCAACCGCGCGTCCGCTAACCCCGAGTTGCAGATGAGCTAAGGATGCAGGGCGCAAGGCGAATCTTCTGCGCCTCAAAACAGAAACGACTCACTAGGGAGGATACCCGAATGAAACCGAGCCGGCCTGTAGGCTCTAAGCTGGCAGCCCCGCCAATAGGCTAGGGTATAGTGGGTTAATCACTCGCTTACCTGAACCCCAAACGATTAAAGAAACCGAAACAGTGAATAACCGGACCGATCAAAACACGACGACTTTTGGCATGAAAACACGGACACGAATTGCTTGCTGGAATGTGCGCACACTGAACGATGACAGCCGACTGGCCCAAGCAGAAGCAGAAATGCTAAGGTACAAGCTGCAGATACTCGGTCTCAGTGAGGTGCGCAGGAACGGATTCGGAGAACTGAGAACGTCCAGAGGCCTTACATTTCTTCACTCCGGGAAGGAAGATGAAAATAGCGTCCGGGAAAACGGCGTAGGATTCCTCCTTACTGAGATGGCGAGGAAGAGCCTCTTGGACTGGAAACCGATCTCAGAGCGAATCATAATAGCCCGCTTCAACTCAAAGGCCCGAAAGATAACCATCGTCCAATGCTACGCACCCACAAATTTGGCATCAGAGGAAGAAAAGGACGATTTCTATAGCGCACTTAACACAACTATGAAGAACATCCGTAGGCAAGACATAGTTATCGTCATGGGTGATCTCAATGCCAAGATTGGAGCAAACAACGATGGCTGTCAAAGACACATGGGCAAGCACGGGCTGGGAGTCCGCAACGACAATGGGGAGCGGTTCCTGGAGTTCTGTCAGGACGGCGATCTTACCATCGGAGGCACTTTATTAATCCACGGAGACCACCACAAGTACACCTGGAATTCACCCGATGGAGTTACCAAAAACCAAATCGACCACCTTGCCATAAGTGCCAAATGGCGCTCGTCGCTGCTTGATGTCCGTAACCGACGAGGTGCGGATATCGATAGCGACCACCATCTTGTGGTGGCTGAGGTGCGGCTCAAGGTAGCCGTAACTGCTAAAACCACCAAAATAGGAAGACGATTTGAAGTCAGTAAATTAATGAACCCTGACACAAAGACAGCTTTTAAAATTGAGCTGCGCAACCGCTTTTCAGGTCTCGATGCAGACCCGACCACCACAGTCGACACGGAGTGGAATCATATTAAAATGGCCTACACAGAGACCAGCTCCGTCGTTCTAGGACGAAAACCACGTACACGGGAAGACTGGATGTCACAAAATACCTGGGAACTTATTGAGGAAAGAAGAGAGCTTCACCTAAAGATTCTATCGACTAGCGACGCGGCAACACTGGAACAATTGAGGCTGCAATACCGTCTGATACGGAAAACCATATATCGTAGTACTCGCCGTGACAGACGAGTATGGGCAGATGGTGTTGCCGACACCGCCCAACCTGCTGCCGATTCCGGTAATCTCAGGGAGATGTACAAAGCGACGAAGACTTTGTCCGGAAACCAGAATCGCAGGAAGAAACCCCTGAAAAGCAAGGAGGGCCAGCTAATTGTGACATCAGAGGGACAGCTTCAACGCTGGTGGGAGCATTTTGAGGAGATCTTCCGTGTCCCTAACGACCCCATTGTTCCCACACCACATGCAGCCGACTTGCTTCTACCTAGCCTAGACATCGATGTGTCCCCGCCTACACTAGAGGAAGTAGCGAACGCCATACGTTCGCTAAAACCGGGCAAGGCCCCAGGAGTCGATCTCATCACAGCGGAAATGCTCAATGCCGACTTACCGTTCGCTGTGAACGCGCTTACGCCACTGCTAACTAGCATTTGGCAGGCGGAAGAGTTGCCGGATGACTGGAACAAAGGCCTTCTCATCACCGTGCCTAAAAAGGGAGACCTCAGTGATTGTGGTAACTGGAGAGGCATCACTCTGCTCTCGGCCCCATCTAAAGTGCTCTGCAGGATTACCCTGAATAGACTATCGAGGGCAGTGGAGCCTTCCATCCGCAGGGAGCAAGCCGGGTTCCGACCCAACCGATCGTGCACGGATCAAGTCAACACACTGCGTATCATATTAGAACAGGCATCAGAGTGGCAGAGGGAAATGTATCTGACCTTTGTGGACTTTGAAAAAGCCTTCGATACGTATCTGGGACCGCCTGCACGAAATTGGAGTCCCCGAGAAAATCACCAACATCATCAAGGCCATCTACAGGAATTACTCTTGTAGAGTGACGCACAATGGCCTCGTCTCGGAGGACATCCCAGTACACGCAGGAGTGCGCCAAGGGTGCCTTCTCTCACCTCTCCTTTTCCTTGTCGCCCTTGACGGTGTGATGCATCACGCGACATCCACAACACGCCGCGGCATAGAGTGGGGACTAACCAGCACCTTGGAGGATCTGGATTATGCCGATGACCTATGCCTGCTGAGCCACACTCGCGCTGATATGCAGACCAAAGTGGACGACTTACAGAGAGAGGCAAAGAAGGTGGGACTCAAAATAAACATCCGGAAGACCCAGGAGATGAGGTGCGGAGCGACAAGTTCTTTGCCGCTTCTTATTGGCACAGAGGCTGTGGAGCGAGTCCACAAATTTACTTACCTCGGAAGCGTCGTGTCAGAAACTGGAGGAACTGAAGAGGACATCGCTTCTAGGATCGCTAAAGCTCGAGCAACCTTCGCACAGCTCCGCCCCGTATGGCAATCACGTAAATTGACACGGAGAGTGAAGCTCAAGATATTCCGGTCCAATGTAAAAACCGTATTGTTGTATGGGTGTGAGACATGGAAGGTCACAAAAGACATCACGCGCCAGCTGCAGGTCTTTATCAACCGATGCCTTCGCCGGATTCTCGGTATATACTGGCCCGAGAAAATCTCCAACATAGATCTCTGGGAGCGCTGCAGCGAGACTCCGATCGACCAACAGATCAAACGCCGCAAGTGGAGTTGGATTGGCCACACTCTCCGAAGGGACCAGGACCACATACCGAGGCAAGCCCTCGACTGGAACCCCCAAGGAAAGCGCAAACGTGGTCGCCCAAAACAGACTTGGCGGCGGACTGTAGCTGCAGAAGCGAAGGCAATAGGGAAGACTTGGAGCGAAATAAAGCGTGAAGCTCAAGACCGATCGGGTTGGCGACGCACTGTGGACGCCCTCTGCCCCGTCTAGGGGACTTAGGACCTGAAGTCAAGTTAAGTCACAATACAAAGTGTGTTCGTCTATGTAACTACGTAAAGTGGGATGTGGGTAAGAAGAAGAAGTAACTACAAATTTACGATTTTTAGATTTATTCCTGTACTTACTTGTGCTACGTGATTTTGCTTCTTGCCAAATTTCATGATTCTAGGACAACCGGAACATGAACGGCTTTATCATAATTTTGTTATCATACATAATATTGTATTGTCATCCGATTTACATATTCATTCAAAATTTCAGCACAATCGATCTTCGGGAAGTGGTTCAAATTTTCGTTCCAAGATTCCACCCATACGTCAAACATACATTTCAAGTTTATTTAACTTGACTAAAGCTTGTAAAAACGAGTCATCCGTTCCGATTAATGGTTTGTTTGTTCTGCTTGAATTTGGTGAATTGTTATATCGCCACGTGATAATATTTACGATGCGCGATGTCTGTTTTTCTGGGTCATGTTATATGATATTTCTTAAATACACGGAAATTTCCTTTCCAGCCGAGCCATTTGTTTATCCAGTGGCCATTTTGACTTGTTTCCTAAATGGTGATAGTTTATAGAGCAGCTTATGACACTCCCAATTCTACTCGGGCGGTAATTGGAAAAAACATAATCTACAGTCCCAGTCAAAATCTTTAATCTATACGGAAATTATTATCGAAACCACTTCAAGAATCAAGACAATTCCAAGGACAGCGTTGAAATCGATTCAGTAATTTAGACTAAGGTCGAGTTTATATATGCAATTTTTCGTGGAAGAAGTCGCGTAAGAACTTACGGAAGTGGCATAATCGTTTAGGTACTTACATATCTGCAATTTACAATTAACAGCATCCTTTTAAACATTAATTTACTTTACAGCAACAATTAATCAGCAATCTAATATCTTCTTATCGTATCTTCTTATCGTTTGTAATTAACATAATAAATTATTTTAGCAGTCATTTTTGTTTCACTGTAGTGCAGTATGGTAGTCTTTGCACCTACTTCTCCAATTATCTTTTATTTGGACCTGGTTAGCCATAAGATAATTTAAAAAATATTTTTCTATTATTTTCATAAATCCCTATTGTATATTAGTTAAATTAGGAATAAATAAGATGAGTTGTTAGATTGGGTCTAATCTAAACATTTTCGAGACAAAAGTTAGACATTAGAGGTTGCTCTTTGAATTTAGTTTCAAAAGGTAATTTGGTCGAGTTTGTCCCGGTTAAATAGAGTACGTTCAAGCTTAAACTTTTGGTCATTAGATTAGTTGTTAAGTCAAGTTTAGCCTTTGGTAAATAATACACGAACTTCCACTATTTAACCTCAATCCCACATGGACCTTGATGAATAGGGTAGCCTAAATACGATTTTCCAAGTCATTTTATGTTTATCGGGAACATACATTCAAAAGATCTCTGACCTGTAAAAATATAATTAAAATTGATTGATAAATTACAAAGCAATTAGTATTTTTTTCTTTTAATTTAGGTACACTACAACTACAAGGAGTGGGGCGCATTAGGAGTAGCTTCTTGTAGATTTTGAAAATGTCATCTTCTGTAACATTTAAAAATTCAATTAATTTATTTTACACCTGCTTGGAAAGTTGAGAGAAAGTACGAGATTCCTTCCTTAGAATAAGTTAAAAAAAATTATGAAACTAAGGTTTCATACATTTTTTATTCCCTCTTTCTGCGCCGCTGTTTTTTTAAATAATCATCATACATAACCCACAATCCTCTCATTACAGGGATACCTACGGGTCTCGCTTAAATATTTTTTTGTACGTTTTCATAACGTAAAATAAGTTTGCAAGCAACCGATTTTATTTTCTAGACTGCATTAACATTCTCATAAATGAACGTTTAGCTATTCGTGTCGTAAATAGATAATAAAGCAATTATCTTTTCCGATGGGGAAGACTTAATCATAATACTATTTTATTCATTTACTTGATAATATGTTGTGAATTATTTCGACAGGCTATAAATGAAATCTAACTAATTAAAGATACGTAAATAAAAATGCTGTTAAACTTTATTGTAAGATAACCTCATACTCGTTTACTCTGTTTCTTTTAACTTGCCTGACTATTTCCTATTTTCCTATATGGGGTTGAAACGTGGACTATACTGGCCTGGTAAAGACAAAGGATTGATGCATTCAAGATGTGGTGCTGGAGACGTATGCTGACTGAGAAACCCTTGGGCTGCGAAGCGCACCAATGCATCGATCCTGAATCAGCTCCGAATAGAAACTCGCTTGTCCACCATATGCCGACAGCGCATCCTCTCCTATTTTGGGCACACAATGCGCAGAGGCGAGGAAAGTCTGGAAAAGCTGATTGTGGTTGGGAATACCGAAGGCAAAAGATCGCGCGGTCGTTCACCAACAAGATGGACCGATCCAGTGAAAGACTCGTCGTCGACAAAATTCTACACGGTCGTGGGAGATGCGCTGAACAGAAGCCGGCGGAGGCAGATCATCCGCTCCAGATGCAACCCTGAAGCTGACCACGATCCTCAGACATGAGGGATCGACCCCAGGGAGAGAGATACATACATAACATACAGTTGCAAAATAGTTTCGTTATACATATAAGTGCACGCGACTGTGCCTATGAGACACCAATACATAGGTTACCTTTTGAAAGTCTAATGTTAGTTACACAAAGCAATGCTTGAATAAAGAATTTAATGATTACTAATGAATGATCATATCTCTCCATTGATTTTATTCATATGTAAAATGAATAGAAACAAAAGCAAATATGTTATTTTTGTTTTAATTTTTACAAATGACATCATCAGTAGGAATAATAAGTAGACAGGTGAAACTGTCCTTGAGATAAGAACGTATACGTATTTTTATTTTATTTGTATGATAAACTTACTAGACTTGCTACCTTGATTTATTTACCTATTAATAATAATTCGATACATTGCACATAATTCACGGATCATGCATGCTAATGATGAGTTGATATTTAATTTAATGTGTAGTACTATAACAAAATAGCAAATATTAAGGAAAAGATAAAAAAAACAATCCAATAAAAAAATACAGTTCCATTTAGGGTGCGCAATTATATTTACTTATAGGTAATTAACATACAATATAATCATGCATAGCCCGATCATTCTCAAAAGATTCTCTGTGCCTATAAATACCAAGTGAAGTGAATAGCTTGAAATTTAATATGGAATTAAAATTAAAATGAGACAATAGGTGACAATAGTGTAAATATATTACAAACATTGCACGAATATGTACTACTTATGTTAGTACCCATACAATAACAAATTATTTATTTAATTGGTCATTACTTAAAGTGGGCTATTGTAAATTTGGCAAAGCAAATCAATATTTCGAAGCCTCTACATTACATTTCGTTATCTGTATATAGGCTATACAAATGTATGATTTTCTGCCTGATTAGGTTCGGGCACGCCACGTGTCTCACTAAATCTGTTCCATATAATTGGGTAGGTAATGGTGGTTATGTGATCTTTAGGGAAGGATTGTACCGAAGCGTTGCACAAACAAATTTTAAAGTCAATGACATATTAAACAAAGTAGCGTATTCATGTTGGCTAGTGTCAGTATATAGTCTCTGAGACAAGACGCCCCGAAGAACGATTATAGCAAAATTTCAACAGAGAAGGCGGATTTTGAAGTCAACACGATCGATAATGCACTTTTAATAGTTCCTAGCAGGGCTACTACGAAACGTAAATCCGATACTTCGGCCGAAGTATCGGAAGAATTTTAACAGTGAAATACAAGTTATTTCATGATTATAATTCAATGAACTACTAAAATAACCATAAAGTACAAGGTATTTCATGGATAGAATTCAAGGAATTACTAAAATAACCATGAAATACCTTGTATTTCACGGTTAAAATTCTTCCGATACTTCGGCCGAAATATCGGATTAACGTTTCGTAGTAGCCCTCCGATCATAAAATCCAATCATGCACTTTAACCAATGTTTCACATTACACTATTAATCAAACCTTTTAACACACTTTAAATTAATTTTTTTATCACGACCAACTCGATTGCGTCAACTTGAGCAGTTGACGCAATCGAGTTGGCGCCAAAATTCCAAATCGCATTACCTACTTTTGAAGTTGAACGGACGTGTGAAATATGTTAGATTTTTTCTATTTTTATGGGAGTTTAAAATTCGCTGCCGATAATAAAATATTTTTAACGATTTATTACAGTATACAATACATGATGTTCAATGTATATTAAATTACGCATAGTCGCTAGGATCGAAATTCTAAGGCAGTTTTATTTATCTTATTGGAAGTGCACGTTTACCACTCTTCACATTGTAAAGGTAGCTGTCAATTTAGTCAATTAAAGAGAAAAGTTCTGACTGACCGACCAATGTCCAGCCAGCCAAAGCTTTTGGGCCTAGCAGAAAGTTGAAATTTTGCACAAACGCTTTCTGATATAGCCAATAGATAAAAAAAAATCGAAGTTTCCATGGAATAGCCAGAATACTACCTAGCGTACCAATGAAGCTTCGCGGACTTCGCTTGTAAAAAAAAACTTTTCTACCGTTTTGTTATGCGCAATAGAACCAGAATTGCATTGCAAGAACCTTTCCTTGCTCTTAACTGTACATGACCTACTACTTAAGTAATTATATTTGTTTACTTAATAGGAATTAATAATAAGGCTGTGGTATCAGCTACTCCCCATACATCGAATATATATCCTTACCCATGAGGGTAGGATACATATTCGATGTATGACTCATGAGAGTCCCATTTTACTACCTATTGTTTATATTATAATGCCGGTTTGACATGATCCTGTTCAGAGTTCCACAACTTACAGGAACCGGCGAATTTATCTGACTGATACCGTACTTACTACATGATGAAATTTGTCGATAAATGAATTAAGAAGTTTTGCATGAATCTTTGATCATTTATTTGAAAGACAGGCTTAGTCAGAAGATAAACTTACATCACCTACATTGTACATTATCTAAAATTTATTAATCTCTAATGCAAGTTTAACAATTTGTTGAGTATTAATATTAGTGTGTTGCTAATTATTGCTCCACAAAAACTTTAATGTGAAACACTCTCGTGAATGAAAACGAGAGTGAAGACAGGCTCTTCATCTTAGTTACTACTTCATCTTTAATTTTCTTTGTCTTTTATCGTCGTTTTAACTTCACTATAATTCGGTTCGCTCAACTTAGCGAGAATGTAAAGCCAGCATAAGAAATCAACTCTAAAAGCTCAAAGCATTTATTATGTTTGGATTGTGTCAAAGCGATAAGAAGCTCAAAGCATTATTAGGTTAATAAAAATATCAAACAAAATAACAAGAACCCAGAAACAGAGTCGTATTTTTCTCAGGTTATTATCTTCTAACCTACAGGAAATGCCTAGAATTAAGTTTTGCTACGGAGATGATGTCTTGGACTCTTGGGTCAGAGAGTCGTCTTAGGTAGGTTCAGTTTAGATTATTTGTGTTTACAGCTTCTTCATTTTTCTAATGCTTCTAATCAATAAGCTTACACTTCTAACAGTCCAGCCCATTGGATAGATTGGGCACTTCAACAATCAGCTAGTAGTGAGATGTTAGATGCAAAAAAAAACAATTCTGTAGACAGTTCTTGAGATAAGATTAGCTCATTCAAATAAGCAAACTCTTCAATGTTATTAATCAGTTTAGGTTATGATACTAGATCTACTCAAACAACTCTCATGGCTTCATGTTCTATTCATTAATTAGGTACAAGTCTATTAATAACTGTGCTGACTCAGTAACATGTTAAAATAAAATTGTGTGTACGGAAACCTGTATGTTCCGGCCCGTTCAGTCAGTTGCGTTGGCTCGACATGTGAATGGATTATTGACCTCGCCATGTTGATCTTATAAATTTAGAAGTAGCGTAAAATCTCAAAGTTTACAGACAGAAGCTACAACGCGCTTACGACACACAAAGATAACTAAACAAACGCTATAAAATAAGTACGTATTTATATCAAGGATCGATTAGAGGCTGGTGACAATTTCAATGCTAATATTTGTTAATAATTTTGTGAATTCAAGTAAATTAAACTTAAACAATGAAATACTTCTAGTGGGAAATTCCTAATTTCTACGTTTCCAATGTTTCTATACGATTTCTCCAATTGCATTGGAGCAAATTAATGTTGCCGAATTTGTAAACACAGCAAGAATCTACGTAGAGTTTCAATGTTTCTTAAAATAATTCTAACCTGCAGATCTTCATATCGTGACCGTGAGGATCCTGTGGTATTTGGCCGTTCCAGTAGCAGGAGTTGTGTAAGGATGATCACTCCAAACACCGCGAAGAACATTATGAAGATAAAGAAACTGATGTTGGCGCGCTCCTTGGCGCGGTACGGGGCCGCGCGCGCGCGCCACCTCATCTCGCCGGCACTGCACTCGCATGGGCACGGGAGAACAGCGGTCACCGCGCCCACACAACAGACACACGCTCGGGCGCTCCACGACTGACTGACGCAGCCCCGCACGACGCGCCGCGCCAGATCCCCGACGCCCTTGCACACTCCACAGAGCGCTACAAACACTGAAGCCGAAATTAGATGGTTCATTTTTTTGCTATCATTGTCGATGGTTTATGAAAGAAAGACCGAATATTAAATGTTTTAATGGACGTTAAAATAAAATCGACGGCTCATTCAACCACATAGATTTTATATGATGGCTCATTCACAGTCTGTGAATTCACACACAGTTCATTTCTTTTTTTCATATTGCCGCCGCGCCGCTTGTTGTGTTGTCCTTGTGAGACTGCGAGTTTAATTTAAACTTTAAACACGTTTCTGCTGGCACTATCCAGAGTCCCGGTTTAAACATATTATTTAAATGAAATGACCACATGCCATTGTTTTAGAGTAGGAACGTACTTCATCTTCCCCTGTAACTGCTTAGTCGGCGCACGACTTGTATTTGGGACATACTTAATTTTGTATTCTTTTTTATTGATACCGGTAGATGATCACGCGGGAAATCGACTAGGAATGGAATAATAGATTTCATTAAAAGTCACGCGTCTATACAAACGAGGCTATTCATCATTCACAATTCATTGCAAAAATGAATCACTTTATGTTGAACCATCTAATTTCAGCTTTATTTAACCAATGCCGTTCGTGTCGCTATGAACCCAAATAGCTACAATAGAATGCATGTGTTAACAATGATTTTATAACAACTACAGCAGATAAGCTATGTATACAAATAACTAACTGCCTCAAATTTTCAATTATAAGGGGTACTTTTTAACTTTATTTGGTAATTGTTAAAAAAAGTTACCTATCAAAATTGATAACAATTACAAAAGATTACATGATTTTACTAATATTCTACTGTGCACCACAAAATGTACTGTCAGAACAACTAGCAACCCACTAGGTACGCATGCGTGCCTTCCGCCCTCCGTTCAATGACTTGTACGACATAGACCGTCACACGGTTTCACTTTCAGCACACAATTTATAAAACTCCCCCTGTGGTTCGGCCGATTTTTGATCTGCTTATTATCCCATGAGTCTAAACCACGTCGTGAGTTCAAATAACCAACCACGTAATAAGGAGAAATCTAATATAATAAGATTTTATTTCCAAAAATCTAATTGATTCCCATAGAAAGCATAGCGGTTGTATATATAAAATCTTTGTAAGAGAAAGGGTCCTTCGTGCCGGATAAAATTTTTGAAATCATGAAGTTTGGAACATAAAGCTTGACCTACATACTTCTGTTCATTACCAAACATAATATGTACCTAATTAGGGTTATACATATATGCATTTATGTCAAACGCATTACACCATACACTTCAAGAAGTTCACTTCACTTTCCAAATTTCCACTTGATTTTGATGTTCTAAAAATGTTTTCGTAATTTTTGGGTATAAAATTTCTTTGAATTCGTTAGATTCTAAAAACTACGAGGTTTCTAAGATTGCTGCAAAGGCTACTTAATTATTACATGCTGTACGTTCAATTTTTCACTTCCATTGCATTTATACGGCGTCACTATTAGGCATTTCCCAGGACTAGGCATTCCCCAATTATACAGGTGTTTGGTATACGGTTGAACACAGGATAATGACAGAAAGGTGAGACGGTCTGCTACTTGCTCAGCTAAAAAAATTAACCAAGGGCCCATAGTTTTTTTTAATGATATTATTTTAAATTTTCAACAAAACTTCTTCCTTCATGAACTATAACTTTTTTTAATTGATCAATCGGTCAGCTTTTTTATTTTTTCATTATTAACTTAACTGTACGTACATACTATGTAGATTCTAAGTAGGTATGTAGATTATTTTGAAATTGATATTTTTGTCGGTTAGATTACCAGAAAAATTTATATGAGCCTTCAATTATGTATCAAAATGACGAAAATTACGAGCCGAACGTTTCAAGTGCTCCTTCACCGGGAGCATTCGCGTCATTCGCGTGTAATGTATACGTGTATGTATGCGTTTATGTGTGTTGACGACCCCCCTGGCGTAATGGTTACCACGCCAGACCGCCACCCAGGAGGTCCCGGGTTCGATCCCCGGTCGGGTCATGATGAAAAACGAACTTTTTCTGATTGGCCTCGGGTCTTGGTTGTTTATCTATATATGTATTTGTTATAAAATATAATATCGTTGATTTAGTATCCCATAACACAAGTTTCGAACTTACTTTGGGGCTAGCTCAATCTGTATGAATTGTCCCTATATATTATATATATATATATATATATATATATATTAATGTAACGCCAGTAACGCTCCAGTTCGAGCATTACAGCAGTGAGGGAGACGCTCGTCAGTCAGGGAGGTAATATTGTAATGATTACTAATGATGCGAATGCTCGCGGTGAAGGAGCACCTTTAACTTTGAATTGCTGTAAAAAAACCTAAACGTCAGACAACAGTTCCAACCAAAGGGGATAGTAATATCAGCAGTTCTAATTCTATCAAAACATCTCTAGTTTCTAACGGCATGTAATTTGCATAGTTATTCTTTTAATTAGTTTCGTTAATTTAACATGAAGCGGAACATTTGTGATCAAACTTGTTTATGAAAAAACAAATGGGCAAGTACGTGTCGGGCCACGCACATTGTAGGGTTCCGTATTGGCTACGCATTTCTTGCTTGCAGATGTGTACAATGCGTATTCTATGAAATTTGTACGTTTTCGTCAAAGAAATTTTTATTTTATAAGTTCGTCGGTTATTACTCGGTAACTAGTAGTGCCTAGGTACTTAACCGTTACAGTTTTCCTTGTAGGTTCACTATGTGGACTACTACTATGAATTTTTACGAATTTCTAACGACTTTCGGAGACAGATAGAGGGAGGGAGGTTGGGAGGGGGGGGCACATTGCAAAACGAAAATTGACACGTTAAATGTAAATAATTCGCAAAAGGATCATTGTATCGGAAAATGATCTTCCCATACCCTCAATGTTTTTAGAGACCTATCTAAGGATACCCCAAAACATGGGGTTGGTGCGAAAAAAATATTACATTCCCACTTTGCCTGTAGGCACCCCAAAAAAATTTTTTTTTTAAATTTTGTTCTATCAATTTGTTAGCATTGAATATATATATACATAATACATACCTACCAAATTAAAGCTTTCTAGCATCAAGCGTCTAGGCGGCGCTAGACCGCGGACGGACAGCCGGACAGACGGCCATGGCGAAACTATAAGGGTTCCTTGTAGTTTACTACGGAACCCTAAGACGGAACCCTAAAAAAGTCAAATTAGCTTACGAAACATTAACCTGGATGGTCATACAACTGACACAAGACAAGGCACACAAGCCTGGTAGATACGTAAACTTACTCTTCATCATTATCATCATCAATATTAATTAGCTTGTTGATGTCTTGTCTACTTACTAGGTAGATACTATCTACCCAGTCGGACGAACAAAATTTATGATACCTATTTTAACTTTCACCAATTAAACTCCGATCACTGCACTTTTGCTTTTGACAGAACAAAAGAAAAGACAGTTCACTGAGCTTACTACCTACTAGAATCAAAAACTTAAACTTTTTTAAAATAGTGCTATAATCTTTAGAGTAATATCAATATAAAGAGGGAGTGTCCCTGCACCCGTTTTGATACACCTCAACTGGTGCCAGTCTGGCACCAACCAAACCGCCCGAACTGTGCTGAACCGCTTCGTAGATGTCGATGTCAAAGCGCGCCAGACGTGTCTCCCGGAAAAAAAAAATAATATGACGGTTTGTGTTATTAGATCGTGTCACAACACAACACGTCTGAAAAACAAAAGAAATGTAATGATATCACTTTTCAACAGGAAAGTTTTAAATATTTCATAGTAATATGTAGTTAAATTACGAAAAAGTAATAATAATTTTAGCGTGTTATTTTAATGGTCGGTGTTGCCCGATTGTGAAAATAGTTTCCCATTTTAAGAAATTTTATTGCTTCGACTGATAAATTTTAAAACAGTTGCTGCTGCTACTGATATTTACGTAGGTATGTGACACGTGCTCTAATGGAAGTCCTTGTGAATTTACGATATCATATAGGTACCTAAAATTTTGTTACTTTAATGTTGAGAAATTTAAACAAACTCTATTATTTCCCCGCTTTTTGGAAACTACACCCAAAGAGTATATAATCACTACGTTATAAGAGTCGGGACTTCATACAAGCTTTTTGACTTGTTTTTGACAGTCAATTCACGCTAAGATCTCGTGCCAACGTACCAACAACAGAGACACAAAAAAAAAAAGTAATGCCAACATTCTACAAAAGCATACTAGAGATGTGGTACGTTACAGTACAGAATGTATCGATATCGATAAAAAAAGCGTGGCGTGGGTACCTTGCAGACAGGTTTTCTTTAACATACAAAAGGAAAATAAAAATCTCTTTACTTAGTTTGGAAATATTGAGTATTATTCAAAATTCAAATACCTACCTAATAATTATAATTATTATTATACAATTTATATCATAACAAAAACGAATAAAGTTACGTTTACAATGTTAGAATTATTTTTTTTGTCATTTTCTAATCTGGTATTCTAGGCGGAGTCTTCAGATGTTGTTAGCTGATCGATCGACACACGTTTTTGCACTGTTCTGTGAGCGAAGGCATTCATAATCTGAAATAATAAATAAATAGAGATTACTGTTATTAACGTTTGAGTACACACTAATTCAAAAGAGATGAGGGGTATTCAAGTGTTTCTGAAAGAAAACAGCTTATTGAAATGACGTTGATGTGGCTGATTAAATATCATAAATTCAAATTATTATAGTTTACCGCTTACCATGGCGGAGTATGGGCAATGCTTGCTCAATACTTCATTTAACATGAACAATCTAATAATGAATTAAACAAATGCAGCCGCAAATATCTCATTTACATTTTATACCCAAATTTACGAAAAAATTTTTTTATCGATAATTTGGCACGTAGTAAGAACATCCCTATGGCGCACATGATTTTTGGTTATGAATTCTAAGGCAAAGTATTAAAGAGACCAGAACTTCTTCCTAATTACTTAACATCAATATAATAACATGAAAAACTACTTACCGCTTCTCATCTAGTGGGAATTGAGCCAGGAATACACGCTTTTGATTAGATTTCCTACCCGATTTTATCCCACATATTTCACAGGTTTTGTAATGCATTTTGCTGTTATGCACGTAAATTATAATAAACCGGTATGCACTTAGTTATATGGGTAGACTCCGAAAACACTAAATACGCACGTGACGTGCAGTAAAATTAGCTAAAACTCACACTAAAACTACGCGTTGTTTACAAATATTCAAGACTGCCCGTCACCATTTTGACTAACAGCAGGGCGAGACAAGGAAGGTTAGACAGGAAGTAAGAGACAAAACATGTCGCCATTAAAATTAGCGTAAACTCCATATATATTTTTTGCAGTACTGAGTTTCGCCAGCCTGACTACACCTCCATTGGCAACATTACGCAAGTGTCAAGTGCATGTCACCGACATGTCATCGAGCGTTTAGCGATTCACTTTTGACAGAGCGCTTGTATGACCCCACTCCATCTAGTAAGTTATTAATCTAAGGCTACAATGGTATTTATGGAACTACAACTCCCGTTCATATTGTATGTCATACATTTTTCATTTGTCGAAATCGAAAAGTGTTTCGATTTCGACAAATGAAAAATGTATGAAAATATACCACAGTCCCCTCCAACAAACGTCACTCACGTTCTTAGATACCATTGTATTGCAGCACTGTATTCTAGTTGCAATTTAGCCAGTTGTCAAGTAAAAAGTTTATTAATAGTACGAAGTACAATGTTTAGTATGTGCACTCCATATTATATTACCTCCATGTATAAATTCATGTTGTTGATCAATTTATTCTAGCCTTCCACTCTCGCGAAGTTGAGCGAAAACGGGAATGTGTCTGGCTTTTCGTCCTACTTCGTCTGCACTTTTCCTTTGTCTTCTAACTTCGTGGCTAACTTCACTTCACTTCGGCTTGAACTTATCAAATACTATACTGCCCTACTAAGCGCAAAAGCGGTATCTCAAAAAAAACCGTAAATTTGATTTTTATGGCATCGGATAGCTTAGAAAAATACGCGTCTATTGAACTAAGCCTTATAGCGGTATGTTACTTAAAAGGTATAAAAAAAGCGTTAAGAAAGTTTTCTCTATCTCAGTTTTACCTTAAATTTCTAAGGATATTAGAGGTATATCAACATAACGTAGGCAACCAGCCGTATATTTGAAAACCGCCAAATCTCATAAATAACATCTCACAATCTCATAAATGTGACTAGTAGTGACTACTGACTTACCGCTACAACGCTTAGTATTTTTGTGCTTACTTGATCCGCAAATCATGAGATGCGGCTGCAGCTGCAAGTCAAATTGATCTTTAATGCGTATGCTATACGGTCGTATTTCTAATACCATCTTGCAATGAATTATCCCTGCCTTGGCTAATTCCCGTCATTACTTGTTTGTTGTTGTTGTAAACAAGTGTCAATGTTATGTTAGCTACTGTTATAAATTAACTATAACATAATAAAAGTGTAAAAAAAGTTTGTACATTGAATATATTTCCAAAAAATTTTTTTAGGGCGATGAAGAATAAGCAATAGAACAAGAATTTCGTAAAATTTTGTCCGTCTGTTTGTATGTTTGTACACGCTAATCTCGGAAACGGCTGAACCGATTTGGATGCGGTTTTCACTAATATGTGGCGATTTGCTCAACTTAACATTTAGTGTATGTTTCTTTTCAAAATTCCTACGGGAATCCGAGATATACGCAAACGAAGTTGCGAGAGTATATCAACGCACAGCCCAAACCGCTGGGTCTAGAGATTCCAAATTTGGCATGTAGGTTCCTTACGACGTCTAGGGATGTACTAAGAAAGAAAGGGCAGAAGCTAGTAGGAAATAAAATTTAAAAAACTGGAGTTTTGGCGCCACCGACGAAGAAAACCGCACCAGACGGTATTTCCACAACCAAAAAGGATAATATTTTGAAATTTTTCGAAAATATTATACCCCAAAATAGAATGTCCTTTTGGCGAGAACTCCCCACTTTTGATTGATTACAATTCATAGAACACGTTTCTTTTTTGAATATTTTTTTTTTGAATTATAAATTTAAATAATAAAAGACTTTATAAGTGCACTTTGATTTGTTTTTTTCTTTATAATAATATGTATTTTATTAGACTGAAAATTCATATCCTTTTGTATACAAGCATGTTAGGTGAAAAGCTAAACAAAAGGCGGCAACTCAAATATTAAGTTTGTAATTACTAAGCGGTGTAGCAGTATCTCATGGTTAAGGCATTTCCATGTATATTTTACATATTTTAACTATTGTGATAGAAAACATACCTAATATTATATATTAATTACATTTAATAACCAAAAATAACAATATATAAATTATCGACAAAACGAATTTTACATAACGTCAATGAGGTTAAAAACTCAAAGCTCATCGTAGGTGGCGTCACTGTTGACTGTTCCAAGACCTGCCATATTGGTTCATTGTTTATGTTTGATGTGAGAGTAATTGCTAAAAATCATAGAAATGTAAGCGACCTGGAGTGTAATTACGATTGAAGGAGGAACTGCGGAAACGGAAAGCCAAGACCACTAGCAAAAAAGCCTTATAAATCGAAAGGTAAATAATTTACAGGCATTATTGTGAATTGTAGGTTTTGCTGTGTTCTTTTTATTTATTTCAATTTCTTTTTGTAGACTGGAGGCGTACGATGGAAATTACCTCATCGAAGTTGAAGACGAACTTGAGGATGATATTCCTGAAATTTCTACCATGGATAAGTTCAGAGATATTTATTCCAGCAATAATCTTCCACCACTCTATAAACTACACATTCAAGAGTTTGCAGACAGGTAATAAACCATACATTCATGATTTCCTTATTGTTCCTTGTTATTTTAATGTTTCAGATAGAATTAGACATTTAATGACATACATGTTGTTTCAGATTTCAAGCAACACTGAACGGGAGATACACTACTGTATGAAAGTAGAAGCTTAATAACCGTGAGAGTTGCCTTTGAGGAAAGTTATATTTATTTCCATGCGCAATGCAAAGCCCAAATGAAGAAGCTTCTTTAAATATCATTCTGTTAAAAATGGATAATAGTGGCATGATAGTGGAGTCACTGCGAATGTGCAACTGGAAAAGGAGTAGAAGCACACTGTAAGCATGTTTTTACAGTTCTCCATGGCATAGAAGATATAGTGCCTACTAAAACTATAATTTTGTACAAAATGTGCACAGAACAATTGATGACATTTAAAAAACCGAATAAAGTATTCTATAATTCCCCGATGCAATCCCGTTTTACCAGGAAAATATAATGGACAATTATGAAGGATATGTCAAAATCCTAGCAGTTTCTCCTGTACTACTAGTAGTAAAATGGCTTATCTCCAAGTAATCAAACCTGCCAATCCATATGCTATTGAAATGGACCATGATTACTTGGAAATATTTTCTTATACTTATGAGTATTACCTTTGTAAAGTTTTTGTTAAACCTATTTTTAAACCACTAATTTTAACAAATATCTGTATAAAAATTATGATTTTTGATTATGACAGTGTAATAAAACAAAATTAATAGGTACCTATTAAATAGTTTTATTTTCTTATACCTATGAGTATTACATAATACACTCTAAAATTACAGCATTGAGTTTGGACCCCGCTAGACCCAGGAGGATCAGTAAAAGAAGTTTCATTAGCATCACATTCATTTTGAGTTTGGATCCGGTTAGGTCCTGGAATTGGATCACCACGAGACGTTTCAATACACCGTTTCATGCAACTTCTTTTTAGCAATCGATCTGAGCGTTCTTGTGCTAGTAGGTTAACAGATTTGATTTAATATAGAGGGCACAGCACTTTTCTTTAATGTTCGGTATAAATTTTCATTGTCTGTTAATTACTTTTAATATTATAACCTTTAGATCTAAATTGGGCAGCACATAACCTCGACCATTTACTGGATTTCCAATTTTTCCTTCGAAGAGCCTTTTCCCACAGTTTTCTTCGTTTTATTTCTTTGGAAAATAAATAGATTGGAACATTTTTACAATCGATAGCTGCACAATGAGTCATATTTCGGAATTATTTAGAAAACAATTATGATGTTTAAAAAAATAGTATGGAAAATGACAGCTAGCTGTCAAATGTTTGGAACAGTCAACAAAGCGACATCTGAAGTGAGCAAAAGGCAGTTTTTAACCTCATTATCTCTAAACTAGCTTTCACTGAGATACCGCTTTTGCGTTTAGTAGGGCAGTATAGAAGACTATCATTCATTCATCTGGCATGGCAACTCTCAAATGGAATGGAACTGTCATTTTGACGTTGGCATGTCTGTCATAATAAAGAAAGAGATAGATCGACAGTTTTTAATTTTTTCCATCTATTTTTACGTGAGATTTGTGGAACTTATCATATAAATCATGGTGCAGGAGTCCAACTGTCCACCGGACACCAATGTTTTTAGGGCATTCATGAGAACAGTGAAAAGCACCATTGATGCGCCAGTGGTATGGTTCAGAGGTACGATCACTTTGCTATAATGTTATGTAAGCTAACGCTCAGCTGTTGATACTACGTTTCTCTTGCTACAGAGACCATTGTTGAGCCGAACCAGCAAAAGTACCCGTGGTACCACAAGAAACACCGTCGCGTACCGACTATTGACCAATGTTATGCCGACGACGTAGTATGTGACTTCGAAGCGAATGCACAGTTCAAACGAGATAGGTTAGATAATGTTTATAACATAACACTAACAATCAAGATGTACGCAATACGTGGCTTTAAGGCCACTCTTGGAGCCAGGCCCTCTTAACACATTCACAGTCCCCTATACAAATGGTTTAAAACTAAATTATCTCATGTTCAAGGTTTTCAATGAATATGTTTGTTTGGTATGCTTATTTCTATTGGAACTGCACGGGCTCATTGTGTGTGTCGACGGTCTGGCTAGCTGTTGGTTGATTTGGGGAAATGACTCGGTCAGAAACATTTGTAAAATTGTGTTTTTACAGTGACTAGTTATGTGAAATGTGGCTAACATAAACGACTTTATTTGCATTTCAGGGCTGTAGATTCCGAAATTCTGAGTATTTTACGTCATCGTTATGAGGACTGTATGTTATATGAGAACCCTGACCATCTGACAGTGTGCAAACCCATCTTAGACCAATACCGTGATGCTGAAGAAGCTTGGTTTATTAAATGTGAGTATTCTCTTTTATGAAAGATCTTGGCAAACAGGCATGCCGACTTGATGGTAAGTAATTACTGCCATGTGGAACACAGAGAAACCAGCCTGTGAGCCATTGCTAACATTTAACTGGAAGAAGGAAGGAAACAAGAAGAAACCGAATAGAGAAAAAGCTGGACTTCCGGATCTCTCACTCACCAAACAAAACACATTGCTGCTTCACACCCATATTCTATAAGAGGTTGGTAATTTCCTGATCCATTTTATAAATGCTCTACGGCTACAACTCTAAACATATCTATTTCACAAACTGACTATAAAAATCGAAAACCATTCTGTGACCTGAAAACAGACAACGGTAGACACAGACGATGGCAAAAGCTTTAAGATACAGAATCTCAAGTTCTTTTGAGCAAAGTGAAGTTAGGCACAAAGGAAAAGTGAGGTGGACATTGGACAAAGAGACCATCAACACTCTTTTTTTCTCAATGTCCTGAGAGTGTAGAGTTAGAATAAAATACTTTAGTAAAATATAGATAACTAACTTTGTAAATATTTTATTTTGTTTATATTTTTAGGAATAGATTTATGCATTTGATAAAACCAAGTTTGAATTTTATTTACCTATTTCAGATGGTGATCTTGGAGCTAATGGCGATGCTAGGAAAGCATACATGAAACAAAAACACCGCATGATCTGGGAGAGACGCCATGGTTATCTTTCTGAACAAACCAAATAAATTGTACAAGAAATTTGGCACCAGGCAGTTCATCCTGTATTTAAGTTTGTAAGTAGATGTAATTTGCAACTGCAATAAATATGTTAAACATAGTATACAACAGTTTTATTCATGGTAGTTTGTCAAGAAATTGACTATTCTAGATTGCCTTCCAATACTGGATTTCATGCTCTCCCTACTACTTAAGTTACATGAATGTGGCGACACTTATCGCCATACAAAAGAACCACAGAGTGAAGAAAAGTTCACAATACGAACACATGACGGCACCACTAGAATCCTGAATCACGCACTCGAAGTTTTCACTAGCGAGATATAAACAACCTCCGACACAGACATTGTCGGAGCCGCGGTTCCCCAGGCAATCTCCCAACCTGGCCGGAAGATCTCTTTGTGGCGGTCGCGCATATCGCCATCGGCCTTTCGGCGAGGCTGGGTGGAATACCGCGGCTCTGACAATGTCTGTGTTGGAGGTTGTACATATTAAGTCGCAAGCGTTTTGCGTTACAGAAAACGTTGAACCAATGACCATATTTAAACATTACTGGTGTGAATGCAGTTTTAAATATACAATGCTTTTAGGCCTTCCCATACTTATTATGCACCTAGGAAGTTAGCCACTTCTCTAAAACTTGCAAACTATCTCTTTTTATCTAAGAGCAATCCTACGACACAAACAAAACGGTGAGAAATTAAAAAAGACATTCAAATGAAAGAAATATATTCGAAAAATAACATTTATTCCAACATTCTTCTCATGCAATACTGACAATGACTACTCTGAAACGTACATTGATATTCTAGTTGGAACTACAACAAAAATTAATGATCACAGAATCATGAAGATGTACAATAAAATAATACCAACATCTTCCCTTACTGTACTTAAATACTTAGGCTATCTTATCATATACTGAAAACTTGTTATTGGTCACATAAGTAAAAACAGGATTTACATTACAGAGTACTTAAATGTATTTGCCAGTCTTAAGAAATTCAATTAGATTAAGTTATACATATCAATTAGTTTAAAATGCAGGCATTTTTTGCCATTTACAAATGATACTTAAGAACTTAAATATTAGACTGGTCACAAATAATAAAACTAAGTATACATACCATATCTAAATGATAGATCAAATTTTTGCCTAGGAACACATTGCGCGACGATATTTTCTCTACTATAAATCATTTATGATCAATAATTTATTTACAAAACATTTCCATGTACTGGCTCATTCAGTATGTTCAAATAATAAAATGCTAACTGGCAGTGCTTAACCCAAAATAATTAAATTGCATTTACAATGACAATTGCGGTCTAAAATATACAAAGGTCCTGCCTACGATTTTAACATAGTGAAAACAGAACAAAATAGAAATTATCGGCGTTCCACATTAATAAGATGTTAATCGTTGACAACTAAGAGCCATAATTATATAATTACAGTTTGTACTCGTTCTTAATTAAAAATTTATGTAGACTATTATGTACATTTTATACATAAATGAGTTTAGAATGATTATTATGATAAAATCTATGCACTATACCGATTCAACTAGATTGGCATTAATTGGTACACAAGTATCACAGTAACAATGCCGTGGTGGTAAATCATTTATTATTTACAAAACATAAAATACACTTCTATTAAAATAATCTTTAATTAAAAATGATTTGTATTACCGATTACATTTTCTTATTTAAAATAAGGATTAACTATTAGATCATCAATTACATCTTTATCAGAATATAATTAGTTAAGTAATAACTGGACTGCCACAAAGCATAAACTGGTTGTCCTTTTGAACAAATTTCGGACTGGCCACGATTTATGCATTCTATAATATAAGCACATAAATGCACAATATAAATATATCTGATTTCAATCGTGTATCTTATATTCGAATTGGCCTTTATTCTTGTATACACAAATCATTTTATTCAGTATTTGATCATAAATTATATACATTTAAATTAGTATTGCGATGTTAAATAATTCGGTAGAATTTACTATTATATTATAATTCTTTCAGAATTATTATATAGGTATCAGAATAAATGAATTTCAATATTAACTAAATTATAACAAATGCAGAGCAATATCAATCGTTAGCTCCATTTGATTAATGTGGAACATCGAAATTTCATATGAATATTGAACATAAACCATAGATTGCACAACAGACAAGCCGTATCCCCTACTGCTATAGACATATCTTTACAAAATGTTTGCACATTAATAATTGACTCAAAGTTGTTGACTGCTCGATGGCGAGGCGACGCCATCGAAACTTTGAACTCCCGCCTCCAATATTACCCATTTTAAAAGATCAACCATTTGAATATGTAAACTTTATCTAAAAGTACATAAATTCGAAATTGATATTACTAGGATCGAGAAATAATACTTCTGAACAATCAACAATAGTTAAATATAATTTCTTAAATTATAATAAGCCAATTGCATGCATTACTTTAGAATCAATCGAGATCACAATATCAAAGATTAATTTTTGGACACAAAATAACATTCTTTTCATTTATTGTACTCTCTGTAGGCATTCGAAAAATGTTATTAGTGATTTGCTATCAATATAGTTGATACTTTATACTTACACTCTAAATCTTAACAAAACTTTGAGCCTCAAAATGTAAAATGATATGTACACTTTACCTATTTATGAAAATGTATCTTTCAAACATTTCATTATTCTAAATTTAGAACAGGAAATATAATAATTGAATAATAAAATAAGGGACGATACAGTATCATAGCTGGAAATGATATTTCTACATTTATTTCAGTCCTTTTTTAAATGTCAATCAATAAAATAAAATTAGATTGGATCATGGCCTTTTAAAACATTTCTATGGGATGCAATTTTTGCACAAACATTAAAAATCCTAGTTACAAATTTAATCACATAACATCGTTTGTAAATGTGATAGAAGGCCATAAACTAATCCATGGGGTACTAAAACAAGTAAGGAAATACAATACAACTAAGAGATAATTTAAATAGCGATGTTGTCAAGTAAAGTAAAATATTAACGAGTTGGGCGCAAAAATGGAAACTCACTATTCATTATCCGACTCGTTACAACTATAATAACATTTTGCGAATGCGTAAGAATTCTTAATCTAAATAAACACACAAAAATATACGCCATCTAAAACATTATTGTTATAGACATCACATTATTTAGGACACTTTTATAAGTCTAAAGATAAAATTCGTTGCGACCCTGAGTACACACCTCATACAGCTCTGGATAACAACTGGAACACATGCAAACTTCAACACACACAAGGGGCAGGAATGCATAAGTAGCTTGGTGGGTTTGGGGGAATTACGACACGCCGAAGTGCGCTGCGAGGCGAGTTCGGCCTGTAAATCAACAAAAAACAACTCTTTATTGTATAGTAGACATACGAGCCGACGGGTCACCTGATGGTAAGCGATGACCACCGTCCATAAATACACGCAACTTCGATAAAGATACTGGTGTGTGTTGCCATTGAGATGTATCATCATATCAATCAATGAGATGTTTATACGCTCTAAATATAAAAGTGTCGAGATCGTATTTAGATAGGAATAAACAATGCAATTCACTAATTACACTACTGTAGTATACTGTAGTGTGATTACAATATGTAGTGTCACTACATATTGTAATATTATATCAATTTCTTGTTGATACAATAAATGCTCAAAGAGAAAATTGGTTTTGGTGTCTATCAGGCAGGTTCGCTGATCTATCGGTGGGTTGCACAAAAACATCATAAAGCTAATAACACATTAATTAATGCTGTGACTGTCAAACTAAAGAATAAAAAAAGTTAATGTGAAATTAAGGTTAAATGCATTTCTGTAACTGTCTGTTATGACCCTTTGACACGCAACAAAAGTACTATATAAAGTTTATCTACGTACATACTAAAATATATTTTTAAAAATAACTTACGTTTTTCTTGAGAAAGTAATGCCGTTGGGGTAGGCAGAGCACTTGCAGGTGGTGAGCACCAAATATTAATCTTTGGCGATTCGAATACACGGGAACCCTGTCAACAAACATTAGATATTAGCGATGAAAGAGAAATAAATATTCAAAACAAAGAACGAAACAAGTATAACAGAATCATGTTTCTTCTTAAAAATGAATGTAGAAATAACATACTCGGACTATTTAAATATTGCAATATCATTCCAGTACATAACAGAGCTCAATTGAACCTTCTAACTGAACAGCACGGGAACTCAAATATTCTAAAGCCAATAGAGCATAAAATAATTACCAGAAAAATTACCGATCATAAACTAAAAGTACCTAAAGTTAAGAATTTCTATGGTAGACGCTTAACTAATTTCATAATTCCAACTTTGTTGAATGGCATTCCATTAGATTTTAGGAAAGAAATTAACGAAAAAAATTTCAAAATTAAATATAAACAACATTACCTAAATAAATTGTAATAAAAATAAAAAAATAAAAAAAAAATATATATATTTAAAATAAAAGTATATGTATGTACAAGTATATATATTATTACTAGATATCAATCGCTATATGGGTGGTAGAAAATTTCATTATATATATTTCATGCATATTTCATTATATATTATATGTAGGTATACCAAATTAAGGGAAATGCACGTCAATACATAGAATATATATTTGGGGTGTGTATATATATATATTTAATAAGTCATGATAAAAACGTCACGAACATTAATTTATTACTGACAAATTGAATCATCCTGTATGCACTTTGCACGATCTATACCTGCATAACCGGTTCTACACTGGCCTGCCGAAACAGCCGGCGCTGTGCGCTCGCTCACTCATAATAGATTTAAGTACCTTTGTCAAATAATTTTTAAGTATACACTGCATAATTATTAATTTGTTATTATGACGAATGTGAGTACCTACACAAACCTAATAAGGTTTATAGGTACAATATAACAATTGTAATGTGTTGTAATATTGTTTTAATAATAAAAAATAAAAAATAAATGTACTGTAGACGGGAATCAGAAAATGGGGGGTTTTTTTTTTAAAAGTCCACTCAATAAAATGACTTAATCATAGCTATAACTCTCTCAAAATTGAATCATACTCTTGAGATCTAAGGCGTAAAACATACAGAAATGGCATACAGTGAAGGCGCGGGACAGGCGACTAAGCGGCATACGGCATGCCTGCGCCGCGTCACTTCAGTATAATTTACATCGCGTCGCTTTCATATATTTTGTATGAAAACGTTTTGAAGCGACATCGTGCCTGCGCCGCGTCTTCACAGTACGCCGTATTTGTATAATCCAGGCCTAAGGTGCCAGACAGACATTCAGATACAAACTTATAACCCATCTTTTTCCGTCGTTTAAAAACAACCTTATAACCACTTTTCCGTCGTTGTTCAAAATCGATATGTTTTTGTAAATATACCTTTTGTCCGGGCGGGGTGTCGTGTACCGAATAGTCTTCGAGAGCAGCCGGCGCCAGGTCCCTGTAGCGAGCCACTGACACGCCCGCGCACAACGTCCACTCGCTTCCCGACTCGAAGAACACTTCCGGGTATTGACGCAATAGTTCCGGCACGCCACCGACACCTAATAGTATAAGATTTTATTTATTTCACTAACAACTTTATACAACGTGAGAAAAACAATATGAATATTAAAATATCTTTGAATCAATATTTTAGTTTTTGACATAATACCATTTTAAAAGAGCAAGTGTTAATTTTCTTGCCAGTTCTTCTATTACATATCTGTCATCTCAACTGGTGGTAGAAAAAAATTGTGATGATTCGAAAGAGCTTGTATTAGGCCCATTTGTATAAAAATACTAGACTTTGATAGTAAGACTATAGATGTAAAAAAGCTGGTTCAAAGGAGTGAGAGGACCAATAAGTTTACCCTCACTATAAATCGACGTTCCGGACGATAGTCAGACAAAATTTCAGATAAATGTCAGTTCCGGACGATAGTCAGACCAAATTTCAGATAAATGTCAGTTCCGGACGATAGTCAGACAAAATTTCAGATAAATGTCAGTTCCGGACGATAGTCAGACAAAATTTCAGATAAATGTCAGTTCCGGACGATAGTCAGACCAAATTTCAGATAAATGTCAGTTCCGGACGATAGTCAGACAAAATTTCAGATAAATGTCAGTTCCGGACGATAGTCAGAAAATATTTCAGATAAATGTCAGTTCCGGACGATAGTCAGACCAAATTTCAGATAAATGTGAATGAGTAGATCGCTGCGAGGCAGGATATAATTAAAAAATATGTAGATGTAAAACTTAAATTAGGATATCACGTAATACGCACGTGCTTAAAATTGACTTACCTAATTCAACACACGGGAAGACTGGATCAAACCGTGTAGTATACTCGGCGAGTATAGTGGCAGCGGGCATCGGAGTTTGGCGATCGGCGAGTATTTGAGCAAGACGCCAAATAGTACGCCAGGTGGGCGTCAAACGAATATGTCTATCTGCCACTTCAACTACGCCAGCGGCGACCAGGCAACCGACATCGGGTTCAATGGCTCTCATACGACGGAATGCTGATGCGAAATATTCGTCTGTAGACCCGCGGGCTACACTTCTGTCTGCGCTGAGCACAGCACATGCTGCTAGTATGGCCGTAGTCCAGTGCGGGGCGGTTCCGGCGCCGTACGCCGTGCCGCCGTCGACGGAACCACCCGACGCGTATACTAGCATCTCTAGTGTAGGTACGTCTAGTACATCCGGCTGTAAAAGAAGAGTCTACTTGATGTCTGTTACCATAATGATATCTGCAATAATTTTGTTAGTAATTCTGCTATGATTGTAATCTAAAACAATTTTCATTTTTTGAGCGGTACTACGGCGCTAGATCATTTACGAATTAGGCAACCGGAGAAGTACCATCTTCTCACAGAATGTCAGCGTAAGGCAGCAATTGCATATTGCACTTTAATATCCATTTTCTCCTTATACCCAGCTGCCTTGTAACGTATTGGAAGAGCCTTTGATATTTCTAAGTCGGTAGTAAAACCATTTTCCATAAAGTAATCCAATTTGCTTGTTTGTCTGTCGTATGATAAAAAAAACTAAACACTAAACTAAACAATTTTTTTTAACTAGTCATAAATCCGCCAGAACTATTAATAACACTTACCAAGGGAGGTGCACCAAATTGCGCAGAATACTGCGCAGACAAATCGGCTAATGACACTGGTGTGATTGTTCGTATACGCTGCGCCATGACAGCCCTTGCGGCGCGTACTGTGAGCCGTACAGTCCTCTCACCACTAGACTCCGCCGTCACTGACACCGCGTCGGGAATCAGCTCGAACAGCTCCAATAGTTTCACACATCCGTAATGTGCGACACGCAATTGACGAGTAAAGTGCGCGTGGTACGCGGGCACAAAACGCGAGAACTCCATTCGAAGGTTGGGCGTATAGCACAGCAGTTCGATAGCCTGTGGAGTTAATGGTTTAATTTTAAATTCCATAGAATTTTTTTATAGTATTTTAATTTGTGGTTTAGGCCAAGCATTCATTAAAAAATGAATCTTTTTTATGGATGGAAATGATCAAGTATACACGCGCAAGCGCTTGATCAAAAAACGATTTTACTTGACAATTGCAGTATCACCGGCGCAATATAATATACTAGCGAAAACGGCGCAACTTCCTTTGCGTGTATCCCGCTTTCCCGTGGGAATTTCGGAAAATACTATAGCTATAAGCATACCTCTTGAATCACTCTATTAAAAAAAAACGCATCAAAATTCGTTACAAGCATACGTCTACGCCATAGTATGTCTGTCCCTATACAGACAGACAGAGCAACTTCATTTAATACTATGTAAAAATATAATAAAATTCAACACACCTCCATAGCAAATTGCACAGTTCGAGATCTCTCCTCGGGTGTAGGCGTGCGGCGTGGTAGAGACAAAGAACCATTCGCTTCCATAAGCACCGAATCCGTCGAGATCTTTTGCATCAACTCGGCCAAAGTGCATACTCCATAATCCACTGGCGAGAACACTCGTCCAAATGTAACTTGATACAATTCCGCGATATCATGCGGGTATACAGACCGCCCAGGCGCCGCTTTTAGTAACTTCACGAGATCTGAATTCCATCGTCGACTCTGAGCAGTTGCAGATATCGTTATGACGCGGGAAGATCCCGATCCGAGTACCTAATGAGAGATAATATATTTTTAAGTCTCACAGTCATTTCACACTTTAGGGCGCTGCGCAAACGTGTTGCCGGTTACCGACACCGAACACTTTTTGATCGTCATGAGTATGCGTTAAGTGGAAGCAGCTCGACACATGTTTACGTATGCGCAGGGAGTGAATGATTTCATACTGGTTCTATAGAAATGGTCAAATATTAATCGGTAGCTTGTATCTGACACAAGACACAAAAAGTTTCCACGTTTGCTCCCCTGCTTAATGAAAATATTGTGTAATGAGAAAATTTGTGTAAGTTGAAATAAATAAATATTTTTTATAATATTACCCTGGCTCTATACTACTGGCAGTGAGCGAGGCGAAGAAAGACGAAGTTTGAGTAGTGACGATTC
The DNA here is from genome assembly GCA_905163395.2 of Endotricha flammealis. Classification (NCBI taxonomy): domain Eukaryota; kingdom Metazoa; phylum Arthropoda; class Insecta; order Lepidoptera; family Pyralidae; genus Endotricha; species Endotricha flammealis. The sequence continues at coordinate 6,816,597 of LR990861.1, read as the reverse complement.
AGTAATATCAAATACTTACGACTATCGTATTGCTTAGTGCCGCGAGCAAATCAGGAAGCTTGGTGAATCCATAGTCAGCCACTCGGCATTGACGTCCGAAATGGTGATGGAACGCGGGGATTAGTCTGTAATAAATATAATAATTATGTCAATTCTATAGAAAAGGATTAATAAATAGTAATATCGTGAAGCGACACTGTCTCAATACTCTCTCTAATAAGACAGGTGATTTTAGGCATTTGAAAATCTTCTATAATATATCCGAATTTTTATTCCTCGCCAGTTACCTCTAATCATCACAAAACTCAAAAAAACATCTTTGTAGTTTACGACATTTCTGATATTAGAACTTATACGTGGCCCGACTAGATTAACGTCAGTTAAAATACATAATTTTAATTTAGAATAAAATACATATTTATAATTTTAATGTTAAAACATGACTTACTTGCTGAAAGCAATGGTGCAGCGTGGAATAGTACGCAATAGATCAATGAGTTCGCGTTCGAACAAAGCCAACATTGGCTCCAATGCTGGCGCGGTGCGCGGCCGCTCGACGCTCGAACGGGAGCTCTCGCCTACACAATATTATATTAGTGTTATAAAGCGGTTATATTGTTTGTCATAAATCATATTTTTTGGTAATTCTACGAGAAAAAACAGCCATCTGAAACGCATTTTTAAACTCAATTAACACAATTATTAAAGAAGTCTACTAAAGAGCGAGAAAGAGAGCTTGAGACCTTATAAAATAAAAATAAATAAAATCAATTTATTTCATGAAATTACACCCATATTTTACAAATTAAATTATTATTACCAAAATTATTGTTATTATAAATTTATGTGGAATTTAAATTAAAATGTATTTCAGAAACTGGCTGAAGAAATGTCAAAGTTAATACAGGGTTACTTTTGGACCCCCCGCCAAAAATAGACATGATTTAAGGAAAGTAATAAAAAAAAATTTGGTGAAAAAAACCATTTATATGGTTTTAAAATCCACATTTTAGTCACCTTTTTAAATCTATAATTTCTAGGAATGTTCTGTCACCCTCGCGCTAGTCAAAGACGGCGCATTGTCATTGGTTGAAAGGATGATATCAGCTACGCATGCGCGTAGTGCTATTGGTGCTATGCTGCGAGACGGCCGCACGCGCGGTAAACTAGAGTGACCATAATTTTAATTTGTGTTTGAAAAATAAAAAAAGTCAATAAAATAATTTATTTTGATTTCATAAATTCATTGTACTGCTGCTATAGAATCACCTAAAAAAATTGGCGGGGGGTCCAAAAGTAACCCTGCATTTAAACCGGATTTATTACAAGCAGTTTCGAATCGTCATTTTTTCCCTCCCTTTCTTCAGACGATAGATTTATACTAAGAGCTGGCAAGAACCTTAGCACTTGCTTTTTAAAATTATTATACTAGTCACATACTATTATTAGAACGATTTTCTAATTAATAAAAATAAAATAAATCTTATAATTCGGATTTCACGTAAAGTAAATTAAGGTAACATACTATTATTGAGCGGGTCCGCAGTCTCATTGCGCCAAGTGAGATGCCTGGAAGGAGCATCACGTACGTCCAGCCCGGGCGCGCTTCGCAGAAGCAATTCAAGAGCTACGCCACGCTGCGCATCCACCGTCAAAGGCGCGAACCACGCTTCGTAGCATTCCACAAAACTGCAATTAATCAAATATCTTTATTTGTAAAATACAGGTAAACAAAGGGTATAACAATAATATTAGCACTTTGTATCCTACCAACACTATGGCGAACATATAATATAAAGTTGAATTGAAATCCGTGAACTAAAATACAATAAATAAATACGAAAAAATTTAATGCAGTCGTCAACAAACCATCACATCTAATTTGTCATTTATGTAATACAACAAACAGAAAATCACTTTACTATGAGATGAGTAATGTCATGTTTTGGCAAATAGTTAACGCGTATTTACAAGAACATAATAACACAAATGCATATCAAATAAATTTCATCAGCTGAAAAATAATATTGAATATCCTCGAATATTATGAAAAAAAATATCCTCGAAAGCATATTTTTTCAATATTATTATTAAAGCATGGCCAATGTCTGTTATTAAAAGTTTTGAATAAGTTTCCTTTAGTAGTAAAAAAAAACTCACGTGAGCAATGGCAATACACCTCCATGCTTCTCCAAAAGCAATTGCACTTTCCTTGCCAAGACAGCGACCTCCATATAAACAGGTTGCAAGATGCGACTCCCATCTTCATGTCCCGTGCCTAATGTCGCATGGATGTGGCACTTCCATGGAGCAGCTTCCATCTCAGTGTTCGATGCTGGAGTGAGATCAATCAACTGCACCATCCTTCCAAAACCTTCATGTATAAGAACAGTATCTTTAACTTTGGCTATATCAGATGTTGTTAGCGCGCAGCAGTGACGGCTTGCGTACGCGTCACGCAAACGCAGTAATGGTAAAGTGTAATTCTTTTGATCTAAAAGAATAGCTCGGAGTCTAGCTCTTAGGACATCTAGATTAGGCGCTGGGGAGGGTCTGCCGAGGGATAGTTCTAGTCTTCGTCCAGTCCACTGGTTGTCGAGGCGGCGTTTGTGGATGCGAGCGATGGCGAATCTAGCGTCCCACTCGGAACGGAGCACGACGGTAGCTATGGGGCCTTCGCCCGCCGCCCAAATGGACACGCGGACTACCGGCACGTACTGGCTAAACAGGATCGTTAGCATTTCCTGAAACAAAACAAAATATTACATTATAAATTCTGACATCGCTTCATATAGCTCAAATTTCTTGATTTTTGTTATCTATAACATGCCAATTTATCTACATCTACACTGCTGTTTTAAATCGAAGCGAATTTGTTTGTTCTTCTTCTTTTCGTGTGCTTCCCGCAATTAGTATCAACTGGGGGTATTTGTTTAAATGCAATAACCTCTGGAACTATAAAATTTGAATAATTGCGCCGGTTCCATCACTTGCTAATAAATTCCCGAATAATTACAAAGAAACATCAAACGTATACTAAAACTGTCAGTTCAGTTTATTTGATGAATATGCTATTCGACACTGGTATACCTGGGCTTATGACTTTTTAGTTAAAGATTAAATTATTATTTAATTTATAATTCTTATAACTAAAAATTTTATTCGAATAGGAATCTTTTTTCAACTCTGTCTACTCCTTCGAAGATATGACGTTGTAATTACCTGCAGCACTGTAGACTCGTACGGGGGCAAGTTAGACACAGTCAATTCGGCGGCGGAGTCCTCGCCTTCGCTCTGCTCGCTGAAACTCGCGGATGAGTTCCAGGGTGAAATCGCGCGACTCTGGCTGTTGTTGTGGCGACTATCATCGCCGCTGTTGCTGGAAGAGCAGCCCGACCGGTCTAAATTCGATGATCCTGTGACAAAATAACAAATTTTAATAAAACTATACGAAGTTTGGCCAAACTATACAAGGGGCAGAGAAATGATTACTTTTTTTTTATACCACAAAGGTGGCAAACAAGCATACGGCCCGCCTGATGGTAAGCCGTCTCCGTACCCTATAGACGCTTGCAATACACTTAAATTTATTATCTGCGTTAAAAAATAATGAACATTGTTTGAAATAAAATAATTTCTTAAGTTCGTGTTTATGCATTTCTAATTACAACTAGTTCTGGTCGTGTAAGAAAAAGTAACGAATCAAAACAATGTGAAGAAATCCTGTTTTATTTGAGATTGAAACTGATTGAGATTCGAAACGTGAGTTTTGAAAATCGTTTTTATACTCGAGATTATGTCTCCACTCGTCTCACTCATCACAGATGAAAACTGTAGTACATTAAGCTATACAAAAGTTAAAATAAGTATAGTTTTTTTTTCGTGACATATGGCAGACAAGCAATCCAATAAGTGTGGTAATTCTCCGGTCAAAGTATCTCCATACATTATAAATGCTCTAACACTTGAAATTACACTCACCATGGGTGCCTCTAATCTTCCTGGGCTTAGGCGCCGGGGGCGGGCAGAAGTCGAGCGGCGGCGGAGTCGGCGCGGGAAGCTGCTGTAGCGCCCGAGTCCAATCGCTCACCAACCCCGCCGGTATATCACGAGGGGAGGGCGATGGCTAGACACAAACATAATAAAATTTAAAACAAAAAAAAACAGACTTCAATTTCTCATGGCTCAAGATCGGAAGAAATGGCGTTCTCTTGTGTCGGAAGCCAAGACTCACTTTGGATCGCTGAGCCATCGGAGTAAGTAAGTCATTTCTCATGGACGCTATTGTCAAAACTGGACCAAATTCCACACGGGAAGCACAGCTTTCAAATCAATAAAAAAAACTTAAGTTTTTTAAAAATAAGTCCACAATTCATGCGGACGGAGTCGTAGACACAGCTAATTTCAAATAAAGGACGGATTAAACTGAATATTAATATATTTAATTAAGATACCTGGGCAGATGGTACGAAGGCTCTAACAGGAGGCGGATTCGGCGGCGCGGTGCTATATCCTTCATCACTAGAGTAGGTCGATTGAAACACGTTGCGGGCAAAACGCGTGCTTATCTTACGTCCAAACACGTCCTCGCCGTCCATACGCTTGAGTGCTCTGGAAACGATTTAATAATTTAGTCTCAGCCTCTGTGTTTCCTTCGGACTATCAAAAGGGATGGGACTATTTAAGAGGCACATTAGAGGTCGCATCATCAGAGGTGGGCAACGCATTGGTAGCGCCCCTGGTGTTGCTGATGTCAATAGGCGGCGGTGACCACTTTCCATCAGGTGGCCCGCTTGCCTGTTTGTGCTATTGAACTCCGCGCTGTATAAACCTACCTAACTACTCGTTAACATCTACACGAAATAAGGCATACAGTTTTTTTTATATATTTTTTTAACAATAGTATTTATATTGTAATTTGATGGAAAAAAAAACAGTTCAAAAATACAAAAAGTAGGTACTTGAGTACCTACCTATAGATATGAGATATAAAAAAAATTGCAGGCAGTGTGTGAAACAAGAAATAAACGATCTATCTATATATTTGTTCCAATAGGGGTTCAGGATTATAATCTTTTTAACTCGGCCATTGAGTCGGTAATTTTGTAAAATGTTTGAAAAAAAAAATCACCTCCCCGCGGTGGGATCGAACCCACGTCCTCTCGATATCCGATTATAAGAATGGTTAGTTGAACCGAAACAACTATAAAAATAATCAAGAGTCAGCAATTTGGCTAAATATTTTATTAAAATTATTTAACTTTTTAAGCGAACCTTGGATGAATTAACTACCGAACTAATGAATGGGTAATATTAGTCATGCATGAGTCATGGGTAACCGTTTTATTAATAAAATATTATTCGCAAAAACAACAAGCATAACTTGTTACGTTGTGAATTAGATTCACATGTAATCATAATTGATAATCAAACAAATAACAAATATGAATTAATAAATAAAGTCATTTACCACAAGCATAAAATAATTAAACATTCAATCTGATTTGTAGTTTATCACAAAATCAGCCGCTTTTACAAGTTCCTGATAACCTACTTATATGTCAGATAAATCGTTGAAAAATCATACAAAACCTGACAAGAACACACACAGGCACAAATGAAAGACTGATAGGAGCGTCACGAAACCGTTGAAACCATACCATAAATAAGAATAAAATTGCATTGTGAAAATATAATTTACAAAAAGAAATACCAAAAATATATCAAAAATAGTTTTTCAGTTATTATTTTAAATATAAATCTGTGCCGAAATTAAAAGAGAAACCATTTCTTTTTGTCAAAATGCAAGTAACGTTCCACGTAATGGCCGCCATTTAAAAATAGAATTTAATTCGTAAATGTTAATAACGTTATATTTTCAAACACTATGAAATTATAATAAAATCATCAATCACATAATAAAAACGTTAATATTCTTTTAGCGGTAGCCATTTTGCTTTTATTTCCGCGTAAATTAGAAAATAATATATTTGATACAAGTCATTATTTATTCGTACATTTTGACTAGATAAAGTGTCTGAATACTCTCTGAATAAACATTTTCATTTAATATCATTGCAATGCAATTAGAACCAACAACGCGTAAAAGGGTGGACGTGGTGCGACGGTACTTCGTAGAAATATATAAAGTACCCGACATTATCGATATTTTTGAACAGCTGATCGGTTGAATTTAAAACGATCAGCTGTTTCATCATTTACTTGACATGACTATATTTTAGGCCAATATTAAGTCGTTCGTGTAGATGTTTTATGCTAACATGTATGAAGTTAGATATATGTAGTTTCAAGATTTTTCGAATATTACGTAATATTTTGCGCAAAAATGAATCTAATCATTATTTTGAATTTACAGATAACATTACTAATATAATATATCGAATTTGTCCGCAATAAATGACTCAACTGACATGTCGAAAGTGAAATGACGACAAATTTTGAAATTGCGGAAATGTATGATAAAACCTAATAACGATTAACATTAAATAGATAATTTAGCAACACATTAAAATCATATTAAAGTATGAAAAAAATACAATTCTTACCCAGAAAGTAACATTATGTAGGTTATCACAGGTTTATATTAAGTAATAAAAAGCTTATAAAATTTGTAAAAAATAAAATTTTAACTATAAAACACTAAAACTAGTAATTTTGCTGTGCCCCCCTTTGTGCCTGGCGATAGAATGAACTTTTGAAATTTTAACTGACCATTTTCATTTAATCAACTGATATTGTGACGGATCGAAAATTAATAGAAATACCCTACATATTTTTGTATTTTGTTTCATTATGTTCAGAAATGCATAGACGAAAAAATCGACTTGTGAGGTCGAAATGTAAATTGTAAAATGTTATTTTAATTTAAGTAAAGTTTACAAACAGTTGAAACAAACTTATATAAATATTAATGAATAAGAACTAAAGTAAATAATCTCCGTAATGACAATCGAGATTACTTTTCGACTTGTCACTTTCTGACATTTAAATATAAAAACCTGTTTTTCTTAACTTGACCAATGTAGTAAACAATCTTAGCGTGTCTTTTTATTCAATTATCCATGTGTAAAACAGATAAATCGTCAGAATAAGAGTGTTGTGTTAAATGCCATTTCTAAATATATTACTATTTTTTGGGTGTGAATGATAATTTTGATTTGATTTAAGATTGTTTACTACATTGGTCAAGTTATGAAAAACAGGGTTTAGTTTATTTATAATTCCCATGACTAATAAAACGTTGGATAATTAATGAATAAGTTATTTACTGTTTTGCAACTGTAATTTTTAAGGAAAATGAAATGGGAAAATTAAGTTTAATGCCACATAAGGTCTCAAGTTATCTCTTTTTACTTCTTTAGTTTGACAGTGACTATAATTTAATGTGTCATTAACTTTAAAAATACGTTTCAGAAACTAGCTGTTAGAGTGATATCAACATAAGGAAAATATAATGTCCTTTAAAATAAAATAAAAAATATATCTTCCTTTGTTGTATCTATCTACTTTTGCAAAGTTTTGTGTCGTGTTACGTTTTCTTATTTAGTTATTGTTGAGATTGCGTACTTTGCGAGATTTTTTTTAAATTTATTTATTATTTAATGAATAAAATATATAATATGGCTATCTATTACAATTTATAAGATACAATACGTTAACATATGGACGGACAGCGGAGGGCCCGATGGCAAGGAACTTAATAATCAGGAAAATGCATTATTTCATGTCCCGCAGCTTACTTAACCGACGAGGGTTTGTCGGGCTCTTCTCTCTAGCCAATGATGGGCATACCGACTAAAAACCTGCGGCTCTATCCTCGTAACAAAAATCGTTCAAATCTCGTGTCAATCTTAATTGTTGTCCCACTCAATTCCTATTTTGTATGACTGAGACAGCAATTTAGATTGACACGAGATTTGAACAATTTTTGTTAAGACAATGGAGCCGCCGCCGGCCGATTGCCTGCCACGTTCTCCGCGTTAACAGTGGCGGGGTCGCGGGAACTGTGTGCTACTAGCGGGGCAACCATAAAACGAAAAGATTTAAAGGGGGAGCCCGACATAAATGGATAGATGTCGGGCTCCCCGGGCTTGCAGTAATGCATTTTCGTCTATATAAAAAAAAGGTTACAAAAAGGTTGAAAAATAACACTTACCTAGACGCGTGGTCGGGCGTAGGAAACTTCAGCATGGCAGTGGAAGCAGTCACCCGCAGTACCTTCCCGCCGCAGTTGTCTGCCAACCTCCGAAGTCGCCGGGATACCCGTTCGGGCGGTATGTCCACTGGCAAGTTCACTACTTCCATCTCACACATCGGTTCTTCGTCTTCAGTTTGGCTCAAAGTCTGTATACACATTTTGATTTATATAGTGTACAAATAAAAGCATAGACAATATTTATTTGTCTTACAGTTTCTGAAACGCATTTTTATTATAATTTCACATTGAATCTCAAGCTATTTTTTTCTTCTTATTTAGTTTAACTTTTGACAGACATCTATAATTTAATGTAATCGTTAACTTTAAAATTTGAGTTTCAGAAACTGACTATTACTACATATTTAGGTGTATTAGCAACAACCTGACAAAACCATCACATCACACATAACAGATAATTAATTTTAAGCCACAATAAAATGTTCCTCAAAGGGATAAACAGGTTGTGACAGACTCTTATTTCTGTTGAGCAAAGTTTTGCAACATGATAACATTGTGTAATTTTTTTTCTTGCCATATCAGTTTGCATGATAAAAAGTAATTGAGTACACTATCAATGAATCTTCTATTTCTTTGCAGTGGGAAATGCAAATGAGCTCTTAGTGTTACTGATGTCCATAGGTGGCGGTAACCATTTTCTATCAGGTGACCCGTTTGCGCTAGTAGTACATGCCTAAAACTAATCCCTGAATTTCCTTCACGCAATGTCCATCCATTGACCACGCGACGTTCAATGGTTGTCAACATGGCGATCAACCGTTATCTACCTGTCGACAACAAGTAGGCTCACGCCTGAATCCAATATCAATACCAATATAATCCATTTTTTCCAATATCAGATCGAAAAAATCTCTTTAACCAATCAATGCATTGTAATTTTACTACCTTTATTTTTAATTACGAATCAGTACTTCCGTCAATAATGAACATCGATTGAAGATTGAAATGGAATATTGGGTTCGGCCGTCAAGACACAAAAAAATTGTGACGATTCGAAAGAGCTTATATTAGGCCTATATGAATAAAAATATTTTTTATTTGAATTAGGCAGATCCTCGGGAATCTCAAAAACGCTCGTAAATTCGCTCACGCACACATAAACAATGTGCATGTTTACAACTTACAACATTCATAGTCAAATGCTCTTCGTGCTATAGAATATCTGTAATACTGGTCGGGTGTTAATAATTTATGTGCTAGTTATCATTGTATGTATGTGTATACCTTCGGGTTCCTCGGCAGGTGCGCGGTCAGTTCGTTATAACAATAATGTGAGGAGGCACATGTGATTAAGGCCGATGACGTGTTCTGTTTATGCACCAATATCACTTCCATATTTTTCCTGATACATAAATATTTAGAAACACATTATATTATGTTATATATGAAAATGATCATATCGTCACACCAAACGAATAAAGCAGTAATAGCACGTTACCAAAAAAATTTTTTTTTGCTTATTTAAAATCTACGGACCTTAATACATCACCTGAATTTTTTTCAGATTTTTTTTACTGCAAATAGTGTAATTAAAAGCGTTTGACGTCTTTTTTCTACCGAAAAATATATACAAAAGCTTAGGCGAACAAAAATATTATTTTACCTTATGTCCCGAGAGAAAGTCATTGATTGGAAGAATAACAGAGTATCATTCTAATACAACTTTATTCGTCCGAAATCCTACGCAAAACTAGTTTGTATTAGATTAAAACTGTTTTATTCTTATGAAATTACAACCATCATTGTAATGTAAGTAATCAAACAATTTTATATTATTTTGATCCAAACTGTAATGTGTTATTGAGTAATCTATAATATAAAATTCAAGTCCTGACTGACTATATATCAACGCACAGACCAAACCGCTGGTTCTAGAAATTTCAAATTTGGAATGTAGGTTCGTTACGACGTCTAGGGGTGTACTAAGAAACGATTTTTCAAAATTCCCACGGGAAAGCGAAATATACGCAAATAAAAGTTGCGAGGGTATATCGACGCACAGTGTATACCACTGGGTCTGGAGATTCCAAATTTGGCATGTAGGTAGGTTTCTTATAAGGACCGGACCGTCCGGACCAGACCGACCGGACGAGACTGAACCGGACCGTACCGAAATTTGTTTCTGAAGAAAAATATGCTACTTAATTGTTAGTAGGCCACGCGGGCGAAGCCGCAGGCACAAGCTAGTCGTGTATGAATTGCTAATGAAATAATTATATTATGATATTGCACTAAGGCTCCTAAGGCCGAGTGGATGAGTGCAGTGGCATGGAACAAAGTCAATGAAAGAAAGGCGCTCAAAGAAACTGGCCTGAATACTGACGAGCACCGTGCCTTGTACGCTGAAGCGCATAGAACAGCTCAGTGACTATGTAGGATAGACAGGGATGCCTATATTAATAACATCTGCGGAGAAGTAGAGACATGTTCGGAAACAGCCCGCACTAGAGATAATTATGTTCCGTAAAGTCAAGTGCCTTGCAAAAGACTTCAAGCCGAAACACTGATCTATTCAAAGTGAAGCTGGGATAACTGTTGACCGATAAGATGGCAGTCCTGGAGAACAGGTGGAGAATATATTGTCAAAATCTATTTTGTGAGAACAACGCGGAGAGGAACTTGTGGGATTATGCCGTTAAGGAACCTGACATCCTTAGACAGGAAATAGAAGAGGCAATCTGCAAACTGAAACCTAAGGCTTGCGGTGGTGACGGGATAACAGCTCAAATGCTGAATCTTATGGTGGAAAAAAGAATCACTTATGCATTCAATATGTCAAACAGTCTGGCGAACAGTACAATGGCCAGAAGACTGGATTGAGTTGATTGTGGTTCCTCTACACATGAAGGGATCGACACGCAAATGTGAAAACTATCGCACCATTTCACTTATTTTCCACGCCAGTAAAGTCCTCTTGAGAATCATGAATAGGAAAGTAGAAGCATATACAACTCAGCAGGTATCCAAGGAGCAAGCAGGATTTATCAGAGGTAGGGGCACAAGAGAACAATATTGAACATCAGACAGTTTGATTGAGAAGTGCAGAGAACATAACATCAGCGATGCCCTCTGCTTTATTGACTACGCTAAAGCATTCGATTGCATCAACTGGGGCAAATTGTTCGGTGTTATGAATGATATGGGTATTCCGGATCATCTCACCTTTCTCGTGCAAAACCTGTATCTGACCAGCAAGTCGAAGGTCAGGTTAGAGGACGACTCGTCACACCCTTTTCATCCTGAGAGAGGAGTACGTCATTGTTGCATTTTGTCACCGCAACTGTTCAATTTAATCGGTGAACACATAATGAGAAGGGTATTGGACAACTGGGAAGGAGGCATACGCGTAGGAGGCTATTTGCTTAGTAATGCGGTTTGCCGACCACTAAAATAGGCTCCTCTGAAGCGGAATTAGCTGAATTCGTGTCCAGGATCAGCAAAATAAGTTATACCGAATATGGCCTACTCATCAACCGGTCAAAAACAAAACTCATCGTGGATAGAGCGGGAACACTACAACGAACGCACGAACTGCACGATCTAGATGTAGTGCACAAATTCGTGTACTTGGGATTGCAAATATGTGACGATGGTGATTGTTGATTGGAAGTTGTCAGGAGAGCCCAAATAGCAAAAACAGCGGTTAACAGTCGCAACACCAAAAGAAGCTAATGCAGCTAATGAAGCAAGTTTAGTTAGTATATAATCGATCGTGGTCAAAAAACATGTCCCTTCACTATGGCAAAAAAAGTTTTGGCTTCCCCATACAAAATCGTAATGAGCTAGCTGGTCGGGTCACTCGGGTCCTTGTATGGGGAAAGAAGTTTTTTTGTGAGATTTTGATGGTTGGTCAAATAAGAAAAGTTGTTGTATTTGAGCAATGGAATCATCCCCTAATAGGTCGTAAACATCTTTTGAAAGACCCTATAGTATAAGTTATTGTATTGTGTAATCATATTTTTAGCCAAAAACTATGTAAGCAATAAAGTTGAGCATTAATTCATTGACAAATTAGGGACCAAAACAGTTGTTGATTGAACTTATCCTACTTAAAATATAAGCTTTTCAATAAAAGTATTATATAATAAGGCTTTTCTTCTATTAAAGTGTGAAAAAAATATGTTTTTCTGAAAAGTAAGTAATTTATGAGTAATCTATGTTTAGTTTCAGATTTAGCCAGTTTTGGCGGCGTTTTTTTGTTTTTGGACAAATATATATGTTAAAATAATATTAGTGATTATAATAATAATAAAATAAATCACTTATATCTTGTTTTACTTAATTAATTTAAAAAAAGCTAAAGTTTACCCGACTTTTTGCATTGTTCTGCTGACAAACTTTGAGAGAGTAAAAAGGAGGATAAACATTTATTATAACATTTTGTGATATCATATTTGTACACGAATATCAGCGCATAAGTTTATTACACGGTGTCATTAGGTTTAAAAATACCTTTAAAAACGTCGATTTGAATTTATTACAAACAGCACCTTGCTAACATTTCAGACGAATAAAGCCGTAAGTGAAGACACAAAAAAAACAAATTAATAAAGTTAGACGAATATAAAAGTATTTTAGTTTTTCATGTTTATTGAAATTATTATTGTATATTTTTCAGTATTATACATGACATATTAAAGCACAATTTTTTCCCTACCCAACGATACCATTTAATTTATAATTGCTCAACTACAAGAGTCGTAAAGACAATTTTAGTGTTTTTTGGCGTTCCTGTAAAATTTACTTTTTGCAATAACGGCTTTATTCGTTTGGTGTGGCGATATGTAATGAGTAAAATATCATACTTAATAAAAATTATGATAAAATACATTTTTTTTTGGTACAAATATATATAGGGACAAATCACACAGATTGAGCTAGCCCCAAAGAAAGTTCGAAACTTGTGTTATGGGATACGAACTCAACGATACTATATTTTATAACAAATACATATAAACATAAACATCCAAGACCCGAGGGGACATCCCGACCGGGATTCGAACCCGGAACCTCCTGGGTGGCGGTCTGGCGTGGTAACCATTACGCCACGGAGATCGTCTAATAAATTAGCAAACAGTCAACCCCATCTCATAATAAAACAATTGCTAATGACAAATTAGTGGAAATCATTCCCAATAGCCACAATATGCTCTAAATCTGACATTTAAAAAAAATGGAGGTCATTGAGGACATACCTATGCCTGAAGTCACTAAGGTCAGCGGCAAAGTTGATGTCGCCAGAAATAAGTAGCAAGGCCGCAGGTGCAGCATGCAGTTCTCCAAACCTCCGCATGCACTGTCTTAATTTCTCATCAGCAGCATTCTTTTGTGTCCCACACACATGAATTAAGCTTACCTGTTGTTTAAATGCTTTATTATAGTTCCACTTGTAGATATTTCTGCAGTACATTATATTTATAACCAGTTTTATACATGGATTGACTTGAATGGATATTTTTTTTCATACTTAGTAATCACAAATTGTTAAAGAATGTGTAAAAAAAAATACATATTCATGAAGCGATTTTTGAGTTATTTATCCAACAAATATCTACAATTTTATATATAAATATTAGTAATTATACATTTTAGGAACTAAATAAACATTCCCACTGTGCAGTGCAATTCAAATATACAACACTAACGGCATAGACAATTTGTGCAGTTATAATGTTGGCAATAAATGCATAGTTGGATGCATGTGCATGTTCAATAACGTAGATGCATGTAAATGTTTGTTTTGTGCAGTAAATGCCCTAGGTCTAAGGATTTATAATTATTGCTATCTATACAGGGCCTGTATATAATGCAATCCAGCCCTAGCATAAACTGGGAGCTGCTTGGTGCAAACGGGCATAAGCCTGTCCATCATTAATTTTGCTACACAGGGGCCTGTATATAATGCTATACCAGCCCTAGCGTAAACTGGAAGCTGAAAACAACCATCCAGCTAATCTAAGTTAGTTTAGTTCAGGGTGCCAGTTGTGTCAAACATGACACTTAGCATGTATGAAAGCCGACTAAACTTTATGATCTATCTTTTCTTAGTTGATGGTGGACAAGCAGCGATAATTATAATACAATACAAACTCTTTATCACACCAAAAAATTACATAAAACAGTGTAACAATAAAAAGAGAACGCAATAGGTGGCCTTATCACTATGAAATATCTTCCAGGCAACCTAATCGTATTATAATGCATTATGAATGAACAATAATATTTGTATAAAAATAAGCTTACTTGTGCGTCATTGAGTTCCTGAAGTCTAATAACAGATTCCTTTCTCACATCGCATACAACTATAAAGTCAGCCTCTCTTCTTCCTGTCAGGAACTTACACCTGATCGCTGCAACTACATCAATTGCAGAGCAACCACGGGGAACCTGTATAATAAAAAATACAATAAAATATTATTTATTGTACCAAATTAAATATAAAATAGTACATAGTGGCAAGAAATGTACAACAGGCAGCCTTATCGTTAAGGCAAACTCATCCAAACATAATTATAAATTATTAAACCACACACAGTGACTTGCAAAAAAATTGTTTATACATAATGTTACATTGAACCTCATGAATTGGTTGCTGTGCGCCGACAGTACGTAGTCGACGCTCGAACAGTGACGAATTCTATCAAACGTGTTGTTTACCAAAAATTGTTGAACAGCAACCAATTCAACCTCATGTTTCCGTCTAAGAAGGAATAAAAGATATAACTTGATGCTTATTGTAGAACTAAGTTTGAAAAGTGTTTACAAAACTCACTGTAAATTAAATTCCACTACACATGGTGCAAAAGCTTGAAACAATCCTACGATTTAAAATATAAATTGATTTGAAACAAACATGAATCAATACAAATCACTTTATTGTGATAAGTACACCATTTTACCTTCACAAAAAGGTATGAAAAGCTAAACACAATTGTTGAAATTCACTGGAAATCTAATGCCAAGTATAATGGAACAGATCATAATATGAAAAGCTGCAATAGGAGGCCAAAAACCAGTAAATACTCTCACTATGCAAGGGAAATTGTTTTTTAAAACAACTAATAATAAAATAATGTACATGAAAGTGTTTGAGGAAAACTGAGCTCAATCTATTCAAGTGTTTCCTGAGTCAAATTTACATATTATGAATATGAGTTTATCTTAATTAACTGCTTTTGGGTTTTTTTTTATACCACAAAGGTGGCAAACAAGCATTCGGTCGGCCTGATGGAATGCCGTCACCATAGCCTATAGACGCTTGCAATACCTATTGTACACACTTCAAAACTATTGAGTCTTTTCAGCGAGTGGTTTAATCACACTCATAAATGTAGGTATCTATTGTACACATTTCAATACTTTAGCCTTTTCTGCAAGTGGTTAGCAAAGTGTTGGGATCCCCTAAGGTTAACGTGGCCTCCATCTAATTCCACCCCAAATTGAACCATCTCTATTCTATATGACTTTTAATATGCAATAATCTTATGGTTAAGATGTTAAGAGGTCATTTATAGTTTTGCTTATGCAACCAAGTAATTACCTGACAGTTCTCAATGTCCCAAAATATGCCAATAGGCACACTTGCTGATCTCTCCTTGCGGTGACGGTAACGAGACCTCACTCGAGCTCTCTCCACTGGTGGCACACCATCATCTCTAATACTGCCTTCTATTTCATCTGAAGAATCATCTTCGCCATCTAAAACAATAATTATATAAAGCATCATTATTACTGTTTATTTATCTCAAATTATTTCAACTGATTAATTTACAATACCTACAATGTAATCTATGGAACTTGTTTTCTGAGAATAAATTATTATTAATGTTGTCTACAATACCAATACAGACTTCATCCATGCTTATTCTCATAATATTGGTTTACAATGTGGGTTTTTTTATTTCCATCTGCTCTACTTATTTAATGGCACAAAAGCTATCAATCACATTATCAAATTAACTACGTTATCAATAAATCATACGTTACAAACTTGTTTGTATATGTACCTGTTATCCATAAACGAGGTGGCAATGGTATTTTCATTGAAGGGCTAGAAGCAGCTCGCAAGAGACCTTGAGCCGAATGACTCCTAGCTCCTTTACTATCTTCAGGAGATTCGAAAGTGTTTGCAAAAATCATTTTTGTCAATAAATATTACCTAGCTAAGGTAATCTCAATAATATTTAACGAATTCGACATATGTTGTAAAACAAAGGGAAATTTACACAAACGATGTGTAATCACAAAACATAACACACTTAACTAAAATACAAATAATATTTCGACTGCTTCACATAGAATGCTTAAATCTGGTACAGATTAGCGTTAAAAGTAAAACAATTATATATAAAATGTAAAAATAAATCAACAACACTTTCTACGCCATACTCTTTCAACATTTGCGCACCACAGGCACACAAAATAATCAAATGAGAAAGAAAAAAATCATTTGTGTCAAATAGGGCTGTCAAAAATAACCAAAGAGAAAAAAGTCTATGCTCGGTTCTATGCTTGAGTTATGTTTTTGAAAGTATGAATGATTGATTGATGTCAATGTCATGCATACATATTATTTTCGAAAGATTTTCGACAGGGCCGTCTTGCCCTTAACGAGCCTCTACCACACTGGTCTCTTCCGGCCGGAAAGATCGTTTGTGGTTTTCAGTACATTTTGTATTAGGATGGCCACACACCTGCGATAATAACGTGTGTACTTGTTTGGCAAGGACTTAATTTGGTTTTAGTTTATTTATTCTTTTCATGTATTGTATTTTTCTTTTGTTCATTTATTTATTTACGATTGGGAGTACTTCTCTACCAGTCAACCATCGGGTCAATATTGGAGCGGATGGTTGGCGGGACAAAAATTTAAAGAAAATGGTTACAAAACTAATACAAACGGCTATAATACATAAAATAAATAAAAAAGCCTTATTCTTGCATTTACATATCAAGATTTAACTTAAACAAACTAGTTACATATTCTTTTTTACTTAGGTACTTAACTTTATTTATATAAACTAGTTAATTATTATTATTTATTCCTATCTTATAATTTCCCTCCTACGCTGTTAGCGCAAACCGCTAGTACACGGTCTAATGGGCGGTTGACCGCCTCCGCGAGTAACCGCTAGATTAACAAATGTTTTTATAAAATGCTCCCCTTTTTTCATGTGAAGGCCTCCTCCAAAGAGTTCCATTTGATTCTTTCCTGTGCCTTCTTCATCCAATGTGGGCCAGCCGTTTCTTGTATCTCATCCTCCCATCTAGTTTGCGGTCTACCTTTTTGGCGTTTTCCTGCTGGTCCTTTCCACGACGTGACTCTTATGGCGGAAACACACTACCGTGTCGGGGCGTGTCGTGTCGCGCCAGAAGCATATCGCGTTCATACATTTTATATGGTTAGGAGCACATTTGTAGGGCGTGTCGTGTCGTGACTCGCTCTGTCGTGGCGCGGACTGCTGGCCGCCGATTGCGCCACGGCGGTGGGGGGGGTTATGACGCGACACGACACGCCCTGCAAATGTGTTTCTATACCCGCGCGCGGCTCGTGTCGCGAACAAGTGGACGCTTTTTTTTTAAATTTGTTTTTGCAGCGTGATAATGAGTTACTAGGTAGTAGATTCCTGATAAATATACTTAAATACATTTTTTGTAAATAAATACCATTATACATTATAGAAAACACCTAGACAAAGGCAAACACTGCGAGCTTCTGTTCAGAAATGAAAGAAATAAACGTCTGGCGTTTATTTCGTTCATTTCTGAACAGAAGCGCGCCCCGACACGACACGTAATGGCGGAAACACACTACCGAGTCGGGGCCTGTCGTGTCGCGCTCTGTCGTGACGGTGGGTGTGCACACTTACGTGTCGTGTCGGGGCGCGCTTCTGTTCAGAAATGAACGAAATAAACGCCAGACGTTTATTTCTTTCATTTCTGAACAGAAGCTCGCAGTGTTTGCCTTTGTCTAGGTGTTTTCTATAATGTATAATGGTATTTATTTACAAAAAATGTATTTAAGTATATTTATCAGGAATCTACTACCTAGTAACTCATTATCACGCTGCAAAAACAAATTAAAAAAAAAAGCGTCCACTTGTTCGCGACACGAGCCGCGCGCGGGTATAGAAACACATTTGCAGGGCGTGTCGTGTCGCGTCATAACCCCCCCCACCGCCGTGGCGCAATCGGCGGCCAGCAGTCCGCGCCACGACAGAGCGAGTCACGACACGACACGCCCTACAAATGTGCTCCTAACCATATAAAATGTATGAACGCGATATGCTTCTGGCGCGACACGACACGCCCCGACACGGTAGTGTGTTTCCGCCATAAGTGTGCACACCCACCGTCACGACAGAGCGCGACACGACAGGCCCCGACTCGGTAGTGTGTTTCCGCCATTATGGTCCATCCATCTGTCGTCTCCTAGTCTCGCAACATGTCCCGCCCATTTCCACTTTTAAGTTTTTTTAGCATATTTTAGAGCATCCGTGACTTTTGATATTCCTCTAATTTTGGTGTGTCGTATCTTTTATAATTTTCAAATTTTTTAGCATACTACGCTCTAGTCCGCGCTGACATGTAATAATTTTATTCATAGTTTTGGTAGTATAGGTCCATGTTTGACATGCAAATGTTAGGCATGGAAGTAGACAGGAGTTCATGACTCTATCATAAAACTCACTCATGACATAAAAAACATACCTACATATTAATAATAAACTTACATATACATACATACTATACGCACTCGACTTTACTTTACTTATGAATTTTAAATTGTGCCTGTCCAAACGTGTCAAGTAATATGCCTCGCCCACCCTTCTACTTTACCGAAAATTTAGAAAAAAATCCAATTAAGTAAGTTGTTAAGTAAACAACTAAATTTTAACTTGCAACTTATTAAATTCTTATAATTAAGTTAAAATTTAGTTTATGCGTGTATAATCAGCCTTCTTTCGAAGAAATATCGGACGATAAAAACGCAGCTATGTGCAAGGAATCGGAACGTACCGCAATATCGCATATGCGATATACCGACCGGTAGAACGCAAAACCGTACACACAGGTGCGATAATATCGCAAGTTCAAGACGCTCTTCCGGTAATATCGCAGCTGTGTGCAAGATATCGGAACGCATTATCGCAATATCGCATGCGATCTTTCCGTATGTGGTAGAGGCTATGGCGGAAACACACTACCGTGTCGGGGCCTGTCGTGTCGCGCTCTGTCGTGACAGTGGGTGTGCACACTTACGTGTCGTGTCGGGGCGCGCTTCTGTTCAGAAATGAACGAAATAAACGCCACACGTTTATTTCTTTCATTTCTGAACAGAAGCTCGCAGCGTTTGCCTTTGTCTGGGTGTTTTCTATAATGTATAATGGTATTTATTTACAAAAAAAAGTATTTAAGTATATTTATCAGGAATCTAGTACCTAGTAACTCATTATCACGCTGCAAAAATAAATTTAAAAAAAAAGCGTCCACTTGTTCGCGCCACGAGCCGCGCGCGGGTATAGAAACACATTTGCAGGGCGTGTCGTGTCGCGTCATAACCCCCACCACCGCCGTGGCGCAATCGGCGGCCAGCAGTCCGCGCCACGACAGAGCGAGTCACGACACGACACGCCCTACAAATGTGCTCCTAACCATATAAAATGTATGAATGCGATATGCTTCTGGCGCGACACGACAGGCCCCGACACGGTAGTGTGTTTCCGCCATAAGGACGTGTTATGGCGGAAACACACTACCGTGTCGGGGCCTGTCGTGTCGCGCTCTGTCGTGACGGTGGGTGTGCACACTTACGTGTCGTGTCGGGGCGCGATTCTGTTCAGAAATGAACGAAAGAAACGCCAGACGTTTATATCTTTCATTTCTGAACAGAAGCTCGCAGTGTTTGCCTTTGTCTGGGTGTTTTCTATAATGTATAATGGTATTTATTTATAAAAAAATGTATTTAAGTATATTTATCAGGAATCTACTACCTAGTAACTCATTATCACGCTGAAAAAACAAATTTAAAAAAAAGCGTCCACTTGTTTGCGACACGAGCCGCGCGCGGGTATAGAAACACATTTGCAGGGCGTGTCGTGTCGCATCATAACCCCCCCCACCGCGCCGTGGCGCAATTGGCGGCCAGCAGTCCGCGCCACGACAGAGCGAGTCACGACACGACACGCCCTACAAATGTGCTCCTAACAATATAAAATGTATGAACGCGATATGCTTCTGGCGCGACACGACACGCCCCGACACGGTAGTGTGTTTCCGCCATTACTAGCGTACTAGGGACTCAAACAAACCTATTTATATTTTTAAAAAATCAAGCTATTGCCATAACAAAAATAATTTGGCGTGGCTAACCCGACGTGACGTTTCATTTGTGTCAAAGTCAAGTCATCCAATCCATATCCAATGATTGTCATTTCAAATGAGCTTGCATTTACTGTTGTTTGGTTAAATTTCCCATAAAAATTTATCATTTTCATTGAAGCCCAAACCGAAGGTAATATTTCACATATTAAAAATTTTATTCTAAAGAATTATTAAATTGAGAACATTCATATTGACTTGCCGATGCCTAAAGAATATAACATTTCTGATTATTGTTGCCCATTTCTTTCAGTTTTTGAGTAAAGATGCCGTCTAATACTGATATTGAAAGCCTCGATGCCAGCGGGAAGATAGTTAAAATGGAAGTAAGTCAATTAATCTATTAAATTTATACCAATGAATACTATGGTTAGGTTAAAGAGCTTCTGAATAAAAGTTACATCAAAATTGGTACAACAGCTTTTTACCCACTGGCGGCCAACGTCACAGCTCCTGCAGTGCTTGGCTGTTGCACATTAGGTGGGTGTTTAAGCATTGCTCTTTTCCCTAAAATGCACTGGCGCCTTGCCTTACTCAACCCTGACCAGCTAGGTTACTCTGCATAGCAATCGCGATTTTAATTTCAATTCTGTATAATTTCAAATGCAAAATTAACAGCAAATCCTAATTCGTACCCTTGAAATTTTATACTTTACTAACTATTTGGTTAGCATACAATCCGATTTCATTTAGTTTAGTATTCAATTAGCGCTAGTTTAGCTGTAAAGAGTACCTAAAAGTAACAATCCAATGGCGATAGTGCGAAATTATCTTCAAGAGTAAGGGAGCAGGTGTAAATCCAGGTTATAAACTACACATGTACCAAATTTCAAGCAAATCTATCAAACCATTTTTATGTGAAAGAGTAACAAACATTAATACATCCTCACACACTTTCGCGTTTATAATATTAGTATGGATGGAATCTTAGAACATAATAACATCCCTTTTCTGCTTACAGGTGGATTACAGTACTACCTGTGATGAAAAGATACCACTATGGAAGTCTTGGGCATCCAAAGGGAAGGTGCAAGAGGCTATTGACCAACTATTAGCCCTTGAGAAACAAACCAGAACGGTAAAGTCAACGTCAAATAATTATATTAAAATAAGCATATTACAAGCTCTTTAAACAAGCTCTTTCGAATCATCATATTTTTCCCTGCCATCAGATTTGTACTAAGAAGAACTGGCAAGAAACTTAGCACTTGCTAAAATGGATAAAAGTTACAATTAGATAGTTAATATATAAAATAAAACATTAAAGCATTAATAAAAATAACTGAAATTTTAAATAATAATGAAAAAATATAATAAAATTTTGAAAGAAGCATGTCAATTTTTTATATAGCAATATGTAACACATCCAGGATTATTCATTATTGTAATATTTTTTGTTTGCAGGGTGCTGACATGGCTTCCACTGCCAGAATTTTGGTAACAATTGTGCAAATATGCTATGAAGCTAAGAACTGGTCTGCACTCAACGATCATATTGTGCTTCTATCCAAAAGGAGGTTTGTTCATAAAGTTATTTATCCATTTTTTTATATTTTTCCATTTGTAAAAGACTAGTGATAAACCGACATAGTTTTACATATTTAAATCACTTTACATAGTCTCAATTTTAATTATCCATGTATACAAATTGGATATGGTCATAATAAATATGTTTTTTTACAGATCCCAACTAAAACAAGCTGTTGTCAAAATGGTGCAAGAGTGCTACACCTATGTAGACAAAACACCTGACAAAGAAACTAAAATCAAACTGATTGAGACGTTAAGATCGATAACCGAAGGAAAAATTTATGTTGAAGTGGAGAGAGCTAGGTTAACCCACATTATAGCTAAGATACGTGAGGAAGAAGGCAATGTCGCTGAAGCCGCTAAGATAATACAGGAACTGCAAGTGGAAACCTATGGTTCGATGGACAAACGCGAAAAAGTGGAGCTAATACTCGAGCAGATGCGATTGTGCCTCGCCATCAAGGATTATGTCCGTACACAAATTATATCAAAGAAAATTAATACCAAGTTCTTTGAAGAAGAGAATACTCAGGTATATTTTGTTTTAATGTTGTAAACAAGAATACATACTTACCATGCATTGATAAATGTTTAATAACTTTTTTTACCAATTTTGATTCTCTGCTAATTTGTTTGCTGTTTATTATTTTTAGTTTTATTTATTTATGGTACAAAAAGTCTTCTTTTGTCTAAACAATTGTTGATTTTTTCTCAGATGACATTGAGTGTGTAATGCCCGTTTTCACCAACGATTCTTAAAATTTAAAAATTATCTATCTTTTAAATCGGTAATTATGTCTTTAAGGATTTGGACATTGAGAAAGCTGTTTGAGACTGAGACTTAAATTTTAGGAATGATTTATGAAAATGGGCATGAGAAACTATAAATAGAAACGTACTGTAGGAATGTGTGCTGGATATAAATGATACTTCACGATGTCTGCTGATTGGAATGAATTTATTTACAAATGCACGCATATTTATATGAAAATCTAAAAGTAAATAACAAAATGGAAAATCTATACAAAGAGAAACTCTACATTTTAACCAACAAGAATGCGTGTCTTATTCTTATTTGAATTCTCAAAAATGCCCATGGGAATGCGGCTCTGATGCGACCTCTGGGCGGCGCGACCGCGAACGTCTAGTGCGTGGCGTCAGTGGCGTTTTCGTCGCGCGTATAAAACTAGTTGCACGGCGCGCGCGACTTTAGTACTGCAGCGAGCGATGCTCGACGTTGAAAACGATGTTGAATGTTCCCACAGTACCTAACTTTTTATATTTATCATTATAGGAACTAAAGGAGAAGTTCTACCGTATAATGATCGCAGTGGACCAACACAACGGTCAGTATTTGTCAGTGTGCCGACACTTCCGTGCGCTGGGACAAGCTGCTGGTGCGGATGCATTGATTGGTAGCGTCGTGTTCCTTATACTGGCACCATACAACAACGAACAGGCAGATCTTACGCACAGAGTAAATGAAGATAAGGATTTGGATAAACTTCCCACAGCTGAATACAAGTATGTATGATTTATATTTGTTTTTCATGTGTTACCTGTTAGTGGTATCTATCATTTATTGTGAGAAAACCGCCATATTGACTTTCCATATTATTCTCCTAACAAAAACAGATTCTCAATTCAAACTCACTCTCACTCATACATAGTATAGGAATAAGCGCGTGAGTTTAAATCTAGATTGAATTTTTTAGAATAGGCTGATATTTTCCGGTCACATCATGATCATTGATTTGGCTTAACAATTGTTTGACATACATCAACAACATTTGAGACCGACATCTTAACAAGTCCTCATGCATATTATAGACTCAATGAAATTCCTCATTGCTTGTTTTCAGTTTGATATAAAATATTAGAACAATATAACAAAAATATTACGAGTGTCAAGGATTAAAATCAGGTTTCATAAGTTATATTCTATTCATAATTAATATATCAATATCTTGTACATTACAGACAACTCCTAGGTTTGTTTATCAACCCAGAAATCATCAGATGGAGCCAACTTTGCTCCACATACGAGAAGACGTTGCGCGCGACGCCATACTTCGATTCTAACGACGAGAAAGGCCAAGAGCGTTGGAATGATCTCAAAAACAGAGTCGTTGAACATGTAGGTTTCATTAATTTCTTTAATATTTATAAAATTTTAGTAGTAATTTCAAATAAATAAATGATATATATAGGTATTTATATAGAGACGACTAGTTGATAACACGTAAGTCTTAAAAATGTCTGTAAAATAGATGTATTGGAGTAATTAATCAAACTACAAAGGATAAAGATATTTAATATTTTTTTAAATTATAAAAAATGTTAGTGTGTAAAATAAAGTGTACGATGTATTTTTAATTGACAAAAAAGACCGTAACTGGTTTTCTTTCGCCACTTGTTTTACCAGTGGTTATTTTGCTTTTGTTTCTGAAATGGTGGTAGCTTGTAGAGTAGATTAAATAAACATTAATATTGTGTGTACACTTCTCTAAATAAAGTGCCTCTGGCCATCTCTCTGAATAAACTATTTTAAACTTTCGCGTTATTATAAACTTAATAAACCGGGAATCAACGCGATGATACCTTGATATTGCATGACGTTTCGACCAGGTTGCACTGGCCGTGGTCACAACACTAAAACTCTTCAAAGTAATATTAATTAAATATTTTTTATAGAACATCCGGATAATGTCGATGTATTACACTCGTATCACGGTGAAGCGCATGAGCGAGCTGCTCGGCCTGAGCGAGACCGAGACGGAGGAGGCGCTGAGTCAGCTGGTGGTGAGTGCGGTGGTGCGCGCCAAGATCGACCGGCCCGCAGGCGTCGTGCACTTCAGGTATGCTGACATTCTAGGTGCAAATGGTGACATTGATGTCTGTTTGTTTGTTATTCCTTCACGGCTTGACTAATCAGCCGATCATTATGAAAATGTGTATATCATTTATCCCGTAAAAGTATGTCATTCCAATGGGAACATATTTTTTCTACTATAGAGGGCGCTGTATGGGGTGCTATCGGCCAACAGATGGCGCCACAAGTCGCGCTATGGGTTGTTTTGTAAAATTAACGCGAGCGAAGCCGCGGGGAAAAGCTAGTTGTTCTATAATGAGCACTTTAGCTAGTTTGATGTATTTCCAGGATTTGATTTTTACTTTAAGTTTGAATACAAGGTGTTTTTTTTTCTTTTAACCAGCAAGTTCGAATAGCGTTTTAAAATTAGGTTTCAATTGCTATTTGGCTACGATCTTCTGTAAGGTGGAGGTCCTTTCCCAGACGGGCTGCTCCGATTTGAGCGGATTATCCGCTGTGCCCTACCTCTCTTAATTTATTCCATTCTAACCTATAATTAATTTGCAGCCTCAGTATGGACTCGTCAGACCGCCTCAACGAATGGTCGAGCAACCTGAACTCTTTGATGCAGCTCGTCAACAAAACAACTCATCTCATCAACAAGGAGGAATGCGTCCACAAACATCTGCTGGCCACGGGCGAATGAAACTATTACTTAACAATTTTATAAGCTAAATATATAGCCTTCCTATAAGGTCTAAGTTTTTATAGAAATAAACAGCTGGTTAAACTGTCCTTAAATTTTTTACGCATTTGACACTCAATTTTAACATAACAAACTAATACAGTCACTTTAGTTGGGAAACTATTAAATTACTAATTAGTTTTAGTCACAATTGTAAAGGCTTTATTACACTATGCTACGGTATCGATATAAACTGCAACACTTGACAGCTGAATGAATAATAGCCCGTTTCTGAAACACATTTTTTAAAGTTAATGACACGGGACAAGCCCACCACATTCCCACCGCTGTGTCTCCTGTGTAGCCAGTATCAACAACGGCGACCTCAAATTAACAATAAGCGATGAAGCTAATGACACATTGAATAGGCGTGACCCGCGTGACGAAAGATTTTGAAAATCTCTACCGTAATGTGGGTATACATTTACTATTTACGAATAAAACTTTATTTCGGTAATAAACCTAAGTTTAACGAAGTTTAAAACCATTTTTCTAATATTATTCAAATAGTGCGCCAAAACAGCGGCAGGTGTCATGGCGTCGGCTCTGACGTCACTCTTTGGTAAAAAAGTCATTGTGTCTATGGCGTAACGAAGAAAATGTTGTAATGTTTACCGAGGTGTGACGTCAGAGCCGACGCCATGACACCTGCTAGTGTTTCAATCAAAATGGCCGATTGATGTATTTTAATGTTTTATTTTATTGAAAATCTTAACAATCTGATTTTTTGAATCAAAACTAAAGCAATGTTTTATTTTTGTTTAATATGAATGTTCACCTAAAAACATTAAATTGACGATTTTTTGATACTGTCGTCATGCCTATTAAAGCTGTCAGTCAAACTCTTTAGTTTGACTATGTTACACCAATAGTATACTTTTAGTATGAATTGAAACAATTGAATCATGCTTGACCGTGTCCCGGCCGTGTGCCGCCGGGGCACAGCGTCGAAATGTCGGTGGGTATTGTTTAGGACGATTCACGTTACACCGTATCGCACGTACGATTTAGCTTTTAATATCAAATTAAAATGTATTTTAGAAACTGGCTGTAAATATGCTTTTAAACCATTAAGTTGCGAGGAAGCTCGATATAAAAAAAAAGTCCACCAATCGTGTCACGTCACTAAGAAAATGATACATAAGGGGATGAGGAACTCTTCACCGTGCTTACAATTAATTCTCTGATCGAAAAGCAACGGTAGGTATGTGTTACAATTTACTCCTGACTGCGCTTACCATAAGGAAATTGACATTTATTTTTCAATACGTCGTCTGTTTTTGTCGTCTGAATTTTGTTTTTCAGTCAAATTTTAAAGCAAAATATATTAATAGTATTGCTATCGTTTCTGTCAAATTCTGCGACTAGCCAACGAGCATTATACACACCAACAATTTATAGAATGTGTAAAGTGTATCTATCGTCGATTAGACAAATGGAGAAATTGTTGTTTGTAAGGTCGATGATATGAAAATAACTAAATTGTATAAATGAAATAAAGAGAAGTACATAAGTATTGTACTATTTTATTGTTTTAATTTAATAACCTTTAATCTTTGAGTCTGTAAATCATACTTATAATTAATTGCATCAGATTTTGTCAAAAGTACCAGTTCAAATTTTATGTCACCAATTAGTCACCATAATATTTAGTTACATGCTCCATTTTTATTTGAATTGTAACTAAAGTCCGCTGCCGCGCTGTAACTATAAACTTGTTTTATCAATCATTATAAATACGCAGCACTGCAGCGCTAAATCTTTTTCGAGGTCCAAATTTCTCGCGATCGTTTTTTGATAATTGGACATCATCCATCACACCACTTTTCTCGTTCGCTCGCACTTTCAGTTTATACAATATTTAATCTATGGCTCGCACGCAACTGACTGACTGAATTTGTGGTGGTGTCAATTTGCACCATTGCAATGTCTGCAATGCCGCAAAATCTCAGTACCGGACAGCGTGTCTATACTTTTATGTCGATATTAAATTGCACAAAAATGATTTTTAGATTGTAAGCATGCTCCGCTATACTGATAAACTGCAATCATTTCCTAATATAGTAACGCCATCTCTTGGACTCAAGTAAACATTTCTTTGATCACTGTGTGTGTAGCAGTGCTATAACAATATCAAAGTTTGGGCATTTTTGTCACGATTTGGCAGTATTGAAACTAGTGTAGTACTAAGTAGTATTCACTCCGACGTAAGCAATCAACCACATCGAGACTTTAAGTACTATTAGTTCAACGATCGACCAACAAAATTGTAAAAAATATTTTGAACTATCTTTAAAGTTATCTACAATATCTGTAATAGTACATTGTACTTTAATATATGAGTTATATTTTTACCAATCCCGGATAAAATATTATCTTTTAACTATCGTTAATTCGCGTTCACGGATCTTTGACATTCGATAACACCCAACTGATAAAGAAAAAAATTCACGGTGATTTTAATTGTCAAATCATTTGGTTACTACCGTCGAAATAGTAGATACTTAATTTTATTAGCGTCTGTTCACAAAACGTGTTGGTTACAGACAACTGTGTCATTAATTATTTTCTTTTGTAGTCAAGATGTTAGCATTTTTAAGTTCTATATTCATACCAGCCGTTTTAGTAGTGATATTTAGATTTGTGAACAAAAAACACAATCCGCCGGTGTTTGGTATTTATCAAAGGAAAAATAAGTATTATTGGTTGAAGTTTTTGTTCATGTATGTTGTTTTAAGATTCAGACAGGTTAGTACACAAGATTATTTAATAATTATAACATTTGCCGCGTGAGACTCGTACGCGGTACGATATACCACAAATTCCAACCAAACCTTACTAACTTTTTATAATGATACCTGCGTATCGGTTTTGAAGCCATATGTCGTTAGAAAGCACGATTCTGACCCGGCACACTCTTATCCCTAATAGTCAGTTGCACAAAATCTTTTTAAAGTTAATGACACGTTATGCTGAAGATGACTTCAAACTAAGAAAAAATTTATCGCTTGAGTCCTTTTGTGGAGTTGGAGAATATCTCCAACACAATGCATAAGTAAACCACGCCAAATCATGGGGTGGCTAAACTTAGAACGTGATCTTTCACTGCCATTAAATCGTTCTCTCATTAAAGTCAGATACCAACTACATAAAAAAAATTGTAAGAGTAAATTAATTGTATTTTTAAGTAAGGACGTATGTAATACAATATTTCTTGCTTGATATTTTTTATCTGACAGGTACCTACCTACCTAATCGTAATAACTGTATTTTAATGTTTCGAAATCACAACACGAGTTACTACATAATGCGGTTATCAAGCAAAATTTGTTAAGGGATATGTGCTATCTATCTTTATATTGACATGAGTAATGATTTGAGTTATCATAAGTATGCAGGTCGTTTTTAATTTGTACGTATTTAAGGAAATTATTGTTAAATATTTGTTACTGTTACTAGTCGTTACCTACCTTTTTTCAAGTTCTTCTTAATACAATAAAAGTCTTGTTTGTATAAATAAACCAGAGGCATCCATCCACACACGTTCGACCTTCCATCTCCCGTATCCCGTATCGCATTAGGTCGATGCGTGTCCTCTGGGGCGGCGCTCCTGGGCAAACATCCGTGTGACAGTTTCATAAACTGAAACTAGATTTTTTTAAATTCAAATTAGGCCTAATTACAACCTCTTTTATTCTCATTTTTTCGTACAACCAATTCAGACGTCATACTCGTACCTTCTAAGAAGTACTGGCAAGAAATTTGTACCATAGGAATATCATGAATAACATGCGGTGAGAGCCTTCCGCTGCCGCCATTCCCCTGTCCACAGATGCAGTCATTACAACCGTCCAATCCAAAAAATAGGTACTTGCAAAGAGGGGCGTACTCAGTCCAGTACTCTGGTTATACATCTTGTTTTGGATTACCCGATTTGTGCTTAGATGTGTTTGATGCTAGATGGCGCTGTCATAAGCAAAATTTCTACTAATTCAACTTCGGATGATCTGCTAAATATTAAATTAAAATATGAATTTTTAGCTCTTTGCCTATCTGAAGCGATTATTAGAGGTGGAATTGGGACGCAGTGCTGACGGTACCTCACATGTCCACCAACAAGATGCAAATTTAGAAAAGAAGTATTTCCTCGGAGATCATCCAATGGTGAGCATTAAATTTTTATTATAATTGGTTAATAGTGGTGAGTCAGACAGATATGGAGACAGATGGACTTTTTTATACCAGCAAAACCATACCGCGTAATTTTGTAAGGTACGTGTATCCCCACAATACACACAACACAAGTTACAATGTGTATCCCTTATTACTTACTACTCTACCTACATCATAATGGGAACCTTATTGCAATCTAGCTTTTCCTCGCGGCTTCTCTCGCGGGTAATTTTATAACATAGATCTCGTTTGACAACAAAACAACCCATAGCGCGACTTGTGGCGCCATCTGTTGGCCAATAGCCCATTCCATATAGCGCAATCTATAGTAGAAAAAATATTTTCCCATTGGAATGACATACTTTCACGGGATAAAAAGTAGCCTATGTTGGGCTCTGTACCCCGGACAATAATATATACTAATACAAATTTTCATAATGATCGGCTGATTAGTCAAGCCGTGAAGGAATAACAAACAAACTCACTTTCTTATGATTTACATGTAAAATATTAATACTCAACCGTGTTCTCCTTGTGCTAATAATGATGTTGTATTTAAAGGCTGTCGATGCTGTCTACTTCAACGGAACATCTAAGGAAGGCGAGGCAGTGATATGTGGAATATCAAGGAGGCAAAGTTTTGTTTGCGATGCGTTTTTGATGTTAAAGGTATGTTACTAAGTGGATTTTGTGACAAAAATACCCAAAGAAGGCCATCTTACTACCTAAAGAAGGCCTTCTTTGGCATTTTTGATTTTTGGCATTTTTGATGGTAAAGTAGGCTACGGTGATGCTTCAGACCATCAGGCGGGCCTAGTTGCCAACTCTGTGGCATAAAAAAATTATTTTTAAACTTATCAAATACCTACGCTGTTAAAAATAATCTGGATTTTTCAGGTTAATGGCGAAGAACTGTTGCTATCGCCCAATTTACCCGACACCCGTCTAAAACAGTTGCCGGTAGAAGAAGGGGAATACAGGGTACAGGGAATGCAGGCAGTTAACTTTATACCTATGAGAACATGGAATCTGACCTACGATGGAGAGATGAAGTAAGTGTGGATAAAATAAAACCAGAAGACTTCATGGAAGTTCTTAATATAATACAAGTGTAGTGGTACTTGTTAAGAGGCATCCAGAGATTTTCAAAGTGGACCGCACACACACGTTCAACTTTCTCTCTCCCAGTATCGCATTAGGTCGATATGCGAGTGCGAGTCGGACTCGTCCACCGAGGGTTCCGTACGTAGAAATAATGCAGGAAACGAATCGCGCAGTTTTTCCGAGCTTTCCAGGCAATAGGCCCTTTTTTAAAGATTTAATTACAAATGTACAGGTGAATTTTTTTAGAGTTTAAAGTTTAAGCAGATAAAAAGATGTTTTAATTACGAATAATGATTATTTATAAAAGAAGATACGAGAGACGATAATAAATTAAACATTTCTTAGTACATATAAATATTAAAATAGCCAACAATAACTTAAATGATTAAATGATGACTACTTCCCTTTGGGGCTTTCCGCTTTTATATTTTTTATACTTATTTAACATTTTCTTTCTAGGCCCAGAAATGATACTGAGAAAACGAGGAAGGTGAACATAGACCTAACATGGAGTGCCCACTTCCCACCGTTCAACTGCGACACTATGTTAAATGCTTGTAGTCTCGCCGGCGACATGGCAAGGGAGCCTTGGTCGCGCGGTTTCTTTGAAATGCTGAAAAAGTAAGCATATTTATATACTACAGTCTACATTGAGACCGTAGTTTATCCAAAGAGAATATATTTACAGACTTCATCGCATTTCCGATCGATTTTTCTTCAGTTACGGCCTTTTTTGTCATTCAATTAAGGTATATTTTTAAACAATGTTTTATGATTGATTTTAGATTACATCAGACCCATTACGAGCAGATGGGTTACCTCAAAGGTACAGTCACTATAGATGAGGAAGAGCACGCGTTGAACATGCCCGCCGTCAGGGATCACAGTTTTGGTAAGGAAATTTTCTTATTCCGTTTCTTAGAAAGAGAGGTTTTCTTGTTTTCATAGACGCATAGCAAGCACCTCGGGCGCCTTCTTTTGGCGGTGGCGTTTCGGACGATTCTATATAATTTGATTGAACACCCGAAATGCGACGCACGGGGCGCTAGTGATGTATAAGGCTCGAAACATAGCATCGCCCCGGCTTCGTACGGATTTTAGTAGGGATCAATAATTTTTGAAAAAAAAAAAAAATAGCCTATGTCACCCGGGGATAGCGTAGCTTGCCAACTATTAAAGAGTTTTTTAAATCGGTCCAGTAGTTTTTGAGTTTATTTGTTACGAACAAAAATACAAATCTTTCCTCTTTATAATATTAGTATAGGTATAGATTTTATTTGACTATTTGTTTTATAGCATAGTAAACAAACATAAAAATCATTAATAATTATACTATACAAAGTACCTTTAAATTACTTATTACAATATCACCTTTCTTTTTAGTGCTGATTAGACTTCAGTTTAGCGTACATCTGATTGTAAGCAATTTTCGCCAAATAAAGTCATAAGAATGATATATTCTCGTTTCAGGACCATTCAGAGACTGGCGTACCTTCCACCGTTATATACTACATTTTATTTATCTCGAAAACGGAGACTGCATCAACGTGAGCATCGTTTCTCAACCTTCAGTACTCTCACAGTAAATATTTTTTTAATATAATTTATATCTTTTAGAGATTTCAAAAAATCTACCGCCTGATTTGTTCTTATTATGAACCTGGAGGGCTACTACGAAACGTTAATCCGATATTTCGGCCGAAGTATCGGAAGAATTTTAACCGTGAAATACAAGGTATTTCATGGTTATTTTAGTAATTCCTTGAATTCTATCCATGAAATACCTTGTACTTTATGGTTATTTTAGTAGTTCATTGAATTATAATCATGAAATAACTTGTATTTCACGGTTAAAATTCTTCCGATACTTCGGCCGAAGTAGACACATTTTTACATAAAAAAAGTGTGGGATATATTAATTTTACCCAGTTGCCCCCGCCAGCGGTGGCAGATGGGAATAAAATTCCCAGTTGCCACCGGTGGCAAATGGGAAGTCCTTGCCCCACTTGGGAATTTTATTCCCATCTGCCACCGGTGGCAGATCTCGCGGGGGCAACTGGGAATAAACGAATGATTATTTCAGTTTAACCTTGGGTTACGTCTGCCATAAGTCCGACAATCAGAAGTTGATTCCGGTCGAGTGGTGCGACTTACAGCTTTATCAACACGGGGAGAATCAGAGTATGCCTAACGATTACGGATTTCTCTTTAGAGCTGGTAAGTGATTTTATTTATGACAATGCAAACGAGCTAGTGCGTCATCTGACGGTAAGCGATCACCGCTGCTCATGGACATCCATGACTACAAGATCTTTGGATGCGTTGCCCTGCCCACCTATGAAGGAATGCATAAGGAAGGACGGAAGGAAGGAAAGTGAACAGGGAGTAGGAAGCAGGAGGGGTTTTATGCTATAAGTAAAGGTGGCAAACAAGCATACGGCCCGCCTGATTGTAAGCATCACCGTAGCCTATACCCCTCCCCCCCACTCCAAGTGGAGCTCTGGAGACCTTACCGTATGAACACAACATGGCCGAGACCAATGCTATTTGGCTACGATCGTACTACGTAAGGTGGAGGTCCTTCCCCAGATGGGCTGCTCCGATTTGAGCGGATTATCCGCTGTGCCCTACCAGTCTCGGGCTTCCAACTCTCAATTATCGTTTGTAACAGCGGCATAGCCAAAATTCATAAACGCTCTACCACTCCCAGTCCTTCCAATACTTTGAATGGAATGTCAGAATAGCTATAAGTATTATATTGGTTCTTTAGGCATATCGTCAAAATAGAGCGTGAATGCGCGATCATCGTAGGTTTGCGCGAAAAAATAACATTTTAGTTGTTTGTCGAACACGCGATGGTCGCATTGCTTACTCGCGCGGTGATCGCCCATTCGCGTTCTATTAGGACGATGCCTTACAATTCAGATCTTTTGTTCGATGTTAGGCATTGTTTCAAATAAGTTAATTCTTTAATTACAGGTAAAAAGGATTACGAAGTACGTCTGAAGGTGAATGACCAGCAGCCATTTTATATGGGCGTAAACAGAGAAGCGCAATTGTACGAGCGGTGGGGCACTGTCGAAGTAAATGGTATTAAGGGGTGGGCCTGCCTTGAGTGGCAATACAGTAACTTAGTTGAGAATAAAAATAAAAATAAACTTCCTTAATAGGGGCTCTAACGTCACGTCTACGGGGGAAAGCCTTTGTAGGTGTAGAAGTTGAGCTTTAGAATAATATGTTCGAATCTTATTTATATTTATAGTTAACGAAATATATACAGATATTTTTTTATACTTTTTACCGAAGTAGACAAACTCACCTGATGCAAACACCGCCGTCCATTAACACCCGCAACTCTGAGAGAGCCATTGGTGCATTGCCAACTTTTGAGATATTTATACGGTCTGGATTTAAAGGTACCAAGATCGTACTTGTTTGGGAACACCGTTGATGGCTGGAGTAGAGTTTATATATATATATATATTAATACACTAATTGAGAGTATTTAATTTCTTTGTTTTAACAAATTAACATTAATTACCAATCATTCTTACTATTAATTAATTATTAAAATTACCATTTCAAGTAGAACTAAAAATGTAACTTGGATTGGAAAATAATAGACAAAATAGCGAGAAAAGTTAACTATAATATTTAGATGAAACATTTCGTAACTTATTCAAATAATTGTATAAATAAAATATGGACTAGCAATACACCGATGTTATTCTAGTACAAAACGTACATACGCTTTATGATAAGCTGTATTGACCTTAGGGTCTAATTTGGCCAGAATCAGTTAATTTTCTATAGTTCATACGCCGCGAAATGTGAGCGACGCACGACAAAAAGCTGAGCGAAGATAACAACATTGAAAACAACACGCACTTTTCAATAAAATCTTATGCTAACAGGTGAGCATATTATAAAGCGTATGAAATGCCTTTTGCGTCAGCGCCATAAATGTTGCCATGTCACTTTAGTACCATGTCAACAATGTTATAGTGGCTAGATACTAAAATGACAACATATTTATGCCGCTAACTACTTAAATAAACACAACTCAAACTTCCATTTTAATGTCTTATAATAATAAAATCCATTTTACAAGACATGAAGATACTACATAGTAAACATCAAAGGAATTAAGTATGTGGTGTAAAGAACTTTTTTTATTGCTATTAAAATGTTAACATCATTATGAAAAATTAAGAAAAACAATCGAAATAATAAATTCAATTAAAATACAGTATAGACATGTCAATTATTAGCACATTGCTGTTTTTTTTTGCAAAAAAAAAAAGCAAATCTATTGTAATTTGAATCGTAATTTACGGTCCCAAACACTTATTTCCTTTGTGGACAGTACCAAATTGAAATTTATACTTTTAACACAAAAAGTATCTTCTCAATATAGAAACGCAGTTCAGTTCATGAATTCATGTTTTCTGTAATCTATTAATAAATAGTGGCTATAGAATAATAGTGCGTTTTTATTGTCTCCAGAATATAATTTGTAAGTAAAACTGAGATAATTCAAGTGATACGCAACAATGCATGGTGTAATGTTATTAAATATAAATAAATATGAATTTTATCTTATAATGACGTGTTTTATTAACCTACATAAACGGTGCACCATAATTTTAAAATGCCTTAATTTATAGAAGCCAAAAAATATAATAAATTATTATTTTATAAAGGTGCTTCTTCACCGCGAGCATTCGCGTGTAATGTAAGATTTTAGATTCGTCTTTGAGCATTACATTACAATCTACCTCCCACACTGACGAGCATTCGCGCGTAATGTAACATTTAGTATATATTTGACCTAGCTTCTGCCCGCGGCTTCTCCCGCGTGGCTTACTAACAATTATCATGTTTCGCAAATTGTTAGTATGTCGGAGCCTGCCACTCGCCAAGCGGCGGGCATGCAGTAATTTTCCTGACTTAAAAAAAAAGGGGGGGGGGGGGTTTGGGAGGGTTTTATGATTCCCCCGGTATTGCAAGCGTCTATAGACTACGGTGATGCTTACCATCAGGCGGGCCGTATGCTTGTTTGCCACTTTTGTATAAAAAAAAAAACGTAGACTTGACTCAAGTGGCGACCGTCTCCGGGGCCTATTACAAGTTGTATCAAGATGTTACACATTGTATCATTACAAGGTGAGCATTGTAATGCTCGGTTCTCCTCCCTCACTGATGAAATGCTCGAAACTGAGCGTTACATTACACGCGAATGCTCCCGGTGAAGGAGCACCTTTATGAAATGGTATCCTAAAGGCATGCTAAAAATGATCAGTTTTTGTGAAAGTGTGAGACTACGTAAAATATTTGTAGTCACTCGATCACGTTAAATGAATGCACATGTTTTATATGATAATGCAATGGAAAATGTAGCTATATACTCAACTTTATACAACAATTTAATCATCAGTTACAAGTTATGGAAGACAGATTGATTTAGTTCTTACCGTGCACCCACACCACAGTTACCTACTTTTTGTGGGGCAACATAAACAACACGATAACATTGGGTAACATTTTTCAACCATTGGGTAACATTTTTCAACTTTTGCGAATTTTTAAATATTTTTTTTGTTATCGGATGTTGCCCACTAACACTTGGAAACGTTTCTCCACAAAAAATAACTGCGGTTTGAATCACGGTTACTTGTGAAATTATTTTGAAATAAAATTAATCTGTCAGATATTTTAAATTTAACACTGTAATCTTTTTTGTCTCTTCAGCATTACGCAGAACGCCGCGGTATGCCTATTAAAAACGTCGTTCCGCAGCGTTGTGCGTGCATAATAGGCGTGACGAAAGATTTTGAAAACCTCTTCCGTAATGTGGGTACACACTTACTATTTATGAAAAAAACTTTATTTCGGTAATAAACTTTAGTTTAACGAAGTTTAAAACCATTTTTCAAATCATTTTCAAATAGTGCGCCAAAACAGCGGCAGGTGTCATGGCGTCAGCTCTGACGTCACGTCTTGGTAAAAATGTCATTGTGTCTTTGGCGTAACGAAGAAGTTGTAGTAATGTTTACCGAGACGTGACGTCAGAGCCGACGCCATGACACCTGCTAGTGTTTCAATCAAAATGGCCGATTGAGGTATTTTAATGTTTTATTTTATTGAAAATCTTAATAATCTGATTTTTTAAACAAAACTAAAGCAGTGGTTTTTTTATTTTTTATTTGAATATTCACTTACAAACATTAAATTGTCGATTTTTTGATACTGTCGTCATGCCTATTAGATGACTAAAGCTTAATTCTTTCACAGATATTATTTATTATCAATATTGTAATTTCTAAGGTAACATAAAAAAACATTTAAGTATTCTGAATAGTATCTAATAGAATTTACTGTAAAAGTCACAGTTATTTGAAATTTCAACATTTAAGTCTGTTTAGCTAACGGAATTGACGTTAATTTGTTTAGCACACATATTCAATTGTTTCAAATATAAAGCTAAAAACATATTTCTGTGGTTGTTGTCTCGTTTACGGATACTGTAGATGGAAAAGGGTGTTGGTGTCATGAATCGAGTATGGTCAGAGAATCATTATTACAGTGTATTATGCAGGGCGCTCTGACGTGATGCAGACTTCATAGCGCGGCCCGAGGGAACATAAATGTACCTATATCCCTTTTTTTTTAAGTCAGGAAAATGCATTACTGCATGTTCTGGAGGTCTGTCGAGCTCTCTCCCATCCTAACAACACTTAAGGGGCATTCCGAATAAAAACGTGATGGACTACCTCTTTCGCCGTATGAGTGGCGGGGTCGCGGCAACTGGCGATAGGTACTTTCTCAACAAGTGTACATCCTTACTGCCGCGAAAAAATTGCAACACCACAGAAGTATGTTTAAACCTTAATATATTCGATTAATTACCCGCTCTTTATTACCAATTTACAATGTGATTGAAATTTTAAATCTATGCCTATCCTATAGACACCGCTCCTTAGAACTCTTTGGAAAAATAGTCTCCATAACATTTTTTTTTTATTATTTTTTATTTAATTTAGAATTTGTCTACGTCTACTTCTACCTAAGATTTTTTACATTTAAAGTCACACCGACCTCGACGACTAATTTCACAACATGAATAACAGCAGTACCCTGATTATTGAAGTGATCAACCAGGAATTTGTGGAGGTCGTTAAAACAAGAGGGGGCGCACAGTTTCCTTTAGTAAATAAGAAGCAAAGCAGAGGAGGACACGGAGCTTGCTGGCCCGGACAATTCTATGTTGTTTTCTCGCATTCGGCCCAGCCCGTAGGTATTTCCAAACCCTTATATGCCATTTGACGACAAAAAAAGGACCTACGGACTGCGAGATTACATTCTCTACCAGTACCGTCAGTTTGGACGTGTGAAGTGGCTTGGCTAGTGGCTTGAATTATAAAAGTTTATGTATAGTCTAGATACCAGTTTTCCACAGTAATCTTTCGATTTGTGGGAAATAAAATACTATATATCATTTTATTTTTAGATTGCTTTTCTTCCAGAGTCATGCAAAGAAGCAAGATATTAAAAAAAACACATAATAACACAAGTCATTTGACGTGATGATATTCCGTCTCTCTCCTACGCGTGTGTACCCGCTTTTGTTTTAACATATACTTCTATATCAGAGACTTAATATAGGTACCTCAAAAATTACTGGTGCTCGGAAATATTATACAAAAGCTACCTTTTTATAATGACGTGGCAGTTTCAGATATAAAAGTGTTAAAAAAAGTTCTGTGCAATTTGGACCACTTTAGAATAGTCCCGATCATAAATTTAGGCCTTAAAATTATGGGATAACATTCAATTCAATCTATGAAATTACTCATTTTAATGTACAGTTTCCAATATTTTAATTTTACGAGTATGTATGCTACACTGCGGTTGATATTTGGACTTTTCGGATATAGTAAATCATTTTTGCTGTTTCGCAAAATTAAGTTATAATTTGTTTAGCACACATTTCATCGGTTGAATACATAAATTAGTCACCCCTAATATTTAATAAATATATTAGAAATAACAATTTTAAGCCAGCTATTTATTTATTATACATTGATCAAAGGTAACGAATAAACGGGCAAAAGTTTAAATATTTTTAAACGAGTAGGTAACGTGCGTATCCACATTGCGGAGAGTACTTGACCAGAGCAGTAAGATACGTAGGTACATCGGGTCCTGTTCTACCTACTAGGAATAGTACTGTTTCGCCTGTTTATTTGGAACGTGTGGTCAAGGCTTTAGGTATTGGCATGTATTAACTAAGCGCTTCCAGTATGATCGCTTCCACTGGAAACGTTGGGGCTTATGTTCAGCAGTGGACTTCTTGTGGTTGAAATGATCAAGCAGCATTTTAAAGGCAAATGGGAAGCTAATAATAATACCAAACATCAAATTGCGCCTTAAATAATAACTTATACACAGACAATAATATTTCTACGGAACCCTTACGGAACATCGCAAATTCCACTAGCGTATGGCCGGTTTTAAATTAAAAATAATATGACAGGTACAGTCAAGGACAAGTAAACTTATACTCGCAGTAAAGTAACCAATATAGGCTTTACGTGTTCTTGACTGTACGCATTCAGTCTGTCTTAATTAAGTACAATTCATAAATAATACATTATAACTATAATAAGAATACTGTGTGTACATTTTAACCAATTTAATTAGTTACTTAACTTTAACTAAAACTAAACAAGGTTAACTAAAAAAAAATAAAAAAACTTAAGATTCAGTACATTGAAGACCTGTTTCACTACTTGCGGATAGCCTATCCGTTTAATAAACTGACAGTCTTTGTATATTTATGACAGATTTTTGTGCCAAACAGGCGACGTAGACTGACAAATAGGTTTACCAGAAGTTATATGCAGTAGGTAAAACAGCCGATCATCCACCAACTAAGTTTAGCTTAGCCCACATATTTGAGATAAGTTAGATTAGCTTGAATCACATAGACAAGTTCGATTAGCTTAGCTCACATAGTTGAGATAAGTTAGATTAGCTTGAATCACATAGACAAGTTCGTTTAGCTTAGCTCACATAGTTGAGATAAATTAGATTAGCTTGAATCACATAGACAAGTTCGTTTAGCTTAGCTCACATAGTTGATTCAGTTTTTCATACATGTACCACATGTCAAGTAGCTGACATAAACTAAGTTTAGCTTAGTCAACGGTCAGATTTAATGTAACTATATATGATATTTTAAAACGCATTGTTAACAGCAATGGATACTAATACTAGAAGCTAGAATTAAAAGTTTGGTATGGAATGGACACTCGACTAGACAGTGTAAATCACAGCACCTAATCAACTATAAAAATGTTCATAACATTTAAAGACGGCTAATTTAACACAGTTTTAAGGCAGGAAACATACAATCAAGTGTTTTAAAACTCCACATATTTATATATCTATATAAATAAATATCGTACCGGCAACAGATACAGTTCAATTATTTGAGCATTTCATTCGAAACATCGGCGAATCGTCCAGTGAAATCAAAATGACTGAACTAAATTGTAAATTGAACTAAATTGCACTGCAAACCATCGTCTATTATCCAGTTAGTTTGGATTAAACTTAGATTTCCGGAATATTTTAAGGAGTAGATTTTCGATGATATTTTTTTTATTGAATACCTACATAAATAAAAAAGAGAAATATTTCCAAAGAGCAAAATTTCAAATTTTGAAGAAATCCCCGTGCACGGCAATCAATTGTTCAAATAAGTGAAGCTGTGTCTACTGACCGATTTATAATAAGGTAACGAAGCTCGCTTTGACTAGGGCTTTAGCCGTTATACCATAAGACAACATAAATGTATTTATTATGCCTGAATATTTTACCTGACAATTCATGCTCTCTAAAAAGAAACATCGAAAAGATATATAAAAACAACGCAAAATCATACAGAAATCAGTATTTTATATAATAAATAAACTAAATAATAATTATAAATTAATTCCTGTTTTAGATTTTAAGTAACTGTCATTTTCAAAGTACTAAAAACTTAGTCAAAATATTCAAAAAAATATAAATAATAAATAAAACATAACTATAGTATTATAATTCATATTTATATAACACTAGCTGCTGCCCGCGGTGTTTAATTTTAACCCGCGTTTAATTTTATGCATAGCAGCTCCATCTATATCCGATTTTTTTATCGCGTACTTTTCGGGATAAAATGTACCCTATGTGTTAATGCAAGATATCAGATACCTGCATACCAAATATCATACAAATTGGCCCAGCCATTTGAGCGTGACAAAACGTACACACAAACGCCTTTATCACATTAGTGGGATTGATGCTATTTATATATTTTGCCAATCTTATCCGCCATTTTAATGCTGCACTAACACAGTGGTAAAATATGGAACTACATTTGTGAAGTTATTTTACAAACGTCATAAAAAACTCGCAAATATTTAAAGTAAATTAATCTGATATAATATCAATCACGTAAAATGAGAAATAAATAAACTTATATTAACATAATTTTAACGATTATTTTAAATATAATTTGTGCTTGTATATACGGACTGGGTTCTCATTATACATAATGTACTTACTGACTAGACTTGTCTTTTTGGTTAACGAAATGAGCATGGTATTTGTACGATAAATAAATTATATACAACAAAAATAATATGTCTTTTAATTTAAGCACATTAAATTACTATATAAAAAACTAATATAA
Organism: Endotricha flammealis; assembly: GCA_905163395.2. Lineage (NCBI taxonomy): Eukaryota > Metazoa > Arthropoda > Insecta > Lepidoptera > Pyralidae > Endotricha > Endotricha flammealis. The sequence goes on along the minus strand of LR990861.1, from coordinate 6,774,875 downwards.
ATATCAACAAATTGAATACTGTTTAACTTTGGTGTCCATTAATTAATTAATAATAATTATTGTACTATCCGTTCCAAATGAGAATAGGAATGAGAAGAACAAGCGTCAAAATAACTAGCAATAAAAGAAAGTATTGATTTTATATGTAACTTCGCTACTTTTTTATGACTATGGCGTTTTTTACTATGTAATTTGTCATTTTTCTTCCTCTTATTCTTATTTGGCACGGAATAGTCCACAACACAGCGTCTTCTGATGCCAAGTTAAGCATGGCTCGAACTCGTGGGTATCAGCCGTGTACAAATATATAAATTACTTTTTTGTAAACACACAGTGATACATTAAAAAATCCCAGACTCAAATCCTGTACGGATCGTATCCACGTCTATAGGCACTGTAGGTAGTGTCACTCCCAAGACGTCGCTTCATAAATAAACTTAAAACTTAAGAAACAATGGTTTTTGAGGTAGCTGCAAAAGCAGATCCATATAAATAAGACATAATTTATCAATTATATTGACATCCCCCGATTAAAATAATCATACAAGCCGTCTAAACTACAGTTTGATCCATGAAACCTGTTTTACAGTTTTATAATTATAATTTTGTAATGTAATACAATTTCATACTGATGAACAATAGGGTAACACAAAAAACGTTTCATTTCTACTTGTAAGTAACGTACGTACCAAAGAGAATACAATAACTACGAGAGTACGTACTAGTAACGGTAACTTCAAATATTTCGATTGAAAAAGAAAATTAATTCAATTCGAAATATTTTTTTAACGATTTAAAATTTTTTGTGGCCAGTACATACGATACCTAATTATTATTCATACTGGCCGTCATCAATTAAGAAAAATTAAACACTTTTTTGTTTTACTTTATGTACGTACACCAGTGTTCAGTTTACAACCACAGATCTAAAATAAAAAAAGTATCCCACAGATAAAAAATAAACTGGAAAATATTTGTGCGATTATTTATGTACAAATTAAAATTGTAAAATTATTCTGTTGACAACGTAAATTGTACGTAGTCTAAACCTAAATCTGAGCTTCTGACTTTATTTTATCTCGAGTATCAATATTCTTTTGTGTAAAATATTATGTAAATGAATTTTTTTACTAAGACTTGTACCAGACAGTCTTTAAGTCACATTTACCCAAAAACAGACATTTGGGTATAGAAATATAACTTCAAATGTTACTGTAAGCTGCAAACCGCTGAAGTTCCAGGTGCGTGGTCCAATAACGCGCTACGGCGTTTGATCCCTTCTAAGTATACCTCCCGATTGAACAGCCCAGCTGCCAGGGGAACCCTAAAATGCAGAACAGAATATAAATCTAAATAAAGCGGAAAGTGAATAAATAAAATTGATTTTACAATAATTTTCAAAAAAATATTTATGAGATTACAATGTACGTACAATCCGCGTATCACGTGATTCGACCCACGTTCTAGTAAAATGGTTTAGAAATAGTCTACTGCGCAAGTCAAATCAGCAATCAATCAGGGGCCTAGACTTAAACAATAACATAATGTTTAACTTATTGTTTAAGTCCATAACAAACGTCAAAAACTATTCCACTGATACACTATCGGCATTCTTTTGAGACACGATTGAGACACCATTGAGAGTCCATTGGTGCATTTGTGTTAGTAGAATCGGGTCCCAGGTCTCATCTCTCGTGGCGCGGTTTGTAAAGAACATCAACATTTTGCAATCGTTCAAAAATCAATTAGAAAGCGGCGTAGCTAGTATTTGGAAGAGTTTTTAGTATTCCACGCTTCTACGTTATTCGGAAGACACATTAAGCTGTCAGTGGCGGCTATTGTTAGGTGGCAGTTGTTAAGCTACGGCAGTGGTTATCATGTATCAGCTAAACTGCAGTACATAATAATATTAGTATTAGAACTTACACATCTGTACCGGGTCGCAAGGAGGCCGAGAACAACCCCCAAACAGGTTTATGATCACTCGTGCAAACAGATTGCACGGAATTGTACGCCAGGCACTTCAAACCTGCAGATACTGGTGCGGTGCTAATCCGGCGTAAGCCTGCAATAAGGTTATTATCATTTTATATCATATTATTGCAACGTTGGCAGCATAGCAACATTGGTTCTGGACTAATAGGAATTTCGATCTATCCGATTTTATTGACATTTAAGTTGAGACCTATTTTCAACGTCAGAGAGAGCTATTTAGATGGAAAGTGTCACGGTCGCCTATGAATATTAGCTACACCTGGGTGTCCTGGGTGTTGCCAATACGTTGCCCGCTACAAGAAAGGTAGGAATAAGAAAAAAAATTGGGAAATGAAAGGAGTTTTGCTACTTCAAGCAGATATTATGAGAGAAAGGTAAGTCCCCAATAAAGCTGGCAACATTTTATAAGTGCTAATTTATTGAAGTTAGAAGACTTGAATAGATTAGTATGTTATGCTAGAAAAGTACAAAACACACACCCGAAAAAGCTGACGAGGAATTAGCGGCCATTGATTTAGCTTTGTACAGTATTCTGTCAGTATAAGCTGGCGCCCGCTGTTTACTTGAGGTATCAAATTGTTGACTACCAGGATCGTACTAAAACAAAAACATATTTTAATAATATATGTATGAAATTCATTTTTTTAAATAATTTTATTACGTCAAAATATATTGTCCAGCTTCAATATTTTAAATTCACAAAATGAGCGCAAGTCGTTGAAACGCAACACCAGTGTGGGGGGAAGTGACATCACCAGTGCTGAATGCCCACGGCAGCATAAGGTGTTCGCCATACATGAGCAGATTCGTATACGCATTTTGACGTCAAATTAAGCGCGTCAAAAAGGTGATCGTCAGTATTGCTGGATTGAATAATTTTGACACTGAATTCTCTTCTACAATAAGATAACTGATTGGAAATTTCGAAAATATACAAAATGGCGAATATTTGTCCTTTCATTGAAGATATACCTTATAAGTGGGCGGGAAAGTAATTGGCGCTTCCCTGAAGTCTCGGAAGGCGGCGCCATCTTCCAATACCGCCGTTAATTGGTCCGCGTGCAGTAGCCCATGTGGAAGGTAAGGCGGTAGCGGAAACTGCACATAGAAAAATAGAATGATTCAACTGATATTTTTAATAGTAACAAATTAATAATATAATAAAGAAAACCGATCATATTTTCCCGTTTTGGACTTGCTGTAAGAGTTTTTTTTGTTGAGTTTTTTAATTGTTACCTAACGTTGCTCGCGGTAAATTTTGATTGATCTAGATAGATTTCGTGTGATCGAGTTACTTTGAGAAGACTAAACCATAGCACAATTAATCGCGCCATCCCTTGACCGACATAGGTCGACAGACAATTGTTACGATTTGACAATTGCTTAGAAAAACAAGCTTCTTCATAATGAATGGCTGCATAGTTACGGCGTGATGCAATACATATCTAATATACTCACTTTCACATTTATAATATTAGGAATGAAATTTTATTAAGAGCGCGCACCCAAATCAACGCAACTCAAAATCGAAGCGTGTTATTTTACGAAACTACTGAGCCACGAACATGAGCGTGCGCCGGCGAAGACAAAATGATTTTGATACTTTTATGATAAGACTTCACTATTCAATATAATAGTAGACTCGAAGTTCATGTGATTTTAGCTACAGATCTATTTCTATGTAGAACATAAGTATTGTTATTATGTAATTGAATTTTTTTTTCGGTATTCTTCATGTCTCGTTTGGAAATAAATACAAATAATGTATCTTTACTCGTGTATTATGGAGAAGTATAACAATAATAATAGATATAGGTACATATAATTATTTGTATTAGAAACATGTGTTTCTAATTGGCATACATAGACTCTACCATCTATCTACCAATTCTGGTAAAATACATTTCTTGTAAAATTTCACCAATTTCGATTCCATCTTTGATGACCAAAATTCGTCATCTCTTTTAATTCTGGCAATCTTCAGACGAAATTCGGGCCCAGTCCATACCGCAAATAGACACAGTTGCTTATCACTGAAACATAATTAGTAATTAAACAGGATGTTACAGAAAGGGGGTTACAAGCCGAATAGCTTAGTAGAATTAGATATTTAATTAACAAAACGTGATGTAGTTCTTCATTTTTGGAAAGTTGTATGGGTCTGTAAGAGTAGTAGTGTGAATTCCAATTTGCAACTTCGAAAAACTTCTGGAAATTGAGAAAACCGAGAAAAACTTCGTAATTTTGGGACTTTTTTCGTTATTTGCTCTCCAAAGCCAAAACTATGCGTTTTTTGCGAATGATGTTTTCTAGACTTATAGACTGTATTAAATTACCTACAATTTGAATCCAATTTCCGCTGTATTGCTGGTGTAATTGCAGCTGTATTGACCTCATAGAAGCCAAGCTATAGAACTTCGAATGTGACCCATTAATCTCGAAAACTGCAATTTTTAGGTTTTACTTACGTATTTCGCAAAATATTTGCAAAACTATTTGCCCTATGAAGAAAGGTCACTAAATATTCTGTAAAACATTTATTTAGCTTTTATTTGAACTCAAAACGAAGTCTGTGAGACCTAATAGTTTACTTACAATCTCAAATAAACAAAATGAAGGTATAATGGGTAATATAGGCAAAAGACTCAATGTATACAGACTCAATGTTTATTAGAAATTAGACCGGAATGTCATATGGAGTGATGGGGGAGATTATTTACAACATTATTGACACAAATAGTGTAATGCAAAAGTGAACCATTTTCAAGAAATTTTAAAATATAAAATATTTTTGAATAATTACCTCAATCATTCATTCAAAATTTAATTAAAAAAAACCTTGTAATTCGTTTTTTTTTTGCCATATTTGGAGAGTTATGATATTGGTCTGTAATGCACAGTACAAAATCGTGTTATTTTTTATCCATACGGAAATAAAAGCAAAAAATTTTTTTTTTTACGATTTCGCAATAATCGACCTCCTTAGTAAAACTTGTCATATATTATAATTTATAACCATTATATTAATTATAGGTATGTACCACCAGCCTTTTAGCCCTTGCTTTATTTAAATTTTCAACATTTCGTCTTTTTCTTTTTTTTAGATAAAAACTGCTTATTTTTGTTCCCCATACTCTGAAACATATTATGTTGTTGTCACTAAAAAAGTAAATAGTTCGTCGTCATATCATCAAAAAGTCATATTTTACTTACCAAAGTATCTAGATTGTCGGTCGCGCTACACGGTTTGCACTGCGTATGGGCACAAAAATTACGTGAGGTCAATCTTGCGCCGGAGCGACGTGACCTCTCTCCGCAGAGCCGGCGGCTGGACTGAGTCGTAATAAAAGACGCGCGCGGTTTTATAGTGGTTTTATGGCTATATTAAAAAATTGGTAGAAAAATAATGGTAAACATTTATCATAAATTTTGGAGCCTAGATTTTAGGGAATACCTTTATCTCTTAGATGATGATAATATTGACATAAAATAACTAAGATTTAATGGTGAAAACAAACATAACAACGACTTGACTTTCTTCGTAATTTCACTTAGTTTGGATGTTAATATCTTATTTATGTAACAAAAAATTACAAAAATGTTCTACTAACTATATGCTTAAGTATATTTGCCGTTAGATTTTATAATTTATTTCTTACAATTGGCAGCATTACGGGGATATTTTGACATCCGAAGTTGGCACTGAACGTGAAATCGAGAAAACACTGTACGGTTATCACGATAGCATTCATAAATATTCCATTACATGACAAAATGTTTTCTACTAACTATTTAGGCAACAATATTGTCTAACATTTTGTGTAATTCATAAGTCTGTTAGAAAAGTTTTTTATAGATATTAAGAGCTTCGAAAAGTTCAGTTTTCGCTAAACTGAGCTAACGCCTGTGTGCGCCCTCTTAATGGCAAAATAATTTACTTTTGTTTGTTCTATCCAGCGAAGGACGGCAGCGCGAGGTTCCCCCAATCTGAAGTTTAAGTCCCCACACCAAAACACATAGTCGAAATTATTTGTTACATCTGTTAACAAAATAGAATATTTTAAAGCATATAATATATTTCTGTACCTACTATATAACTTCTAATTTTTGAAAGAAAAATTTCACCGCCACCGCCCCTGGTGGGATTCGAACCCACGTTCTCTCGATATATATCCGGTCGAGTGCTCTTACAACTGAGCTACCGAATGTCGGATGAAGTCACAACAAATATTTGAGTCATAATTCTTAATACAAACACTCATTATCAGCAATTTATGACTATCATAAATTCAGTGTATTTTTATCACACGCTTTCTTGTTCAAGGAAGAAAATTATGCTTAATGTGCAATGGCTTAAAGTTCCTGTTTCTTTACTATACCGTAGTATAATTTTTATAAAAAAATTGTATATCGGCTTTTCATGTTACACAACATTATTAAATAAAAATAATCATGCACATTTTAATTTTTTTCTTACACAATAGCAACTTACCTTTACTCCTATGACGACAAGGCAAATTTTTAGGTAAATCAATTGATCTTATTATTCTTTTAATGTCAGACACTCTTTCTTTGACTTTTTCCTGATGGGCTGTCAGATGAGCGGTAACGAACAGGAAAGTAGAACCAAACAGCCCAAAAGATATTGCTACTGCCCCTTTGGTTCGGAAGGCCGTGCCGGGTCGCACAGACAGGCTCGCGTCTTCAGGTAGGGAACAGTACCATATGAGATCTCTCCGTACAAATACTGTCAGATGTATCGTACCTACGAATATAAGAACTCATTAGAAATCACCTTTTATATTATTGTAAAAAGAAAAATTTTTTTGGACTTGGCGCTCTCTTTGATGTTTTTATGACAACAACATCAAATTCATACAAAATCTTATCAAATGAATTTTGGCGAAATTCCCCAAACACATCTATATATCGCACCTTTGGTATCAGAGGGTCACTACTGCATGTTTTCCAACTTTTCAGGAGGAGCAAAATAAGATTTTTTTTGACGCATTTCTTAAATAACTTAATACTGTTTTAGAGTATTAACGCGATTCTCACAGTTCTATGTTGATAAATTCTCCACAGATAATCGTCACTATTTCAATAAAATATTCGAGAAGACGATTTTGAGAAAGAAGCCATAAACTGAAGAGAGGGTACCAAAAGTGTCTTTTTGTTACAAATCGCTAATTGTTGTATTGCAGAAATGACCTTTTTAAAAAATAATAAAACCTTAAAAGTACGTATTAGAGTACGTTTAGAGATGATTTACCTTTTGTTTAGTAAAGCTGTATTTTATTGGAAACCAGTACAGACTAAATCGAGCAGAAAAAGACGAAAAAAGTTTATTTAACTTGATTTAACGATAAAATTGAGGATTATTTAATAAAACAGGAGATTATTATCAAGTTTTTTTATTTAAAATTTAAACAAAAGATATCCAAATAAAAAAATAAATAAACACTTCGAAAGAAATTACAAAAAAAAAAGGCATAAAATAATCAAAACAATATCTAAATGATATGCCTTAGGTGCATGGCATGTAAAATCTGAACAAAATTTAGGCATAACCCACATTTCAATTAAATCTTAAACTAAAAATAATCAGTCATCATCCCTCTTAATACTTATTTATTTATTATTGCACATGTTTATACGAAATTAAATCATATTATTATTATACAACGAGCATGGCGGACAAAATCTTATAAGATATTCATTAATAAATCCTAAAATTGACACAACAATATTGTCTTTATTTTAAACAGTCTCAAAAATATCTATAAGCTTAAACATCTTCATATCACATTCTCACAGCACTATTTTATGCAATAAGGAACTACAACTTTGGTAACAAAATTATAAAGAAATCAGTAACAAAATGCTCTCAAGTATACAAAACATAGCATTAAGCTCGAATCTGACTCGCTTTTGTTTACATGTAAAGTAAAGAAACATACTCTGTCCTAACTGAAATGTTTCTCCTGTTGTATTTCCCTCTGAGACACAATAATTTCTGTCTGTAGTCTCTTCCTGTTCCTTCTATCTGTTAAAAACAGATAGAATCTGTTTTTTCTTTGAACTGTTATAAAGTTTCTTCGACATAATCTATTTTTTGATGGTCATCAAGCCATGATAATACTCTGAAATCTAAAAACTTAAATAATTAGAGATTGTAGATGATGCGAAATGCTAGTATTTATATATCACAATTTATGCATTTATTTTTATGTACCGTTTTCGCTGTGTTCGCTATTATCGTGCTGAAAAGTTTGCTCGCAAACTTTATGACTAATTTCAGACTGCTCTTCTTCACTCAATACTTGTTTTTCAAATGTACCGTTTTCGTTGTGTATGTCATTATCTTGCTGAAAAGTTTGCTCGCAAACTTCATGACTAAATTCAGACGATGAAGCATTTATTCCTTGACGCGCAAGATTACAGAGTAGCAACCCTCGTTTAGACATTTTAAAACCTCAAAAGTATAAAATAGAACCTTTGACATTACCATTTTACTAATAAACTTTCAACCGAAAAGACGTTACTTCTATAAAATGACTCGTACTTTCTTTAAAAAAAAATATTATTATGAAAAGGAATGGCCCTTTTGGGTAAAAACCATAAAAAAATCTAATAAAATTAAAACAAGGTTGTGACAGACTGTCGTTTTTTAACTAAAGTCACTTTATGCTCTCATTATATTAACCAATTATTTTAATAATAAAAAGACACTTCTATACAAAAATAACATTCTATCACAATGAAAATGATTATCGTTACAAATAAAATGTCACTTGTAAACAGAACTAACGTTTTGATTCTAATAAAAAGAAAAAAAAATATGTTTCAATGTCACTTATAAACAGAAATGCCGTTATGTTTACAGCAGACAAATAACAAGATTTGGTAACAAAATGTGATTTTTATTTAGAAGTAACGTTAATATTGCAAGAAATATGCAAACAAATAAGTCATAACTTACCGTAGTACCGCTTCGTCACAAATGTGCAAGTTCACACTACGGCGGTCAAAACACTACTGACCAGATGAACCGTTATATTTCAAGCAAACGCGCCAATTCCGAGAAATAATGTAACGGTCCCCGCGCTCTCAAAACGATGTTTTTCATGCGATTATCACCGTTTTTGCTGTGTATATAAAGTCGATTTTCGCGGTTCTTTCTGCATATTTAAGTCGTTTTTACAAAAAGTTGCAGTAGTGACCCTCTGATACCAAAGGTGCGATATATAAAAGAGAAAATCACTGACTATTTCATCACGAAATCTCCGAAACTACAAGTGCCAGGAGTCTCAAATTTTGCATGGGGGTTCCTTTTGGGGCGTAGGTGCTCACTAAGAAAGGATTTTTGGAAATTCATCCCCTAAGGGGGTAAAACGGGGGTGCAAAGTTAGTATGAAACTTTGCCGTTTTTGAAGTTATTCGAATGAAATTCAGCATGAAGGTTCTTTACTGAAAAGCATGAAACATGAGAAAAATATTTTTTTCAAAATTCATCCCTTAGGGGGTTAAACGGGGGTGCAAAGATAGTATGAAACTTTGCCGTTTTTGAAGTTATTCGAATGAAATTCAGCATGAAGGTTCTTTATTGAAAGGCATGAAACACGAGTAAAATATTTTTCTCAAAAAACATCCCCTATGCGGTTAAACGAGGGCGCAAAGTTAGTATGAAACTTTGCCGTTTTTAAAGTTATTCAAATTAAATTCAGCATTAAGGTTCTTTACTGAAAAGCATGAAACATAAGTAAAATATTTTTTTCAAAATTCATCCCTTAGGGGGTTAAACGGGGGTGCAAAGATAGTATGAAACTTTGCCGTTTTTGAAGTTATTCGAATGAAATTCAGCATGATGGTTCTTTAATGAAAGGCATGAAACATGAGTAAAATATTTTTCCCAAAAATCATCCATTAAAGGCGGTAAAACGGGGATGCAAAGTTAGTATGAAACTTTCCGAGTCTAAATATATAAAAGAAGAAACTGACTGATTGGCAACTGACATATCAACTCACAGCCCAAACTGCTGGGTCTAGAGACTCCATTTCGCGCCTATGAAGTCTGGGGGTGCAATAAGAAAGGATTTTCAAAACTCATATCCTAAGGGGGTGAAACGGGGGTCCAAAGTTTGTATGAAGAAACTAGATTAGTTAGACCATTTTATTTGAAACTTCGCAGGAGAATACTCCTGGCGGTAAATGAGTAAGTACGTGTTTCAGAATTTTTAAAAATTCAACCCATATAGGGATGAAATCGAGGGCGCTCAACCTAGAAAGCTGAAATTTTGTATGAAGATTCCCTTTGTGATGATTCCCAAGGATAGAGATGTGACTTTTTTTAAATTCCCACGAGAACAGGAATAATAAGACTACACGTGTTTTATGAGGTATGCTCAACTTAGAACGCTGAGATTTTGTATAGAGGTTCCTTTTATGATGTAGTCAAGGATGAAGACGTATTTTTGAATTCGTTTTTTTTTTATGAAGTCGTTTTTTTTTAATTCCCACGGGAACGAACTTATTGGCATTTTCGCTTGACCACGCGGACGGAGCCGCGGGTAACAGCTATTAAAATAATAAAACAACAGGATTTTGTACACAGTAGGTAGCCAAGATTAACAGCGGCGAGAAAATAGACAATGAAGAACACTGACGTCTCGGGGAAAACTACAGTAATAGGAGACTGTTAAATCCGTCTATACTACTAATTAGTTACAAGTCCAATTCCACGCGGGCGAAGCCGCGGGCACAGCTAGTAATTAATAATCTACTCTACAAATTTTTTAGTTTCGAAAATTGACTTTTCTTACTGATGCCTTATATATAACCCAGGTAATTGAGGCTTCACACTATCTACTTTCGTTCAAAACACTTACCTAAATAATAAGAATGTAACAAAATATGTGATGGTCCCAAAACCTCTTGAATAGTAATTTCCCACTCTGTTCTCTCTGAGAATGACTCTTGTGTGCCAATAGCAAATATATCAGCAACATGCTTGACTTGGGTTGGGAATATGAAATCTGCTAATTCCCTGAGAGATATACAACATTATTATGACATCATATTAGGTAGTTTCTCAAAGTAGAAGTTAAACGAATATTCATTAAGAAACAAAGTATTCGCTCAACCTCGGTCAATTTCTCTAGTAATGTAGAGTCAGGGTAAGATACATTTAGGGAGTGAACTGTGACAAAACAATGTGATAGTAAATGCTATTTTTACATAATAAAATAATTGAACTAAAGTGACAGCGTGAGTAATGAAATCCTGTCAAGGATATTTTCAATAAAAATAAAACAATCACTTTTATTTCGTAAAAAGCAAATTAACTTTCGTCAAACTGTTTACTATGAATCTTGTACAATAAAATATAGACAATGGTGACTTTTTACCTTGGTGGTGCTTGTCCATTCATGTTCCATGTGCCCACAAAAACCTTGACTTCCCTATCTGGAAAGACATGCTCTAATTCTGCAGTACCAAGTAATGAATGGGACGCCAGTCTGCCATAAAGATAATTCCTGCAAACAAAACAAAATATTTAATTTACTTATGTTTTTCTATGATTTGTTGGTTAGCTATTAAAAATTGGTAATTATTTTTGATAAAATAAAATATGAAACTTATTAATTACCATAGATTTAGAATAGTATGTACATAGTTTTGAGTTGTCAGAAATTAAGGCTTTATTATTATTATTAGTAATACACAATAAATTAAACTATTAGTAGTTAATTTTAGAATTACCTTTGTCTTGCCTCCTGTGTGGGTATTAGCCTGAGTACTTGCGCTGCAAGGAGTGAATTCCGTGCCAGGCTGTCCGTGCTACCAGCGCGAGAGTGAGACCTTGTGATTGTTGACTTGCTTCTATCATGAAATGTATACCAGTGGATTATAACTATATCAGGTCATAAACTATGGTCATACACTAATCTAACATATTTATGGTATTTTTCCAGGTGTTTAAAGCATGCATTTTTTTTATACACACATAATTTTATCTGCTACCCCATTGTTCTTATGGGAATTTTAAATGCAAGGGATCTAACCATAGGGAGCCCGGATGGCTACACCCACATCTAACCCAGGTCTAACTAAATTACTCCATAAATCAACAAACAGTGTTTGTAAAATGTCATTATCAGTTCAGGTTTCAGAAATAAACCAATACTAACTGACAGCAAATGTGGCCTATATTAATTCCTTGTCCACAAAGGAAGTTGATGAGATATGGCATAAGATTGTGTAAGTGCTTGTGGTCACCATTGTGGATAAGTAACTTACTGGGTTTCTCATTGTATTATCTGACTTTCTTGTGAATGGACATTGCAAAATATAAAACAAACAAATTACCTTTTTTTCCTGTCTAATGAACTGCTACGATCACTCTCTGGGGATGATGATCGATAAAATGTTTTAGCCTCGTTTGATATCAAATGATCAGCTGATAATCTTTTGACAAATAATTTATTTTTTGGCTTTAAACCTTCAAATGAACCTGAATGTTCAAAATACTTTTTACAATCATCGTTCTTAGGAAACTTTACTGTTGCTTTGGTTATTTCTTCAGAATTAGATTGCGGACATGACATAGTCTGGTCACTTAAACTATTATTTGAATGATTAATTGGGCTACATGGTTTCGATTGCGAGCCTTCTTTGCGAGATTGGCCCTCGACTAAGCTACGAGGCCGGGACCTCCTAAAAAACGTACGACAGCACTTTTGATTGTTGTCATCGTCGTTATGAGAGTGGTCAGACTTTTGGCTCGAGTTGATGGTCGCTGGTTCTGAGACGGCATTGCGTTGGTTCTCCACCACTTCCGCACTTGGGTCGACACTATGGGAGCTGTGCGCACTGTGCGCTAAGAAAGGGTCGGCGGGGGAGATCGGGCGAGAGGTTGATTGATTAAATTCGTCGTTAGAATCCGTATCAACATAGCAACCAACTTTTGGCGATTTTTTGACAAACAACCGTTTTCGTAGTGACAATTTTTGCTTGGACCTTGTGGGTGATGTTGTCATTGTTGTTTTTGAGTGTTTATAATCATTAATTTAAGTTATTAATTCCATTTTTATAAATTATAGACAACATAACCTACTACGTCTGTCAAATGACATTTGGCGTTCAAAGAGTATATAATCACTACGTTTTAAGAGTCGGGACTTCATACAAGCTTTTTGACTTGTTTTTGACAGTCAATTCACGCTAAGATCTCGTGCCAACGTACCAACAACAGAGACACAAAAAAAAGTAATGCCAACATTCTACAAAAGCATACTAGAGATGTGGTACGTTACAGTACAGAATGTATCGATATCGATAAAAAAAGCGTGGCGTGGGTACCTTGCAGACAGGTTTTCTTTAACATACAAAAGGAAAATAAAAATCTCTTTACTTAGTTTGGAAATATTGAGTATTATTCAAAATTCAAATACCTACCTAATAATTATAATTATTATTATACAATTTATATCATAACAAAAACGAATAAAGTTACGTTTACAATGTTAGAATTTTTTTTTTGTCATTTTCTAATCTGGTATTCTAGGCGGAGTCTTCAGATGTTGTTAGCTGATCGATCGACACATGTTTTTGCACTGTTCTGTGAGCGAAGGCATTCATAATCTGAAATAATAAATAAATAGAGATTACTGTTATTAACGTTTGAGTACACACTAATTCAAAAGAGATGAGGGGTATTCAAGTGTTTCTGAAAGAAAACAGCTTATTGAAATGACGTTGATGTGGCTGATTAAATATCATAAATTCAAATTATTATAGTTTACCGCTTACCATGGCGGAGTATGGGCAATGCTTGCTCAGGGCTGGTGATTGCCCAGTCGACGTGTAGCGGGAGCGATGGCGATGTGCTCGACCGCCACAAAGGGAAGATCTTCCGGCCAGGCTGGGCGTTATGCCTGGGGAACCGCGGCTCCGACAATGTATGTGTCGGAGGTTGTATTGTATATATATCTCCATATCGTCGAAACTTCGATAACGTGATTCATGATTCTAAGTGGCGCCGTCATGTGTTCGCATTGTGAACTTTTTCTTCACTCTGTGGTTCATCTGAATGGCGATAGGTGTCGCCACAGACGTCACATCATTGCTTGCATCTGCAATAGATAAATTTGTAAAATATATACCTACAGGGTGTAATCGTTAAGGGTCAATTCATACTACAGCAGAGTCGAGTCAAGAAGCTCATCGAAGCATCAAATTTCCACGGTTTAACATTGTAGTGAGGGTCATTAGTTGCCATTGCCAGTTTAATTCGCGCGAATGCACGCGCTGTCGCGCGAATGCACGCGCTGTTGCGCGAATTTCCAATTAGCATCGGTCAAAAAGATGACTCTACTGTAGTATGAATTCAGACTCGGTCGCCCAGTTACTGTTATGATTAAAATAATAAAACTTCATTTAACATGAACAATCTAATAATGAATTAAACAAATGCAGCCGCAAATATCTCATTTACATTTTATACCCAAATTTACGAAAAAATTTTTTTTATCGGTACGTAGTAAGAACATCCCTATGGCGCACATGATTTTTGGTTATGAATTCTAAGGCAAAGTATTAAAGAGACCAGAACTTCTTCCTAATTACTTAACATCAATATAATAACATGAAAAACTACTTACCGCTTCTCATCTAGTGGGAATTGAGCCAGGAATACACGCTTTTGATTAATTTCCTACCCGATTTTATCCCACATATTTCACAGGTTTTGTAATGCATTTTGCTGTTATGCACGTAAATTATAATAAACCGGTATGCACTTAGTTATATGGGTAGACTCCGAAAACACTAAATACGCACGTGACGTGCAGTAAAATTAGCTAAAACTCACACTAAAACTACGCGTTGTTTACAAATATTCAAGACTGCCCGTCACCATTTTGACTAACAGCAGGGCGAGACAAGGAAGGTTAGACAGGAAGTAAGAGACAAAACATGTCGCCATTAAAATTAGCGTAAAGTCCATATATATTTTTTGCAGTACTGAGTTTCGCCAGCCTGTTGGCGTTATGGAAACTGTCAAATCAAACAAACATAACATTTCGATCGAATGTTGCCAACACTGAGTGCCAACACCGATCTACACCACAGGTCTAATCATCTTACACCTAGAATTTTTCAGTAAATATAAAACTTGATACAACACTCCACCATACACTTGAAGTAAGAAAATAGGTGGTTGAAAAGAAATCTTTTCTTAAAATAGCTTTATCTTCATTTCTATACAATACAATACAAAAACTCTTTATTGCACCAAACACAGTAAAAATATTACAGAGAATTACGAGTATTATAGTACAATAGGCGGCCTTATTGCCAAGCAATTTCTTCCAGGCAACCTCTGAAAGAGAAATAACTGACAAAAATAAATAGGTAGGTGGCGCAGTAATTACAATAAATTTCAAACTACATTATTCTATCTCTTTTTGATTAGGGCAAGAGAGAGAGAGACATCGACCCGGGGTCATTCCATATTCTCCATTCTTCAAGTAGCATTGTGAGTATTGGATCCGTGATACTACTTGACTGTCCAAATTTTGGATAAGTAATAGCTGAAAGTAGTATTTTTGTACCAGCCGGCTTGCAGAAATACCCTATTTCTGCAGGCCGGTACAAAAATACTTCTTCCTACTTGCTCTGCTCAGCAAAGACATGACATACATAGCCCTGACTACGAAATCTATTATTTTGTCTCCACAGAACATAGTGTCTTCTGTTGTAATTGTCTTGATGAGCACCAAAAAACTAAAGTAGCTACTAAGCTAACGGGTGCATCCTCCATTGCATTTACCGTGTGACGTAGTTCAAAATGTATCGTCGGACCAACCATCAGATCTTGGTTTAGAGACACTCCATTTCTAACCTTAGATAAAAGTAATAGGACGCATCAAACACAACCCGAATCTTCGCGGTAACTCTAACTTCCATTAACAACGTTGTGAGTGTAAATAAGTAGGTAAGTACCCGCTTCCTTATTATTTTCTTTCTTTATACAGTCGCGTGCAATAAAATGTACTTAAACGATAGTTATAAAGTCGTTGTGGTAAGGTCTAAATTTGAATGCACATGGAATGCACGTGACTGTACCTTCACTATGTCTCCCAAAGCAGTAATACTCGTGTATTACCTGTGTACCTATACTCTTATTTTATTTTATTATGTACTTACCTAGTAGGTCTAAGAGAAAGAAGGAAAAAATTGAAAATTATTCACAAACATTATGTAAATTTGTTTATATTTTACTTACAGGTAGGATACATAAAAAATCACAGAAATATAAATTGAAATCTAAATTGGTACATAATTCGGTTTAAATTAAATATTTTCCAATCAATGCAAAAATTACAACGAATGACGTTGGTTTAAATGTTGCACCGTAACTCCTTGTTCCAGGGACCAAAAGATTTAATCCATCATATAGTGGTCTAGGTGAAAGGTTTCCTCCTCCTATAGTTTGGACACCGTTCCCTGTTTTTAAGCAAAAAAAATTGACTGAGAGCCACTTTTTCAACAGTATATGCGCGTATGGGTACCCCATGTTTTATGGAAATAAATTTTTCGAACGTTCTTATCTAAAAAAATTCTAAAGAACTATTTCCAATGCGAATACCAAGGTATTTTCCATATAAGTGTGTCATCCGTGCGTGACCACCAACTTTTCAGGATTATTTAACGTTATTTTGAAACGTACCCTGATATATCTTTTATGCATGGGTACATAGGTACAGTAGGTATTGCTTTCCTGGAACTTTTGTGACGTCACACCATATAGGTACACAGCAGTATGATAAAATTCATTTATACTATCATGAGGTCTTTGAGACGTCTTTTGATTTGACAGCAAAAAAATTTGTTTGTTGTTACAAATGATGTTTGTTGTACAAAATGATGATTTAAAAAGTACCTAATTTATTTAATTCAAGTTAAATAGATTTTGTTAAATTACTTACCGATATTACACAGGTCAGAAGTACAGGCACGATAGAAGGTGCGATAAGTGAAATCAGTGATTTCATGGTTTAGAAAATCAGGTTCATCATCACATCCTCGTGTGAAACTTGCAATTTGTCCAGAGGGATCCTGAAAAAATAGGATGTAAGTAAGTATTTTAGCTAGACGGACAAACGAACATGGCCAAAAAACAATCCTGTTAGTTTACTACGGAACCCTAAAATAGCATTTTACCAAATCTTCCACGTAGTGCAAGTTATCTCCTTATCAAATAAATGGAGCTGCTGTTTTTATAATAATGTACTCTAATAAAAATAACCTTTGAGATTTATCCATGGACTTTTATACAGCTGGCTTCTGAAACGCATTTTTAATTTTAATTCCACAATAATTTTCGGTCTATCCCTTTTCTTCTTTAGTTTGATAAGTGACAGTTATCATTTAATGTTTCATTAACTTTAGTTTCAGAAACGGACTGTCAGTTCTTTACATGTCGAAAATACTTATACATAATATCTCTTCTGACCACAGACAATGAAACGGGGAGTTTTTTTTATCTGTGCTTCTATCTAACCGATAAAATTATTAAATTCGTTAAATACCAAGTACCTATAGTGTACTTACTATAAATTCTTGCCTCATAATGGTGCAATACGCAAAAGGGCAATCGACGCTATGCGTGTCTTCTGTTATGGTCAGACAGGACTGATCCGAGTCGACCGTTGAAAAACTGCATGCATAACAACGTAGTTGACCTGAAAGGAGTTTCGTATGGCCGTATTTTGTGTCATGGCATAATCAATCGTAATCCTAATATGGGAAAGACTATGGAGACTTGACTTTTTTTTACTAGAGCCGTTAATCCTACAAATCCCTCTTCACTACATAGTATAAAACAAAGTCGCTTTTTCTGTCCCTATGTCCCTATGTCCCTTTGTATGCTTAAATCTTTAAAACTACGCAACGGATTTTGATGCGTTTTTTTAATTGATAGAGTGATTCAAGGGGAAGGTTTTAAAGTATCATACATTCCAAAATTCCCACGGGAAAGCGGGATACACGCAAACGAAGTTGCGCGGGTTTCGCTAGTAATATTATAAAGGCGAAAGTTTGTAAGTACGCTTAAATGGCTGGGCCAATTTTTATAATATTAGTACGTAGTAGCTGATACCTTGGATTAACACATAGGGTACTTTTTATCCCGAAAAACACCTACTAGATTCCAGTAAGATTAGGTCAAAAGTGTGATAGTCACTGGCGCTTTTAAAGTAGATGGCGCTGCTGTACATAAAAATAAATGCGGGTAACACCGCGGGCAGCAGCTAGTTATTACATAAATCTAATCTACAGTAAGGACCATTGTAAACCCAACCTCGACACACTCGGATCCAAAATCCATCGGTGAATCCAAAGATACTTTTATCACTTTTATTTGCACTTGAATTCCCGCAGGTTACACCCCACTACATATCCCACACTATAAATGGCCAAAAGGTTGGGTAAAATAGTTGTAAATAGCTTATGATGTGTTATGATAGCCAATAATAGGTAAGTTTACGTTAAAAATTCCCGGGGGACGGCCCTTTACCAATGACGACTTAAAGCAATCCAAAAACAAGTGAGTAAAGAGAATGTAGCAAGTGTAGCAACACATGATCATCTCACTCAATCGTTTATTGATTGTTTACACGTCGTGGAAACTTCTCGGAGGATATTTTTCTACTAAAATGTACCTATTTTTTATATGACATCATAATGTTACAATAGTATATAAAGACGTGAAAATAAGACTATAAAAATCTTGAACTTGATACTGTTTTATCGAAAAAGACCTAAATATTCTGTAACCTTGATCAATATGAATTATCATTGTTGTTATTATGTGAGTTGGATATCTAAAAAGATATACAAATAAGTACATAAAATCTTACCTATAGATCTTCCAAACAAAGCACAGAAAACAAGCACAAATAATTTTATATCCATGTTTAACAATGCAACAACATCACATCACAAAAATAAATAAAGACTAAAGGTAATTTTATTGTATCATTTCATTATTGAATTTTAATCATTTTAATCCATATCATTACACTTATCTTTGCCTTTATTTAGCGCGCATAACAATCACTGTCGATTAATATGATAATTATTATCAGTTTTGCGGAAACTGACGTAGGTGTAAGTAGATACTTACCTTTTACAAAGAATTTAAATGTAATCATCTCACCTAAAAAAATACTTACATTTGTGCATGAATGCAGTTTCTATGATGTGCTCAGAATGGGACTTAACAAACAACCTATTACTAGGTTTAAATTACATAAAAAATTCACTCTTGAAAAAATACGTTGGTACGGTAATATAATTCTCTAGAGATATACCTACAGCCAGTTTCTGAAACGCATTTTTAAAGTTAATGACATATTGAATTATAGCTGTCACTTGCAAACTCAAATCCGCTCAAAACGGAGCAGACCGTCTGGGGAAAGACCCCCACTTACAGAAGATCGTAGCCAAATAGCATTGGTCTCGCTCGGCCATGTTGTGTTCCTTACGGTGAGTAAGGTTTCCAGAGCTCTACTTTTTCGGCCACGCGTGAGTGATACCCCCAGTATTGTTAGCTTCTATAGGCTTCGGTGATGCTTACCATCAGGCAGGTATGCTTGTTTGCCACTTTTGTGGCATAAAAAAACTAAAGAAGTAAAAAAGAGATAGCTCGAGAATTAATATGGAATTAATAAAATGCGTTTCTGGCTGGAACTGGCTGATAGAAGTGTAACCTGCATTCCAACCGGTAAAAGGGAATAGCAATTTACGAGGCACGACACAGTGAATCAGTATTAAATTGCTGCTTGTCGCATAGAACCCTCGATAAAGAATTTAGTTCAGTGTTTATTATAAATTACCATTTCACGACATGATTACTAGAGATCCAACGGACGACGTACCTAACCGGTTTCCGTTTCCATCAAATGAAAATGCGACTTTTTGTGAAAATACGTAGAAGCCATCAATAAAAAAAATGTCTCAAAGATTTTTATTTTTATAGTTTTTCAAAATGTCCATAAAGAAAAAATATTTTGCATTAAAATGTCAATTAAATATTGACATTTTAATGCAAAATATTTTATAGTTTTTCAAAATGTCCTTAAAGAAAAAATATTTTGCATTAAAATGTCAATTAAATGTGAGATTTTAAATAAGTACGTTCAACTTTCCCATTAAAAACAAAAGAAAATGTTTGGAAATCATATTTTCTTATACCTTAATAATATTTCAATGGTTGTGTTGTGTGTAAGCAATCTCTACAGACTGCATGGCAGCCGTTGTCGATTACAAGGTGGGAGTAGGTACCAGTTTTACCTTAATTGCCTGAGTATCTACATGCCATTCCACACTAATGGAATTTCAATTTTAACGCGTACTTAATGGAAATACATTCATAGACAGGTTACAATACAATTTTCTTCAAAGTGGTCGAGTGCTGGTAATGAGATGAAAAATGTACCCGGAGAATACGGGGGCGTTGAACTGTTTCAGTTTATTTGTTGTTAGAGTAGATAATGTTTGTTTATAAACAACAAATAAACTGAAACAGTATGTAATGGTTGAGCACATGGAACACTAGATAGAGCATAGTGGAGATATATTTAACTAACTGGGTACAGGACGAAGTAACTATTAAGTAATCTGTGGTACAGGTTCTATGGGTAAGTAATAGAAAAATAATTGACTTGAATTAAAAATGAATTGAATTAAACATAAATAAATCTATAGTTTAATTGCTGTAGTAGGAATGCATAAATAATTGTATTTATTTATTTACTTATTTTTAAACTACTTTAATATTCTAAAGTGCATTTAAATAACAATTTACTGACTTAATCTATGTCACTTTGAACAATGTGTGTATTCTTTCTCTGCAATTTTTGCCTACGATGAATTAGAATTTCCATAATAAGAAAGAAAAGTGACAATAATACACCATACGCAAATACTACCAGAACAGGATAAAAATCTATAATAGTAACTGAGATGAAATTACCGCCGCGGGCAGAGCAAATTGGTTTGGTGGCGTATATCATCTTGTTGATTCGATTCAATACTCCATGTTCGATTGCTCTTTGTAAGCTGAAAATAATTAACATCTAATTATTGATCTCTACATTAAAACTTAATGGCTTATTTTCGACCAGAGATCTCAGCTCCATTTATGTGCGTGTGCGAAAAATCCACTGATATTTTTTAGGGGTGGTAGAGCATTTTAAAAATGGCTAATCTGGACCAGGGAAGAACCCTCTCACAGAACATCGCATGGAGAAGGAGTATCTAGTAATGCAGTTACTGTGAGTGTGAGACCAGGTTTTACTCCTCTATCCTCCGTTCTTGATGTTATTAAAAGATGTGAGAAACAGAGAACCTACTTCAATTATTTTATTTATTTGTGCAAAATATTTACCCAATTTTAAACATTTCGACGTAAGGCGACGCTTTCGGGCATATCAAAAACGGTTTTAAATCATCCAAAAACGTGATTTCCTGGAGACCACATTTCTCGTGCTCCTTGAAATATTTATTGATTAATCTGTATCCCACTTGTTTGTTCATGTGGAAAGCGAATGGTTTCTGAAAACAAACATAATTTAACACATAATTATTTTGGGTAAGTATATTATCCCATATCACAAGTTTCGAACTTACTTTGGGGCTAGCTCAATCAGTGTGATTTGTCCCAAAAAAAAACCGGGCAAGTACATGTCGGGCCACGCACAATGTAGGGCTAGTTGAGTCCAATATCAAATTCAATCACATTTGTTTATTTTATAAATTCGTCGGCTATTACTCGGTAACTAGTAGAGCCTACTTAACCGTTATAGTTTTCATTGAAGGTCCAGCATATGGACTACTACCATGATTGTTTTCAAATTTTGAATAAGACTTAAAAAAAAAAAATCTACCACTTTGTTAACAATATTAATATGAGTATACATACCAAATTACAGCTTTCTAGCATCAAGCGTCTAGACGCTAGACCGCGGACGGACAGACGGACAGACAGACAGACGGACGGACGGACATGGCGAAACTATAAGGGTTCCTTGTAGTTTACTACGGAACCCTAAAAAAAGATATATTTTAAATTTCTTTGTCTTTTGATTTTGCATTCATCATTATGACGTGCTTATTATTGGTAAATTTATACACGACAGTGGTTTATAATCATACCGTTTGTAATTTTCTAACTCCCTCTTCAACATCAAAATAATTGGGTTTACGGCCTGGTGGTGCTATTTTGTTTTCGAAAATTGCTTTTCTGATGGGTTCCGTTGCTATCTAGAATATTATTACAATTAAAGACAATGTAAAAATATTTCTATGTATTAAATATAAATAATAAAATATTTTTATGTAAGTATTATAATAGTTTTTACAATATACGGCAAACAAACAGGCAAGGGGGCCACCTGATGGAAACCTGACAACCCTGAAGGGGGCCACCTGATGGAAACCTAACAACCCTGAAAGGGGCAACCTGATGAAAACCTGACGACCCTGAAGGGGGCCACCTGATGGAAACCTATCAACCCTGAAGGGGGCAACCTGATGGAAACCTAACAACCCTGAAGGGGGCAACCTGATGGTCACCGCCACCTATGGACATCAGCAACACCATTGCAACGCATTTGTTTGGTAGTGCCCCACTACCAATGCGTTGCCCACCTCATAATATATGTATATAAAAATAATGATTTCGTGCATATGACTGGGTGCAGTACGAGTTTTTCATTCTAACGCGCTCGTATACAAACGTGACGTGAAAAACTACTCTGATTAAAAAGTACCACAATATGTTACCGAAAAAAAGTATATTTGGTAGGCCAATCCTTCTAATCCAAGTTCAAGTTTCGAATTGTACAAGTCGGAGAGAGTACGAATATGGTCCGAACTGGCTTGCAGCAAAGCCACGATGCTAGCCGAGTATGAGGTGTACAAGAAGAGGAACGTGAGAAACAGAAAGAAAGTGATCAGCCTCCCGACTGTTCCTGAAAAAATATTAGAAATATTATAAATGTAATCGTGTGTTTGTTTGTTTATTTGTCCTCCCTTCATGTCGAAAGTAGTGAACGTTTTGGTATGATTTATTGGGGATAGTTTAAGGTTTGGAGAGTGACATAGGCTACTTTTTTTCCCACGGGATAAAGAGATTCCCATGGGAAAAATTATTGAGTTTTTTCCCTTGACCACGCGGGCGGAGCCGTGGGTAACAGCTAGTAAGAAATAAACTCATAAAATACGTAATATTTAGTAATTGATAATAGATAATCTTAACCGCGTATTCGTGAATTTTTGCGCTTCGCAATGGTTAACCTAGTCCGCCTATTTTTATCAGTAGGTACTTGTGATCAATAAAGTTTAATAAATAAATTCTTAAAACACCATGACATTTCAAGGAAAAAGTAGTACCTAATAATCATACGGGGTCCATTCGTAAATGGTTTGAGTAGTGAACCTCGGCAATCTTAATGGAGTGGATCTTATGGAAGCGGGATAGATGCCTAAAAAAATTTCACAACAAATTAAACAAACCTTTGAGCTCTATGGTACTTCCTTGTTGACACATTGCACTGATGATCAAAACTGCAATATCGCCCACGTTTGCTCTGACTGCAGTCGGGTCTACAGATTCCTGGGGACATAAATATTCCATTTCTTTTTGTTAATTAAATGAATAAGTAGTTCATATAAATAAAAAGTATAATTTTTTAATTTATCTTTTATGGTTTAAACAGCAATAAGCAATTGATATGAACTGCATTATTAAATATATTTTCAAATCCAAAATAAAAGGATCAAAACTTTCTTCCTGTAAAACCCATATAAAAATTTAGAAGTCTCTATACAATTTGATTTTTATAGAAGGAAATAGTCAAATAGTAATAATGACGATACTTATAGTTTATAATAGATTCGACTGGATATACCTCTTTGGTTGGTTTAACCTTCTCCCAATAAGCGTCAGCATAGCCGATGACTACCAAAACCAATATGAATACTCCGATGCAACACCACACGATGGTGGTAAATGGTAGCAAGAACAAATTGCTGTGGTACGAGAGCGGTGGCTCACGGAACACGAAGCTTGCTTTGAGGTCTGTTGGATGAGCTAGATATTCTATGACGTCTAGTCGTTGGACGGTCATATATATCACGGTTGCTGAAACAATTGACGATTGCCGACGATCACAGGTTGATAATAAGATTATTAAGCAATAGGTATAGGTAGGCAGTGGAGTAGA
Source organism: Endotricha flammealis (assembly GCA_905163395.2). NCBI lineage: Eukaryota > Metazoa > Arthropoda > Insecta > Lepidoptera > Pyralidae > Endotricha > Endotricha flammealis. The sequence goes on along the minus strand of LR990861.1, from coordinate 6,750,588 downwards.
AAGGTTTGAAATGACTTAAAAACATCGATCCATACTTTACTATCAGGAGGGGAGGCTGTCATGAAAAATAGATGGATATTTGTAATTCAATAAAAAAGATAGAGAGGGATGGCGTAGAAAGAAGGCTTATACTAACGTAAGTTAAATGTTTATTTTTATTTATTTTGTATGAATACCTGCAATATCTGCTTCTCCTGTAACAAAGTGTCCAATCATACCATTCCATGAACCATTTACATAGTATCCCCAAGTATTAGTAAACTTATTAATCCTGGTGGCATTCATAAAATCATAAAGGGTTTCGGTATGACGATAGTTTGCCTTTGTTAATGTATCAGTTTCAATATCACTGCAAAACGATGTTTAGTAAATAAATTTGGAACTAATAATGGAGAAGTGGTTGAAATGGATGATGATACTAGCAATAATAAAATACTTAATATAAGTATGTCTGTAGATCTCTGTAGATGCAATGTAAGTAAAGAGGCTTTTAAAACACATTCACTACTAACAGTAGTTACATAATGTACCGTGTCGTGATCCTAACGTTAAAACATTTTCTAAAACAAATTTTTAGGTAGATATGTTGTCAAAATTTATAGTTAATCACAAAGAGGTGGATGCCAATATGCAGTTTATACATTACACCAAATCATATAAATTATCCATAGTTCTGTTATCTAAAGCTATCATTGTAGTAGTTAAAGGCCTTTTCTGAAAATCTATTCGTCTCATAGCGTTTGATGTTTTCATTGCTTCCAACTTGTATAGACCAGAACTCGGAGTCCAGTTTCCAAAGAATTCTATGTGCCAAATATCATTCTGCATGAATTTGTATACTGAAAATTTTAAATAATAAATCATAAGTAGCTCTTTTTGCTCAAGACTGATAAAAAAATAGTGAAAATTACATACTAATGTTCAATGTAAAAATATTTCCAGTATTTTGTGAAATCATGACTTCAGAGTCAGTTAATATTCTCAAGTTCTCTATCTCCAACATTGATTCTTTTAAATCTTGACCTCCCAAAATTAACCATCTATACGGATTTGAGAATAGTTTTGATGTGTTAGCCTGAGAAAGATAGTTATTTTTAAAATACTTAGGCATATGAAGTTAAAATATCTCATTTTTAGCTACTATAAATTTAGTCACATTTACGTTAGATTTAGTAAATTGTGTACCATTATAATTTGAAAGACTTAATTTAAAAGAGGTTTCATCATAATATTTACCTGAATTAAAATCTTCTTTGCTCTTGGGCAAGTTACATCTACTACGAATAGCATATGCTCTCGACGTGTGTATCCCTTTACGATTAAATCTTTATAAAAAAATTGAATCGTTCTTGGCTTACTCGCATTTCTCAATTTTACCATCAATTCTGTTTTCATTCCTGGAGTAAATAAAATTTTGTATAAAAGATATCGTGCCGTGTTGACGTTGCTTTGTCCAAAATAAATCTAGATCCCGAATCCAAATTAGCACCAGATAGAAAGCCACCAAAACCGTCGGTTCCTGACGGTTTAGTTAGTAGTAACTCCCACACATTAAAAATATTTTAATTTATAGATGTACAGAATATCGATATCAGTAACAAAAATTGTAATCGGCAAGGAGTTGCCGTTAGTCTTTTTAGGGTTCCATAGTAAACTACAACCCTTATAGTTTCGCCATGTCCGTCTGACCGTCTGTCCGTCCGCGGTCTAGCGCTTACACGCTTGATGCTAGAAAGCTGTAAGTTGATATGTAAACTCATAACAATGCTAACAAAGTGGTAAAACAAAATTTCGAAAAATATTTTTTTTTCGAGTGCCACCCCCACAGTTAAATTGGGAATGTCATTTTTTTTTCGCACCGACCCCATGTTGTGTGGTATCGTTAGATAGGTCTCTGATAGATAGATCGTTGAGGGTGTGCAAAGATCATTTTCCGATACAATGATCCGTTTGCGAATTATTTACATTTAACGTGCCAATTTTCGTTTTGCACGTTGATCCCCCCCCCCCCCTCTATCTCCGGAAGTCTTGTGTTTAGAAACTTGAAAAAAATCATGATAGTAGTGATAGTAGTGAACCTACAAGGAAAACTATAACAGTTAAGTAGGCACTACTAGTTACCGAGTAATAGCCGATGAACTTATGAAGTAAAATTTCTTTGACGAAACATACAAATGTCATAAAATATGGCATTGTACTCATCTGCAAGTAAGAAATGCGTAGCCAATACGGAACCCTACATTGCGCGTGGCCCGACACGTACTTGCCCGGTGGGGAAGCGACGACACAACAGACAGAGTGGAAATGTCGGACTCTCCTCTTTAGCCAAGATCCTGACCATAGAGTTCTGACTGTCTCCACCTTCTCAGCCTTAACAGTGTCGGGTGTCCGTATAATACCTCCTACGATATGTATTGAAATTATGCTTACTTATATTCCAGCACACATGTGCCAAAACTGAAGTAGGCTTCTCATACGAATTAATTACATCGACTATCATTTCAATTTCATTGCTTGTAGTCGTTGAAACATTTTTAAAACAATATAAAAAATAAAGAAATATGATCTCTATTTTCATGGTGATTGATTTTGATAAAATTGTATTATGTTTTACTGCTAACTTACTTCTACCTTGTTAATATCAAAAGTGCAGTATTTATTTTGTATCAGTATAGGTACAACTATCAATTATTTAGATTTAGTACCGTAGTTAATTGCAATAGATGATAGGTTGTGCAACAATGCACACAACAAGTTCCCTTTAATCAAATGGGCGTGGATTCTACGTAAATGCTCGATGTTAAGTTTTAATCGTTACAGTAACCTATGTGCTACTGTTCTATCACGGTAAATAATTAATGGGTAAATTACATTAAACAAAGCGTTGGAAAATAATATTTACTAAATGTGAAAGTTTTTATTTTCTGTTGACTTGCTAGAACAAAGACGTAATAAGTATGTCTTGAAGTAAACTTCTCCAATGTAACTTGTCTTGAAGAGCGTGATAAGATGGATCTCCTTACAGGATATGCGACACGTCAGAGAATCGGTGACCGATTTTTAATTGCTATCCTTGTTTCTGATTGATGAGAGAAAAGGATAGGAATAAAATCGGTCGAACAGTTAGTTGGACGAAAAATCAGACCGATTCTCTGACGTGGGCGTGGGAGCCTTATCGCGTTATTAATCTTTTGATCGTCCTAATTTCTACCAATGAGATAAGTTTGTTCCAAATCCAAAGTATTACTAGGCACTTTGCGAATAGTCGCTAGCTACTCTGCATGGAAGCCACCAGTATACCAGCAAAGGTACATAGCTATTCCACATGACACGACATACTTAATGGAATTGCAATTGCACACGCAATGAAAATACATGGTAATTAAAAGAAAAACTACTTGGTAATTAAACGAAAAGCTCTAATTTAACCTTATATTTTTATGGAAACCAGGTAACTAAGAAGAACATAAAACAATTTATTGAATTAATCTATGATATTATGTGCAATGTGTGTCTTCCTCTGAAATTTTTGACTACGATGATGTATTAAAATTTCAATTACAAGAAATAAAAGTGACAATAATACGCCACACGCAAATATCACCAAAACTGGGTAAACATCTATTAAATTAACTGAGACAAAGTTACCGCCACGAGCAGAGCAAATTGGTTTCGTGGCGTATATCATCTTGTTGATTCGATTCAGTACGCCATGTTCGATACCTCTTTGTAAGCTGAAAAGAAATTTTCATGTCTTTATTAACCTGACAGGCTACGCACGTCTCTGATCCAAAAACATCCTTAGTTTAGTGATGCACATGTTGTTTTTGGACGAGAGTTCTAAGTTAGGTTAGTGTTGTTCCTGAACCAAAATGTCAACAATAGTCAACATAGCTTCATCATTTAGCTGGTAGTCAATGTGACATTTGCCGTGTTTGCGACGGCAGGTCTTGGAGTGGAGGTCGCGCATGGAGGAAGCAAAGCATGGTGTGCCCCTCCCTGGCGGATGGATGCGGAAAGCGGAGGATCGCGATTCGCGCTGATGTCGTCGCTGATGATGATGAGCGATATACGACAATGCCCACCGCATTTACGGGCTAAATACGGTGGGCATTGTCGTAACTTTATAAAAGAAAACGCCTGATGATTTTTTATTACTACTATTATGTAACGTTTAAAATATTGAAGCTGTTTAAAAATATTATTGCTTTCATTTTATTTATTTGTGTAGATTTAAATATAAATAGTGAATTACCCTATTTTAAACATTTCGACATAGGGCGATGCCTTCGAGCATACCAAAAAAGGTTTTAAATCATCAAAATATGTAATCTCTTGAAGACCACATTTCTCATGTTCCATGAAATATTTATTGATTAATCTGTATGCCACTTGTTTGTTAATGTGGAAAGCGAATGGTTTCTGAAATTTTAAAAATTGTCGTATATTATTGGGGTAGTGATTAGAAGGTATAAAAATCATGAAAGGATTTGAGGAACTGTAGGAAACCAAAGACTTGTAGAATCCAACACGTGATATATAAAAATGTGCTGTTCACAATGTTGTGTAATTTTTTCTTTCTTTAATTGTAACATTGGAATCATTCGTGAAGTTTTCGTTCATTATTTTAAACCATGTACCGTTTGTAATTTTCTAACTCCTTCCGCATCGAAATAGTTGGGTTTCTGTCGGTGGAGGGAGCTATTCTGTTTTTGAATATTGCTTTTCTGAGAGGTTCGGTTGCCATCTAAAATAATGTTATGTTTTTTTATTTGTGATCGCAGGTTATAGGTAGTATTTTATTTGTACACAAATAGGTACTTGTTTAGTGTATTTTTTTCAAGAAAAAAAAAGAGGTTCTGATTAAAATAAAAAGCTGTTTCTCTATATACACATAGGCCCTTATTTTTGTTTACTTGCCAAAAGTAAAATCTTTTGTGTCTATCAAATAATTTGATATCTTTAGAAATAGGTAATTATTAGAGTTAATATGCATTAGAGAATAAGTGAGAAAAAGAGTGAGTGTGCGAGTGAGAGTTAATAGCGGCGTGTGTGTCTAAGTTAAGAATTCAGACGTTATTGAAATGTATAACAAAGATAGTCACTATAGTCAGTGAAAGTTTAATTATTAATCTACTGAAAATCCGTGTCTTACTCGAAACCTCGACTTTTTAACATATACAAAAGGGTATCGAATATTACAAAACGTTACCGAAAAATAATAAATGTTGTAAGGAAGTCTTTCCAATCCAAGTTCAAGTTTCGAATCGTACAAGTCTGACAGAGTACGAATATGGTTCGAACTAGCTTGCTGCAAAGCCACGATGCTCGCTGAATATGAGGTGTATAAGAAGAGGAAGGTGAGGAACAAGAAGAAACTGACGAGTCTGCCAACTGTTCCTGAAAAAAAAATATGTGTTAAAACATGTTCCGGAAATACGAACTGACGTTTTGAACCTTATTCTTTGTAATGTCTTTTTTGACAGGACTACGTGTTTCGTTGTTTCGGATGGACACTTTCATAGTAGACCCCTTCATAGATTTTAATATAAACGCCTACAAACCTTTTTTTGCGCCGGAGCCTGGGTTTGTTTTGGATCACCTCTTTATAATAAACTAGCGAAACCCGCGCAACTTCGTTTGCGTGTATCCCGCTTTCCCGTGGGAATTTTGGAATGTATGATACTTTAAAACCTTCCCCTTGAATCACTCTATCAATTAAAAAAAAACGCATCAAAATCCGTTGCGTAGTTTTAAAGATTTAAGCATACAAAGGGACATAGGGACATAGGGACAGAAAAAGCGACTTTGTTTTATACTATGTAGTGAAGTATACAAACACCCTATACAAATGACAAGCGTTATTTCGAATCCACACTTCTAAATTCTAAATTCGACTATTTAAAAAAAATAAAATTGCCAGTAAGAAACCAAATACTATAGACGAGTAATACCCACAGCTCTTGACGTTTCTCATACAATGACTTGGCAACCTCCGTTCACCTCATGCCGCTAGGGGCGCTATAACGTTTTGCATACAAAACGCACAGTTCACCTCATGCCGCTAGGGGCGCTATAACATTTTGCATACAAAAGTTTTGAAATCGTTCACCTCATGCCGCCCTCATGCCGTAGGGGCGCTAGTGTCGCGTCTTGCCCGAATTCTTCCGAAGCTGTGCGTATTACTCGTCTATAGTATTTGAAGAAACTCACTTCACTTTAGAATACTTCAGCGAAGAAAATAGATGTAAAATAGTTATTTGTTATGCAAGGCTGCAAAGTTGTTTTTTGGCGCGAGTACTTAAATTGAAACCTGAGCTAGCGAAGGATTCTAGGATTGAACCACGAGCGAAGCGAGTGGTTCAAATATAGAATCCTGAGCGTAGCGAGGGTTTCAAAGGTACGAGACGCAGAATAACTTTGCTGCCGAGCGAAACACAAAATTTTTCACCTCACTACAGCGAGGAAAATCCTAGGTGCAAGAAAAACGCAAATAAAATATTAAATAAGTGTTTATTTTTTTTCATGCGGTGTCATGCTGGCCAGTTCGATTATTCTAAAAATAAGGTTGGCGCACTGACATGAAATAAGTATTAATGCATTTTCAGAGGACCTGCGGTATAAAAAATTAAAGAATAGGAAGGTTCGAATTTTAAAAATACTTTCCACGCTAGGGCACAAAATGCACTTTTGCGCTCAGATTTCGAATGACAAACAGATTCTTTCCGAGCTTGTGAGGTGAAAAATATTTTTAAGGCAGGTGCTAGCTTAGGACTGTAGGGACACAGAACAAAGGTAGAGACCGCTTGAACACACCTAATAAAAAAGTAATCATAACCTTTGAGCTCTATGGTACTGCCTTGTTGACACATTGCACTAATAATCAAAACTGCGACATCGCGTACGTTTGCTCTGACTGCAGTTCGGTCTGTGGATTCCTGTGAACATAATCATTCATCATCATCAATCATTTCTTTTTATTGGGAGACAATATAATATAACCAAACAATAAATTATTTGACATAATCTTTATTATTACATAGTATAAATTGAAGTCGCTTCCCGCTGCGTACGTACCTATACATACGAAAACGGGATACACGCAAACGAAGTTGCGCGGGTTTCATTTAGTATAGTATAAATCAGTGATCATTACCGTACGGGACCGTAACCGTACCGTCATATTAGTCGTCAGACATGCAAACTAAACCTCAAAGAGTAAAAAAAACTTGATATGCTAGTAATTAAGTATGATAGATATTTTTAAGATTCCATAAGATAGTATACCTCTTTAGTCTGTTTGGCCTTCTCCCAGTAAGCGTCAGCATAGGCGAATGATCCGATGCAACACCACACGATGGTGGTAAATGGTAACAAGAACAAATTGCTGTGGTACGAGAGCGGTGGATCACGGAACACGAAGCATACTTTGAGGTCTGTTGGTTGCGCTATATATTCGATGACCTCTAGCCGTTGGATGGTCATATATAGTATGGTTGCTGAAATATTACATAGATGAATGAGACTAGTCTATCACCATTTCCCCCTCTACATATCTCTTTAATGAACAACGGCAATTAATGACCATGATGTCTTTAATGACCACAGATTGATAACAAACAAGTAAGAAAGATTGAAATAAATTGGGGGAGGCCTATTACCAGCAGTGGACTTCTTGTGGCTTGTGGCTAAGATGATGATGATGATGAAGCAAGAAAAGTTGAATTGATTTCTCGCTATTAGTAGTAAGTAGAAGTCGATGTTTGTAATCTAATAAAAAATTGCTCAACGGATTTAGATCACGTACATGTCACATAAGTTACCTACATAAGTTAGTAAGCAATTACTTTGTGCTAATTGTGGTACTAATAATCAAATAAAAGGACAAACTACAGATAAGCAAAATTTGTATGAAAATACTATCAAAGTATCTGGCCCGGGTTTACTTTTGGGACAAGCTCACCACACATTCCCACAGCTGTGTGTCCTATATAGCCAGGCAGGATCAACAACGGCGACTTCAGGTTGACAATAAGCAATGAAGCTTATTGACGTCCCGGGGAATAAACTACAGCTGTCGGCCCGGGTCTACTTATTTACATTTACTCGCTACTAATGTCTTTACACCTGCAATATCTGCTTCTCCTTCAACAAAATGTCCAATTATACCATTCCATGAACCATTTACATAATATCCCCAGGTATTAGTAAACTTATTAATCCTTGTGGCATTCATGAAATCATAAAGGGTCTCGGTATGACGACAGTTTGCCTTTGTTAATGTATCAGTTTCAATGTCTCTGAAAATTTTTTTTTTTATCTATCATCAAATATTGATGATATTGATTATTGACCGATGTAATGTAAGAAATCATCAATTTTTATTCGTGATGAGATGTATACAATTCAAAGTCAAATCGTTTATTCAGAGACTAGGCAACAAGCACTTTCTTTAGTCGCATTTCATTTGCTACGTAATTTTCAACTTACTCATATCCCAGCATACATGTGCCAAAATTGAAGTGGGCTTCTCATATGAATCAATTACATCAACTATCATATCAATCTTGATGCGTGTTATCATTGAAATATGTTTAAAACAAAATACATAAAATAATTTAAACACCGCCATGGGTTTCATGGTCAGGTTATAAATCAAGTTTTACTACTTACTATCTTCCTTACTTCTAACCCTGATTATTAAATAGTTACTACTTCTACTTGGTTAATATCAGTAGCGCAGTATACATTTTGTCTCAATAATATAAGTAGAGCAATCAATTATTTAGATTTAGTAGCGTCCTTAATTGCAATAGATGATAGGGTGTGACGATAATGACACAGTAAGTGCCCTTTGATTAAATTTGCTGTCTGTAGTTATCATAAATGCTAATTGTTAAGTTTCTATCGATACGGTAACATTATCCTGCTATTAGAAATTACTGTTCTATTTCTGTAAATTATTTTAAACATATTTGAATAGTCATATCTCGTCCGTACATACGACCCGGCAAGCTCTAGCGTAAAATCATCCATAACTTAGTAAAGTTATTAATTCTCTGGCAACTATTACTACTATTATCCTAATTAACATTGAAAAATTATAGAGGTTCTATATGATGAAATATGACCTTCGTTACATTAGTCAATTTCAATATAACTGCAATACGAGAAATCGAATATTTCATCAATACTTTTGTATAAAAAAGGAAAACGTAACTTTTGAAAATTTTCATAGCAAGGTTATTTAGTAGTTTTTAAATAGCTTATGTCTACCCTTTTATGTAGAAGGCCTAAGGTTCGATACCGCACAGGCAAAATATGGTAACGGGAACGAATCTGGTTTATGGTAAGCAAAACAGTGAACTGTGGATCATTTAGGTAATAAAACAATTTATAAAACCACATTTTATGATATTTATTTAAATAGAGTTCTACAGTGACTACAGTTTTGATGTAATGCGCTATTTGTAAAGAATTGTAAGCTATAATTTCAACATTTGGAAGTTAATATTATTAGCAAACTACTAAATGGGCACTATTTTGAACTATTTACTGTTATTTATTACTTAATATTATTCAATACTACTTTAGAATGCTTTTAGCAATAAGGCCGCCTTGTCGCTAATACACTAGTCTGTAATTTATCCATGTATAATATTACTTTGTTGTGTATTGCAAATAAAGCATATTATTCTATCTATCTTTAGAGGCACGGTGATTGCAAGACATTTTTTTCAATATAAGCCCTCGCCGATAATACAAAATTTCGATGGCCATTAAAGCTAGTGCTACAAGCATCCCATATGACAGTATGAGGAAAGCAGGGTAACAATCCACCATGCTCACTGATATGAAATTTGATTCTCTTCCGGTGCATTTCGGTCGTTTCTCGTATAACAAGTGATTCTCTCTTGCTTGCAAGCCGTGTTCCTGTATTCGTTTCATGCTGAAAATTATTTTTTAAAAAAAACTAGAAAATAATCTGCACGGAAAATGACGGTAAACCGTACAAGAATTAAAGTTGTATCTTTTCTATTTTCAAGATGTTACTTAGTTACTTTACTGAACGCCATTCTCCTGGGGTGTGTAGTCATAAAACAAAGTTAGAAATTCATAATTATAACTCAGTGCATAACGACTATCGATTTTAAATTGTTTTATAAACTGCAAGACAGAGGCTTTGGCGTTGAGTATACCGTCTGGTAGTTTAAGAGTTTAACCACAACTTTTTTTTAAATTATCACTTCTTTATTTCTTGCAAAATCATGCAAAGTAAGAAATAAAATAAGTCGAAACAGCCAATTATAATACAAAACCACTTTGATCTCTAATTAATATTTTTTTCTGTAATTTTATGGTAAGTGAAAGCAACTTTACCCAATTTTAAACATTTCCTTATATGGTGTATCTTTCCGTACCGCCAAAAAGGGATCAATCACTTGAAGATATTGTATTTCCTTCAAACCACACTTTTCGCTCTCTTTGAAATATTTCCCAACAAACTTGTATCCAACACCAGTTTCCATGTGGAATGCAAATAAACCCTGAAAATGACATATAATCTCCTTTAATTTAAGGAAGATCCCTACAGGGGGATGATTATAGATTGATTATTTGATTAACATATCAATATGATGATCCAAAAATCCACTTTGCTGCGATGGATTTCCCAAGGCCACCTTCCGACTCCAACTAATGATACTGTAGCTCATTTGATACACTATAACATTATTTTATTGAACTTGAGTAAGTAGGTGAACTCGTATTGACAAATTTATTTGACTACCAGTAATGGTGACGTTAAAAGATGTGCAGGGAGTCGATGGATGCACGTGACTCAGGACTCTAGAGTCCCTTCTAGAGTGGTACTTTAGAGTGCTTTCTAGAGTACCATGGTTAAGAAGTCGGCTTATAAATATAGGCTGAAAATATGACGATGATGTCATCAAAATTTACAAAATTGCAGCCCTACCGATGTAAGATTGCCTTAAAATTCAGTTTTTATTATTATTATTAAAAGTATATGGATCTACCTTTCGCATTTTCATTACTCCTTCATCCATAGTCATAAACCTTGGAGTAGAACCAGGTGGCGCTACTTTCTTCTCATATATTGCTTTTCTTATTGGTTCAGTAGCCGTCTATAATACAAAATCAATCAAAAATGTCTTCTGTTTAAGACTTTTAGATAAAAGCCTGTCAGATAAAAACCATCAAAATCTATAATTTTACCCGACAGACTAAATCAATTTATCAGGAAGTGGTGAAGCAGACCCTAACATAAATTTAGTTTTTTACCTTAAAATAATATCTATTAAAAACGGTGTCATGTACTCCAAACTTGATCCTGGAATTCAATAGATCTTCCAAGGTCTTAATTTTAGAAGAACTTGATTGCAGCAAAGCTACTATGTTTGCTGAGTAAGAGGTGTAAAGGAACATCAATGCTAGGAACAGAATCAACATCACAATCCGACCTAAGGACCCTGAAAGTAATAAATTTTTAATTTAAGTGTTAAAATGTGTTCAAACGAACACATTCACTCAAATTAAAAACTCAATGTTAGTTCATCATTAGGATAATGTTACAGGTACTTTTGTTCTATCAAAATTATCTGTGAATAGGTAGTGCTTTTATGAGCTGGATACAGATTCGAGCATTGATATAGTTGAGGAAGAACTAAAAAACGTAAGAATAATACAATTTTGAAAAATTTTTTTTTACCTTTTAACTCTACAATACTTCCTTGTTGACATGTAGCTCCAAATATTAATAAAACTATATCTGCTATATTAGGTCTCAAAACTCCAGAATCTATGTTTCTCTGTAAATACAAAGATTGTAAATTAACTAATTGATATACGTTTTGTATTTTAATAAATTCTACCAAAGTCAAGACACCCAGCCAGAACGCAATCAGACTGACTGCAGTTTCAGTGGGTGGCAAAATCTCGAGCTTCGAAGGGAAAACTGAAAACTCCAACTGTCCATAAGTCAAGTCAATGACGTCGGGTGATCTGAAAACACTGACACCAGCTAACCCACAGTTGACAACAACAGGAGAAAGCACACAAAAAATAAAAGGAACAGATACATTAAAACGAATACATACCGCTTCAAAATTATCCCGATGTTTCCTCCATTCCCAGAAAGCAACAGTAAATATAGCAAGAAGTAGTAATACAACTAATGCAACACTGCTGTACCAAACAGATGCCCGAAAAGACAATATGAATAAGTTGTTTTCATACGAGAGTTTTGGCTGTTGAAATACAAACTTAGATCTCGTCGGCGTAGGACTGGCTATGTATTCTACGACTGATATTCGTTCTGATGTGAAGAACATCGGTGATCCTTAAAATAGTGAAGAATTGTTTTGCAATACAATGGTTTAATTAATCAGTATCATTATAGAAGTTTTGGATGAGCACTTTGCCGGATATCGAGAGGACGAGGATTTCGTATCCCACCTGGGACGAATTTTTTATTTAAATTTTTCTTTCAAAAATATATTTTAAATTAATATTTAATTAGCATTACATACCTCCTATTTCAACTTCTTCTCTAATCAAGTATCCTGTCATACCATTCCATGTACCGTTGACGGCGTACCCCCAGGTATTGGCAAACAGATATCTTCGGCTCGCATTTAGGAAATCTAACAAATGGTTTGTTGTAGGAAAATTCACTTTGGTAATCGTATCAATGTGATCATTCCTAAAAAAGTTTTCGTTGAATTTAAAATAAACGCACACCCAACAAAGGAAATAATGCATGGTAATGAATTAGGAACAAAGATTTTTATAATAATCTAAGCATCATTATGAATCTTTTTCAATTTGAAGTGTGCGATATAATAAAATAAAATATAAATCATTTTTAAAGCTAATAACAATTTAGGCTGTCTATCTGCGAATTAATCGTAGCTGTCACTGTTCCACTAAAGAAGAAAAAAGAGTTAACCATAGGAATAATGTGGAACTAAATTTTAAATGCGTTTCAGAAACAGTATTGAGTTAAGGACCTTACACTTCATCAGTCAAGTGGTTGATGGAATCATTGTCTGTGAGAACATAACAAATGCTGATCTCATAGCCATCCAAATTTAAGCGTCGTAATGACGTAGTGTCAATAAAGTTAGATGCTTTTTGAAATTTATCTTTTAAGTTCCATAATCCGTAGTTCTCTATATGCCATGAATTTCCAGCGCCTACTCTGTAAACTGAAAATGAATTATGTATTGGTTTGAAGTTTTTCAATAAAATGTTTTATTCAAACGTAAAAAAATGAAGAAAATCCCGAAGTATTTGAATCTAAATTGTCTGTAATGAATATTTTACGAACTCCATATATTTTTTATTAAAATAAGCAAATTACATACCAAAACGTCTTTTCTTTCTCAAACAACCGATTCAGGCGGCATATTTTTAGGTACCAAAAAGAACATATGTGCAGGCTTAGTATACTTTCTTGTTTTTTCTTGATCTTTATTTTTATATTATGCTTTGAGGATTAATTCATTTGTTTTAAAACTCTCAAACACAAATCTTATCAACATCCTTACATATTATAAAACAAAGTGTCTGTTCGCGATAAACTCAAAAACTACTTAACGGATTTTCTTGCGGTTTTCACCAACGGATAGCCTGGTTCATGAGGAAGGTTTTTGTATAAAATTTGTCAGGATTTTGTGTAAATTGGATGAAATATAAAGATTATTGTTGGGAGTGTTGGAAAAAATCAACCCTGTCAATGGGAGCTGTCGACGAAAACGCTGGCTAAACCCTTTGAGTTATAACAAAATAAAAATCATAGGATATTCCTCTTATTTAGGTCACCAAAAAAGTCCGCGATAGCATATATTTATCGTTTACGGATAACTTACTTTAAAATAAAAAACGATTTCCGAGTATTAATGCGAAAAGGCAGTATCCACGCGGGCGAAGCCGCGGGTACAGCTAGTCATAAATATAAAACTGTTATTTCTAATTAATAATTCTCATATTGATACATACATATTATCCTAAGTCTATGCGTCCAGCACGTGCTACAATAAGTAAGTATAATCAAATACTTACTCAGATTAATCACATAATTGCTTTCAACCTTATGTGCAACCATAACTTCCATATCGGGAAAAATATTCATAGTGTCAATGTCTTCTGGAATAGCATTATAATTTTCGCCCAAAATATCCAGAAAAACCCATCTGAATGGAGATCGCGTAAATTTGTTTTGCTTCATCTTAAAACAGATAAAACCATTGTTGTAGTTGAGAACACAGTGCAAAAAGCTTTGTCTATTTTATTACTATTTTAAAAGGTTAAACTTAACCGTCTGGGGAAGGACCTCCATCTTACAGAAGATCGTAGCCAAATGTGTTTCCCATTTAAATTTACAAAAGTTCAAGTCGAGGATAAACCCAAATGGTTATCCCGAGGTATTAGAATCTGTAGTAAAAAGAAAAGAAAACTTTTATGGAAATATAGGCTAAATCCTTCGCAACAAAATAAAATTGAATTAAAGACGTACTCAACATTGTTTAAAAAAATCATTAATTTAACAAAGCGCGCTCAGAATGATTATAAAATAAAAACGTCCGTTGATAAATCGAAAACAGCATGGCAAATAATCAACAAAAATAGATTGAATTTGCCCCAGCAGTCTATTGCACGAATTAAGCATGGCAATATAGAAATAACAGATCCTAATGACATTGCTAATTTATTTAATGATTATTATATAGATAAAATTAAACCCAATATGAATACTGACAATAGCGTAACTTCAAATATCCAACGTCAGAGTAAATCGATGTTTATGACACCGTGTATACCCCAAGACATCCTGAACATAATAAAGAATTTAAAAAACACGAATAGTGTGGGCTATGACGGCTTTGCAACGAAGGTTATTAAGTCCGTAGGAGAGTTGATCTGTTCCCACTTAAGCCATATAATAAATTTATGTATAGAAGTGGGTGTATTTCCAACAGCTCTGAAAACTACAGTTGTAAAGCCATTATTTAAAAAAGAAAACAGAGAACTGGCAGAAAACTACCGACCTATAGCTCTTATTTCAATTTTTTCGAAGATATTTGAAAAATATATCAATAAAGAAATTTATAACTACTTTGAAACAAATAATCTTTTTTGCAAGGAACAGGGAGGATTTAGAAAAAATACAACCATAAATATGGCAATCTACAGCTTCATCGATAAAGTGCTATCCCATGTGGACAAAGCTATCCCTATTTGTGCCATATTATGTGACATGACGCAAGCTTTTGATTATGTTGATCATAAAATCTTGATCAAAAAACTGGAAGCTTATGGGGTGAGAGGGAATGTCCAATCCTTGATACAATCATATCTCTCAAGCAGGACACAAGTTACAGAGATCTCTAAAGTAAATCTTAAAACTAAATGGCTGGGAACATACTCATCTAGAAAACGTAATGTGGTATACGGGGTTCCCCAGGGTAGCGTAATGGGCCCTCTTTTATTCATAATATATATCAATGATTTGCCTACCGCCACCGCCCACCCTATGACGTTGTTTGCTGATGACAGTACAGTTACGATAGCATGCAACAATAAAGATTTATATGAAAATGATATACACAATTCCTTGACATCAATAATCACTTGGCTTAATAGTAATAATTTAATCATAAATTTGAATAAAACATTCATAATGCATTTTGGTCAAAGAAAGAATAACACATCTGATATTGATTTAACATACAATGATACTGATATAAAAGAAGTTAGAGCATCAAAATTCTTAGGTATAGTCATCGACCAAAAATTACATTGGAAAGATCATATTGAGAAAACCTGTAAAAAGATTTCTTCACTGACATTCCTACTACACAGACTGAGCCGAACGTTAAATACGTGTGCCCTCCTCACTGCATACTATGGGCTGGTTGAGTCTGTTCTTAGGTACGGGATCATTTTCTGGGGAAATTCAACTGATAAGGAGCTCTTATTTAAAATGCAGAAGCGCTGTATTAGGGCCATGTTTGTAGTTAAATTCGATGACAGTTGTAGACCGTATTTTGTAAAACATAAAATCCTCACACTTCCGTCCCTGTATATATTGGAGGTGGCATTGTTTGTTAAACAAAATCCCAAATTATTTATAAAAATATCAGACATTGTCATTAGAAATAGACGAAACCAAAATCGATTATGTCTTCATCCTGGTAAGACCACATTGATGCAAAAGAATGTTATCTGTATGGCACCAAAAATCTTTAATAGAATTCCACACAGTATTAAAATGTTAAATACGAATAGGTTTAAAATTCATTTGAAAAAACTGTTAGTAGAGAAATGTTACTACACTGTAAATGATTTTTTTGAAGATAAATCCTTAAAATGAATAAGTTTTTTTTTTTACATTGTTTACTGTTTTTTTAGTTATTTTATTTGACATTAATTATTGCTTATTTCGGGTCTGTAGTTGATTTGTTATTGTTACATTTTATTTTATTTATTTCAATGCTATTAATTAATTTTTATTTACTTTTTTTATGTTTTTATTTTTTTAATTGACATTCTATTCTATGACTTTTGTATTGCTGCGTTTTAGAATGTTATAATGTATGTAGGTGTTTTGTTTTGTTTTTTTATCTAATTTTATTGTGTTTTTATGAAAGGCTGTTGCTCCCGTCTCGAACACATTTGTACGCCGACAAGGCAAAACATGACGGACTGTAAAAAACATATCCAACATTAATATGTAAATACTCATGTTTTCTGCAAATAAATTTATCTTTATCTTTATCTTTATCTTTATCTTTAATAGTATTGGTCTCGGCTCTCGGCCATGCTGTGCTACGGTGACGGCTTACTATCAGGCCGACCGTATGCTCGTTTGCCACCTTTGTGGTACAAAAAGAAGTTGTTTGTTGTTGTTGTTTAGAGGGAAATGTATGAAAAGGAAATGAAAATAGGGTTGATTTTCATTTCTGCAATCAACTAAGATCAACTGCTAGTTAGAAGTAAACAAAGCGAAAAAAAACGATAAGTAAATTGATTTTGAAAATGAATATAAAAATAAACGTAACCTTTTCAAGATAATCAGACGTGTTGGAACAATTCAGGTCCATTAGGAATACAATATGCTGATCATTGTAGATATGTTTAGGAATATCATCAACATCTTTCAGGAACTGTATCATATTTTGTTGCGTTGTATTTATACTGTTTAGTATAGAAAAGAGTTGGAGGTTTTTATCTGAAAAAAAGCATTGTTGTAAATTTGCCACATAGTATCATCACGGAATAATATATTATATTTGTGCCTTTACTTTCAATTTATGAAGTGTCCAATTTACTTTTTGACGAATGTACAATAAGCGAAAAAACTTAATGTTTTTATGTTACAAATTCAATATTTATGGAGATTTTCTTACAGTCAGGCCAGCAAAGCGTGGCGATCACGGCTGATGGCTTTTCCATAGCGCGGATGACGTCAGCAACCATTGATGCCTCTAAATCTGTATCCGCATCGCAAGTTAAAATAAAAAAAGCTATCAGATATAATATTCTTACTATCTCCATGTTGAGTAGTCTACCTGTCAAGATCTATAGGAAATCGCAAGTTATATGACAGATAGCCTAACAGTTTTCACCAGTTAAGTTACAGTTAGTGGCCCTAACTGAAACCAAACTGGTGAAAATGGCTCTAAAATCTTTTTTCAGTCAGTTTTGTATGATTGAAAAAAGAATTTAGACACTTTCCTCCCTTCTCTCTTTTGATCTGCTACTTTTTTATTCGGAATAATTTTACTTTTAATAATGAAAAGGAAAAAAAATTGAGACAGTGCTCTTTCTATATCTTGGTTAAAGAACGTGATGCTACATGAGTTTGTCGTATTTGACTATAAAAATGACGGAAATTCGTTTCATATAATACACAACAGAGTGATTCATGTATCAATAATAAAGTAAGTAGCCAATTGAATTATAAATAAAACAGTATACCGACGTTATCATCCCATTATTTGTTCGAAACAATATGTTTGTTCAGGGAATTCAAAGAGATTTCCACCTCATGAAAATTTTAAAAATCAGACCACTAAAGTGGTTTGCTAGAATAACGATTTTGCTATTTGCTATTTTACGTAAAAAATATTTTAGTGTTATATAGAATATTTTGAGCGATATTATTGATGATACATATTTTGTTTCGTTCTCGGCATGATTATATAGATAGATGAATAGTTGAAATAATTGAAATCTGACAATTAATATTATGAAGACACAGTTCTAGTATAGAACCTCTGTGTATAAAGAGGAAAGATTTGTAGTTTTGTTTGTAACGACTCAAAAACAACTAGACAGATTTCAAAAATTCTTTCACCATTGGAAAGGTACATTACCTCCGTGTACTATTCTATAATATATATTGTTTTTAAATTAGGAATTTTATTCTTAGTAAAACCCGTGTGAAACTGCGAAGGGGAACTAGTTCTTAAATAAAATGAAATGAAGCATGGAAGTGACAAAATTTGACTTATATTATGGTTACCACACCGCCACCTAGGAGGTCCTGGGGCCCGATTCTACTAAACAAATGCACCAATGGACTCTCAATGGCGTCTCCATCGTGTCTCAATAGAATGCCGATAGTGTATCAGTGGAATAGTTTCTGACATTTGTTATGGACTTAAAAAATAACATAATGTTTAACTTATTGTTTAAGTCCCTAACAAACATCAAAAACTATTCCACAGAATCGGGCCCCAGCTTCGAATCCTGGTCGGGTCATGGTGAAAAATGAACTTTATCTGATTAGCCTGGGTCTTGGATGTTTATCTATATATGTTTTTGTTATAAATACAGTATCGTTGAGTTAGTATCCCATAACACAAGTCTCGAACTTACTTAGGGCTAGCTCAATCTGTGTGATTTGTCCTTAAATATTTATAAAATAAGTTTTAATTAAACTTCGGCTGACGTTTGTTTATTATAAGGGGGTTAGATTCATTAGCGACTATTTAAACATATCCAGATCCGGTTATTTCAAGTACGGCAGCTCTACAACAAACAATTAATTACTTAATCATCTTATCAATATCGGACTTATCCGTATTTGTTTACAAACATTGTATTTTTCCACGCCCATTAAAAGGAAGAAATGCTCGAGAAACATCCAGAGTTATTCTCATTTTTCTAAAACTTAAAACAAAATTGAATGCATTCAAAAGGACAATGATAATTTTTGGGCCCATCACTCAATAGTAATAATTGATATACCATGATAGGGCTTTTCAAACATAGCATTTTTTTTTACTATGACGATAAATGTAAAATATCTGTGTGTTCAAAGCTACATCGCCATAAAGTTTTTTTTGAGAATTTTTATTACTCAATAGTAATAATTGATAAAGGTAGGTACCATTGGATAGGGCTCTTCAACTTCAAACATAGCATATTTTACTATGACTTAAACTTTATTACATGAAGTATTCATTCATTGTATGGATGGCATAGTAATAAGAGCGGAATATCCCTTTATGACCAAGATATCCTTATTTTCTTATCAGTGAATACATAATTTGTAATAATATGATTTAATGTAATATCATTTCACAAGTCAGTCGAGTATCGCTATCGAACATGCATGCTTTCGTCGTCAATGGTATTTAGGCCATTAGGACAAAAGTGAAAAATTAAAGTATGAATGTGTTTACAAAACTAATTGCGAGCAGTCGTTTGGATGCGCCTTTTATGAAACAAGGTGTATCTGCATCAGAATGGACGCCATTGTTGAGGACATCGAACTCGAATACCACACTTTCACAAGGTAAATATATAAAAAAAATTGTATACTTTCCGTTACAAGTTTCCGATATTTTTTTGAGATTTTAAATGTTTGTTATTAAATGTTACACATAAAAAAAGTTTGTAGTTGCCTAGACTTATGTATATCGCAAAAGTAATGGAAATTATCCAAATATCAATAAGTTTTATGACATTTAAAATAATTTTTTTTTAACTTTCTTTTTTGCACGGCGACAGTTTTCATGAGACGTTTTTTGTAGAGTTCAGTTTATCTTTTTTTATATATTGATCATATTATTAAATCCGTTTGCGAAAGATTCATATTTTGCATACTATTTTGTGTTAGACACAAGTTTTTTTATTTATTTATTATTATTATTTTATTTTTTATACCACAAAGTTGTCATACAAGTCTCTATTTATCAAGAAACTATTGAATTTAGAAACGTGGAAAGGCAACTATTGTCGGCATAACTCGGTAACGAGTAGAGCAGCTGCTGTAAGCTCTACTAGTTACCGAGTTTATACAAACTTGAAAAGTTTTTTTTTTATGAAAACGTACAAATGTCATAGAATTTCACGTTGCACTCATCTGCAACAATCAAAGCGTAAATACGGAACTCTCCACTTCAGTTTCAAGTTATGCTAGAGCTGTTAGTGAACACTTCTTTGAAGATCTTATTGATACCGTATGGACGAGGGCAAACTTTTGTTCAAACTTAAAATCCCATCAACAGTCAACAAATAAGGGTTAAAATAAGTAAGAAGATAGCCGGCTACACTACCGGCACCGTTTCACCGCAGTGAAATTAATTTGTTTAATGCATAACTTAAACAGTCTTTTAATCATCTTAAGTGGTCTTAACTGGTAACTTGTAAGCCAGTGGCGATAAGTGTATGTTAATGAACTTTCCTGCAAGTGCACCTTATCTATTGATTCGTACACACTAATTAGTTGGCATGTTTTTCGTAAGATAATTAAGTAATTAACTGGAAGTTAACAATGTTACTTTCCACCAAGTCCTCCTACGAGCTGTTCATTAATAGTTGTTTTATTACGTAAACACTATTAGTGAAAGAAAGTGAACAGGCATTGGAAAGAGTAAGGTTCGATTTGTAATTGATTTCTTTAATTTTACAAATGTTGTAAATTGTTTAGTCAAAGTAAAAGAGAGAGATAGAATATGTTATTCTATAATCTATTATTACAGTCTAGCCGTTGCCCGTAGCTTCACCCGCGTAGTCTTTTCCGCGCACGTAGGCACAAATAACGTGGCTTTATATTGGAAAAAGAATTTTAAAAATCAGTTCAGTAAATCCAGATATTATCACCTAAAACCTCTTTATAATATTAGTATGGATTAAACAAATAATGTTTAGAAATACTACAGAATTAGTATAATTATTTAAACAAAAAATATAATAATTCTCAGACATAGCGTGGCGAGTGATCTTGATCAATCAAATTGATTTAATTTTAAACTCAGGAAATGATGTTTTTATAACAAAATTTATTGTGAAATAAATTACTTGTATAAGTATATTTTGTATATTATTTTTAAATTAAAGTACTATTAAGTCCATAATAAACATACTTCTCATTAGAACTTTTTAATTCATAAATTGTTGCTCGTGCACTCAGTGAAAATCGGAAAATGTAACAGAAAAAAATTGAAATCGATCCCATATTTTCGAAGATTTCCCATTACTTAAAAACCCACATAAATCACTTCATTATACATATCAATATAAAATATACATTATGCATGCTTTCAATTTATACACTGCACTTTTTATCATGCATAACTTGTATTTAAAAGATTCCAGAATTTTAAACTAACTTGATGGCTAATGCCATTTAAAGTGCATAACTGTCCTGATATGGAAGTGGTTTAATTGCGTACTAACTGCGTAGAAGCAGACTGCTTGGCGAGAGCCGCACCCACCACGTCGAAGCCTTCATTAACGCTACTTATACGACGGAACCAATCAAATAACAAAATTTAACTATGCCCTTATAAGGTTGTCAGAACTAAAAAACTGATAATCTTCTTCTTCCTACCCGTATCCCACTTTAAGTGGGGTCGGTACAGCATGTTATTTTGTCTCTTTTCCATTTCGCCCTATCATTCATCACCTCGACCGTAACATTCCTGTGTGCTTAGTAAGAGTTTTTTGGTCACATTCGAACGTGTTAACGTTTACAAGCCGAGCAAAATGTAAAACTGTTTCATATTGTGAATTTATCAGACGCGTGTTACATATCCAAATTAGCCGGGTTACTCACCTCGAAACGTGAGCAAGTAAGCCGCATAATTTTGATATGTAGCACGCGTCTTATAAATTCGCAACATGAGAGTTCTTCTCTATTTGGTCGGTTTGTTTACGTCGACATGATCGAATGTGAACAAAATACTCGTACTA
The DNA here is from genome assembly GCA_905163395.2 of Endotricha flammealis. Lineage (NCBI taxonomy): Eukaryota > Metazoa > Arthropoda > Insecta > Lepidoptera > Pyralidae > Endotricha > Endotricha flammealis. The sequence goes on along the minus strand of LR990861.1, from coordinate 6,728,361 downwards.
AGCACTCTGATCCTAAAAATAAACGTAAAATCCAGATTTTTTTGGTATAACCGGAAAGTACATTATTGAATTATTAAATTGATTCAGTAAATAGTCTTACCTGTTTCTTTGTTTTCTGTCAATTTTGATTTTAAAAAAGAAAACTTACAAACCGATTTGTACATTGGATTTCCCACTTTACGTCGTCGTATAAGGTATGGTATAACTAGCACGACTCTGAGGAATTCTCGTGACAAGCCTAATATTCTTATGGTGGCACTTTGCGGCGATATTCAGTATAATCAGTACAGTGTCATGTAAAAGGAAGGAGAAATTAAAATAAATGAGACTTAATAAATGTGATAAGTGCCTATGTACTATGATTGAAAAAGTTAGGAAAAAAATATTTTCGTGATATCTTTTGATTAAAGCACGCCCTCCATATTACGATGTATTGAATTTTTGTCGTATCTTTGTCAATTGTTGTCTTTGTAATTTCATTTTCGTAATAGTAAACGTTAGACGCTATGCTTCGAGTATGTTGTATCCAATCCAAAGGGTTACGTACTCGATGACGTTATGTTATATTATATGTAGAATTGATAAAAATCAGGCTTATCTTAAATCGGATATGTTATTCGTAATTTTCAAAATCGATATTTTGTACATTGCAATTTCCAAATTCGGAATAAAATACTTCGCGGTGTTGTAATGTTAGATCTGTCTCAAGTAGAAATAAATACTGATACTGAATAATAAAAAATAATAACTTCTTAAGAAATATTAGAGTTATCCTTCATAAGTAATACTAATTAACATGAATATAAATGATTCTTTGAAATACAGGACGCAAATGTCAACAAACTTTATAGTCGTAAACATATCCTATTGGGCGTCAGCAACAGCATAAAAAATATTTAAAGAAAAATTTACAACTATACTAATATAATTATGGTGGGTTCGTGCGAACTCTTAGAATTATTGTGTTTGTTTTCCGGTAACCGAAATACTTTTACATAATTATTTGGTCATGGATTTTATTGCATGGATACAGACTATTTGTAGATCTATCATCATAGCATCTACCTAGGTATCTACCTAGGTAGATGCTATGATGATAGATCTACTAATATATCTATATTAGTCGACAGTCGACTGCTAAACGTACATAGGTCTATTCTCCAGAACAATTCTAGAAAGTCCATTAGTTGCGGTAAAAAATAATTAAAGTGCATATTTGTATCTAAAAAACATACTTATTTTTAATTGAACGCATAATAAATGTTGTAATAATGTTGTGTCAAAAGTAGGCATCTCTCTGTTTCATTCCGGCTAATCTCAGAAAAGTCGGAGTCAATTTTAATTAGACTTTCTCTGGTAGTAGCTTTGTTATAAGAAGTAAGGTTACTGTTACCATGGTAAACAACAGAGACAATAGGATTTCAAGGGCAAAGATACGGCCTTGCGGTAATTGTTTATTAGATAACGATGTATTTGCATCTTAGTGACATCCTAACCTTGTTTTTCTAACCCATCGTACTTTTTTGAGAGGCTAAAATACAGAGCGGACGGCATTTGGTCGGGTCATAATTGTGAATTTCATATGAAAAAAACAGCGCGAGTCACTAGTGGATACAATTATGTCCTGACCCCATCTGACCCATCCACTTTCGGTGGATAATATTTAAGTGTCTTATACTTAAATATTGTGCCAAAGTGAAAATAAGTGGCGTCTGCAGACTAGTCTAAGGCAGATAACATTAGACAGAACGCAGAACCGATGGCCGATGGGGCAAAAGGGTTCTGGAATGGCGACCACGTACCGGAAAGCGCAGCGTAGGTTATCAGACGGTTACCTACAAGGTGATCAGACGACTTGAGGAAAGTTGCAGGAAGCCGCTAGATGCAGGCCGCTGCCAACAGGGCGTTTGGGGAGACCTATGTCCAGCAGTGGACTTCTTGTGGCTGAGATGATGATGATGATGAGACAGAACCTTAACTAAAGGTTAGTCCGCTAATATTTATTTACTTAGTTAGAAGGAAATAATAATATTTGCCTTCAACATAAAATATGACATTTGCCTATTTTAATCAGGAATCAAACACGTCCGTGAGATATTAAGATTGTTACTTGTCTTTAAGTACAATTTTGTGTATTTTGTTTGATTTGTTGGAACACGATTTTTACCACTCCAGGATGTGACTGTTCGTGATCTATTTGTCCTCTTACAAACTTGTATTTGTACAATACTCAAATAGAGCTATTGTCCGCTCCAATCAGTGCCGTTTGCATAACAGTTTGCTTGTTTTTGCACGTAGAATTTATAAATAACTTCCAATTCTACTGAATTAACCCGGTTGTTGAGAAAAAACTGATCGAGTTGAAGTCGCATGCGAAGGTTCCGTACCGACTGGAAAAAATTAAGTATTTTATCAAATGAAGTCGCGCTGTCTGTCTGTCCCTTCCCTATCTATTATGCTTAGATCTTTAAAACTATATAGAGTGATTAAAGGAGAAGGCTTATATATGCAATACATTCAGAAATTAATAATACTTAATAAGAAGTTGCGCGGGTATCGCTAGTAATAAATATTTTTGAACGATTCACGGCTGAAACATAATTGTCATCTAGTCCCAAACCAAGCAAAGCTTGTACTATGACTGCTAGATTGCTGGTATCCTTATCCTTACTAATATTATAAATGAAAAAGTGAGTTTGTTTGTTTGTTTGTTATTCCTTCACGGCTTGACTAAGCAGCCGATCATTATGATTTGCAGACATATTGTTAGGGGTACAAAGCCCAACATAGGCTTTTTATCCCGTGAAAGTATGTTGTTCCTATGGGAAAATATTTTTTCTACTATAGATGGCGCTGTACCGGCCAACAGATGGCGCCACAAGTCGCGCTATGGGTTGTTTTGTTGTCAAACGAGATCTATGTCATAAAATTAACGCGAGCGAAGCCGCAGGGAAAAGCTAGTATTTAATAAATACATAATAGGTACATGGAAAACGTCCAGACCAAGACAAACATGCAAATTCATGCACATGTTTGTCTCGAGCGGGTTTCCAACCGGCGGCTTTTGGGATAAAGTCGCCATTGCTAGCCACTAGACCACTGAGCCTGTCTTATTAAAACTTATTTTTTTTCAAACAAGAAAAACAGATAGAGCCATAGAAATAACCTTGTTATTTTTTTGTGAAATATAAAAATTATGTCAACTAATTTATAGAAAGTAGAGCTATGAACAAAATAATGCGTATTAACAAAAACAAAAACTTCAAGTTCACGTTATTTTTTTGAGTTTCGAAATAATTGTGAAACAAGATTATATTGATTACGTTATTCGTTATAGCACTGTTATATTATATTATATTTATAACTTATACAGAAACCACTTGTATAAATATAACACTTGGTATTTTAATGTGGAGTTCGAATAAAATACTTACTTAGGAACTTTGTTTTACAAAACTGCCTTTTTACGACGGAACAATCCAAAAAGCAGCATCGCACCATTTGAGGAAATGGCTAAGGGATTCCCGTTCCGTCTAATAGACATTATACTCACACAATTTTTATAATCTCTATCCGTTATTATTGGAATTGAATTGGATTATTATTTGGTATACAAATCTGTGTTGTTTGTTGGGATGAAAGTTAAACCACACAATCTATATATATAAAAATGAAACCCGTTTTCCGTTGTCACGACATAACATGAAAACGGCTTGACCGATTTGGCTGATTTTTTTTTGTAGTTTTCTAATACTCTGTACAAACAAGGTTCTTACGGAAGAAAATATTAAAAAAATCTCTCAGAAAGATTGAAAAAAAATCGAAACAGTACCCGGGCGAAGCCGGGCCGGGCAGCTAGTACTTAATAGTTACTGTTAAACTCAGATTGATTACTTTGCTCTACTTACACTATCTACATATAGTTTACTAGAAAATTAATAAAAAAATATAGACTTTTTCGGGCTTTAAAAAAACCGGGCAAGTACGTGTCGGGCTACGCTCAATGTAGGGTTCCGTATTGTCGACGCTTTGCTAGCTTACAGATGAGTATAATGCCAGATTCTATGACATTTGTACGTTGTCGTCAACTAAATTTTACTCCTCGGCTATTACTCGGTAACTAGTAGAGCCTACTTAACCGTTATAGTTTTCTCTGTAGGTTCACTATAATATGGACTACTACCATGAATTTTTTCGAATTTCTAAACATAAGACTTTCGGAGATAGAGGGGCGACGGGACCACCGTGCAAATCGAAAATTGGCACGTTAAATATAAATAATTCGCAAACGGATCATTGTATCGAAAAATATCTTCCCACACCCTCGATGTTTTTAATAGACCTATCTATAATACGATACCCCACAACATGGGTCGGCGCGAAAATAAGATTTCATTCCTACTTTACATGTACCCAAGCACCACAAAAACAAATATTTTTCAAAATTTTATTCTACCACTTTGTTAAGCATTGTTGCGTATACATACCAAATTACAGTTTTCTAGCGTCAAGCGTCTAGGCGCTAGACCGAGGACGGACGGACAGACGGACATGGCGAAACTATAAGGGTTCCTTGTAGTTTACTACGGAACCCTAAAAAGTACCCTAGTTGAAATAGCTTTAGAAAAGGTTACTTATATGAATGTCTTAAATTAGATTTTTGAATGTTCAAAAGTAATCATCCCACTGCAGGGATTCGGGTCTCCCTTCAATCGAAGGGTATTAGATCGTAATCTACCACGCTCCTCCAATGCGAATTGGCAGATTAAATTGTTGGTAGGTACATCCATAAATTACTGTTGAATTAAGTGAAAAAAGTAGTATTTTTATTGCATAATACTAAAGTAGCGTTTATTTAAATTAAGATAATGTTTTATCAGTGACCGATATTAGAGTAGTTTTTGCGCCAATTGTGCAGTGGTGTGGTGATTATAATAATTTTGCAACAAGTCTCGTTTCACAACAATAGTTGCTGGAATACTATCAATGGTCTCTCGATTTCCTTTCAGCTCGGACACGGCAAGGTTGCTCTGACCCTGGTGTCTGCCGGTGAGAACATCAGAATGTAACGTACAATAGAAATATTTTATTTTCCGCCCCCTAAATTAGAGCGATTGAGGAAGCAAATTTTACTATAGGTACCTACTTATGAAATAAACAAATAAAATATTCTTGGACGAATCACACAACGCCATCTAGTCCCAAACTAAGCTTGTACCATGGATACTAGATTTCATTTCTGATAAATATCCTTAAATACAATCCAATACTTTTTTTTTTGGAAATAAATACTTATTATACATAGAAAACCTCTAGACCAAGGCAAACAGACATGTTCATTCCTTGGAATAAAGAGACCATTGCTAGCCACTCGACCACCGTACCTATCAAAATGTTTTATTATTATATGACTGTCTTACTCACGGATCAACGCAAAGCCTAAACCGCTTATTGTAAAAGACCTGAAATTTGGAGGGTATGTCTTATGACGTAGACGTCGGATAAAAAAGATTTTTTCGAAAATCCTACGGGAAAGCGGATACACGCAACGAACGAGGAACGCTAGTCTATTATTTAAGATTTCTTAACAAAACTGTAGGTACTGTCAAGACAATTAGGTACATAACATAACACACAATTTTTTTTATAGGGACAATTCACACAGATTCAGTGAGCTAGCCCCAAAGTAAGTTCGAAACTTGTTGAGATACCTACTCACTCAACGATATTACATTTTATAACAAATACATTTAGATAAACATCCAAGACCCGAGGCCAATCAGAAAAAGTTCGTTTTTCATCATGACCCGACCGGGATTCGAACCCGAGACCTCCTGGGTGGCGGGCGGTCTGGCATGGTAACCATTACGCCACGGAGGTCGTCGCAATTAATATTTTACAGGGCGTTAAAAATAGGCTTCAGATTGATAGAATCAAGTCAAGCCTTCCTAAAAACTTTTACCGTTTTACAGCGAGGTCGTCTCCATACTGCCGGGTCAGCATTCTTTATTATTTTTATTATTGTAGCAAAGTTTATCAAACAGGAAAGATAAAAGTGTAGTCATATCAAGGATAAATAAATGCAAACAAATGGAAAATGGACTTTCCCTATCTAAGATGCACTCTGTAAATACCTATTACGTACTTCTAAATATATCGCATCTGTTTTTACGCGAAGTTTTTTACGGGACTGAATTTTTTATGTCCAACAGCAGTCAAACAAGCGAGGCATCGAATGGAACGTGGTAACCGTATCCTCTGAGTTTCTTCAGAAAAAACAGGGCGCTATCATTGTATTTCCATTAGGCAGGGAATGGCAGGGATAAGGTTGCTATAAGGCATGACGACCTCCGTGGCGTAATGGTTGGTTACCACGCCAGACCGCCACCCAGGAGGTCCCGGGTTCGAAACCCGGTCGGGTTATGATGAAAAACGAACTTTTTCAAATATATTAATGACTAAGAATACAGCTTAGTAGTCACTTAGCTAGCTCATGCGAATTATTACATAATTTTAACAGTTGTGAGATTGCGATATGTATGCAGTAGTACAATATTACAATATCTTAGTAGTCTAGAGTTGTTGTACACATGTTGATGTTATAGGTACTTAGATTGGTTACTAATTTTCGAATTAGTCAATTGGGACCATAATAGCGATAAAACTATTACAAAGAGCGAAAAGAGTTACCTAAATAAGCATACATATTTCATTGAGACGTCAGATCGATTGTCCTCTTCTATCATAAAGAAAACGTACCTACACATGAATTTGATTATCCGTATATGGTAATTATGTAGACTTTTGTTTATCAGTTCTTTTTTGTTGAGTCTGAAGAGCATTCCTGCTGTGTCTGCCCGGATTCGTAGAGATTACCGGGGGTTATTTTGCAGATAAGGCAAAGAAGAACTGAAACAATCGACAAATTTTAATAATAGTTATTTATTAGTGTAGTTATTCTTGAATTGCTTATTACCTACCTACATTTAAAAAAAAACATTGTTAAATATTAGACAGACAGTATAAAATCTTAGATGTTTACAAATAAGCACGCAACTTAGCAAGCAATGGAAGTTTCCTATAAGTATAAAGTCGGCGAGGCGAGGCTCTCGGCGGAATTTTCACTTGCCTATATTCCTCACCTCGTGTAACATGTTTATTCATAAGAAACACGTGTTCAACAAATATTCAATTAGAAAACTATCCATGGTAATGGAAATGGACTTAGAATTAGATTTTCGGTAATGTTGCTCTAAAACATTTTTAAAGTTAATGACACATCAAATTATGGCTGTCACTGTCACTGTTAAACTAAAGAAGAAAAAAACCGGGCAAGTACGTGTCGGGCCACGCACAATGTAGAGTTTCGAATTTGCTACGCTTTGCATGGTTGCAGATGAGTACAATGCCATATTTTATGACATTTGTAAGTTTTCATCAAATAAATTTTAATTTATAAGTTCATCGGCTATTACTCTGTAACTAGTAGAGCCTACTTAACCGTTATAGTTTTCATTGAAGGTTCAGCATATGGACTACTACCATGATTTTTTTCAAATTTCTAAACACAAGACATTCGGAGATAGAGGGGGGGGGGGACCACCGTGCACAACGAAAATTGACACGCAAAATGTAAATAATTCCGAAACGGATCATTGTACACCCTCAATGTTTTAAGAAACCTATCCTACCCACCCTGCCCACAACATGGGGGAGGCGCGAAAAAATTTTTCATTTCCACTTTACATGTAGGGGAGGCACCCCAAAAAAAACATTTTTAAAAATTTTGTCCATCAGTTTGTTAGCATTAATAATATGTTTATACATACCAATACCACTATTTAGTTTGACTTTTCGATATTAAAATCGATGCGTGAGTACGCAGATATTTGAGATGCGATGCGAATTCGCAGTTATCTATGGGACCCTATATGATAGTTTTTATCCCGGAAATGGGAACAACAGGAATGCGACTAAACGTTGTGTGTAATATTTGCACAGATCAATGAAATTTTGTTTATTATGAAAGTTTTACGTCATATACCTAAATTATACAGGTTTACATAAATTAGACTCATTAATGATTAGTGACGACAATGTCTGTATGCACTTATCAATGCAATCTATAATGATTCGCATACAAAATATTACAAATGTCTACCTGACAACTAATATTTCTGCATATCCCTTTCCTACTCCGAAAATACAGCTAATAATTCCCACAGGAGAGTTTAGTTAAGGTTAATGTAGACAAAATGTTGTTGTCGTGATCAGACCGTTTTAATAGAAGTAAGTAGTTCTTACTCCTTCCAGTTGGATCCCTTTCTGTGAGACTATAATGGGCTACACATTCCCATTTATCACAAAATGTAGTTTAGACAAAAATAACAACAGTTCTACGTAACTTCTTTCAACTAACGCGTGTTATATCGCACCTGAAGACATAATAAAATCAAGGACATACTCAGCGAAACAATACTTCAGATATGTAAATGTTATATGAAACAATTGCTTAATAATTCCAATTCTGTACCATCGATGAGAGAAGGCAGTGTTCTCTGTCACTTTCCTATCTAATTTGCATGTGTTGTATTATTAATCGGTCGTGCAAGTTGACATAACTATTACTACATTACAAACCCACTTATAAATAATAAGTTCTAAGGGAAAGTTAGGCATTACTGTTTTATATATCCGCATTGTATACAAGTTGAGATGACCACCTCCTTTAATTGCGTACGCGACTTTCACCCGCAATTAGCCACGCCACTGTTGCCGGCGTCATGCTGACATGGTGTAATTTTGGCATGCTTGCTGAACTTGACCGCATCGGTTACATAAACGGAGACCGGTTTATTAATTTGTGTTTCGGTGGCTCGGAAGCATTTGGTTCGATTTATTTTAATACCCTTATTGAAGTGCTGTAACTGATCGGCTACGTAGAATATATAGAGGGCTGGGCTCCCGCGGCGCGTCATTGTGGCCAGTGGATAGCGCGACTACCAGTAGAGCGATCGACGCACGCGCACATTTAACGAACTCCGCGAAATGCGTGATCTTTAATGCAATTTCCCGCGTTTTAAACTATTGTGAATATTACGTGAAAGCTAACTTAAAGTGTATTTTCTGTGGTGTTGTGTTGTTATAAAATATAAACATGTTAAGCGGTTGGCAGTTAATTTTGTCTAAACGTAAGTATTATGTTAGTTTTAAAAAGTTTATTCGTATTATCTTTCACAGTGAAACGTGTTCTATCCTCAGGTATTTTTAATAATAAATAATCAGCAATAGTTTTCTGACATACCTACAATTAAATTATCTTTTTTTTACAATAAATTGCAACATTGTGCGAAAAAATTGGTCCATTTTAGTCAGAGCGATTTATAAGGATTTGAAATTATTTGTACAATTGTAGAAGTTCGTGTGACCGCTTCAGTTGTATGCTTGTATTGTCGTTGTATTGAATTATTGCATTCAGTTCCGCTACATCGACCCCACAACGAAAATCGATTACTGTACCTAACTTAGTATCAAAGCTGATTTGATTGCACATTTTTATTTAAAGTTATTAGCAAATAATTGCATATTCAAATTTTGTTTGAGATTTTTTGTGACTTCTTATTGGCAACCGTGAAATTGATGAAAGAGGTTTAGAAAATATTCAACAAATATATTTAACTACAACTCTTAATTACTCTAGTTAAGGCTACCGGACGATCTCAGTGCGCCGCCGTGCGTGAGGCATGTTTGTTCGCTGTTTGTAAGAACACTAAGAACACCAAAATGTATTAATTACATTTGTGTGTGATTTCAAGAAAACAGACCTTTTTCTTGCACATAGTAAGAAGGAAATTTTAAAATATCTATCTATAGTACCTACTAAAATAGGCGTGTGCAAAAAACTTTTTGCGCGTAAAATCCAAAAAAATCGTACGCTAATATAAAACGGCGAACAAGGGGTTAGCTCTATTTAACAACTCATCGGGCAAAAAGTTTTAATCTCAGCAACCTAAGTTCCAATATAATTATGATAGATTTTGAAGTGGTAAGAAATAAGCTTGCTGAACCGGGGCATGATATCGTTTCGTTCGGTGAGGAAGCCGGAAGCACAACTCCTCTCGATATCCCTTTTCTCTTGTGTTCTAAAACATAATTTCTCCATTTGTTTTCATAAATTACATAGTTACCTACTTAGTGGTCCAGTGACCTTCCTGCCTATGTTTTTAGTACTTTTAGACCAGAATATTTATTCCTGGACCAATAATTGGTCGAATGTTAATACTTATTGAGAAATTCGTTAAAAACATTCAGACCTATACAAGCAGCATGCACTTGCACATAAATATTTAAGTACTTGTATTGTGCGAGATTCAAACCCCTGACCTAAGTGATAAAAGTAGTCATTGCTACTCACTCGACCACTAGTCCCAATTTCAATGATTTGTTTTTAGTTTTACTAGATTTTTCGACGTAAGTATTTCTATTCGTCATACATCAGCTGTATACACACACTAGTAATTTTTTAAATAAAATAAAATAATGAAGTGCTATTGTTGAAAATAATTATTGCTGTAGGAAAGTGACGTAGGTACATTATTTCTAATTCTTTTTGAACTGGTCGCTGTTTCAGCGTCGACAGTTTTTGGTAAACGACACGTTTGTTAGAATTCGTCGCTATGTACTGTCGACGCACGAAACCAATTCTTCTTTTGAATTTTTAAGTACCGTGCATAATTTGCGTCGACTAAAAATAAGTTATTGTTTGTATAATAATGTTATTGTAAGTTCATAAACGCTAACAGACAGACGAACTTGTTATGATTATTCAAATTCAAATTCAAAATTCAAAATAGTTTATTTGGAATACATAACAAGTTTTGCAAATTATATACCTAATTTTCTTTTTTTTTTATTTATTATAATTCAATGAGTAAGTACAAATTATATAAAAAATCCAAGATCCATAAAACTGTTTATCAACAATACGCTGCGCTGTTAGAAAATGAGAGATTGAGGGCGCGTTTTGAAGACGCGAAAATTTAAGTGCCCGAAACGTTCCTCTCCTGTATTTCTAATTCGACACATCAGCTCAATCTGCGCAATGAGAATATTTTTTTCTTATAATTTCGATAAGAGAACCTATGTAATAAAATTTGAAATTATACAATATGGACTGCCAGATTAAAATGAAACTAATTCTGCTATTAGTATAACATTAAAAATAACCAGATAATGAGCCCATTCTTTTACATTTTCAAAGCGCATGGTCATCTTGCGGCTAGTAATTTTATATTCTATATAATAGAAAGGTGTGCAAATTACTTCATGTCCTTCAATCATGAATTCAGCTCATCTTATATAAGTTAATTTCGCCCGTCGGCGTCGGTTTCATTAGTTGAATTTAAAAATAAGATGATCTTGCATCAGATTTCTTGCATAATGACATGACTATCAGCAACTGCGTTGTCAAAATTTAATGCACTGTTGTGCAGCTGTAATGATAACAACTTAACAGGTTTTGTAGGCTTCAGCTCTATTACATGTCATGTTAGTTCTTGTTATGTTTTGATTAGTACCTAAGTATACTGAACTAAAAGGACAGCGATAGCCTAGTCTAGTGGATTAGGAACCAACTTAACCGTTAGTCAATACCACACCCCGGACACTCCATACAAACGTCTCGTTATAATCACCTACTACTATTACATGAACAAAAGAACGTCTGCACACACTGCGCGCATGTGTGTGCGTGCAACGCGTGACCACCACCGTGCCTTTCAAGTACCCCACTCGTTGTGGGCGAATGCTGCGGGAGGGGAGGGGTCGCTTGTTTTGGTGCGGGGCGGGGAGTGGCCATTCTGTACGTTAGTACTATTATGAATTCTGTGTCCATACTTCAAATAGTGCAGGCATTTTTTTAATACCACTAAGGTGGCAAACTAGCATACGGCCCGCCTGATGGTAAGCATCACCGTAGCCTATAGACGCTTGCAATACCGGGGGTATCACTCACGCGTTGCCAACCCTCCCAGCCCCCCCAAGTGGAGCTCTGGAGACCTTTACCACCGTACCTCTCTTGCCGTTTTCTCTTAGAAATATCTTGTTCAATTTAGTTTTTTACTGTCTATGTATTGCAAATAAATCATATTCTATACAATCTATCCTCAAACTATTCTCCATACGAATTCCAGCTGAATTCATGAAAAACAATTACTAGGTACAATAAAATGTACATAAATAAATACAGGTGTTCTCATGTCTTTCTAAGTACATGACATATATGTATAGTACGTGTTACATGCATAAATCGGTATTAATTATGAATGACAACTCGATTATAAAGGCTGTTCACAGTTAATCGTTGACACGTTTTTATGCAGACGTGGTAATACACGTGACAGATTATTCTGATCGATTGTATTACTTATTTATGCTAAATTTGATCTTAAGTGAAGTATCGTGATCGTGCATGTGCGATGATGACTTATTTTTATTTTTTCTTATTTTATTATACCACTACGGCTGCAAACGGGGGTATCACTCGCGCATTGCCAAAAGTTTATCATCCTCAAAACTAAAACCAAGCATCCCTTTCTTCCACAATAAAATGAATAAAGAAAATAGGTAAGTTAAAAGGGATTAATGTATCGAAAAATGATACAATGATACGTTTGCGACGGACATGGCGAAACTACTACGGAAGCCTAAAAAAGATATAGCTTGATCACAATTTAAGTAAGTTTTATTTGCTAAATTAAATTGTCACTATTCTTTACTTAACGATCACGAAACTTATTTCAGTCATTAAAAAAGAATAATTTGTGACGGTTCAATCTGGTATCGAATTCACTCGGAAAAAATACGTTAATATTATAGTTACACTTAAATCTGCCTGTTTGTTTATTTTTTCATTGTAATCCGTTTAATTGCTTTGTAACATTGAACTTTTCACATAAAAAACTAACTCGTTTTAGGTACATTTTTATAAAACACTTTGATTTACTTAAGTGCAATATAAGTATTTTATTTTGTAATATATTATTTCATGGCCGTAATCACCAGGAAAGACTATTCCGTATTTACATAATTACAGTTTGTTAAAAAATTAAATGATCATGTACCTATTTATATTTAGAAACCACCGTATTATAACTAGCGAAACCCACGCAACTCAGTTTGCATGTATCCCGCTTTCCCGTGGGAATTTCAGACAATATAATACACATAAACCTTCCTCTTAAATCACTATATCTATTTAAATAAACCGCATCAAAATCCGTACCTGCATACATACAGGGGCATACAGACAGACAGTGGGAAGAGACTTCATTATATATTATGTAGGTAAAGATATTACTAGCTCTTGGTCGCGGCCTCGCGGCTTCATTTTTGATTCTTTCGTTACATTTTGTTTGGATGATAGATCTCGTTTGAACGTCGTTTCTGTAGACTATTTAGCTTAAAAGTAGTTTACAAAATGAGACAATTCACAAACCAATAACATTACATTCGACGGATACTCACTCCATTGGCAGCAAATGGTCCTAAACAATTATACGTTTACGTTGATCTGAGTTGATACTTCCCTTGTTTCAGTGCAATTAACACAACGTGCTAGGAAGATCCCATAATTTGTCGCCAATAGTCGCCATATAACGTGTTTAGTTCGTCACAAGGCAGGAATCGACGTAGGTTGTCGTTGGTACTTTTAATTGCAAGTCGTCAAGCCAGTCGGCAGGCCTGGCCCCTTTCACCGTAATGCTATTAATCAGTTGACATCCCATTTAATGTGGTAGGCGACAGATTTTCCTTATCATTTGCCTGTAATTACTGCTTTCATAGTATTTATCTTGTGATGTCAGTTCGAAGAAATTTTTTAATTATTAAATATAGTATTCATTTTTATATTCAAATAGGCCTATTACCCTTTTGCACACTTTCGAATTTATTTATTTTAAGTGCATATTATTTATATTCTTACTACCAGTTTAGACAAAATGTGTAAACCCTAGAGTCCTATTAAGGATTACTAAGAGGGTACTAAGAATAACAGACAAGAAACTTAGCAGTTGCTCTTATAAAATGGAATGTTAAAATAAAGAGTACCTACATCCTTATTCATCCCAAATTGCAATGCTCTAACTAAAGGGCTTATAGTTCGACAAGCTTAAATTTCTTTTAATTTTAATGGCATGATAAGAAACTTAACATTAACTAAAAGTAATATAGGTATTTTTTTTACAATGCAGTTCATACTTCATATGAACTGTGCCATATATGGCACTGTCAAGGCTCACACATAATGGCAATAATAATATATTAATTAATAGGGTACATGCCTGAACCACCACCTTAAATTAAAAACCTGTGTGTGTTGAAACTATTTCATAAGTAGGTCCACTTTGAAGACTTTAAGTAGGGTCTCCTTCAAAGGAAAGGTGCAATTTTCCTGGCAAAGTGGAACCCTTGTTTACATTAAGCCCAGTTGAATGAACAATTCATTCCTCTTAAACATGTCAATGTTTCTGAAGCTGAGATGATCATAATATTTTTAATACTTTTATGTTTATTGCAAAAGAAAGGCCTACACTAAGATTTTTATATTTAAACAATATTTTCTAAACCCATATTAATATATTGTTGAAGTAGAGACTGAAAACTTTTGCTAAACAAAACTTTAAGTTATTTTTTTGCAGTAACGTTGAATCGAAATTTACGAACGATACTCGATTATAAATTAACCGAGATGCTCACTTTAAAATGTAAGCAAGTAAGCCACATAATTTTAATATGTTACACACGTCTTATAAATTCACAACATTATAGTTCTTCTCTATTTGGTCAATTCTTTTACATCGTCATGCAAGAAGCACTGTGAAATAATGATGAAAGTAATGTGAAATTATATAATTATTATAAGTTTATCGTATTAAATCGTTCTGCCAACCCTAACAAAAACAATCCGCCATGTAGTCTGGCGTGCACAACTGGTTTTATCACGAAGCGACGACCGGCTGACGCGACTTGAACATATATGATCATGGAATGCTGTACAGCTTTTTCTAAGAAAACTAACGACCACTTTACATTTTATACTTAACTTTCGGAAATCATTTCGCAGCAATAAGCCTTCAAATTAATTTTTGATGTATGCACTATGCAGATTACAATGTTTGAACTTCACAAATGGGAACAGTAACGGGCGACCGCTTTGTCAATTTATATTCCGTTTCCGTAACGTATGAACGGAAATAATAAAACCATTTTTGTTATTCGATGACGATATGTTATAGTCCATTGTCTTGAGATTCGAAGTTAAAATCGTCTGTGTGAATTCAATATTAGTGCATATAAATAATGACATAATAAATAATACCAAATAATAAACAAATATTTAATGGACAGGGGTGATAACACAGATTACTAAATAGTTACTACTACGTAAGTGATGGTACGGAGCGTACATGTTAATTACTTATACTGAGACAGAGACAGACCTTTACCAAACCCAATGCAAAAAGTTTATTTGGGAAAATTTCTAATTGTAACAACGAAGCCACGTGGACACGATACTGGCCAGATATGGTTTTTTTTTTTTTCATTTGTTTTTATGTTAATTATTTTCACTTCTATTATGCCTACCCTACTGTTAAAGAATATTCATCACAACTTTGACATACGTTGCTTTGCTCTACAATTTGCAGAAAAAAAAACATCAAAAAAACCTCCGAAAAGACTGGCTTGACTAAGGTTCTCTTACAAACTACTTGTAAAGTTATTTAACATAATGAAAATATCAACAACTTTCTGTGAAAATGGACGTTAAATCAATGTAAACTTGGAAAGTGTGTTTGTTTTACGCTTAACGTAAAAGTTTATTCAACTCACGCTTACGTCGTTTAATAGTAATTAACAATTAGTATGTCAAAGGAATATAGGCTGATAGTAATTACCATTTAAGATTTTAATGACACGTTATTTATTTACTTTTAACTTGTTACGCTCACTCTTAAACAAGATATAATATAAACAATATATGTACCTAATTGGCTAATGAAATTCATCACTAAGTCATCTATTCATGTCGTATGCTTCTTGCAATTGGTGTCAATTGCGGGCTGGCTGTTGTCAGTGTTTTTTGACATGACCGTCATAGATTGGGTTTAACAACTATCATCTTATTTATCGCTGTCAAAAAAATCCAGTCGCCAGGCTGATAATAAGCAGACGAGACAGCCCATTTCATAATTTGCTCTACCATTTTGAAAATATTATAGAAAGAAAAATCTGAACTCGCTCCAGGTGGGAATTGAACCCACGTCCTCTCGAAATCCGGCCGAGTGCTCCTTGTGATGCTCTTCCAAATATGAGCTTCCGACCAGAAATAAGAATGGTACTTAGTTGAACAGAAAACTACAATAAAACGGGAAAATAATCACGCCCTATAATTTCAAAAGGACCTACCTCCAAATACCTTATATGTGCTATTTGTGAAAGTTATGTAACTAATCAATAACATACATTCAGTTAAACTTCGATAATGTGTGAGTTCAAAGAGTAGGTGCTCCCAGGTCTTCATGGACTGCTGCACAGCTATGCGGCATAAAAAGAATGATGACAAATAACAATTATTCTGTTAACCCTACTCGTGTCTCGTGGAACGCATTGAAACCGGTGTCCATTTACCTGCCATGCAATTATACTGACATCTGAGTCCTTAATATGAAGATTTGATTGTAGTACATAGTACGAGTAAGTGCTGGATTACCATTGTCTGGACTTATGTAACGTGTAATTACTGTTAGGGTTCTATCTTGTCACTTTTTGTCATACATCATACAGGTTATCATAACGTCTCGAATGTTTAGTGTTTTTTTTTTTAAAGAAATAAACATAATAATATCTCTATCTCTAGTGTATTGTAGCTTGTAGCGATGCATGCGTGATGACGTTATGCTGACTCTACATTCTGTCGAAATTGAGCAAATACGAATTTTCCATTATTTGAAATCTCTTAATGCAGTCCCATCTTTTTTTGACCTTTCCTTCCAGCAACGATATGAAAGACTTCTTAGTCATTCCACAGGTCATTTATAGCTGTCTTGCTGTGCCTTGCATAAAAACGAACCCTATTTATTTCTCTGTAATAGATTTTCTCGAGAACAGTTGTAGCAATCACTTCGGTGCAAACGTGAAACTAATTGAAGGCCGCATGTTTGCATAAATATAATGCACTATTTTATACCTAATTAGATTTGTAATTTGTTTGAACGAATAATACTAACAACAACAAAAAAATAGCACAAAAACTTAGGTATTTGCCAAGTTATCGTTGAAATTGTTTCTCCTTTCTAATTACAGACAATTTGTCGAACAAACTAGCACTTGTACTTAGACCTACTCGAGTAATACAGTATTACCACAGTGTATGTGGTAATGAAACATAGATAGAGTAATAAAAATACATAATAAACAAATTAAAGCATATTCATGATTAAACAAAGGAAAACTCGAATATAAAAAACTGAATTTGCAATAAGTAGTAAAACATATAAATTTTGTCATTCCTACGTGTTTCACAGGTTCTTGATAAGTTTCCACTATCTGTCAAATAAATTGATACAATCGAATATATAGGTTGCTTCTTCATCCCGCAGTTTACTAAACCATTAGAATAGAAGAAAGTCTGCGGACAGACTTCGACATACACACAAAAAATATAATAAAATATCTCTTATGATTCCATCCTCTACCATAAATGACATAATCTTTTTCTTTCGCAGTATTCTTCATACCACAAAGATGGGTGATGGCTGTCATGGGATTCCTGGCGGTGGCGAACGCTTACACGATGCGTGTATGCCTTAATATTGCCATCACTCAGATGGTGAGGAGGCGGATCACGGCGGTGGATGACGACGGCGCTTGCCCTGCCACTGAGGACATATCAGAAGCTATCACAGATGCTACGGTAAATTACTTTACTTGTGAGGAACCATATTGTCACAAAACTTCCTACTCTCGTCTAATTTATTTCTGATTAAATTAGTTATGAGTTCCAAGCCAGCTGTAGTTTCTCCCCCTCCCCCCGGGACTTCAATAACCTCATATTAACAATGTTAATTTGAGGTCGCCGTTGTTGATCCAGGCTTTACATTACAGGAGACAGCGTAGGGAATGTGAATGACTTGTACCACAGAATAAATAATAGTTTGTACGTTTCAAAAATGAATGAACACGCAAATCAAGCAACGACGATCTTAGCCAGTATTTTGATGGGTTAAAAAATCTAAACTAAAGCCAATCGAATGTAGTGTAATCTTATTGTGTAATGTAATGTAACTTTGTGGATTATGGTTGAAATAATCAATGTAGTAATCCTACAGTGAAAATGTATACACGTTTGTTTTATAAATTCGATGTAGTAAAATCGTAATTTTTCCGCACATGTGCACCGCAACACGTGACTGATAGGGCTTCACATATAGATCTTCAATACATAATTCAAAATCATGTTTATTCATATTTCTTTCCAATATTGCATTATTATATCCGATTACAAAATACTTAACTACTTAAAATAAAAGTAGGTAGGTGCATACATAACAGTACCATTATGGGATTATTCATTAATTTACATAAGAAATACCTAAAGAAAATTAATTCAATGTCGTCAAACAAAAGTTTACTTGCAGTTAAAAGTCACGTCTCTAATTTGATCTCACTTCATTAATATTGATTCGTCTTTTCGCTAAATCTTTCGAAGGCCGCACCTGTAAACGATATCGTAACATTTTGTAATTAAAGATTCATGGACATTACATTAACCTGTCTTTGTAAAGGTAATCTAAATAGGAATTTTTACACAATTGTCTGCTTTGATTGCCGAGCAGATATTTTGATTTAACAAGACAGTAATCATATTAACCGATAATCATCCCACTGCAGGGATATTCAATCGAAGAGGATTAGAGCTTACTCTGCCACGCTAATTATATTTGGTTTATTTTTAAAACAAAGGCCTCTTGGCAAGTGTTTTCAAACCGCTTGAGGACCACCGGCCAGGGCTGACGGCTTAACGTGCCTTCCGAAGCACGGAGAAGCTCGAGATAACGAAACCAATCCAAACACTGGCTACGTTCGACATTGTTTAACTTGTGTGTTCGTTTTAGTTAGACTATGGAATAATCTACCTGTTACGATCAGAACTTCAAAGTCTATTGACATTTTTAAAAGTCGGGTAAAAAATCTTTATCTGCAGTAAATTTTTATTTTCCGTGCGCTTACAAATGTGCTCATCTTTGTATATTATATATTACATATTTATAAAAGGTATTTATTATTTTATTTTAATATATATTTTATATATGTAAAGTATGTGTATATGTAAGTATATATTTTTAATTTAGTGTTTTTTTTTTACACGTAAATTAGTATTTTTTATCTCTTGCATTGCTAGCCCTGCCCATTCCATAGCGTGAACTATTTTTGTCGTAAGGTTGCCTTGAAAAGATTGCTGTCAGCAATAAGGCCGCCTTGTTGCAAAAACACTAGTCCGTAAGTTTTCTGTGTATACCTAACTGTATTGTCTTATTTTTTTTCTCAGTGTTTTGCAAATAAAGCATATTCATTCATTCATTCATTAGACTGGAACGCCATCGAGTTCCTTAAAAAAACTTGAAACTTTATTTCAGGAGATAAGCGGCTTTGATTGGGATGAAGAGACCCAAGGGATCATACTTAGTGCATTCTATTATGGGTACATAGTCACGCATTTACCCGGTGGGATGTTAGCCGAGAGGTTTGGTGGCAAATACTCCCTCGGATTCGGAGTTCTCAGTACGGCTGTGTTCACATTACTAACTCCATGGACCGTCAGTGCAGGGGGAGCAACAGGACTTATAATCTTAAGAGTTTTGGAAGGACTAGGAGAGGTAAGGTATTACCTAGTATACTTAAATGAGAAAAGAGAGAGAAAAATATTCTGTTTAAGGGATGTGTTCTAGGTGAAGACGAGGCATGGATTCATTACTTTACAAAAAAATAAACAATGCTGTTTTATTTTCGATCGACTCGATTCGACCTCAATGATTAGTGTTATAAAATAAGAATATTATATTAATTACTTATGAATAAGTAAATTCAAACACTGATCTAAAGATCGGCCATGATGATCTTTAGGAACTAATTAATTAATCAGCCGGTAGTTTATTACATAAGGAATAAAGTAATTTAAAATTGTTTAACGCCTAATTTTCAGGCTACAGAATCAAGGTTAGATTTGTGGAGCAATTACATAGATATTAGGTACACGATATTTTCATAAAAATCTCATGTTCAAACGTGAAATTGTGCTGACAAATTGGCTTGAAATTCAGTACCTAGTTTAGGATGTCATCAAAATGATTTCACTACCATATGTTCGGTTTGTTTACGAAAATTATTTCTCCATCTTGGCTTAGGTATACTTAGATTATTGATTCGTTTACAAAATGTATCTCTTTTTCAGGGCACAACATTCCCAGCTCTAAATGCAATGCTGGCTCGATGGGCGCCAGTATCGGAAAGGGGTCGAATGGGGTCACTGGTGTTTGGCGGGGCTCAGATTGGCAATATAGCTGGAACTTACCTCTCTGGGTTGGTCATGAAGGAGACTGGAGAATGGCAATCTGTTTTCTATCTATTTGGTGCCATTGGAATTCTATGGTTTATTTTCTGGGTAAATAAATTCATTTATTTTATTTAATACAAATTCAAAGTATTTTTATACAAGAACTATTACAAGCTCTTTCGAAATTACTTTTAAAATCGTTGTTTTGAAGACTTATGTACCAATTAAAATTTATATAATATCTTTTTTCAGGCCCTATTATGTTACAACGATCCGGAATCACACCCGTTTATTACTGACAAAGAGAAGAAGTATCTAGAAGAGGCACTAGGTAGACATCAGAACAGCCAGCCGTCATCCATTCCATGGAAGGGTATATTCATGTCTGTACCATTATGGGCCCTGGTTTGCGCACAAGTAAGTACCACTTATTAGAAACTTGTATGTGTCTAACTAGGTATATATTTAGGATCCAAAAAATATTGAATGTTTTTTTCGACAACATAAATATCTAACAGACAGACATCCAACATATCAGAGCATTGTGAAACCGGTAATATTATGCTTTATAAAAATATATTATTATTATAAATTGGTTACATTACAAACACAAAAAAATCTTTAGAAATTGAAAAAACTTGAAAGAAGAAATGGTTTCTTGATTAAATCTATTTGATAACTAGGTATTGATAGATCGTTATTGCAAAATGCAGAAATACTAGATACTTATCATAATTAATGATGGCAAATAGTGCATTATTCTCATTGAATAGTATTGTCTTCATAATTCAAGACAGTCACGTACCCATTGCGGAAAGCAATACGGAACATAAATTATGAATTTAATTTGCGATTAATTTCTATTATGTAATTTAAGTAGTAAATAATAGTTTAAGTAGTAGGTAGTTCCGTATTTTAAAATATCCATACAAACGGTGAATCAAAACCATTTTTAAAGTTAATGACACATTTTATTAGTATGGCTGTCACAGAAACAAAAGAAAAAAAGAATGAAACTTAAAAAATATATATAAAAAATAAAAATATTTTTATTTTCCAACACTATTACTACTTACTAATTAACAAAACATTACACAGGCGACAACAGGAGGTTTATGTAAAAGTAGGGTGGACTGGAGCCTAAGCTACAATAAATCCTGTATTTTAGGACTCCTGCGGTGTGATACTGTTACAGTACTTATTATTAATAGTATAATAATACTAGACTTTATAACTTATAGGTACTAGATGTGGAATTACAATTAAAGTGCGTTTCAGAAACTGTATGATTGACAAACATTTAATGTGTCAACTTTTAAGTGTTTTATAGAAAGAAAATACGTTTATTGGGCACTTAATATACCATACACCATAATTTTCATAGCCACTTGCTATTAAAAATAATGACCCGCAACGCATTGAAATCACTTTTATTTATTAGAGGGCGTATCCAATCGTCATATGAATAAATCAAAAGACGTAATAGTGACGTAAGCATTTTAATTTCGCGATAACAACTGTCAATATCGATTGACCCAAAGGGGGATGGGCGCAAATAAAATGGCAAATCAATTACAGTTGCACAAACTTATATGTGCCGATGGCGGGGGCGCTAGCATCGAAGCTATTGAACCTAATTGTCATGGTTGAATACCATGACAATTAGGTTCAATAGCTTCGATTTCATATTCATTAGTTCTAGTTTTGACCACCGGCACAGATAAGTTTGTGGCACTGTAAATGTTATTTTGACATCACGATTGACGTCCAAGGAACAACGGACGCACAATTGTTTAATAGGATTGTTATCATTGATTTGTTTGAATAAATCGTATTGTTTTGTCGTTTTTCAATGACTTGAAAGACTTGTAGGTACTCTCGTCTCAGATACAAATTAATTTATTGAATAATTAACACATTTTCGCTTAGTTCAGCAGTTATCCGATACTCATCATTCGTAGTAATAGTTCTGTAGTCAAGAACATCACCCATTCAACCCACCCACATCCTACTGTATCCTATGTACATCTTTATACAACTATTTCTTTTTGGCAATAAATAAATTTGAATTTGAACAGTTATCTAACTGTAACAAAAAAAATGATTTAAATAATATAAGCATTGTATTCAAGTATAATACAAGTTGTAAAACTTGTAAATGCGATTCAAAAATACCTGATATTTTTTTAGCAGCCGATCTTCGGGCACTTTGCTATCAACCATCACAGTATTTTACATTTATTTTTAGTATTTAACCCTCACACACAGAATTTACATATTCTTTACTATCTTTTATTTATTCAACAGATTGGCCACGATTATGGGTACTTCACAATGGTGACAGATCTTCCGAAATACATGACTGGAGTCCTGAAATTCGATATCCACAGGACCGGGACACTAGCCGCCTTGCCATACGCCGTGATGTGGATCAGTTCAATAATTTTCGGTTATATTTGCGACAAAATAGTTAAAATGAACTGGCTCACTGTTACTAATGCTAGGAAGACATTTACCACTATTGGTAAGTGAACTAGCTTTATTTAGGTTTTATTCGACCTCCGTGGCGTAATGGTTACCACGCCAGACCGCCACCCAGGAGGTCCCGGGTTCGATCCCCGGTCGGGTCATGATGGAAAACGAACTTTTTCTGATTGGCCTCGGGTCTTGGATGTTTATCTATATATGTATTTGTTATAAAATATAATATCGTTGAGTTAGTATCCCATAACACAAGTTTCGAACTTACTTTGGGGCTAGCCCCAAAGTAAGTTTTGAACTTTGAGCTAGCTCAATCTGTATGAATTGTCCCCATATGTTTTTTTCGCCATTTCTGCTGCCGATGGTCATTTTGCTTTGTTTCCGAAATGATGGTAGTTTAGAGAGTAGCTTATTTAATATTTAATACAGAATAATAATATGTCGGTACACGACGAGAGAATATGCCTAATGACGTGTCTAATAAAGATTGTAAAGATTGTTGACTTTTACTAAATTTTTACATGAGGAACTAATAAAAAAAAATACGATGTTATAAATCTTATCATAAACTTTCCTTTGTCATCAGCTTCTGTCGGTCCCGGCATATGTATGATACTGGCATCTTACTCTGGATGCAACACTGAGGCTGTAGTGATTCTCTTCACGGCATCTATGGGTTTAATGGGAGCCTTCTACCCTGGCATGAAGGTTAACGCCTTGGATTTGAGTGGGAACTACGCTGGCACTATAATGGCAATCGTCAACGGCATTGGAGCGATCACTGGTATCATTGCGCCTTATTTAGTTGGTCTGCTAACACCTGATGTAAGTACTATTGTTTTTCGGTAATCATAATCCTTAAATTATATCGACGAGTGAAAGGCTATTAGAATCAAGCAATTTTTACCTATTATGATTTAATTTTTGTTAATTTTCACATCACAGTTTAAAGAAATTTATTAGTACTCAAGAACAAATTTACAGTTCACTTTTGAGTAACTTTTGGTGTGACGCACTTGGCGTCAACTATGGGTTAGTCGTCATTTGTCAGTATTTTCAATTCGGCTGAATATTTTTGGTAGATTTTAAGTTAAATCGCATTTCCGACAGATTCGTTTTATAATAATGTCTGTATTCATTGACATTTATTTCTTAATAAACGCTTTCTATAAGAACGCCTTACAATTTTTAATAAGTACAATATAATAATATTATTTTTCAGAGCACACTGGTACAATGGCGTTTGGTATTTTGGATTGCGCTTGCTGTGTTTATTGTCACAAACTTGGTGTTCGTGGCGTGGGCGTCAGGTGACGAACAGTGGTGGAACAGTAGCGCCCAAGACCCAAGAAAACAAAAAGACACAGAAGCCCCAACAAGCCAATCCGTAAACGCTGAAGTCAAGTTGTAAAACAAAACGAGACAGACTTATAGTGTATATATACGTGACAGAATACAAAGGCATTGTGAGGTGGCCATTGAAAATACATTATACAAAAATAGTATTTTCAAATTAGGATTTTTAAATTGGCGTTTCGTTGTAAGCCAGTGCTATGTGATAGTAATAGTAAAAATTCGGCATTTTATTATTTAACTCGAATTGAACTCGATATACTTAGGTAAATGTATATTAATTTATTTATAATCAGTTTTTGACTGTTCCTTTAAATTCTAAATAAGACGATTCGAATCTCAGACGGTGCTATAGTTGCGTTTATTATGTTTTTTTTAAATTGATTTTATATAACGATAATAATCATAATTATTTTGTGTTGTACATATAATATAATTTATGTCTACATAGGTAATGACTTCACGAATTTTTGCAAGCACATGCTCGTTGAGATTGAAATAATGAAACAAAATAGGCTGTGAGCGATTTATTGTGTTTGAATTTAATGAGTATACACGAATATTTAGTACACTAGTGCCATTTACAAAGATCTGTATGGTGTGTGCTTAGGCCGTCCGCTAAAACTACAATAGAAATTACTCAAATGGACCAGAGATGTGCGAGGTAACTAACAGTGTGCAAGTAACTGCGAGTGAAGAAGTACTCCACCAATAGTATTACGTCACATGTAATTTTCCTAGTGATGTGGCATGATTGGTATATGCTTTTCCTCAGTCATCGCTCATTTCGCACATGTCTGATCGAGAAACAGCTTTAGGCCGTTTATAATGTGACGCGGATTTTGCACGGATTCCCGTAACATAGGTACTGTATTAGGCGATGTGTTATTATGTCGCAGTGAAAAAATAAATTGTCCGTAAATGTCATTATATGGGTACTTATTATTGTTTGTTGAATGCGACTTCTTGTTCTTACAATTGTCTGATAATTTTGACATTTGAAAGATCTCGCCAAATTATCGTTAACGACCAGTCACTTTAGATTTTTTTTTTATTAACCTAATAATCTTAATAAAAGGTCATCCACGCAGAATCCGTGTTGCAATGGAACCCTTAGACGCGCACTCATTTTAGCGGACGCTGTTTGTAGTAATAAGTAATAAAAATTTTAATAATAGGGCTATTACAAAATGTTATATATGATTAAATAGGTATTTAACTTGATTTAAGATGTATAAATGTGATGCGTACAATTAGAAGTGTATATAATTATGATTATGAAAGGTGTGTGTAAAATAAACATAGGTTACATTATGAATTAATATAATTGTGTAAACAATGTATACGTGAACACACCAAATACAAAGAATTTTTTTACGTTCAATATTACGTCAATATTTCAAGCTAGCATAAAAAAATCAAATTTTTCTTTTCTTTAAAAGTTAAGATACATAAGATTGGAGTTTGGATTTACCTTTTAAGCATTGATAATAATAGATCTAAAATGCTGGATTTTGCAAGTGTGAAGTTAACCTGATATTTCTATATAGTAATTATTTTATATTTAAAAAAAAAACATCGTTCTTTTCCTTCATACAAAAATGTATTGTATATTTTCATCAAGCACGCAGTTACATCTGCGTCTGTGATAATTGGCACATCATTTCAAGTGTTAAATGTATAGCAATATTAATACTGTATTTTGCCCGTATCATTTAATTTATAATGTAACCTAAGCTTTACTGTAAATGCAAATATGAATAACATGTTAATATTTTGTACAAAGACGTATTTTTGTTAATTATAATAATATTAACTGATAACTTTGTTTCATTTAGCAGTTTCACGGGTTCCTGATAACTTGCAGTTAGCCTTCAGATAAATGGAGATTCTTCGATAATTCATCTAACAGATAGGTTTACTTCAACTTGTAAGGAACATATGAAACTTTAATATAATATAAAAAAAATAACTTAAAATGAAGTAAAAGTAACAAAAATATATTACTATATCTTAATACAAGTTTTAATACAAGTTTTAAATAGACACCGATTAAGTTCATGCACCACATATTAGGCTACACATTTAAGAGTGGTTATGTATAAAAAACTGATCGTTACTAAGCTTACTAGTCGCCGGCAACCGTAATCGCTACATTGAATTTGTAGCAACTTTGCTAGGCCATAATAGCATTTAATTGTGACTACTAAATCGATATCAAGTGCTATGTAATATACTATATAATATGCGTGGGCCAAATATAACGGCACCCAGCTCCAAAATCAGAAAAAACTATGAGCACAAGTTAGCTGACAAATTATAGTTAGAAGGAATTCAGACTTTTTCATTTGAACCTTGTGCATTTGAACCTTTCTCTGCAAGAAACAATCACAAAAAATATATTAAGTCTTAAAATTATGTTTACTGGTAACAGTAAACATTACATTTTAAGATTTGACACAAACAAACGAACATAGCAATTATAAAAACTTGTAAAGTAAATAGGACACGCGAGCTAGCCTCTTAGTAGACACTCAGTCTAGATACTGCGATACTATAATAGTACCGATACACCAATATTTAAATAATTAATGGAGGAGGCCTACTCCGAAATCTTGGCAACCAACGAACAAAACATTCCGTCGAGGAGGTGAATTGTCTACAATCTATGGACGACGAACACGAACGAACTTGTTGGATTTTCGCAAAGTTTTTGGGTAAAAACATTAATAATCAGACCACATTTTTAATTCCAATAAACAGGCAGTTTCACAAACGCCTCCTAGCGGTAGGAATAACCTTATGTCCATTATATTTTGTCATATAAATTGTTCCAGAAGTTTACCGCTAGGAGGCGTTGGTGAAAACACGCATTCACTATTTTACGTGAATATGATCTCGTCAAAGCCATATAGATTTTCTCTACATCATAGTCACTGCAACCTGTAGCATTACAATTCATAAAAAATTATACAAAGTCTAAATATTAAAAATAATACTAATGAAATTTTGAATGCGACTGGAGCATTACATCGCAAATTATGTCGCAATTTTAAAAATAAAACTAATGAAATTTTGAATAATAATAACTTGATTGAGCTCACCCGTGTTCGTCTACCATAATTTCGTATCACCTTAGACACCTCCTCCTTCGAAACTTCAGAAAAGTTCCATAACCGATGTAGGTGACTGTGTATTGCAGAGATCGGTTCTCTGGCACAATATTTTTTGTGCGTCTGGGAGCAGTACATTAAATATTTCATGACTTTTAAGATTCTCCAGAGCGTGTTTCGTTAGGGAGGTGCGCAGGCGGCGAGCGTCTTCATAATCCAAATTGAGCAGTTTACAGGCATCTGAAAGCCTACAAATAAAAATGGTTCTTGATTAAAGAGGTAATATGTTATAAAAAGGTAATGTGCATAAAGAGAGCTTTTTTGGTAAAGCTCCACATATATTTAATAAATTGCCAAAACAACTCCGGCTAGCAGAAGATACAAAATCTTTTAAAAGACACCTCCATAAGCTTCTTGTCAGTAAGTGTTATTACACACTAGAAGAATATTTTAGTGATAAGTTGGAAAGTCTGACTTTTTGGTAAACAAATAAAATAGTGCATCATTTTTTAGTGTAATTATATCAACATTGTAAACCCTAGTGGTAGGACATAGTGCAACTATTTTTAAAATGTAACACCTATCTCTTATGATGTAACCTATGCTCCACAATAAAGTATTTGAATTTGTATTTGAATAATATTTAAAAAGGACACACAATTTTTTTAAAAAGTAACAGTATCTTATTTTATGAGGGTGTTGTGACGTCAATATGGTGCTTGAAAAAGAGAGTAATGTGGTTTTTTTACGAATCGACATGGCGTGATACCCCCGTTGTTGCAAGCGTTCATAGGCTACGGTGACCACTTATCATAAGGGTCATAATCTTGTTTGTCACCATGGTTTATTTGTTACCATAGCCGCGCATCAACATCACAGTTACTTTTTGTGGAGCAACGTTTCCAAGTGTTAGTTGGAAACATCCGATAACAAAAAGTTATCGTGTTGCATTATGTAACTGAGGTGTGGATGCACGGTTAAAGTTAATACTGAAAACTAACATTTTGAGGGAATTTTATAATTCATGGGTGCTTAACCCTTTAGAGAAACTATTGTGATACTTACTTTGGCAAAGGGTTGGTTGTCGAGGAGGGTTTATTCGGTGGTGTGAAAGCGGGCAACAAAGCCCTCTTAACGTCAAACGTGAACTGAATAGTTCCTCCTGTATTCCACCAGCTATTTAAAACGACTTCCTATAAATAAAAGACAGATATTTTATTAAGTAACTTAGCTACTGTTGGTCGAATTAATTATTATTCACATTCACAATATAAAGATTGTATAAAAAAAATGAAGGGCCCCAAAGTAAGTTCGAGACTTGTGTTATAGTATGGGATACTAACTTAACAATACTATATTTTATAACAAATATATAGATGTTGATTTAGTCAGTTGCAATTTTTGAATTTTTCGATTTTCTAAATCGTAAGAGGCGTAAATAATTCGTCGGTTCTATTTTAAAAGCCGTAAACAGATTCCTGTAAATTTTTTTTACTTGCAAAGATTTGAGAGGTTTTTGAATAATCCTCTATCAGTGTGCAGAATGGACATCGAAAATATTCGTGTAATTATGAGCAAAGAGTTTGTTATAAGTCGCTGGCCATTTTTATGAAACTGTTTGACGGCTTGACGCGAATCTGCTGTCAGTAGTGACAGTGAATAAATGAAATCTGGACCTACGTTGTGGTTTTATGGAAAATTACAATTTATCAAGTGATCGAAGAATTTTCCTAATTTTTCTGCGGCGTTTCTTGGAGCGGCAGCGACCAATGCATCAGTATGCAGTCAGTACAGGCGGGTGTCGGCGCCCTCTCACACGGAGTAATTTCATAACATAAAATGTATGGTGTGCTATGGGGGCAAATTTGGATTTTCGTCAAAAACATCAAATTTAAGTGTAAGTTTTATATGTTTTTTCACATGTTCGTGTTCAGTATCAGCAGTAGATACGCCTCCAAAAATATTTCAACTGTACAAAATGACTCATTGTATCGATAAACTTCGAAGACGCAGGCCAATCAGAAAGAGGTCGTCGGATAGTTATTATTATGTAACAAAAGCGACATAGGACACGATAATGTGTTACTACGAATCAGACTGATGACATTATGTATATTACTGTATAATACCTACTTACGAGGTATAGACGCAGTTTAAAGTTACACATTAATCTATAGCTGTCATTGTCAAAAGAGTTTTCACACAACCTGTTTCTGAGACGCAATTTTATTTGAATTCCACATTAAGTTAAAATCCAACTCTTTTTTTCTTTTTTAGTTTGACAGTGACAGCTATAATTGAATATGTTAGCTATAAGTGTAACTTTAAAAATGCGTTTTGGAAACTGGCCGTTTCTGTGTCATTACGTTTAAAAAGTATATAGATGGATAGAATATGCATATATACTTACAAGTTACAGACTAGTGAAATTAAAATCAATACTTCAAGGCATTTGTAAACCTAAGAGCTACAGCATACGGCGTGTTTTAAACGCACAGATGACGCACGTATTATTATCCACCGAGGAGTTGCAATCATTTCATCGTGACATCTTACATGCAATGAGCTCAATATAGCACAAAACGCGCGTCCCCTGTGCGTTTAAAATACAACGTGTGCTCTGTCTCTAACAGTAATATTATAAAGGCGAATGTTTGTGTGTATGTTTGTTACATGTTCACGCTCAAACGGCTGGGCCAATTTTCATGATATTTGATATGTAGGTAGCTGATACCTTGGATTAACACATAGGGTACTATTTGTCTCGAGAAGTACGCGATTCCCGTAGGATTTGATCGAAAGTCTGATAGAAATGGCGCGTTAAAAAATAGGTGTCGCTACTGTGCATAAATTCGCGCAAACGAAATTGCGCGGGTTTCGCTAGTCTATACTAATATTATAAAGAAGTAAAGTTTGTGTGTTTGTATATTTGTTACATTGTAAGGGGTAATCTCGGGATCTACTGAACCGATTTTAAAAATTCTTTCACCAATAGAAAGCCACATTATTGCTGAGTGTCATAGGTTATATAAAAAACCGGAAAATAAAAAGGCTTTTACGTGGTAGTCGGTTTTGCAAAGTGAATTGGAGAAAAAAAGGTGTTCTAAAAAAGAATTATTAACATTATGCCCAACGAAGTGGGCACGGGTCAGCTAGTGTCTAATAAATAGAAAAGCAATCTTACTTCGAATATGTAGTCATCGACGTCACTGGCCACATGGGCGCGCAGCCGCGCCGTGAGCGGCGGCGCGAGGCGCGAAGTCGCGGCCGACAGTCGGCCCGTGAGCGCCGCCAAGGGCCGGCACAAAGGCGCCGACATGCTCAGCGCGCTCTCCTCGATCACCATTAAGGCGTGCCACCTGCAACGCAAGTTAACATTTGTGTAACAAGTGTGGAACTTACATTTAACATATAAAGTAACTAATGAGTGGAAAAAAAAAAAAAAAAAAAAAAAAGTACAAAAAAGGCCGTAACCGGTTTTCTTTCGCCATTTCTTTTTACCAGTTGCCATTTTGCTTGTGTCCGAAATGGTGGTAGTATATAACGTAATTATTTTTTTTATTTAAACAAGTTGTAAAGCGACTCGCTGCTAAATTTAAATTTAAATGGGACAGCTAGGATCGGAATACTAATTGTTATAATAATATTTAAGCACACTCTCGATCTAGTCACCTTTCAACCAAAAATAAAACTTATTCTAAGACAGATCAGTTTTAGGACTATGATACCACAGATTGAGTCATACACATGACAAATAACACATCTCTTTCTGCGTCGAGAGTTACATATAAACAGACGAACCCGACGGCATGAGTGCGTGCCAATCGCAATAAACATGCAAATAAAAATTAGGAACAACCAGTATTTAGACGGGGTTTAAAAAATCCTGAATGATCGATCAAATGGATATGGATGTTCCATTCAAATATGACGATTCAAAAGAGCTTGTAATATGCCGATTTGAATAAAAATATTTGAATTTGATCATTCAGGATTCTAAATACTAATGGAATACATATCATGGTGAACTCTTTTATAAAGACGAAGATATTGCTGATCTCTTGGTAGGGTGAAAGTTAAAAAGAACCATCACTTACTTCTGTTTCTTATAAGGACTTAGTGCTGCTTTGAATTCCAACAATATGTGTTCAGCGAGCGAAGACAATCCACTGTCACGTAAATGGGCCAATAAAGCCGGTGTTTCACCAAACACACCCGCTTCCTCTGCATCAGTGTCCACAACAGAATCGACGATGGCTAGTTCTGCTATTGGGTTAGTCTGAAATGAAGCCTAAATTTTTTGTAAGTATAAAAAAAATTGATTTCGAAAATACAAATACACAGAACAAAGCGTTTCTTAATCCTGTATAATAGAATGCGAATTATTTAAAGACTTTAAAAAAAAAGGAAACGATTTTGACCAGCTGGCGAATCCGTGGGAAGCGTGCTTAAATTAGTAATAGTTTTTGTACCTTATAAATTATCGTAATTCATTCAAATATTAATTCCAGAACATTTTTTTACGTCTCACATTTAATTATTAATATTAACATTGTAATCGTTATTGTAAGAAGGCAGCAGAACTGAATTTTTTTTAAATAAAATTACTATGCATTTGCATGGGATACTTTGCGTATGAAAAATATGTCAAGTAGTTTAATATTAGGCTCTGGCAATGTTGTCAACTATGTCTTGTGTGAGAATTGTGCTTAGAGTAATTTGATGCACCTTGTTGTGTAATGAAAAATTGGTGTTAAAATTAAATTTTCCTAATATAGGGTGAAACTCTAAAATGTTTTAAATAATAATAACGCTTAATTATAAAAAAGATATTCAACATTTCTAGGTAAAGATATATTCACTTGAAAATATTAAAATAGCAAACAATAACTTTAATATTTTGGGGAATTACCCCTACTTGATTCTAAATTACTTTTTTATACTAATATTATAATGGAGAGCGTCGATAGCGTCGATGTGTGTCGCACTCTAATATGAACACACAAGTTTATGCGGATGGGTTTCATTATCTCTAGCTTCTCCGTGCTTCGGAGGGCACGTTAAGCCGTCGGTCCCGGCTGTTGTCAATAGATGACAGGCGTTAAGCCAAGTCGGTGGCCTTAAGGCGGTTTGAAAACACCGGCCTCTGCCAATCCGCATTGGAGCAGCGTGGCAGAGTATGCTCTAATCACCTTCGATTGAAGGGAGACCCGTATCCCTGCAGTGGGATGATTATGGGTTGATATGATGACTAATATTATAAAGAGGAAAGATTTGATTGTTTGTTTGCATGAATAGGCTCCGAAACTACTGGACCGATTTCAAAAATTCTTTCACCAGTAGAAAGCTACATTATCAGGGAGTGACATAGGCTATAGCTTTTCCCGATATTCAATGTGGTTCCCACGGGAACGGGTACATAACTTCACGCGGACGAAGTCGCGGGCAAAAAAGCTAGTTGTGTTATAATTTTGTAAGAAATCATACTGACCATTTCAACAAAGCTGGTTTCCATTACGAAAGAGTTTCTTCTAATTACTTCACTGAGAGCTAAAGTCTTTGCGCGGAGTTCCACATCATTCAATGACAATGTCTTATCCGGCTCTTCGTCTGGAATATGAAAATGTATGAAATTTAATAAACGTCAGTACCTACCATACTCCTACATACAGACGACCTCCGTGGCGTAATGCGTAATGGTTACCATGCCGGACCGCCACCCAGAGGTCCCGGGTTCGAATCCCGGTCGGGTTATGATGACAATAGAACTTTTTCAGATTGGCCTGGGTCTTGGATGTTTATCTGTATATGTATTTGTTATAAAGTATAGTATCGTTGAGTTAGTATCCCATAATACAAGTTTCGAACTTACTTTGAGGCTAGCTGAATCTGTGTGATTTGTCCCTATATATTTATTTTTATTTTTATACTGTAACTAAAAAATATCTCAGTTTATTTGTGGTATAAGCTATTTGAGAATGGGTCTTTAGTGTTAAAAAATATATGTTCAGATCGGACTCCAGGCTATCACAAGGATTTATAATAAATACAAACAAAAGTTTTTATCTACTATGATATTTTCTTGTGAGAAATGAATAAATAAATATTATGCAAAACCATGACAATGAACATGCCTGTTGCCTGCCATGCCTTGGTCTGGATGTTTTAGAAAACATAAGTATTTATTTAGAAAAAAAAGTATATATTTGTTTATATATAAATAACAGCAATCTAGTACCCCATAGCACAAACTTAGTTGCTTAGTTTGGGACTAGATGGCGTTGTGTGATTCGTTCAAGAATTATTTATTAAAAAGGTCCTTTTTAATTCTTTACCTGCTTTTGAGTCATTATTTGATTGTTCGTTTTCTTTATCCGTCGACGTTTCAGTCTGTTCGTGATGCTGCTGCGTAAAATGTTGAAACTGTCGCCGATAGTAGTGAAGTTGTAAGTAATGCTGCAAACAAAAACACACTGATTATTTAGCATATTATGACATTTAGCGACAATAAGGCTAAGTTTATATGACCCAGGGTATTCACGTGATGGTATATGTACGGTGCGCGGGTCGGAGCGCGCCGCGCGGTTATGTAGACAATAATCACATTAATCACCGTTTACTTTGGTCTTGTACCGCGCGGTCATATGAACTTAGCCTAACATGTGTCTTAACACCAGCATCTATACATCATAAATAGCTCCATTATCTTTATACATGGTCGCTCCGGCTTCGCACGAGCTTTAGTAAGGACAGGGGGGTCTCACTCCGCAGTTTAGACGTGCGATTGGCCGGCGCACCCCGGCGAGAGGTTAATCTCAAGCTACCACACTCGGCTCTCACTCGCGCCGCTAGCTAGACGCATCGCGCGGACTCGGCCGCCGCGCCGTGTCGAGTAGATAAAAATGACAAACTATACGAAAATTAGGAAATACTGTTGTGTGCCCGGTTGTATAAATAAATCAAAGACGGAATCGGATATAATTTTTTTTACACTTCGTACAGATAATAAAAGGTTATTTTGTTGAGTATTAATCATCACGTAAAGAAAACGTAAATTAAATACTTACCTACCTTTAGTAATACAGTAGTTTAGTACATATTACTAATTATTGAAAAAAGTGATTCACATGTTATTTTTATCTATTATTTATTCAATAAGTAGGTACAATTTATATCTGTGAGTGGCACATACCTAACTGGTAATTTAATAATCAGATTAAATTCTTCTTTAAAAGAAGACAACCCTAACGTCGTCAGAAGAGGTAAGAGATACGCGATAGAAAGAGAGGTAACTTCTGGTTAATATAACTGTAGGGAAATTAGCGCTATGCGAGCTGAAATGCACCTTATTGTATCGTAGCGAGAGTCCGTATTTCTTTAATTGATTTTGCGGAGTGAATCTTCTATACGTAGTTCTGTGTAAGGGTCAATATTTTAACAAAAAAACTCATATAGCCTATGTCACCCGGGATAATGTTCCTTTCAAACGATAAAAAAAAATTCAAATCGGTCCAGTACGTACAGTCAGGTGCACGTCGAGCTTCACTTGCAGTAGGTACAATGTGTAAAGATCGACCTGCTCTTGACTGTACTTTTGGAGCCTATTCAATGCAAACAAACAATAAAAACTTTCTTCTTAAAAATATAAGTAAAGGTATAGGTAATATTGAAAAACAAATATAGTATGAATGTGCATAATACACATTACAATATCTCAAGAAAGCAGCCGCTGGTAGATAAATGCGGAAAGCAGAAGGTGGAATTAGGTAGAAATCAGGTTGATGAAGTATCACCAGTTCCCGCGACCCCGCCACTCATACGATGGAAGAAGTTGCCATCTCTTTGACTAAAAACCTATGACATGCAGTAATGCTTTTTCCTAACTTAAAACAAAAAGAAATGGTTAATGATGTGAGTTACCAAAGAGTGTGCCCACTGCAGCAAAACGATACGTGTATGATGTGCAGCGTTGACGACGGCTGTGAGTAGAGACGTCTCAGATAATGTCGCGACGGCCGCACTCAACAGCTGAGTCAATCTCACTCGCCACTCTTCCACCAATTCCAATTGCAACTCCAAGAATTGTAAGCTGAAAACAAAATATATTTTTGAGTAAATAAAGTTTAAGTTACCGCCACTGCGACTCGTATTAGAATTTCAAAATATTTAAAAGAATTGTAATCCCACCACTCACACGCAGATTGGTCCGGCGGATTGGTCGGCCATCGGACTAATCCGCCTGTGTATGGAAGCGACGAACCGGTACGCCAGACTGTCAAATGGGTTGGCGCACACTGGTCCCGATTCGGAAAATATCGGACATTGAGGCAAAAGTGCATATAAATCGCTGATTTTTTTTTCAGGAATTCTATGTGCAATTCTAAGAACACGTTTGAGCCCCGTTTTCTATTATAATGTTTTATTCGTGTTAAAAAAAAATATTGTTTTTTTTTTTGTATGGAGCGAAAATGATTTTTTTGTCTCTCATCAAAACCGGCAGAGATGTTAAAATAAAACTTCATAGGTATGATAGGGGGCACTTTCCTCTACATTTCGTCCGAAGACACCTACTTGATATCCTTGCCGCCTTCGGAGTATCAGGCGCTTGAATATCTTAATTTATTGGTTAGGTTTCAATAGGATATATAGAAGTAACCTAGGTGGTATGTCTTCAAAAATAATGATTTTGTATCGTTAATGATGTCAATTACCTGAAATAATAATAAAATAATTGACATTATGCATTAAATTAATAATAATGAAACTGTGTTTGTCGTTAATTATAATGACTTTTTATTGTAAATGATGTCAATTATATCAAATAATAATTAACTAATTGACACAAAATAATAAATAAAGTTGTTTTTTTAAGATAACAACTTTGTATTATTAATGATGTCAAAAAAGGAAAGAATGTAAGGAGAAAAGAGGTAATAAGGACAAAGATCGAAATATGGACAAAAAGGTAATAGGAATATTAGAAAGGGAGGAAAGGCACATTGTCCATCTTTTGAAAATGTACGGAGAAAGGGAAGAATGTAAGGAGAATACAGGTAATAAGGACAAAAAGGTAACAGGAAAATAGAAAGAGAGGAAAGACACATTGTCCATCTTTTAAAAATGTACGAAGAAAGGGAAGAATGTAAGGAGAATAAAGGTAATAAGGACCAAGATAGAAATATGGACAAAAAGGTAATAGGAAAATAGAAGGAAATAGGGAAGAGGATAGGTGATAATATAAAAAAACAAAATACAACATAATATTCAAATTTATATTAGTCTATAATTAATAAATAATTTACCTGTACAAAAATACAACTACTCTAAAGGATCTATCATTTCTTCGCTTTCTTCTCCTGGTTCTTCCTTTTCTGACATTATTAGATTTGTCGCTTCAGGGAAAAGTTCTAATTTCTTCCTCGTCATACTTGGTCGTATATGGGATATATATGGATCCGAACTTATCAAAAAGAAGTGCATGATATCTATGTTTGTTTGTCTTCGGCCTATTTTCTTGCTGCTGAATGCTTTTCTCTTATATTCCTGAAGTCTTTATTACGAGCTTCAGAAGCTTCCTCAGACAACATACCCACAGGTATAAAAGAAAAATGTTGACATATATCTGCTCCGTGCAATAAAAGTTTGTGTACGCTAGATGGCATATAATACCATGAGTACAGATCAACATACAGTTCTGCTGTCTCCTTGCAATACTGTCGGAAGTTATCGATGTTGACATTTTCTCCTGAGGATATTACTTGCAAGATCACTGCAAATCTTTTTATGAGGGTCACGTTTACTCCAGTAATTTCTGCCGACTTTTCATAGTCTCTGAAGAATCTCCGAGCTGTATTCCCATCGTTTGTGGTCCCAAAGCCTTGTTTTACTACATCTATCAGGAGACTAGTTTGCTGAAAGAACTCTTGCTGGGTTAACTCTTTTCTTGACTTCTGCAGCAACTTATCTTGGCCTCTGGCAGCCCATTTTTTAAAATCCAAATTGTAGGAAATGTGGAGTATACATTCCATACACCGCAGCCACATGTGAAGCGAAGACAATCCATATTTATACATTTCTTGAGCCACAGGTTTCGTTAAAATCAAACTTAAGTTGTTCATTTCCTTTGGTGAAGCCAGGCATATGTTGCAGTTGGCGTGTGATTGAGCCTCCGATAATGCTGTAGACACTTTTCCGTCAATCATCGTCATATACAGTTCATGAGACACTTCCAAGTCATCTGAAACAAAGAAATAAAGAAATAATAAATCTGAATAAAGTATTCATATCATTAACAATTTTAAATAATGAAAGAAAAAAGTTACCTATTTTAGTTGGAGTCAGATTAGCAATTTCTTCGTCCATAGCTGCGGTATGCTGTTGGATATATTCTTTCGTTTCCTTCACAAATTCGAACATTATAGGTCTACAGTAACGTGTTGAAGATGGCCGAGGATTTTTCCAGACCATGTTATCACCGCTCATGAGACGCAATGGCACGAAACTTGTCATAAATACGGATGAATCTGAAAACTCTTCACTGATATGCTTTTGTTTATACGTGCTATGACTTGAAGACCCATCACAACCCCATTTACTTACTAGTTTTAAGTTATTACTTTGAAAATCTGGATATTTAATGACTTTTAAAATTTTCTTTACAGTTAAATCTAATATTGATTGAAGTCTAATGTTTACGCCAGATTCAGTTACTGACATATCTGTAGGATAGCACGAATTTTTTGCTTTTAGGAGGACTTGATACGATGGTAAACTTATCACACCCTGTTCATTTAATGTTGTCCTCAGTGTTAAATATTGCCATTTCGATAGATTTAATGATGTATACAAGGCTAGTGTTTCATTTTCGGGAATGCATCTTTTTGGTTCTTGCTCGAATATGTAGTCGTGTACTGTTTTCGTTTTATCACTACTTTTTACTAAGCAATCAATAACTTCTGCCAATGTCTTTTTGCCGTTTTCTTTAAACTTTTGAAGCAATGCAAATAGCAACTCTTCTTCTGTGTGTTCGAGAAGTATATTAGAACGTCTTTTTTTTGTTTATTACTCAAATCTTCAAATGGTTTTTTGGGAGTTGTTGTATTTGTAGCAGTATCTGTAAAAGATGTTCCTGCTTCCATAATATCAATACTATCGTCTAATTCTTCTTGCATTTCTACATTTTCTTGATCAAAAATGGACATTAAATTTAGAGATTCACAACAAGGCCACTTGATATTTGCTTCTAACCATTGAGTGTTGTTTTTAAAAAATGACTTTTGGCATCGGTTTGCGTTTTTCCATCTTTTGCTTAGATTTGAAATATAATTACGAGTGAACGCTTTAATGGTATTCAGATCATCTGCTGACACTTCTACGTTTATTTTGTTTAACAGCATGTTTAACAAAAATTCTTCGTTTTTTATTTTTCCACTGGCTTTGAGAGCTATAAAAAAGTCCAAGTTAGTAACGAATTGAGACATTTTCAAAATGATGCACAGTCTGGCTACCCGAAAGTGTAACAGTTGATTGAACATATTTGCAGGTGACTCTCTATTTTATTTTAAAATCTTATCTAATTTATTAATTGACGTATTTGCTAATATTTACATTTAATAATTGACATCATTAACAATACAAAGTTATATTTAAAAAACAAATTAGTTAATTATTATTTGCACAAAATAATAACTAAAGTGTTATTGTTCTGTGTCAATTAGTTAATTATTATTTGATATAATTGACATCATTCACAATAAAAAGTCATTATAATTAACGACAAACAAAGTTTAATTATTATTAATTTAATGCATAATGTCAATTATTTTATTATTATTTCAGGTAATTGACATCATTAACGATACAAAATCATTATTTTTGAAGACATACCACCTAAGTTACTTCTATATATCCTATTGAAACCTAACCAATA
This sequence comes from Endotricha flammealis, assembly GCA_905163395.2. NCBI lineage: Eukaryota > Metazoa > Arthropoda > Insecta > Lepidoptera > Pyralidae > Endotricha > Endotricha flammealis. Next base: position 6,688,874 of record LR990861.1, on the reverse strand, counting down.
AATTAAGATATTCAAGCGCCTGATACTCCGAAGGCGGCAAGGATATCAAGTAGGTGTCTTCGGACGAAATGTAGAGGAAAGTGCCCCCTATCATACCTATGAAGTTTTATTTTAACATCTCTGCCGGTTTTGATGAGAGACAAAAAAATCATTTTCGCTCCATACAAAAAAAAAATCAATATTTTTTTTAACACGAATAAAACATTATAATAGAAAACGGGGCTCAAACGTGTTCTTAGAATTGCACATAGAATTCCTGAAAAAAAAATCAGCGATTTATATGCACTTTTGCCTCAATGTCCGCTATTTTCCGAATCGGGACCAGTGTGTGGCGTCGGGCTCGCTGCGAGCCGCGAGCGCCTGTCGAACCCCACATGCCATACTTCGAGTGGAGGGTTCGTGCAGTGTATGGGCAACGCCGGATTGGTCCGCGGTCGGGTCCGGGTTCGTGTAGTGAATGGTGGCCTTAAGGTTGCCTCGAAAAGATTGCTGTCAGCAATAAGGCCGCTTTGCTGCAAATACACTAGTCGAAGTTATCTGTTTATACTACAGTTATTTGTGTATCTATACTAAAATAATAAAGCTGAAGAGTTTGTTTGTTTGAATTGAATTGAATTGAAAAAATGTTGCAAAAACGGGGAAAATTATTCATATCGCTATAGTGTTTACGACAACCACGCGAACGAAGTCGCGGGCACAGCTAGTTGCAAATAAGGCGTATTCTATGTTTTTTTTTTACTTAGGGCTGACCCTAAGTAAAGAAAATACATACAGAATACGCTTCAGAAAAGCCCTAAAGTTCTTATTGCTCTGCACATATCATATTTAACACAGTCCATATTTTGTTTGGTATAAACATATACATACCGATGTCCCGGCTGCGGCAATACAGCGTATCGGTCTTCGATCGTCTTCAGCAATGCTATGAACCAATCCACGCCACGCGGCACCCATAACATGGATCCGACAGCAGAACCCACGCCCGTAGCAACAGGCTCACACCACTGCTCATTACTGAGTGTCTCGTCCATTTTGGCGAGAGCATCTGTATGAAAATTCATATAAAAATAACTAGGTACTTAATCATACTAATATTTGCATAGTTGAAAAATTTTCAGGTAGATGGTGTACACTGCGACTCACGCAGATTAAAGGAATGAAAAATTTCACCACCATTACTAACCGTCCCGGTAGCTCAGTGGTAAGACCACTCGGCCGAATATCGAGAGGAGGGTTCGAGTCCCACGTGGGGCGGGAGGTGAAATTTTTCTTTCAAAAACATTTAAAAAATAATAACAAGCTTATTTATCCTTTGTTTATGTTGTTTTTATATTTTTGTATTTTGTAATGTGTGCCTTAGCTGATACAAATAAAGAATCTATCTATCATACTGGTAAATACTCACATTTCTTTTCGACACTCAGCCATCGCACAAATGTTTCCGCCTTAGTCAACACTGAGAGTACATTGTTTACATCTTTCCCGGTTATTGTTATGAGTTCCCTATGAAACCCTAAAGTTTCGTCGACGGCATGAGCGAAAGCTGCGTCTACATCGACAATCTCCCCCTTAGATCCTTGCGTATGATACAATCCTAGTACTGTGTGTAGTCTTTCCGCTGCTAATGCAATTAGTCCTGTATTGAATTCATCCTAAAATAAAGTTTAATATTGTATATACAAGTACACGCAAGTACAAGCATTAAGGCGCGGTCCCACTGCTGCGCACGCTGTGCACGAACACGTGGGCCACGTGGCACATTACAGCTGCGTGGATGACTACGTGGGTCTACGTTTCCACAGCGTGCGCAGCGATGTGCACGCTTTGTGGAACAAGCTGTGTACCGCATTCACTGCGTGCATGGAGTTGACAGCGTTGAGCTATGTTGAGCAAGCCACGCGTGTATCAATGACGTCACTTGATGGTTAACGTGTCCGTGGGTTGCAGTGGAAACAATCACGTACATCCTCTTGCAAAGCAAAGCTTAACACACGTGCGTAGCCTCTTCGTGCGCAGCAGTGGGACAGCGCCTTTAGCTCAATGTCGCTTGTACTTCGGACTTGTTTGTCACGCTTGTTTTGAATGATCACTTGTTTTTCTCGATCTATGAACAAGTGATTCTAGCGGCGACGCGAGACGTCGAGAACATTCTAGATCATTCGCGACAATATTACTAGAGAAACCCGCGCACCTTCGTTTGCGTGTATTTATTTATGCACAGTAGCGTCATTTATATTAGACTTTTGATGAAATCCAACGGAAATCGCATACTTTTCGGGATAATAAGTACCCTATGTCAATCCAAGGTATCCAAGGTATCAGCTACCTACATACCAAATATCATAAATATTGACCCAGCCATTTGAGCGTGAAGAAATAACAAACACAAAATTTCGCCTTTATAATATAATATAATATAATATTATTATACTTACCACTGCTTTTACATGTCCCAACTCTAATTTATCAGCTACAGGTTGCACGTGATTTTTCACAAATGCTTGATGATCTTTGATCCAAGTTAAAGTCTGTGTGAGAAACCACTCGGGGCGGTCGATGCGAGCCGTTTGTCTGGTTCCCGTGAAGTGAAATGTGAATCTTTTCTTTAAAGGACGTAATAATATTCGTACTGGTAGACAGGGATCATTATCTGAAAAATATTTAACTTCAATAATCAATTTTTTATTGCAACCTAATGATCTTAATGTTAAGGTAACTTCAACATAATTTGCCAAAATTAACTAAATATTTTATGCCTGCAAGCATTTTGTCTATTTTTATTTATTACTTTCCCCAGCCCACGGTTTCGCCCGCGTTTAATTGGATTTGTGGTTTAAAAAGGAATCGATGGATAAATCGGAGTAATAATCTAGTGAAGTTTTGAGGAACTTAATTTTCATTACGTGGTGCCGAGTCCATGACATCTAGTGAAATTTTGAGTAACTTAATTTTCATTAAGCCGCGTACAGACATTGCGACGCACGCCTCGCACGCCCCGGGCGACGCACGCCTCGCACGCCCCGGGCGACGCACGCCACGCATGCCCCGGTTGAGGCATACGACGGAAATTTATGCGTGCGTCCCGAACGACACATGCTCAAACTGAGCACACAAACCACCACGCACGGTGTTCGTCAGTAGAAAAATGGCTCCGACAAGGCGAGACGTGCAGATTGCAGCTGCGGCCTATATAGTGATAACAGAATGAGAGTCCCACAACACTGTTATTTTCATAAAGTTGGACAAGTTAACGCAGTAATTCGGTATCGGTCTCCATGACGCATAAATGAGCGCGCAACGCAAACAACACCTATCCGTCCACACGGAGCGCACGGCTCGTACTGAGGCGGCGTTCGCAACGATCGTATTACGCGAATGCTCGCTGTGACCACACACGTCCACACAGTCCAAGGCATACGTGACGAACCATTCGTGACGCACGCCTCGCGATGTCTGTACGCGGCTTTACGTCGAGCCACTTTGTCCACGTAAATGAGTTTTTCCTGATATCCGATTTAAATTAAATAATAGCCTATATTTTGCTCCAAGCCAAGCTCTATCTTTCTGTGTAAACAGCATTTAATCCGTTCAGTAACTACGGTCTACGGTCAGATTTCCTGACCGTTAAGTGTATAATTTCTGTTTTAAAAAATAAATGAGAATTATTCTAGCCTAGATTTTACCTAGTAATATATCTTCTGAGACTGTATTTAGATTGAGACTTTCAGGCTCTTCAATGAGGAAAAGGTATCTTGTGAGGTTGAAAAACCTGACCAAGACATCCTTTGGTGGTGATGAGCTATCGGTTCCTGAAGTGATTGGCCATTTGAGCAATTTCAGTACTTCCTCATAGTGTCTGAAAATTAAATTATATTACGTAAACTTTTATTTATATATTTTTTTTTTAAACTATCTCTTATCAGCATCAAAGTTTTAATGGGATAGTGTATTTTATATTTGCCAGTGCACATATAGTGATGTATCGTCAATTTTTTCTCGGTGTATCCTAGGATTTTTTGGGGATTCACAGATTCTTCGCGGTCCACATCAGATCGAGTCCAGTTACGTTCTTTTCAGCCGATAGTCATGCGCATTTAGGAAATTGGAAGCCAGATGATTTCTATTTACCTATATTAATATTAAATATAACCTCAAAAATTTAAGTAATAGCCTTAGTATAATAATAATAAAAAATTACTAACTTAGTAAGTTTATCCTTTAAAACGTTGTGCCAGTAATGAGTATACTCTCTCACATAATTACCTCTGTGACCAGTCTTATACTGTTCGCACATATCTCTAAGCTCTCCATATGATAAAACCAATTGTTCATCATCAGTGCACTGTTTCATTTGACGGCTGTAACAAAGAAATTGTTAATCTACTACATTGGTGGTTAATGAAATGAAATGAAATTTTTTATTTGCAAGGAACACACACACTTTACATTAAAATAATGAATATTTTGTTTCCCGCCTACATTTGTACTAGGCATGCAAAAATTAAGTGTTGAAATTATATAATTAAAATTAAAATTAAAAATAACAGAAAAAAAAAATTATAACTTGATTATTCTAAATTGAAAATTGAATTCTACATAGCATTTTATAAATCATTTTAAAATGTCTAATGTTTCGAAGATAAAAATTCATTAATATTATTATTAAGACAATATGCTTATAAAAATATTAATGTTAATTTTCTTAACTTATATGGAAACCTTCTGTGAAGCTCACCAATTCAGAAAACCTACTGTGACGCAAAGGCCTGAATTCTTCTCCTGAAGCCTACGCCAGAGGTACCAATTCCAGTAACCCCCTCTGACCGCACCCCACCGATGATGGTACCGAAACATCAAGCATAATAAATACTTTTTTTTAACCCATATCTACTGGCATATACCATTGCAGATGTTGCATACATACCTAAGGTTGTCAATTTTCTCATAAGACTTCAAATATTCTAATACTTGTTCCAATTTATTAATTGCTTTAAATCTTTTATCAAGCTCATTTTGGAGTGGAGCAGTTCTTTGTAGAAATTCATCAACTTTTTTCTTAAATTTTTCACTCTTCTCCTTTAGTTTATTTATTTGAGTTGAATTTAATTCAGCTTTTTCAATAGATTTGGAGAGTGTTGTTGGTACTAAATTTGTGACGTTGTGAAGCTAAAACAAAAAAGAATATTTCACACTAGCTTTTTGCCCACGACTTCGTCTGCGTGAAGTTCCGGACCCGTTCCCGTGGGAACCACACATTGAATTTCGGAAAAAGCTATTGCTTATGTTACTCCCTGATAATGTAGCTTTCTACTGGTGAAAGAATTTTTGAAATCGGTCCAGTAGTTTCGGAGCCTATTCAATGCAAACAAACAATCAAATCTTTCCTTTTTATTATATTAGTATAGATAAACCGTTTTGCAGTCAGAGCCATAGGGACGCTTTGCCTCATCGTGGAATTAGTTATAAGCTCTTTAGACTCCGTCTACCCCTCCAACATTTAAAACATATGTTAATAACTTCAAACATTCTGCCTATCCTTCCTTTGCCACCCCATCCGGCGCGTCGTAAATATTTCATATTAAATTAAATACAGATCCATAATAATAGAAATAGTAGACAAACTGTATCAAATTTAACATCAAAATAGGTAAATCATAATTACCGAGTTTTGCAGATAATCTCTCCTAGATATGAAGTCATTTTCTATCTGGTACGCACTTGATAGATCGTTTATATCACCTCCAATTTTTACATTTAGATCGGAAATTATAGTTTGTTTCTCTTTTTCAGTTAACATGTTTGATTATTTTAGATTTAATTCTAATTTAAATAGAAAAGTTCATTCGAATTCGAACTCTCGACAATATTTTTGTTGGCATTTTTTTTTTGGCACTGCATTGCATTGCAAATCGATATTTCTTCTGCTTTCTATTTTAGCAACCACCGTAAAATTAATTATTAATTATTTTTCTTCCCAGTTCCTCGTTAAATGGTCAAAATGCTATCATTTCTTTTCAATTGGAAGAAATCAAAATTTATATTTTTATCAATGAAAAAATGTATGTTTAGTATCTTCTATGATCTTGATAAAAATACCACTAGTCCACTAGTGTTTCATTCAAGTTTAAAAAAAAGGTATAAGTTACATAAATCATCAATAGATGACACTGTGCAGTAGCTGAATCGCGCTATGGTTTCGTTTTTCGACATCCTTATAACAGCTTAGACACTATTTTAGATCTAAGTCAGACCCATAATTGGGTGGCTTGAAAACACTGATTTTTTGAAGAGTAGATGTTACAGCGATGTGACAATAATCTACTCTAATAAATTTATAATTTAATTGTGTCAACTGACGGAGTATCAAGATTTAACAGGAAATATAATACCTATATAATCTTAAGGTAGTTTGTCACTGATTTTTTAAATGTTTAAAAACCTGTCGACACTCCCGCCACCCATGAACGGTTATTCATCCATCACAGACGAATAAAGAAGATTATACGTCTGTCTGTGGTATTCATCTTATTATAATTTTTTGTTCTCCTTCACTAAATCTTTGAAATTATATATAGCTTTTTTGCGCGCGACTTCGTCCGCATGAAGTTCCGGGCCCGTTCCCGTGGGAACCACATTTTACCACATTTAATTTCGGGAAAATCTTTATAATGTTAGTAATAGAAGAGGAAAGATTTGATTGTTTGTTTGAATTTAATAGGCTCCGAAACTACTGGATCGATTTCGAAAATTCTTTCACCAGTAGAAAGCTACATTATCAGGGAGTGACATAGGCTATAGCTTTTTTCGAAATTCAATGTGGTTCCCACGGGGAACGGGCCCGGAACTTCACGCGGGCAAAAAAGCAAGTAAATAATATAGAGAATAGATAAGTAAAAAATAAGTTACCAGAGTGCTATCTAGTACACATCATATTATTAAGCTTAGTTGTTTATTTGGGACTAGATGGCGTTGTGTGATTCGTCCAAGAATATTTATTATTATTATTAAGGTCAGTTGGGGTAAGGCCGCTACCAAGGCAAGACTACCAGTGCCTGATAACTCGAGAAGTACACCTTCCTATTCTATTTTGATAAACTAGTTATAAAGCGGACACGGCTAATATCTCCATTTAAAACACAGAAGTCGCTACTGCCACAAATATGACCACCACATCGATTTTTTTGTGAAAAAGAATTCCTATCGAGTTGTCAAGGAACACAAGTAGCATCATAAAGATATGAGCTTTAAAATAATGTAACTCGTTAAACGTAAAATAAAGAGGTTTCTGTAATATTTTACTTTGAAAAAACATAACCCGAAAAGATCAAGTGGGGTAAAACTACCAGTAAACCCGCAGGCTTATTACGTATTTTGCAAAAGCCAAGCGATGGCGAAAATCGCACCATAATTGCTCCAAAATCGCAAATTCGTATTACATATCAGCAAAAACGAAGCCATAGCAAATTAGTGACAGTGCTGCCTCTACCAAGCAATCAATGAATTAAAAAGTGCATTAATTTCATACAAACCTTAGAGAAAGGATGAATAGAGGCGACACGGTAGGAGTGAGCGAGATGAGTAAATACAATATTCCCAAGGCCAAAAAGAGCTAGAGAAACATTTTTTGTCCTTATCGACGTATACAATTTTTTTGCTGGGCACAGTCGCTAACTGTGCCCAGCAAACGAAAGCAGTTTTCTTTATTTCTCAAAATCTGAACTTTCAGGGTGAAAACAAGGCGAAAACTGTGTTCTGTGGTTGAGTTGATGTGTTTTTGCGTCCATAGACTATAGTGCATTGTAGTGTTTTAGGCTGCAATAGCCGCAGTGAACGTTTAATCGACAACATAACCTTTCATTCGTAAGTACACTATTTAGACTTTATTTCGGCCATAATTGATAAAAATGAATACAGATTATATTTATTAAGACTCAAATGACGGCTTCAATGTTCAGAAATAAAGAAATAAAACGTAAATGGTCAAGAAAATAATCGTATTTTGTAGTATTATACACCTAAATTAAGTAGGTAAGTAAAATGAAGCCAGGCGGCCACTTTCCTGTGTCTCCTGAATTTAGTCGGGTACCACGCGTATTGGGGATACCAGCAATTTACTTGAATTTACCCATGCAATATTACCCACAATGAGGTTAAAAACTGCCTTTTGCTCACTTCAGATGTCGCTTTGTTGACTGTTCCAAACATTTGACAGCTAGCTGTCATTTTCCATACTATTTTTGTAAACATCATAATTGTTTTCTAAATAATTCCGAAATATGACTCATTGTGCAGCTATCGACTGTAAAAATGTTCCAATCTATTTATTTTCCAAAGAAATAAAACGAAGAAAACTGTGGGAAAAGGCTCTTCGAAGGAAAAATTGGAAATCCAGTAAATGGTCGAGGTTATGTGCTGCCCAATTTAGATCTGAAGATTATAATATTAAAAGTAATTAACAGACAATGAAAATTTATACCGAACATTAAAGAAAAGTGCTGTGCCCTCTATATTAAATCAAATCTGTTAACCTACTAGCACAAGAACGCTCCTGATCGATTGCTAAAAAGAAGTTCCATGAAACGGTGTATTGAAACGTCTCGTGGTGATCCAATTCCAGGACCTAACCGGATCCAAACTCAATATGAATGTGATGCTAATGAAACTTCTTTTACTGATCCTCCTGGGTCTAGCGGGTCCCAAACTCAAAATAACTTCAAAAACATGTTTTGTGTCAATGCTGTAATTTTAGAGTGTATTATGTAATACTCATAGGTATAAGAAAATAAAACTATTTAATAGGTATTAATTTTGTTTTATTACACTGTCATAATCAAAAATCATAATTTTTATACAGATATTTGTTAAAATTAGTGGTTTAGTAGTAGTAAGGTAATACTCATAAGTATAAGAAAATATTTTCAAGTAATCATGGTCCATTTCAATAGCATAAGGATTGGCAGCTTTGATTACTTGGAGATAAGCCATTTTACTACTAGTAGTACAGGAGAAACTGCTAGGATTTTGACATATCCTTCATAATTGTCCATTATATTTTCCTGGTAAAACGGGATTGCATCGGGGAATTATAGAATACTTTATTCGGTTTTTTAAATGTCATCAATTGTTCTGTGCACATTTTGTACAAAATTATAGTTTTAGTAGGCACTATATCTTCTATGCCATGGAGAACTGTAAAAACATGCTTACAGTGTGCTTCTACTCCTTTTCCAGTTGCACATTCGCAGTGACTCCACTATCATGCCACTATTATCCATTTTTAACAGAATGATATTTAAAGAAGCTTCTTCATTTGGGCTTTGCATTGCGCATGGAAATAAATATAACTTTCCTCAAAGGCAACTCTCACGGTTATTAAGCTTCTACTTTCATACAGTAGTGTATCTCCCGTTCAGTGTTGCTTGAAATCTGAAACAACATGTATGTCATTAAATGTCTAATTCTATCTGAAACATTAAAATAACAAGGAACAATAAGGAAATCATGAATGTATGGTTTGTTACCTGTCTGCAAACTCTTGAATGTGTAGTTTATAGAGTGGTGGAAGATTATTGCTGGAATTAATATCTCTGAACTTATCCATGGTAGAAATTTCAGGAATATGATCCTCAAGTTCGTCTTCAACTTCGATGAGGTAATTTCTATCGTACGCCTCCAGTCTACAAAAAGAAATTGAAATAAATAAAAAGAACACAGCAAAACCTACAATTCACAATAATGCCTGTAAATTATTTACCTTTCGATTTATAAGGCTTTTTTGCTAGTGGTCTTGGCTTTCCGTTTCCAATAAACAATGAACCAATATGGCGGGTCTTGGAACAGTCAACAGTGACGCCACCTACGATGAGCTTTGAGTTTTTAACCTCATTGAGGTAAAAAAGTGACAACCTAAATTAAAAATAATATCTATTTAATACAAGCTCAGAGAGATCTGTAGTCACACCAACCTTCCCATACTAATAGGAGACAATAGGACTTAGCGGAGATATAGACAAACAGTCGCGGACAGCGACTTCGATTTATTTATACAAGTATAAATAGATCCCAATATATTGATGATTATAATATGAAAAAATACATCGCAAATCATCAATAGTCGTATTAGTTTATCGTATATAAAAATATAAAAAAAACATGGGGTAAATCATGGGGTAATATTCTCTTTTCTGGTAACACTGCGTAATCAATGTACTTTGTTTCTCTCCCTTACGGGTATACGCCAAATGACAACTCTATTCATCCTTTCTCTAAGATACAAACTCTTTGACTTGTCAAATTTTTCGTATTAAGACTTTTGACAGCAGAGCGATAGCAATGAGTGAGCAATTTTGGGATGTCAGGAAAGCAATAACAAAAAAAGTTAAATCTTTTTGATTGCTTCACCATCGCTATGAAATTTGAAAGTTTGTTACGCTCTCGTATCGACATGGCTCGTGCTGTATTGTTACTAGACTCCTTAAGTATATAGCATAGAAAAGTGGAAACTAATAACACAGCACGATTGAGGCGCAGCCTTCGTAAAAAGCCAAGGCATTGGAGCTCTCCGACTTAGAGTTTAGAGCACACTACAGACTCGATAAAGAGCTGTTCACATATTTTGCTAAAACATAAATACAAATAAAATGAGCGAAAGTAAGGGTTAAAATCAGTGATTTGTTATTTACTATAGATTCGTAATGTTTGACACATACCCGCTGCCACGTCGACTGAGGCCACAGTCTTAGTTGAATTTCTTCCGACTTAGTCGTAGTTTGACGTTCAGTGAATGCGTATCTCACAATAATATCACAAAAATGGTTAAATGCACTGTTAAATTATGTATGTCGTGATCCCAAACTAATAACAAAGCAAGTGGTATCACTTTTCACAAATAAGAATGCTTAATTATGTTAAAATTATACCAAAATAGTATTAAAATCGAAATTAATATATTACGCATTGTTTTTGCCAACAGTGTTGCCAGTAAAAACGATTTTAAGTTTCCCAAATGTTGGGAGTTTAGTCAATGACGAACTCATAGGCCTTTATGTATCATTAGTAACACAGTAGAAGTAAACCTACAACCAGGCTCAAACTAGAATTAATTATTTACTTAGAATTGATTGATACTAAAATCAATCGCTAGTGCTACGCACGTCAAGACAAGAAAGAACAAATCATTTTCCTCTTTTTGATATGGCTTTTAACTGACATTTGACATAATGATATTATTACTATGCATGGAAGTAATAAGTACTACGTACAGTACTTATTACTTCCATGTTACTATGACAGTGAAGTAACAATTTCATCTTTTTCATTGTGGTAACGGTGTTTAATTTAAATTGTTTCTGCAATTATCAAATGTTCGATTGAGTACAATAGTTTTTTTGTTTTATGTTGTATTTTATTCAAATTATTTAAATTTATTATTTTATTTTATTTAAATTTCATTTTTATTTCTTAACAATAAAAAAAATCTACTGAAGACTTGGCTGTATGGGCATAGTTCCCTTTGCCTACCCAGAATGGGTGAAGAAAACAAAAAAAATCTCTGCTAAAAGTTATGGCGGAAACACACTACCGTGTCGGGGCCTGTCGTGTCGCGCCAGAAGCATATCGCGTTCATACATTTTATATGGTTAGGAGCACATTTGTAGGGCGTGTCGTGTCGTGACTCGCTCTGTCGTGGCGCGGACTGCTGGCCGCCGATTGCGCCACGGCGGTGGTGGGGGTTATGACGCGACACGACACGCCCTGCTAATGTGTTTCTATACCCGCGCGCGGCTAGTGGCGCGAACAAGTGGACGCTTTTTTTTTAAATTTATTTTTGCAGCGTGATAATGAGTTACTAGGTACTAGATTCCTGATAAATATACTTAAATACTTTTTTTGTAAATAAATACCATTATACATTATAGAAAACACCCAGACAAAGGCAAACACTGCGAGCTTCTGTTCAGAAATGAAAGAAATAAGCGTCTGGCGTTTATTTCGTTCATTTCTGAACAGAAGCGCGCCCCGACACGACACGTAATGGCGGAAACACACTACCGTGTCGGGGCCTGTCGTGTCGCGCTCTGTCGTGACGGTGGGTGTGCACACTTACGTGTCGTGTCGGGGCGCGATTCTGTTCAGAAATGAACGAAATAAACGCCAGACGTTTATTTCTTTCATTTCTGAACAGAAGCTCGCAGTGTTTGCCTTTGTCTGGGTGTTTTCTATAATGTATAATGGTATTTATTTACAAAAAAATGTATTTAAGTATATTTATCAGGAATCTACTACCTAGTAACTCATTATCACGCTGCAAAAACAAATTTAAAAAAAAGCGTCCACTTGTTCGCGACACGAGCCGCGCGCGGGTATAGAAACACATTTGCAGGGCGTGTCGTGTCGCGTCATAACCCCCACCGCGCCGTGGCGCAATCGGCGGCCAGCAGTCCGCGCCACGACAGAGCGAGTCACGACACGACACGCCCTACAAATGTGCTCCTAACCATATAAAATGTATGAACACGATATGCTTCTGGCGCGACACGACACGCCCCGACACGGTAGTGTGTTTCCGCCATAAGTGTGCACACCCACCGTCACGACAGAGCGCGACACGACAGGCCCCGACACGGTAGTGTGTTTCCGCCATTATGGCGGAAACACACTACCGTGTCGGGGCCTGTCGTGTCGCGCCAGAAGCATATCGCGTTCATACATTTTATATGGTTAGGAGCACATTTGTAGGGCGTGTCGTGTCGTGACTCGCTCTGTCGTGGCGCGGACTGCTGGCCGCCGATTGCGCCACGGCGGTGGTGGGGGTTATGACGCGACACGACACGCCCTGCAAATGTGTTTCTATACCCGCGCGCGGCTCGGGTCGCGAACAAGTGGACGCTTTTTTTTTATTTGTTTTTGCAGCGTGATAATGAGTTACTAGGTAGTAGATTCCTGATAAATATACTTAAATACATTTTTTTGTAAATAAATACCATTATACATTATAGAAAACACCCAGACAAAGGCAAACACTGCGAGCTTCTGTTCAGAAATGAAAGAAATACACGTCTGGCGTTTATTTCGTTCATTTCTGAACAGAATCGCGCCCCGACACGACACGTAAGTGTGCACACCCACCGTCACGACAGAGCGCGACACGACAGGCCCCGACACGGTAGTGTGTTTCCGCCATTAGTAGTAGCACAGAATAGATAATAGTTGTAGGTCTGCATCGGTTAGATTCATCAATGACAAAAAAATGGAAACTTCTCCATTCCGCCATGATTCATTCTTGAAATATAATATGTATATACCAATATTTACGCATCTATTTATTTATTTCTTCCTATCTTTAATTCTTCTGTCACCTAAGAAACAATAATATGGTATAAAAACTTTTTTTTATTTAAAAAAAAAGACTCATATAACATTCATTCAATGGGAAAATTATTCATGAGCTGGCAACTCTGACCATTTTTTGTGGGAGTAATGCTTTTGTCTCATTTTGACATAATTAGTTTGACTCTAGAAAAAAAGAGACAAACATATTTTACTTTGGCATATGCTCGGAATATGTATCGGTTTCAAAGCTACGTCTTTAACACTCTGAAGTGGTTGCGTTGCGGCTTTTTACGAATGCTTTGTATGGCGTTACTTCTCTTGTCTTAGAAGAATATATAAAACCTCATTGGTTAAAATGATGTTTATTTGAAACGTACAAAAAGCGCAAAAAGTAAAAAAAAAAAGGTTTTCATACTGTTAAAAAGGGCTAGATTGCCCTTTTAAAGCATGAAAAAACGAGTTCACCTACAGTAAAAAGTGCTAGACCTAGCCAGAAAAGGGCTAAGGCGGCAGCACTGCATAAAAATATTAGAAAAAAAAAATTAGCTTGACAGAAAACATCTGTCACTGTCAACTGTCACACCACACTCGACTCTAAAGCCCACCATCCACTACACGAACCCGGACCCGACTCGCAACCCGTACCCGACCGCGGACCAATCCGGCACACTGCACGAACCCTCCACGAACCCTCCACTTGAAGTATGGCATGTGGGGTTCGACAGGCGCTCGCGGCTCGCAGCGAGCCCGACGCCAATCTGCGTGTCACACGCAGATTGGTCCGGCGGATTGGTCGGCCATCGGACTAAAGCCCACCATTCACTACACGAGCCCGGACCCGGATTATATTATTTACGGATTATATACGGATTAGTCCGATGGCCGACCAATCCGCCGGACCAATCTGCGTGTGAATGGTGGGCTTAATCCGCCTGTGTATGGAAGCGACGAACCGGTCCGCCAGACTGTCAAATGGGTTGGCGTCGGGCTCGCAGGCGAGCCGCGAGCGCCTACCGAACCCTCGCCCGACCCGACTAATCCGCGCGTGTGTGTGCAAGGCAGATTGGTCGGCCGACTCAGTCAGTGTCGAACTTCGACTGCGCGCTGCGCTCGTATTTATTTGTATTTTTTTGTTGTTGTTTTTATTTGTTTTTTTTAATTCAAATATGTCTTTCGACGATAACAAACCGTTTTGGGAAGAATTTATTTATCTTTATAAGGAAAAGCAAAGCCGACGATTAAAGCTACTTTTGCTTTCTTACATAGTACAGACGGCATATTAAATAAATACACGTGTAGGGCTCACCAAAGTCACACTTCGAGTGGAGGGTTGGCGGAGGGTTCGTGCAGTGTATGGGCAACGCCGGATTGGTCCGCGGTCGGGTCCGGGTTGCGAGTCGGGTCCGGGCTCGTGTAGTGAATGGTGGGCTTAAAAGGGCATTCAAGCAATCAGCGAGCGATTGCCAGCGATCGTGATACGTAATACCAACGGGTATTTGACAGATCGCGCGGCTTCTGCACAGTTTTAACGGATCGCTAAATTTTACGTAATAAGGGTGCCGGAGTAAGTATAGAACATGCTAAATTTGTTGTATATCAGGAGTAATAAACATTTTTCGAATGAATACTACTGAGAAGTGTTGTACACAATTATTTTAATTTGGCAGGTTAGTATAAAGGATACCTTGTCTGGTTTCCGGAGTGGGTTTTGTAAATCATATGTTGGACTTGCACTGTTTTTTTATTTACTTAAATTAATACAAAACTAAAAGGTTTTTCTGTTGTATCTACGATTCAAAATATTTAGTTTTCCTTTTATGAGGGTGCCTATTTTTTGAAAAAATGTGTAAAGTTAACATTTAAACAAAAAAAACTAACTGGTAGTCATACCCCGATTGGCAGGGCAATACTACCAGTTTACAGGTTTTACATTTTCCTTATTATTACTGTTTTTAATGATTTTTGTGGCAAAAACTTCGCAGTATTTTAAAGCTTAATTTATATTTTAGATCCCTGTATATTTAGTTTAACTCTAGGTCAAACAATTTCTGCATAAAACCCGATTTAGTAAATTCACAATAAAGTATGTCTGTCTTACCCTAACTGACCTTATATTATTTTCCGTTAATTATTAGTTTTTAGTACGGCACATTTTTTTTTACTCTGGTGTGTACATACTAGTGTTGTCGCTCGATAGTCAAGTCAAAGCTCAGATCGAAAGCGTTCTTATTGTACGTAGTTAATAATCTCTCTTTGGAAAGCGTTTTGGTTCGATTGACTTTATTGATAGTTTGAGAAAAAACAATAATATCGATAGAATAGTTACAAGAACTTTTAAAAGTGAAATTTTGCTGTCATATTTTTTCGGGGCGTCTTGACTCAGAGACAGAATGTATCGAGAGTCTCAATGAGTCGAGATAGCATGAATAAGCTGCTGCTTTGATTGATATAGAATATCATTTAATGACGCTGACTAATTGCAACGAACAAGAATGCAGAAGCCACAACTTGAAGAAAAAAGAAAGAAAAATAGTAAATAGTTAGTTTTTTTTGGTTTAAATCAAGAAGCTTAAATTTATTTAAGCTTCTTGATTGGTTTAAATGATTACTTTACACATTTTTTCAAGAATAGGCCTCATAAAAACGAATATTTTGAATCGTAGGTACCACAGAAAAACCTTTTAGTTTTGTAGTAATTTAAGTAAATAAAAAAACAGGGCAAGTCCAACATATGATTTAGGTACATATATTCAAAGTCAGGGGTACAGAACCTATTAGAAAAGTTTTTTTATATCATACAGCAGACAAACAAGCAACGGCCATTAAAGGCATTCAGCTGAGGCGTGTCACACTCGTTTTGTATTTTTTTCTCAAAATAGGAAAATCAATATTTCAAAAATATTGATTTACTTTCGTTTAAATATGTTTTTTTTTTACACAACATCTAGTCCCAAATTAAGCAACCAAGCTTATACTATGGGTACTATGGGTTGCTGATAAATATGTAGCGGATCATGTAAATCAAATTGTACCAAGTTGATAATTCCGCTGACATTTCTACGCTTGGACCACCGCCTAAGCAACGAAACCAGTTATGACAACGTAGGCGCATTCCTCGAGCTGGCATACAAAAGGAACGAGACAGTCAGTACGTTCTAGGCGGCTATCGCGCTCACTCGCTGTATTCGCTGCTACCTTACGCGCTTAAAGTAACTGCTTGCTTTGGTGTTTCGTGCTATCTCATTATTCATTTGTGTATTCTGTGTAGATAATAAATTCATTGTTGCTGTAATCATTATTCTTCATTTGGCTTTCATCACTCATTCTTCACCTTCCGCTTCACACCAGACGGACAACCTAATAGAAAGGTAACTTCTACAAATTGGTGACCCCGACTACGAACAAGAAGATACTCGGAGAACGGAGAACCATCCTGAACCGTGAGTTAGCATAAAAAAGCATTCACTCGAATAAAATATTTTTTAAACTGAATACGTTGGCAGTTTGAACAAAGAACTTAGAGTGTGGCCCAAGTTATAAGCTGAGCGATTTTTGATATATTCATATTTTTTTATATACCATCATGAGCCAAACTGAAAAGTCTGAAGAGGTATTGCGCGTTGGTGTACGGGTTCCCCCGTTTTGGCCTGAAGAGCCCGTTTTATGGTTCGCTCAATTGGAGTGTCAATTTGACCTATCAAGAATAACTACCGATGAAACAAAATTTAATTACCTTGTGGCACAGCTTGATCATCAATATGCTATTGAGGTGAAGGATATTATTACAAGGCCGCCAGAGAAGGAGAAATATTTAAAATTGAAAGCGAGCTAATTAAGCGACTTTCCGCATCTCAGGAAAAACGAGTTATGCAATTATTAACGCGCGAAGAGCTTGGTGATAGGAAGCCTTTCCAGTTCTTGAGGCACCTCGAAAGTTTAGCGGGCCCATCTGTCCCGAGAGATTTTTTGGCCACATTATGGACCAGTCGGTTGCCACAAAACATCCAAACGGTTATAGCTTCGCAGATGGATCTTTCTTTAGATAAGCTGGGTGAGTTAGCTGACAAGGTGCATGAGATTGCGCCGGCGACACCTCAAGTGTCCATGGCAAGCGCCTCTACTAGCAGTGCACCGATACTCGAGGAACTCACTAGGCAAGTCAGCGAGTTAACTAGACAAGTGGCAGCACTCAGTACTCACGTGCATGGTAGAAATCGCTCGAGCTTGAGCGAGTTTAAGCCTGGTTTCCAGAGGAAGAATCGGTCGCGCAGTCGTTCGAAGCCTAGGCAGCCACCGACAGGACACCCACACTGTTTCTATCACTATAATTTTGGGGCTAAAGCAAACAAGTGTAGGCAACCTTGCACGTACGACTCGGGAAACGCACAGGGCGGTCGGAAGTAGCGGCCAACGATTGCCCTCCATCTACAGGCCGTCTATTTGTTAGTGATCGCGTCACGAAAATGCAGTTCCTTGTGGACACTGGTTCCGACTTGTGCGTCTTCCCGCGCTCAGCCGTCAAGACGCCCTGTAGCCAGTCTAAATTCGACCTCGCCGCGGCGAATGGCAGCGTCATTCACACATATGGACCCATACGTCTGCACCTCAACCTTGGTCTCAGGCGAGTTTTTTCGTGGAGTTTTACCATCGCCGACGTGTCTAAGCCAATCATAGGAGTAGATTTACTTAGTCACTACAATTTACTGGTCGACTGCAGAAACCAGCGCCTTGTGGATGGTATCACAACTTTACACGTAGCAGCAGTGTCGGAGACAATAGGAGACGCGGACGATATCGCGTCGGTGAAAGCCGTGACGGGTGAATCCGATTTTCACCAAATACTGCGGGAGTTCCCGGAAATCACGCGTCCAGCTGGTGTGAACTCGCATCCGAAGCACAACACGCTGCATTATATCAAGACAACGTCCGGCCCTCCTGTATCTTGTAAGCCTCGACGTCTCGATCCTGTCCGGTTGAAGATTGCAAAGAAGGAGTTCGACGACATGATTGCTAGTGGTGTGGCTCGACGATCAGAGAGTCCGTGGTCCTCAGCTTTACACATGGTTAGAAAGAAGGATGACGGATGGAGACCATGTGGGGATTACAGAGCCCTAAATGCTCGTACTGTACCCGATCGTTACCCCATACGGCACATTCACGATTTTTCACACCAACTATCTGGCTGCACAATTTTTTCTACGATCGACCTCGTGAAAGCATACCATCAAATTGCCGTAAACCCGGACGACATACCAAAGACAGCGATAACGACACCTTTTGGACTGTATGAGTTCCCATACATGACGTTCGGCATGCGAAACGCGGCCCAGACTTTTCAACGTTTTCTGGATGAAGTCTTAATGGGTTTCGACTTCTGTTATGGATACGTGGATGACATTTTGGTATTCTCCTCATCGGCAGAGCAGCACCGAACTCATCTGCGTTTACTGTTCGACCGTCTCAAGCAGTATGGTATTCTGGTCAACACTACAAAATGTTTTCTGGGGAAAGAAGAGGTTACTTTTCTGGGATATTCCGTCTCAGCTGATGGTACCAAACCTCTCGCTTCGAAAGTTGTTGCAATTCAGGAGTATGCGGTTCCTAAGACAGTAAAGGAACTCCGAAGATTCTTGGGCATGGTGAATTTTTACCGTCGTTTCGTACGTAACGCGGCTCGACTACAGGCACCCTTGAATGCACTCTTGTCTGCCCTCAAGTAAAAGGTTCGCATCCAGTCAACTTGACAGAAGAACTTCTTCAAGCTTTTGAAAATTGCAAGACTTCTTTGTCAAACGCCACTTTGCTTGCTCATCCAGACCCTTCTGCGGAGTTAGCCATTATGACGGACGCATCGGACTTAGCCATCGGAGCCGTCCTACAGCAGAGAAGTGGAAACAACTGGCAACCTTTAGCGTTTTACTCCCACAAATTAAGCCCGTCGCAGAAGAAATATAGTCCCTATGACCGGGAGTTATTAGCTGTGTATGAAGCTGTCAAACATTTTCGCCACATGGTCGAGGCGAAGACGTTCGCCATTTACACGGACCATAAGCCGCTTACGTTTACATTCAGGATGAGTAAAGACAAATGTTCGCCTCGTCAGTTCAGATACATGGACTATATTTCCCAGTTTACGACAGACGTGCGCTATATACCTGGAGCAGAAAATGTGGTCGCTGATGCTCTTTCACGGGTGGACGAAGTAAGCGTAACCATCAACTATCAAGACCTCGCTCAGGCTCAGAAAGGTGATCCCGAACTGCAAGATCTCTTAATCAATGGTTCTACCCTGAAGCTCAAGAAGATGTTGACTGCACATAGCGACGTACCGATTTTCTGCGACACCTCGGTACATCCACCTCGACCATTCATCACGCCGAAATTTCGCAAGGAAGTTTTCGACATGGTACACAGCTGGAATCACCCTGGAAGTTCAGCTACTGTCCGGCTGGTTACGCAGAGATTTGTGTGGCCAGGGATTCGGAAAGATTGTAGAGAGTGGTCTAGGCAATGCTTGCAATGCCAAAAAAGCAAAATTTCCCGTCACACTCACTCTCCTCTTTCCACCTTCCTTACCCCCTCCGCGAGGTTCTCCCACATTCACCTAGACCTCGTGGGACCTTTACCGTTGTCTTGTGGTTTCAGATACTGCCTCACTATCATCGACCGCTTTACTCGATGGCCTGAGGCTATTCCGCTGCAGGACATCACGGCAGAGACCTGCGCTGCTGCCCTCGTTTCCGGCTGGGTAGCGAGATTCGGCTGTCCGGCACGCATCACCACTGACCGCGGACGACAGTTTGAGAGCCATCTTTTCAAAGCACTAACATCATTGATCGGCGCACGGCACTTTCGAACCACGGCGTACCACCCAGCTGCCAACGGTATCATCGAGCGACTACACCGCCAGCTCAAGGCGGCTATAATGTGCCATAATTCTTCACAGTGGACCGAATCGCTTCCACTGGTGCTCCTTGGCATTCGCAGTTCCTGGAAGGAAGACCTGCAAGCTAGTCCGGCAGAGCTCGTTTTTGGTGAAGCTCTCCAGCTGCCTGGTCAGTTCCTTTCACCCCGAGATGACTACGTTACGGCTGATGTTACCCAGTACGCGACTCGTCTGCGCGCGCACATGGCCAGACTTTCTCCAAAACCTACTTCGTGGCACAGGTCAGCGCCATTCTACATACCACGTGACTTGCATGTGACGTCTCATGTTTTTCTTCGGCAGGATCACGTGCGTGGATCACTCGAACCACCGTATGCCGGACCCTTTAAGGTTTTAGAGAGGCAATCAAAATTTTTCACGATAGAAATCCGAGGAAAACCATCTAATGTTTCCGTGGACCGGTTGAAACCGGCATATGTATTCAAAGAAGTTCCGGTCACAATATCTTCTTCGACTGAGAGTTCCGAGAAGAAGAAGGTTACCCGAAGTGGTAGAAGAGTAAGACTGCCGGAATTTTATCGATCGTAGTTACGATCTGGCCAGGGGGAATAATGTAGCGGATCATGTAAATCAAATTGTACCAAGTTGATAATTCCGCTGACATTTCTACGCTTGGACCACCGCCTAAGCAACGAAACCAGTTATGACAACGTAGGCGCATTCCTCGAGCTGGCATACAAAAGGAACGAGACAGTCAGTACGTTCTAGGCGGCTATCGCGCTCACTCGCTGTATTCGCTGCTACCTTACGCGCTTAAAGTAACTGCTTGCTTTGGTGTTTCGTGCTATCTCATTATTCATTTGTGTATTCTGTGTAGATAATAAATTCATTGTTGCTGTAATCATTATTCTTCATTTGGCTTTCATCACTCATTCTTCACCTTCCGCTTCACACCAGACGGACAACCTAATAGAAAGGTAACTTCTACAAATATACTTAAATACTTTTTTGTAATATATACTTATTATACCTACATAATATACGTAGAAAACACCCAGACCAAGGCAAACAGACATGTTCATGCACACAAATGTTTGCCTTGCGCAGCATTCGAACCTCCGGCCCTAGGGATAAAGTGAGCATTGCTAGCCACTCGACCACCGGGCCTTTACTATCGAATAGTAGATTTTACAATAAGTGCACAAAATGAACCATTTTATCCGAGACTGGCGAGGGCTGATAGTAATGTCGAGGAGAAAATGGTTTTGTGGAAAAGTTATAAACTCTGCTTTTCACTTCGATTGCGAGGAAATAAAACAGTAGTATAACATAACATTTCTTTATTTAAAATTCAAAGTAAAATTAGTACAGTTTCGAATACTGAAGGAAATTGTTTTTCACTTCTCATGCTGTGAAATTGCTTATTTGTGTAGGATATAGGCTGCATAACATCTATTGATTACAATGTATTAATTCAAAAGAACACTCTCCGATAACGTAGTTACTAGTTTTTCTTCTCTCCAATTTACAAAATTATCGTAAACTTTGAGATATTTTTTCTGAGACATTGGCTGTAATATCTGTTGCGAGTTGTCTCTCTGTGCATTTAATTTCCATAAGCGTATTAGGAGAGAGTGCTAAATCCTCTTCTTCACTGGTCATGTTTAACAATTTTAGCAAATTGAAGAAATTAATAAACGCACGATAAAACAAGATCTGTTTCCCGCCGTTTTTTTTATTATTATCTTACGACATTGATGTTAGGCTTGGGCTGCAAACCTATACAGTCTACTTAGCGTACTTTAATTAAAATTTTAATATCTTTTATGTATTAAAAGACACATATGGCAAATAAATTAAAGTAAATATTATAAAATAACAAATTCTATCCCTGAACTTTTTATTGTGTTTGGATGTATGGCTCATTTTCTTTGCCTTAATATAGATAATGGCGGTTTTAAATGGAGATATTTAGGGCGGAAACACACTACCGTGTTGGGGCGTGTCGTGTCGCGCTCTGTCGTGACGGTGGGTGTGCATGTGCACACTTATGGCGGAAACACACTACCGTGTCGGGGTCTGTCGTGTCGCGCTCTGTCGTGACGGTGGGTGTGCACACTTACGTGTCGTGTCGGGGCGCGCTTCTGTTCAGAAATGAACGAAATAAACGCCAGACGTTTATTTCTTTCATTTCTGAACAGAAGCTCGCAGTGTTTGCCTTTGTCTGGGTGTTTTCTATAATGTATAATGGTATTTATTTACAAAAAAAAGTATTTAGGTATATTTATCAGGAATCTAGTACCTAGTAACTCATTATCACGCTGCAAAAACAAATTAAAAAAAAAGCGTCCACTTGTTCGCGCCACGAGCCGCGCGCGGGTATAGAAACACATTTGCAGGGCGTGTCGTGTCGCGTCATAACCCCCACCACCGCCGTGGCGCAATCGGCGGCCAGCAGTCCGCGCCACGACAGAGCGAGTCACGACACGACATGCCCTACAAATGTGCTCCTAACCATATAAAATGTATGAACGCGATATGCTTCTGGCGCGACACGACACGCCCCGACACGGTAGTGTGTTTCCGCCATTACGTGTCGTGTCGGGGCGCGATTCTGTTCAGAAATGAACGAAATAAACACCAGACGTTTATTTCTTTCATTTCTGAACAGAAGCTCGCAGTGTTTGCCTTTGGCTGGGTGTTTTCTATAATGTATAATGGTATTTATTTACAAAAAAATGTATTTAATTATATTTGTCAGGAATCTACTACCTAGTAACTCATTATCACGTTGCAAAAACAAATGAAAAAAAAAGCGTCCACTTGTTCGCGACACGAGCCTCGCGCGGGTATAGAAACACATTTGCAGGGCGTGTCGTGTCGCGTCATAACCCCCACCACCGCCGTGGCGCAATCGGCGGCCAGCAGTCCGCGCCACGACAGAGCGAGTCACGACACGACACGCCCTACAAATGTGCTCCTAACCATATAAAATGTATGAACGCGATATGCTTCTGGCGCGACACGACACGACCCGACACGGTAGTGTGTTTCCGCCATAAGTGTGCACACCCACCGTCACGACAGAGCGCGACACGACACGCCCCGACACGGTAGTGTGTTTCCGCCATGTGTGCACACCCACCGTCACGACACGCCCCGACACGGTAGTGTGTTTCCGCCATTAGCTTCCACATAGTGTGCCCATCAGCTGGCTGTCAAAGTAAGTGTAAAGGATTTTGGCGCCAACTAAGATAGCGTCCACTTGAGTTCGTGATTAAAAATTTAATTTCGGTGTGTTTCAAAGTTTGATTCATATTGATGTAATGTGAAGCAAACATTGGCTATAGTGCGCATAGTGATTTTGATTGGAATTATGAAGTGCATCGTGTTGACTTCAAAATCCGCCTTCACTGCAGAAATTTTGCTATTATCTTTCTTCGGGGCATCTTGGCTCAGACTGTATACTGAGAAACATAACTTGACGATGGCACAAAGGAATTTTCGTCTAAAGTCCGATTGCCAAACGAAGTGGTCACCTTGTCTTCACAAATCCCCTTTGCCTGCTCTTGGGCGAATAAACAAAAAAAAAAATATACGGAAAAAGAGAGCCCTCTATGAGAATTTTTTGGCAACTTATTTTGAAGCGCCATCTATTATTTGGATACTAACACTACAATTAATGAAAAAATAATCCTAAAAACAAATCCCCTCCGGGGTTCGAACCCGACCGACCTCCTACACCCAAACTACCTAAAACTGAATCCTAAAACCCAAGAGGCCACTTATGAATAATGTCGAAAATATAAATAATATTGTATGTATTGTATAAATTGTATAATAATAATAATTATTGCAACGTCCATTAAAATTTTTGCTAACATGTTTATTTTTGTAACTATTTATTAATTTTTTTATTTTATTGAATAATTTTCTCAAAAATGTTGTAGGGTAGACTGTCAGTCATTGGACACCGGATAGTTATAGGACAGTCACTTTGGAATGCCAAAAAATAAGATAACAACAAACAAAGAGCGACATCTATAATAATTCACATAATCTCTTAGTTATCCGCATTGTTTTAGTACATAGGTTTTAAAACAGACAGCAGTAATAAAGTGTCAAAATAATTATTTCCCGGCAACTGTCATAAAAACTGACAATCGTCTTGAAAAAATTTTTTTTTTATAAGGTTGGGTCAAGTGTTTTGGTTAAAAGAAACTGCTCCAGAAATGTCTAGGAAACGGGTGATACAAAAATCTAAGTGGAAGCGTAATGTAGAAAAAGTTTAAGATAAGTAAAGCTTGTAGTATCAACTCGAGTCCTACTAACTAACTTTTAAAAGGCAGGGGTGATTTACAATTGGCATGAACTTCATAAATTTATCAAGTGTAATTTTTTGTTCATTATCATGGATGACTAAATTATTCCCACATATAAAAATTACTAACAACCTACTTCTGAACAATAAATTATTAAAAAATATACTCTACAGCTTAATTATAAAAGTTGTTACATATCCTTACACACCGATCATGATTTACGAGACGTGACGGCGGAATTTGCTGAGGTAGCATTCAGCAGGCCTTCGTGACGCACCGATCGCCAGACGGAAGTTGCTGCGTTAGCATTCAGATAGCTCCGAACTACATGAATTAGACAATGACGACGAAACGCTGATCTAGCAATCAGCTGGTTTAGCGGGGGGACGTCATGTCACGATCACTTCGGATCTAACATCGACCGTTGTCGCTAGGTTAAGTTAGGCTTAGACTTAATTTTAGTAATTTTGTAATTAAATATTTAATTAAAATTAGATTTATATTAATTTTTTGGTTTTCTTACAACCCTCCGACCGCAGCCTGCATAATTAAGTACTTACACATAAAAATAACAAAAACAATGCCAATTTTAAGCCTCCACGATTGTGGACTATTTGTAAGTAGTAAGTACTATGCTGTAGTAAAAGTTATAGGGCCCCAAACCAGAGGTGGCGCCGCCTATTCTGTAATCATTCAGAAATGGAACTGTCCCCCCCTTCACCCCCTTGGTTTGGTTATTAGTTATTATCAGAGAGAAAAATAAGACATATTATTTTATGTCATGCATGACTGTTGTAGCGAGCGGGTCCGTTGTTATTTTATTGTGTAGTTTAAATCAGAGAGAAAAATAAGACATATAGAAAAAGAGAACGCACTCACGGCCAATCCGTGCCAATCGAATTGAAACTACGCCATCTACAAATTTTGACCAAACTTTTTTTTTTTTAGGAGGTGAAATGTGTGGTGATTTTGTCTGGCTCTGAATGATGGAATCATTGGCTGAAATTAATTTTATTAATTATTGAAAGAAGAACAAACAAGTAGAAGAAGAGAAAGTGATTCTAACTTACCGGTTAGATGTAATGACGGTATCGCTAAGACGCTCAATCTATTTTTTCTATTTTTATGAATATATTTAAAATGAATGTCGCAAACTTTTGATTCTTCATATTTTGTATAATCTTTTTCTGAATTGAGAGCCCCCCCACATACTTGAACCCAAGTCTCAAATCTTTCCGGGTATTTTTTATTATTAGGAAACGAATGTAATGGTACACCTGAAATAACAGTATATTATAATGAATAGATTTTTGGTTTTCATGGTATTAAAATGAATATTAACATTATTTTAAGCTTTACCTTTTAATCTACATCCAAAAATACAAATAGCAGGCATTATTATATTTTATATAATATATTTTACACAAAAAAGCCTTGAAATAAAATGTAAAAAGTTTTGAAGTTTAATTTATTATTTTTCGTGACATAGGTACTCTTTTTGTTTTCTCTAAGTTTCCTTATTGCAGTACTTTTTGGTATCCTTTTCTACCATGGATGTAGTAATAAACTTTAGATTTGATTTCTATATCCATGTTTTTTACAATGTTGCCAGATTAAAAAAAAGTGATCAAAAGTAGAAATTGGTCGTCTGGACGACCCTTAATAGAGTTGGTATCCGCGTGCTGCACTAAAAACGAATAAAATGGGTTTTCTTGGTAATGAACTCAGATTAAATAAAGAAGAGGATACAACATACCTACAAGAAAAGTGGTCACACCTAAACTTTTACCATAAATATGGCTTCCATGAGCCGACCAATCACAAGCCGGTGTTAG
Source organism: Endotricha flammealis (assembly GCA_905163395.2). Taxonomy (NCBI): domain Eukaryota; kingdom Metazoa; phylum Arthropoda; class Insecta; order Lepidoptera; family Pyralidae; genus Endotricha; species Endotricha flammealis. The sequence continues at coordinate 6,662,499 of LR990861.1, read as the reverse complement.
AGATGCCCCGGTTGATATGATAAAATTAAACTATCGATATCGAAAAAAACATTACGTTAACATTGTGATTAAGTTTGCTTAACGGCTACTCAATTTTTTGCCTTTTTAAATAAATAGCACATAAATCACATTGTAGAAAAGGAAATTAATTAGCTGTGTCACACATAAATAACAACTAATAGTAACGTGGTAGACCGCTATTTTCTGTTTCGACTTTTCGGTGTTGATGTATTATTCATTACAAGTTATCAACAACCTAAGTGTCATAAAAATTGGCCCAGCCAATGAGGTTAAAAACTCAAAGCTCATCGTAGGTGGCGTCACTGTTGACTGTTCCAAGACCCGCCATATTGGTTCATTGTTTAAGTTTGATGTGAGAGTAATTGCTAAAAATCATAGAAATGTAAGCGACCTGGAGTGTAATTACGATTGAAGGAGGAACTGCGGAAACGGAAAGCCAAGACCACTAGCAAAAAAGCCTTATAAATCGAAAGGTAAATAATTTACAGGCATTATTGTGAATTGTAGGTTTTGCTGTGTTCTTTTTATTTATTTCAATTTCTTTTTGTAGACTGGAGGCGTACGATGGAAATTACCTCATCGAAGTTGAAGACGAACTTGAGGATGATATTCCTGAAATTTCTACCATGGATAAGTTCAGAGATATTAATTCCAGCAATAATCTTCCACCACTCTATAAACTACACATTCAAGAGTTTGCAGACAGGTAACAAACCATACATTCACGATTTCCTTATTGTTCCTTGTTATTTTAATGTTTCAGATAGAATTAGACATTTAATGACATACATGTTGTTTCAGATTTCAAGCAACACTAAACGGGAGATACACTACTGTTTGAAAGTAGAAGCTTAATAACCGTGAGAGTTGCCTTTGAGGAAAGTTATATTTATTTCCATGCGCAATGCAAAGCCCAAATGAAGAAGCTTCTTTAAATATCATTCTGTTAAAAATGGATAATAGTGGCATGATAGTGGAGTCACTGCGAATGTGCAACTGGAAAAGGAGTAGAAGCACACTGTAAGCATGTTTTTACAGTTCTCCATGGCATAGAAGATATAGTGCCTACTAAAACTATAATTTTGTACAAAATGTGCACAGAACAATTGATGACATTTAAAAAACCGAATAAAGTATTCTATAATTCCCCGATGCAATCCCGATTTACCAGGAAAATATAATGGACAATTATGAAGGATATGTCAAAATCCTAGCAGTTTCTCCTGTACTACTAGTAGTAAAATGGCTTATCTCCAAGTAATCAAACCTGCCAATCCATATGCTATTGAAATGGACCATGATTACTTGGAAATATTTTCTTATACTTATGAGTATTACCTTTGTAAAGTTTTTGTTAAACCTATTTTTAAACCACTACTTTTAACAAATATCTGTATAAAAATTATGATTTTTGATTATGACAGTGTAATAAAACAAAATTAATACCTATTAAATAGTTTTATTTTCTTATACCTATGAGTATTACTTAATACACTCTAAAATTACAGCATATATGACACAAAACATGTTTTTGAAGTTATTTTGAGTTTGGACCCCGCTAGACCCAGGAGGATCAGTAAAAGAAGTTTCATTAGCATCACATTCATTTTGAGTTTGGATCCGGTTAGGTCCTGGAATTGGATCACCACGAGACGTTTCAATACACCGTTTCATGCAACTTCTTTTTAGCAATCGATCTGAGCGTTCTTGTGCTAGTAGGTTAACAGATTTGATTTAATATAGAGGGCACAGCACTTTTCTTTAATGTTCGGTATAAATTTTCATTGTCTGTTAATTACTTTTAATATTATAATCTTCAGATCTAAATTGGGCAGCACATAACCTCGACCATTTCCTGGATTTCCAATTTTTCTTTCGAAGAGCCTTTTCCCACAGTTTTCTTCGTTTTATTTCTTTGGAAAATAAATAGATTGGAACATTTTTACAATCGATAGCTGCACAATGAGTCATATTTCGGAATTATTTAGAAAACAAATATGATGTTTACAAAAATAGTATGGAAAATGACAGCTAGCTGTCAAGTGTTTGGAACAGTCAACAAAGCGACATCTGAAGTGAGCAAAAGGCAGTTTTTAACCTCATTGAACGTGAAGAGGTAACAAACATATTCACAAACTTTCGATTTTATAATATTAGTGGGATTAAAGGAAAACTACTTTGATTGGAAATAAAATAAATTTTTATTCATTTCATGTGAGTTAATATGTAAAATTAAAATAAAAAACCGGTCAAGTGCGTGTCGGGCTACGCACAGTGTAGGGCTCCGTATTTACTGTGCTTTGCTTGTTTGAAAATGAGTCCAATATCATATTCTATCACATTTGTAAGTTTTCATCAAAGATATTTTATTTTAAAAGTTCGTCGGCTATTACTCGATAACTAGTAAAGCCTGCTTAACCGTAATAGTTTTCATTGAAGGTTCAGTATATGAACTACTACCATGATTTTTTGCAAATTTCTAAACACAAGACTTTCGGAGATAGAGGGGGTGGGGACCACCGGCACCGTGCAAAACACTGAATTGACACGATAATTTTTTTTATACCACACAGGTGGCAAACAAGCATACGGTCGGCCTGATGGTAAGCCGCCACCGTAGCCTATAGACGCTTGCAATACCAGGGGTATCACTCACAGGTATCTTTCGCAGTTCCCGTGGCCCCGCCTGTATAGGCGGATAAGGTGGCAGTGAGTGAGAGTTTTAGTCGGTATAGGGGTATCACTCACGCGCTGCCAACCCTCCCAACCTCCCCAAGTGGAGCCCTGGAGACCTTACTCACCGTAGGAACACAACATGGCCGAGACCAATGCTATTTCGCTACGATCTTCTGTAAGTAAATATTTCCGAAATGGATCATTGTATCATGACACTTTGACTTTCCACACCCTCAATGTTTGAAGAGACCTATCTAATGATTCTAAATAATGATAAAAAAACATTCCATCTTTACATGTTACCCTTAAAAAAAGATATTATTCAAAATTTTGTTCCAGCACTTTGTTAACATTGTTAATCTATGTATACATACCAAATTACAGCTTTCTAGCTTTAAACGTCTCGGCGCTGGACCGCGGAGGGACAGACGGACATGGCAAAACTATAAGGGTTCCTTGTAGTACTACGGAACCCTAAAGAGCAATCCCAACAAACATAGCTACAATTATTACTCTTAATATCCATATTTAATAAGCTTTCTAACAAACTTTTATACCATCTATTCACAATTCTTACCAAAGAAAACAATGATGAAGAATTATTCGATTAAGTGTTCTAGTAAAACATGATTCTTCAAAATGCAACGAGCATATTGCGAGTTCTCGACAGTTTTTTATATTCTCAGTACCAATGGCATCTAGCCACTTCCTTCTCATAATTGTATTTTTGGGGAACCTTGAAACAAAATAACAGTACATTAAAAGCATATTACACATATAATTATGCTGTTTAATGCCGATGATTGTATGAATCAAAATTAGTTACTGATTAATTTGATTCATCTTAATGATATTAGTGATGACTTTTTTTCCGAAAAATATTACAAGAAAAGTATTTTATCATAGGAAATTTCGATACTTTTTCACAACACTATGTAAACAATAACATGGAAAATTAAACACAAAAATAAAAGCATATACATGAAATTTTATATTACTTACGGTTTCTTTGTTCTTTAAAACCTATTTACTTAACACTTAATAATAAATAAACGGAATACACGACATACAGTAAGAGCAAATAGAATACTAACCTAGGCAAACTTAACTGGTGCTGATTTTTACTATTCCTCGCGTTACATCGCTTAATGCAACATACAGGCATGTTTGTTAATAATTGCTATTGTGTTATAGCAAAATAATCCACACTGTTTCACATAAAACTGAAAGTTATTGTTTAAAAATCAACTTTGTTTGACGAACTGACAGCTTGAGTACTTACACAACAACTGACTTAACAATGGCGTCCAGGTGCCACATGTCAAAATTTCGCAAAGAATTTTTCGATGTTTCCAGAAATAGAAATGTTTGAGTTAGTCATCCCTTTTTGTCATACGAGAGATGACCCTTTGTTAAACAGAGATAAACATATGTCACATTATTCGTTTCGTAAAAGCACAATATTTGTATAACTCATTTTGATATAGGTATAGTACCTGTACTCCATGAATATACCTCAATGGTAATGAAGCGTGGAGTTTTGTACCATAGAGAGCGTATCTTTTGACAGATAATTTGAGATGTCATTATACTGACTGTCATCCCACTGGTTTAAATACTTGGATAGAATAGAAATTCGTGCTCTCGCTCGAATCTGGTTGAAGATTGGACGTTGTAAATCTAAGTTGTTATGTTTTATTTTATGTCTATTTTCAATCAAGCCCTGTTAAATTTATTTTAGAACTAAGGAATCAAAGTTCTCTGATTCTCTGTGACCGGTTATAGAGTGTAGTGTGTACTGTACGCAAGAGCATAAATAATTAAATGTTTAATAATTGAATTATTTATTTACGATGTTGTCGTTTCTTACAAGAAATTGGAACGATATAGTGTATCTATCGTTACTATTGTTTAGTGTAGCTATCGGCCCATATTATAGAGCGTTGAGTACAATAGAACAGAAGAAATGGACGGGCTCTTTATTCGGAATTGTGCTAATAATAATTGTCTCGGGATATAATGCTGTTCATCCTATTTTATCAGCTATAGTCGCAATATTGGCGATAAAATTGTCGACTGTGAGGTAAGTGGTTCTCTCATTGATTTTATTTTGATTTTGTAACCTTCAAAGGTTCAATCACATAAGTTTAAGATCGATACCTTCAAGGTGTTATAATTTTTACAAATTACAAATTTACAATAAAATACCAGATTATATAAAAAATAAACAAAAAATTAATAAATATAAAAACAAATTACAAACACTTACTACAAAAATGCTATTATTCAGTGAGGGAGTTTTTGTCCGACGGGAACCCAAAGAAATACGTAGATTATATCACTTCTTAGAATGCTAATAACTTTTTAATGTATCATAATTCGTATCTTTTAAGTATAATAATTCGCAATGCTTACTGTATTATATTGCTATACCCTACCAGGGTCCATGTTTTTTTACAAATAAGTACAATAGTTGTTATGTCTTAACTGTAACTTATGTTAATTGTATTGTAAACATGTGCAATAATAAATAAATAAAATAAAATAAAATTATTACAAAACAATGAAAGGCACAGGTTACATGTTTATAAAAACAATAAACATTTTTTTTCACAGTGTATAAATTATGCTCTTTTGGCACAGTTAACACATTGCCCTAATATGTACTGACATATAATGCTCAACTCATGCAAAATCCATACTTCCATACTAATATTATAAAATGTGAAAGTGTTTGTTTGTACCCCTTCACATCTAAGTAATGAACAGATTGATATGAATTTTTTATTGGGGATAGTTTAAGGTCTGGAAACTGACATAGGCTACTTTTTATCCCGGAAAAACATTCATTCCCACAGGAAAAAAGTATAAGTTTTTTTTGCGAGGATAATTTAAGGTCCGGAGAGTGACTTATGGCTACTTTATTCCCCCCACGGGATAAAACGATTCCCATGGGAAAAATTATTGGCATTTCCCTTAACCATGCGGGTGGAGCTGCAGGTAACAGCTAGTATTAAAATATAAAGTACCTAGGTATATTATTTTTTTGTCACAAAGCAGGAATGTTTAGTTAATCTTTGATATATCTTTTTTTTAAATTAATGTTTAAATATCATAACTGTTACAGGTATTGTCATGTAGTGACATTTTTCTTCATGTTTGGCTACCTCTTGTTCTTCCGATTGGCTGATAAATTTGGTTTACCAGCGCCATCTGGACAAACGAATTTGATTGAAATGATATTAGTACTGAGATTAGTTGGAGTAGCTTTTGAAATAAACGGCTCATGGATTGCAACAAAAAAAAGTAAAACGAAAGAGATCAAAAAAGATTTAGTGGAAGAGAAAGATGACGAGTTTCAAGAGTTAATTAATCCCAGTCTGGCTGATTTATTTCACTATTCATTCAATTATATAGGTTTACTTACAGGTAAGCTTTTAATTTCTGTAGTGTCACATCACATTGTTCATGTGCTTAAAGTGATTCTTGAGACAAAAATTTTCACCAGTCTATCTGACAGATAGGTTATCAGGAATTAAGGACATTGTAAACCCAGACTTAAATGGACACAGTTCCTCTCTTATTGCAGTCTCCAACAGAGTCCTTGAATATGTTTTGTATTGCCTACCAATTCTTTAGTATTTAGAGGAAGCAATAAATATGGAGTATTGAGTGTTTTGCATTTATTTTCAGGTCCCTATTACAGATATAGAACATTTGATGACTATTTCCATTTGCCATTTAGCAAACATGTGGATTGTATGGGATTTACAATAAATACTTTGAGGATGGTACCATTGTACATATCTCTGTATTTAGCTATGTCTAATATATGGCCATTGGAGGTAAGTTAATTACAAAATAAATAAAGACTGGGGTAAAAAACATATCTTTTCAACCACCATTTTTGTATGAATCTGTAAGAATGTCTATTTTTTATTTAGTTTAAAAAAAAACATCGATTTGTGTAGGCTGCTTTGAGATCTTAAGAGATAAAAAGATTCTCATGGGAAAACATGTATACATCAACTTCATTGACGCGTGTGAAACAGCCGGTAATGCTATGTAATAGAAACAAACATATGTTTCAATGTCACAATGGCACATTAACATTATTTTCTTTCAAACTCGATTTATGTAACATAGTTATATGAATATTCAACATACAATTAACCTTTATTTCAGTACATATTAACCGAGGATCATAACAACAGGAGTTTCTTATACCGAATGATGTATCCATGGGCATTGTTTTCTGCATTCCGACAACGCATTTACTCTGGCATGACTTTAGCGGAGAGTGTATGTACGTCATCTGGACTTGGAGCCTATCCAGTGGTAGGAAAGAACAGGACAGGACATGGACCTACTATTGGATATTTAAAGTTGAAAACAATGTATGTTATCATTATGTTTTCTTAGGAATTTTATATCCTTTTATCATGATAAAGCTCAGCCACAAACGAAGCGCAAAAAAACGAAATTAATTTCTCACAAAAGTGGCATGCGCTCGATATTTTGCGTTATTCAATACGACGCGACGCGAAGAAATTTATTTTGTATTCTAGAAAAGATCTTAATTGTATTATTCAAGTTTGAATAAATTTTTATTAATTTAGAATATATTGATCTTTAGACCTTTAGACCTTTAGCATAATATGTACATGACACGATAACAGCAATCTGAATATTTACTTACATTTGAACGTCGTCACTTATAGAATTTACTAGCTGTTACCCGCATAAAAATTAGGCTCTGTACCCCTGACAATATGTATACAAATTTTCATAATGATCGGCTGCTTAGTCAAGCAGTGAAGGAATAACAAACAAACACACTTTCTCATTTATAATATTAGTATGATAATGAGGAAGAAGGGCTTTTTGTTTTGTACATTATCTTTATCACTATTACTTGAATAAAGCCAAATCATTTTGTCTTCATTCCGCGCCACTTTTATCCTCTATCGTGCCAAATTTTATATATACATTACAAATTTTATAAATATATTATTCTTTCTACCATCCATCTGCTCGTCAGCGGCGCGGCGGGGAATCCAACCACACACTAGAACAAACAGTCGCGTAATGCGCGGTTTCAGAGGAGTTTCCTCCCGCGAACACTGAAGCTGTGGAATGAGATCCCGCTGAGGTCTTTTCTTTAGACTATAATATGGGGTTCTTCAAAAGGGGCATAAAAGATTTTTACAGGGTCGGCAACGCGCGAGTATACTCACGGTGTTGCAAGCGTCCATAGGCTACGGTGACCGCTTGCCATCAGGCGGCCCGTAAGCTTGTTTGCCACCTTGGTGGTATAAAAATAAATATACATACAAATTTTTATTGCAGGTCGGAGGACCAAGCCCGGGTAACTGAATATGATTTCAAGACTGTAGAATCTATGGAGGTGTGGGGATGCGAGTCTGTTGTCACATTACGCGATTCAATGAAAGTGTGGAACAAGGCGGTGCAGTACTGGGTCGCTATGGTCGTCTACAAACGCTTTCCCATTAAGAATTTGAAAATCCACGCGGCGTTATTCGTTTCTGTCATCTGGCACGGTATCCATGCTGGATATTTCTTCTGTATATACTTCTGTCCGTTCTATGTTATGGCTGAAGATATTTATTATAAACTTTATTATAAGAATGCAACAGGTTTGGTGAGTACTCGTTCGTACAATAAGAAAAATGCTAAGCGTAGATTATGCTTTGTTTTGTCACTTTCGCTTTCTCATTTGATTATCTATATTTCTCAAAATTTTAAAAAATATATAATTGCTGGCACTGTAAAACAGAAGAAACAAAAAGCTTGAAACTTAATGTGCATTTTTTTTGCAACTGGCTGTAAGAATGGCAGTGACAAAACAGGAAATAACTATATCCTCCTAATACTATATTCTTTAACACGACTGAAAATTAATAGCAACTATTACAGATATTGCATTTCAGAAACAGCATTTGGCTATCAATGTTGTAACGTTCACATGCACATTGCTACTGTGTGCGTAACCTCGGAAACGCTCGTAAAATCGGTCACGCACACATTAACAATGTGCACGCCTTACACCCCTTCCACACGGCCCAATCTAATTGGCCAATTTGTATACCTGTCCTTTTCTTTAGATATCACCAAGAACAGGACAATAGATCAAATTGGCCCAAAAATTGGGTGCGTATGGACGGGGTGTTACACATTCATAGCCGAACGCGCTTTGTGAAATAGAAGATATCTATTATATTTGGAAATTTTTTCGTTATTTCCATCCACCCTTCAACAGTATCTATAAATTGAATCTTTTTATTTTCAGAAAAAGAAAATCATTGGGTTCATCATGTGGTTCCTACGATCTCATTCGGAGTCATATCAAGCGGCCGCTTTCCTTTTGTTGACATTTGACAGAATATGGATATATTATTCATCAATGTACCACTATTGGTATGGAGTTTGGCTTGCGTTTCTTTTAATAGGAATTATGTTAAACCAAGCTCAGAGGGCTAAAAGACCAAGAGAGCAGAAAGGAACAGAAATACTCAAAGACAAGATGACGTGAAGATGAAGAATCATAGCTCAATTTATATGAATTTATGTAGATTTTAATGTTTTTAACATTTTATGGGGGTTACATGTTTAAGGATTACTTAAGATTTTTTGATTGTATAGTGAACTTTATTATGTGCGAAGTGATCATGACACATTTTAGATATATATTTATTTAAAGATGGCCATAAAGCGAGCTCTACACTATCGACTGTAAAAAGACAAAGGAAAAGTAAAGACGAAGTAAGACAAAAGACCCGCCTTCGCTCAACTTCACAAGAGTGTAAAGCCCGCATTATGGCTGTAATAAGGCCAACGCTAAAACTTGCGCGGGCGCTCGCCAGCGTGTTTGTTTCGTAAAAATGTATGAGCAGCGCCATTTAGTAGGGGCGCGTGCGGCGGGTTTGTGCACACACGCGAGTTTTAGCGTTGGTCATAAGAGCTCTACAAGAATGGTAAACAATAATATGTGCCGATTTATTAGCAAGCGGTGAATATTATATTCCAATTTTTATTATATTTCGGTGTCCTACTAGGTTTGGGCTAGGCTAGAATAGGTATGTAAAGTTATTGTTATATACTCGAATTATATAAGAGTAATATGAAATGTTTTAATGAATGTTAGCGTATAGGTATGTACGTCTGGAATTATTTGGTCCAATTCAATTTATTCAAGTGTAATATCTAGTCTAGTGTCCTATCTATTGAAGAACATTAGCAATATTGTTCGGATCGTAATTCGGTCAAGATTATATCTATTTTTACACATTGAAGTTTAGTAAGCCCAAATAAATATTATAAGGTCAAAATCGGGCTAGTCAACGCGCAGCTAGAAGAATTGGATCAAATAAGATTGGACTGTACCATGTATTTTAGAAGATATTTAAGACATGGGATTTTGGGTCAATTAAACAAAATGTTTACAAAACAAACTGTAATAGACTTACATTCCTTGGCAATATTATTTAAAAGTAATGGTTAACTTAATATACGCACTACGCACTGTACAACGTTTAAAATATTGTATACAATCAGTTTTATAACAAATAAGATTATATTGTATACATGGAATACAATCAATAAATGCGTCTAGTCTATTTTTTGAACGACTGAAATAAAATAAATATATTAATTAAATCTTTTTTTCTTCTTGAATAAGTACTTTCAATTTTAAATTTTAGCAATGATTCGGCAAGAGGTTGGATATAATAGTACAAGACACAAGTTTAGATTATGTTTAATCGAATAAGTGCGCCTACGTGCCGTTGTAAATTTGATTCATAATTTGCTAATTTAAAAATTAGCCATCTTATGATAGAAATTAGTTAGTGTCTAGACATTATGTACGCAAATTAATATTTTTTATACTTTTAGGGACCACTTTACGAATTTTATACATTTCTTCTCTTTAACCACACGTGTCCTTTCTCTTTCGTATGAAAGCATTCAAGTTAGGATCCGTCCCATTCGGTTATCTCCTGTCCCTCTCTAACACAATCTCTATACTACTCGCAAAGCTGACCGACAAAGTATTCGAAAGAGTCGCGAAAACTGCCAACAAATTGCAAGTCGCTTGAAGCGAGGCATAGTCGAAGTGCCTCGCAGTCTCGTATTCGCCTGAGTTTGTTCAACTTCGCAAGTAGTATAGACCCCGACTATATGACTTCGTAAATATAAATATTTCTTGAGATTCAAATATACCCATAGAATAACACCAGACTTCTTTAAATATGGACGTTATTGATTGACAATTTTTAAAGCTATTTCGGTAACAAAGGCCTATGCTGACGAGGGAGTTTTGTCCGCAGACTTTTTGCCCGATGAAATAGATCTCTTACAATTTCAGTGCTTTTATGCTCGTTTTCACCAACGTCTAGCGGTAGGTACCTTGTCATCAAAATGTCATACAAATTGTTCCAGTTAGGTTATTCCTACCGCTAGGTGGCGTTGGAGAAAAAATTAATGTCTCGATTATTCGATGCAGTTGTACAGACCAAAGTACCTCGCAAGCTATAAAATGTATAATTTAAGATGCAGATGTTAAAGCAATAACAATCTATGTTAATATACAAAGTATTTAGTTCCTTATCATACTCTGGATGTATTGGTGTATCAGGTACGTCAACATCACAGTCACACTGAAATAAATACAATATAGACAAATTATTTGTATGGCACTAGATTAATATAAATGGCCTAAATTTTTTTAAAATGAGTATTACTTAAAACTAAACAATATTTGAGTACAGTTAATACAAGCAAAATAAAATTGTGACAAAATGAGAATTATAAAGTAAAATAGTAAATAGTTAGCCTCAACATAATTGTTCTCCATAATAAAATACAAATGCATGCGATCTGGTAAGTATTAATTTTTCTGTTATTTGAAGCGAGTAAATATTTTACCAAATACCTTCTAATTTATGTGTATTTACATCACTTTACGATGCTTATTTACAATATTTTCTATATTGTGTCAACATGTTTTTTACCATTTCTGTGACCAAGTATTAAATTGTAGAAACTTGTAAGAATAATAGAGATTCGGACTTACGTTGATTTTATCACAAACATTTTTGATCATTGCACGTTCTCGCTTGTCGGCTATGAGCCCGCCGCCTTGGCACTCGGAAGGTAAAAACTGATTCAAATAACCTTGTTAAAACTTACCATAAGATCGACTGGTTAGATATGAAATAGTATTGACCCTCAAATGTCTCGGAGGGAGTCAAAAATTATACTTATGTTCATTAGTGCACTAGAAAAGTTAAAAGAAATAATATTAAAACAGAAAAAAGGGAATATGAGCAGTGCTCATCATGCAAAGCGAACTGAAACACCGAGTGAAGCCACACCAATTGCTACGATTAATTGCTTAGCAGTTATTTACCCAACATTCCAGCCATAAGACACTGGTTTGTGTGTTGTGGCTCCACTGTGGTGCGCATTGCTCTGCCCATAATTCTTGTTTCGTGCAGGCTCTTGATAACTTGGCTGGGAACCTGATGGATAGTACTGCGTGTTAGAACTCCTGGAATTCGAGCTGTATGACGAGTAATTAGGATTCTCCTGTATAGGTCTGGTGTTGAAAAAACTGTTCAAACCTCCGTTTTTGGATATACTGTTAACGAGGCCGCCTAGGATGCCGGAGAGGCCGTTGTTGCTGCCAGTTGTTCCACCGCTGCTGCCACCTTGTCCGCCGGCGTACTTGTTCAGTGTGTTCAGAATACTGTCAAGCGGACTGCCATTGCTGCCTGGGCTCCCGAAACCGCCAGAACTAGACCCGCCGTAGGGCGAGTTGCCACCATAGGGATTACTGCCTCTGTTGCCAGATCCACCATATGGCGAGCTCCCACCATAGGGTGAGTTGCCACCAGAAGACGAACCACCATAGGGCGAGTTGCCACCAGAAGACGAACCTCCATACGGCGAGCTACCGCCATAAGGAGAGTTACCGCCAGACGATCCACCATAAGGCGAATTTCCGCCGTAAGGTGAACCACCTCCGAAATTTGAGCCACCTTGATTAGTATGTCCTCCGTATGGAGAGTTGTTCCCATATGGTGAATTATTCCCATTATTCCCGTAAGGCGAGCTGCCTCCGTATGGAGAGTTGTTGCCATACGGAGAACTGCCTCCGGGCGGTGCGGGCGCGGGATAGTTAGGTGGGCTGTCATCGTGTGATGGTATGTGAGGTCTTGGTGTTGTGGGGCGGGGAGCTGGCGCTGGAGGCTCCGCGTGGGAACCTAGAATAACAACAAATAAATGATGTATAGGAAAATTCGATAAAAAAAATCAGTATAATAAAAGGAACAAAGTCACAAATTAGACAATATACGTTATTATGTTTTTGCTAAAGTTTTACTAAAAGTTCCTTGATACGGCGCCGCTTGGGACATTTATATTCACACTTTTTCAACTTTTCCTGAAACTTCACAAACTCTCGATTGCGACAAACGAACTATATGGATGGAGTTTGCAGTTTTGTATAAAAACTTCTTATATTACCTTCTACTTGAGATTTCTTCTTGCAAGTGGGGTATGTTCCGCAATTGGACGTGTGTCCAAAAGAACACGGGTCCTCTGCCAGGACGCATACTTCGCTGTTCAAACATCCGATGTCTTTGCAGGTACGGCCGTATTCTGGAATTAATAGTGTCTATTTTATGTCTAGTCTGAGAAAATAGTGAAGTTTTTTCTTTCAAATATGTCTATTAACTCTTTCGAATCATCACTTTTTTCTATGATTCTACTATAAGTTCAGACGGCTGAATTGTACGATGAATAACTGGCAAGAAACTTAGTATTACTTTAAATTGGTACTAAAAAGGTATAATCTATCTAATTATTAGCAAAATGGAAGTTTGGAAGTGAAAACGTCAGCTGTATGCAGATGTAACTACTGTATTTTTAAATGTGCAAAGCAATTTTGCTCCTATGACGCAGAACATAAGAATAAATAACATTGCTTTAATAGATTTTGTCCAGTAGGTCTTGATTTCGATAATCATAATTTTGTTTACAAAATGAATATGATAAAAAAACCGCGCGTAGAACGATTAGAAAATATGGAGATTACAATTCAATAACAACAGACACAAACAAAACGAAAAATAAGCCTTTTAATGGCTTATTAATTCTAAAGGAGGAAAAACAATTATAATTAGTATATATTATAAGATATATTTATATGACCTCGACGCGATTCTGATTGCAAATGTATCTAGTACTATTATTATATTATACTACTGTTTAACACACCACAGAACTCCAGAAAGCGCAACGCATAATACACAGCAGAAGTATGTTAAGTGACCGCAATGATTAATTAATTTACGGGGACTGTTTGTAATTACGTCATGGTATTAAAAACTTTTTACAAAAAATGTAGTTGTATTTGGCAAAAACATCAAAAAAGTATCCAAGTCCAAAAAACGTACCTACCTACAAACTACTATTGGAAGAAGCTCATTGTATTGGATGGTACGAATTATTTTTTAATAAGTACTATATTTGCTTATACTTACTCCACTCATGTAAGTAATTTAAAACATAGTTAAAATAAACTAAAATTGAATGACATAAAACTAGGTTTCTTTCCCCAGTGGTCATTTTGCTTTGTTTCCGAAATTGTGATTTTTATAGAGTAGCTTATTTATTTTAAATTTAACACAAAAGGACAATAATATGTTGTATGTGTCAGTGCTGCGAGGGCCTTCAGAATAAAGTATTTTTGATTTGATTTGACGATATTGGAGCTGAATAGTTTAATATTAAAAATAAATAAACAAAAGAACTAAAGAAAACGCCAAAAATCTATAAGAACATATGTACAATGACATCACATACTTACTGTAAATTAAACATAAAAAAATATGTTTTTAACTTATGAAGCTATTTTTTTTTAAATCTGCTAGTCTGTTTACCAGGGGCCCGATTCTACTAACACAAATGCACCAATGGACTCTCAATGGTGTCTCGATCGTGTCTCAAAAGAATGCCGATAGTGCATCAGTGGAATAGTTTTTGACATTTGTATAACATAATGTTTAACTTGTTGTCTAGGTCCATAACAAATGTCAAAAACTATTCCACTGTTACACGGGCCCCATGTGCGTTTGTTTCTAACGCCATTATAGTTCATAGTTTGCTAATAAAAAATTAAAATGAAAAGAAAAACGAACTCGATCGTATGAATATATTTCATTCCACTGTCTATAAGGGAATTTTGCCCCTTTTTATAACCCGAAAGGCGTGACCGGGTAAAGAATTCGCTTGTAAGGGAATACGGATCATTTGCATATACAAGATTATATACTTAGATTGGGTTTCGCGTCGCGAGGAGAGTCAATATCACACGTAATAAAAGCCAACCGAAACGGAAACGCTTTTTGCCACTGAATTGTTTTTGTCTTATATGCTTTGCACGTGTGTTCGCTTGTTTGGGATAAATGGAGATCATTTTACGCATTTTTCCGATGGGTATTGTTTTCCTATTGTTATTGGCTGTCCTAAATATATTACGAATATGTTTGCGTCACTTGCAAGGGGCACGGAGTAGTTTGTCGGTCGAACTTTCCAATGAGGCTGACATAGTCAAACATGACTAAAAGCCTCTGCGAAAAATAGAGAAAAAATATAGGTATACAAATACTTATATCAAGACAGTAAAATTTACAACTATCGGATCGGATCGGAACGGATCTATCGCTATCCGGAACATTGTATTGTGTATGAACTCGCTCATACAGTTAGTGTTTCCTTAGTGAAGCGTTTTAGGCCAGACCTATTTAATAGGTTGTATGATAGTTGCGAACTACTAACGCCATCAAATGACGGATATGTAAAACAGAGCGCTATATGTAGCTATGTGTACGCGCCCTTAGTCTTGAATATCTTTTTAATGTTGGATATACTTTTACAACATTTTTATAACGATCATTCCGACTCGGTAGATATTTATTCGGTGTTCAAAATATGTAAATATAAAAACGGAAGGCTGTTTGTTGATTTTTATGATATTACTTTATGGTGCGAAGAGTAGGGCACAAGAGGGGTCTCGGGAAGTAACTTGTTTAAATTGGCCCCAATGCGCGTATTTTATTAATGAAAATAGAAAATATTATATATCTTCTATTTTGTTGATTGAGTAATCTTCTATTTATAGTAGAGGGCGTTACTAAAAAAATATCATTAATTTGGAAACGATATTTTGTATATAAAAAAGACCTTGACAGATGAGGCAGGCTGCACCCTGTTGGTCAGGAAAAATCAATCAGAATTATTTTATTTCGTAATGAGTACATTCATTTCTCTTTTATGACATAATTTTCTTTAAAACATGAGTACTTACAGACATCGGACGCAGAGTTTTAATATAAAATCTATGTGCAGTGTTTACATCAATTTTGTAGTGTACATAAACAAGATCGAATTCACATTACTCAGTACTAAATTACCCGTGAGTCATAATAAAGAAGTTGCGACACTTCTTAGAATAATCATCAAATATGATAACAAAGTTGAAGAGTTTGTTTGATTTGCTAAACGCGTAAAATAAAATCATTTATTTTAGAAGTAATCGCGAGAGTCTAATCGAAACAAAAAAGAAAATATAGCCCAAAGTTACAAGTGGGCTATTTAATAATTAACATGCCTTTAAGACAGAACGCACAAAACAGCAGCCAACAGTTTGGAAATGTAAAAGTAAATACAAAATATGGTTCGTATTATTATAAACAGGCACACACCAACTTTAGACCCCCCTCGAAACGGTATACGAAAAGATGTATGGATGTATAGTCAGACCACTTACCCTCACTTATACTGTCCGTAACAAGATTCGTTTTCGCAGTGAATCTAGTTACAGCGTCTGCACGGCACTTAATGTAAATAATAATACCATTAAACTACGAAAAATGAAAAGGATGTTTTGGTGGTTTACGGCGGGAAAATACTCTCATAATCGCGTAAAGAATAACTCTACCGAGGGCATAAAAGCGGCAAAATCTACTCTGAAAACGTTTTAAGCTAAGACGCAAGAAACGTGTTATTTAGGTGACATAGAACTTTCGACTGGCAAGTAAGCTGAGGCAATAAAAACAAATAAAAAGAGCATCATAAGGTTGGATCATAACTCATTGTTTTGTTGCCTTCCAGCGCGCGTTTTATGTGTGCATTAGGTAATGGATTTGAGCCATATCTTACGGCAATCTGAGGAGTCTGAGGACAGAGCGTACGTGCTTCGAGACGAGTTGGCCAAACTAAGAACTTGTGATTCACATTCACACTGTGATTATTAACTAATTTATTATTAATTAATTTAATGGTACTAACTAGTATGTTAGAACACAATGGAAGATGAAAGAAAAAAATATTACTTAATTTAATAAACTGTAGTAAGTAAGATGAGTCTAGAACAAATAGTAAAGACTCGAGTCGATAGGCAACATAGCCAATATTAAGAACGGCGGCGACCATAGATCGAGAATAAGCACTGAAAGTACTGAAACTCATTGACGTACTGAGGGTAAAGACCATAATGTCGTGGTAAATACCACTGCAGTCAAAAAATTATAAAATTTGTAACTGTTAGAATTTTGTATAGTTTTGAAATATAGTTGAATACAAGGTTTAGATACCTAGTACTCTAGATGCTGTAAGCCGCAGTTCTGACACTGGGTAGCAAACCCCCTGTTTACACAGCTTTCAGAATAGACAAATTGTGGCACATATCTTTCGCGTCTACCATCTCTCTTCTTTATTATGTACACGTAAGGAGTGCTATTTATATCTGTCTCTTTCTATATGGCATACAATATGTTTTACTACTATTCACTGAGAGCTGAAATATCCGTAAGCATAATATGGTATTATGTTTGATTTTCTCTTAGGCATTTTTAATTAATTAGTACGTTATATTCAAAGGACGTTTTTAATTTAGCATTTTCTTTATTGACATATAAAAATCTAAATCATTACTAATAAAGTTGAAATTTGATGGTGTCTACGAAATATCTCAATCTAATCATACTTTACACGAGACGCTAGTTTATTGCCAGTTTAATACAATAATGTTATAGCAATAATTGACATGCATCGTCTAAACAACAGTTGCTTACATTTTTTTGAAGGACAATAAAATTATTGCTCCCATTCAAAAACAATAATTGCATGCAATCTAGTGGTTGCATGCAATTATTGTTTTTGAATGTACACAAGAAACTGACGTCGTTTAAATGGGCCTTTATTTTAGACCAATTCATAAAAGAATCAAGGGGAAATGGTTAATCATAAAGGCCACTTAAAATACTTGTACGGATATGTCATGTAGTCACTACAATCTAAAGCTCTGCATATACGATAAATATTCAGAGAACACACGCTTATGATCCCTGCTTACAAACAGTTGATGAGAATTTGCAACATGAATCATAACAGACTGGCATGTGTTGAACTTAGTCGAGGATGTTTGTAATACAGAAACAGTACTTGGTAAATGAGCCTTACTTGAAAATCCATCAGCGTAAAACACCAGGGCGAAGGTTATTACTGCCGTCCGCCAGTCCATCGTTAATCTGAAATAGGATAG
Organism: Endotricha flammealis; assembly: GCA_905163395.2. Lineage (NCBI taxonomy): Eukaryota > Metazoa > Arthropoda > Insecta > Lepidoptera > Pyralidae > Endotricha > Endotricha flammealis. The sequence goes on along the minus strand of LR990861.1, from coordinate 6,644,171 downwards.
TCATTTAATTAATCTAGGCTTTTGTATTTTGTAAAACTGTCATGGCTGGGATAAATACAGAGTACACTGTTTGAATCAATAATTAACAATGACTTATAGATTCCAGTTAGTAAGGATTATTTTACTAGATGTTCAGATTGGAAAGTCGAAAGATTTACAAACACACCTTTCGTATTTAAAGTACTTTCGATAGGCAGTTTTTGCTGTTCCGTTTCAGTCAGTCTGATTGGTACATCAAAAGACGAATCGGACTGATAAAATTTTATAAACGGGTATTAGTCGATCGTTGCTATAGTTGCCTAGTAGTACACAAATACAAAATAACGTTTAATTTAATCGTTTCGATGGTACCTATAAATAAATCAGTAACTGCCTACAAACACACATAATATGATTAGTTTCAACAAACTGTACGTCTGCATCACACTGAAGTAACAATGTGAGAGGACTAACAAAGTTGGTAGTGTACGCAAGATGAAATGGCCCGCCGACACATGTATTTCAGCGCAGCACACGTCTGTCCGACAGCTCAGCTGAAAGTTTATGACACCTAGCTACATTCCCCGAGCAATTTCCTCCGAAACTGTTTCGTATAACCTCGTTACCAACTACTGCTCTGCCACTGGGTAGGTAAACGTTTTGCGGATATGGCACAAGTTGTTTCCCTTTATTGAAAACTTTGTGACGGGACGCGGCGTTTCGTTAAGTATTATTAATGCAGTGCCACATACGGTTTGTTGGCTCGATTTGTAGCTGGAGTGCCGTGAACGTGACAAAATTGTAGACTAAACAAACCGTTGAAATGTTGGAGTAATCAAATTGGATACTGTTGGTGTAACTTCACAACTCTGTGACATTGTAACATTTGATATAAAAAAATCTTTTAATAAAGCACCCGAAATTGCAACACAAATTGAGATTTCAGATCGAAAAATAGGTGAAGACCTCAATTTAGTCAAAAGAGCCCGAGAATAGAATGGAAGAGGCCATAATGACACTGATGTGAATTGTATATGAAGAACTTGATCTTGATAAAGGTCACACTCTGTCCAATGAAATGAATTGACCAATAAATAGTGTCATATCCTTAGACCATTCTATCGTGCCCCGGAAAAATAGTATCAGTAGACCATTATGATACGACCTTCAGTAAGATTTAAATATGTGCATTGTATACAAAAGTCTGAAATTTGAAAAAAATAATACTTACAAATGAATAGCAGCAAAATTCGTGACGACGATCAATTTGCAACTCACTTTAAAAATAACTTACTACGAAAAAAATACAACTCAAAAGTAAATAAGACAAAGCCAAATGACTGAAATGAAGCTAAATCCACGAGTGAAGTGATAGGGGTAGTGCACGGTGGGGTGCGCCCTAATGTCGTAGGTCAATGAAGGTCGCTTGGGGTTGCGAGGTCGACCCGTCACGCAGCTTTAGTTCACATACAATGACTGTCGAATAAATTGACCAAGTATATATCCTTATCCTTACTAATATTATAAATGAGAAAGTGAGTTTGTTTGTTTGTTTGTTATTCCTTCACGGATTGACTAAGCAGCCGATCATTATGAAAATTTGCATACATATTGTTAGGGGTACAGAGCCCAACATAGGCTACTTTTTATGCCGTGAAAGTATGTCGTTCCAATGGGAAAATAATTTTTCTACTATAGAGGGCGCTGTATCGGCCAACAGATGGCCCCCCACAAGTCGCGCTATGGGTTGTTTTGTTGTCAAACGAGATCTGTCATAAAATTAAAGCGAGCGAAGCCGCGGGGAACAGCTAGTATATAATAAAACTAACGTCATAATTTCCTCATGTAACTATTGACGTTTGAACTAATTATAATGATGTCCTTCCCGGCGATTAGTGTAAAGGTCTTCCTTCTATTTCCCACTTTAATTAAGTTTCTCCCATTAATCCTGATGTTCATATTACAAAAAAGCACCTATCTTTAATATCGAATTTGTTGTTGTTGCTAGTGAACTAGTAGTTTTATTTGAAATCAAACAATTATGTAGGTAATTATAGTAATAGGAATAAAACATAATTAATTAAAGTTTTTTGAGTAAGTTCTCCTGTCTTCCTTGTAAGGAACGTCATAAATCAATGAGTAATACATATTATGTACTAAGTCCAATGGACAAAACAATTTTATTTCAAATCCCTAATAACGAGATTCATTCAATATTTAGCACTTACATAGGCTATTTTAGACCCCTTTTTACAGGTGCCCTGATGAGTCCAGAATTAATGGTTACGTGCTGATTAAAAAGGACGCCGGTGTAGAAATTAAAAGGATCCCTGGGGGGATATTACATGCCATAGAGCAGAAATTGGATAGCGATACGAGAGATATATTGCCCGACATAAAGCCGTGCTTGGTAACTTTCTACCCATTTCCGGCAGCCCACTTGTGAATCGTATTTCGGAATCCTTTTTATCTTTTTGCGGGCGCGGCATGGCGTCGGGACAAGATGTGACAGCGGCACCGAGCCACTTCGCAGCTCATATATCACTTGAGCCTGTAACGGCCGTGTTAACGGCCTGCCTGTCACCTCCGCGCTTCAGCCGCCCAACAAAGCGTCACTCTATTACCTATTTAATGGCTTTGTAACACATCATATTAGTTCTATCTCATGGAACTATTAAGTTAGATTTCACCACAATAGTCAGAAATGGAAAAGATATGCAATACTCCGGTACGATCACCCAAACGTCACTGTGATAGGAATTTACAACACAACGTTTATACGATATAGCAAAATAGTATCAAAAAGATGACAAATGTGACAATATTGGAACTGATGGTGGGTATACGTGACGAGAAGCGAATAAAGTCGGCAGCAATCGCGATTCGCCGCGTTCAAATTCTATCGGCGATGCATCGTTGTCGGCTTCCCACAGGCTTCCAGTCCACAAATTCAGGGATTGCATGAGAGCGAGATGGGAAGCGGGTGGCGGGTGTGAATCGGCGTCGCGGGCTGGGATTTATATCGGCGGAAATCTCCGATGTGTTCACACTTCACGCCCGTGGGACGCACGGTAAAATGGAAACGGAATCGTGTTGGCTTTCAAGGATTCTCGTTTAGCGCTAAGACGGATAATATAGTATCCACAAGATTTCCTCAATATCTAAATCTGTATTGATCACATGCTCCGAATATTGGGTGTATCTGCGTTCAATCTTTTATAGTTGGCACTCCAATTACTCCATTTCTGATTCATACTTTAAAATAAGAAAAATAACATTTTTTTAAATTATGTATGAGTAACGGTAGGTACTCAATAGTCATTGTATATACACGTTTTAAATGAAGCCTTTTAAATAGACGGAAAAGTAGCACGTGCGTGCCAAATAAATAGGGCATTTATCACTTTAGATAAAAGTATGGAGCGTTTGCTATAACTTCAATCTAGGAGTATTTTATAAAAAAATTGAATGTGACAATGTTCAGAAACTTACCAAGAAGTAAAATGAAAAACTGAATCACAACACTACACTAGCATGTTTTAAGAAATATTATAAAAACTGCGCAGATAGATATCTGACCTAAGTTATGCGATGATTGAAGTGAAGCTGCTGTTTACTGCTGATAACAGTGGGCAATTTGTAAATGAGATCATACTCAATACGTAATACAACTTGGGACTGGTTTATGCGAAACTTAGGCAGTTCGATAACGTAAAATACTACGTCCATAATTATTATTTGAGAACTTTTTATGGTAAAATACAGAATGTAGTATGAATTGAATACATACTACATACATACGTTATTTTAAAAAAATGCAATATTTTTATTTGACATAAAAAATTGTGAGTTCATAATTTACCATAAAAATGTCATTAGTTTGAAGATTTATTTTAAACCTGGATATAAAAATATTTCTATGATTCGAGTTGACTTTTTTTATTAAATTTTTAATAATGAGTTTTTATAGGTATTTATATTTTATATTTGACCATTTATTACAAAGTGGTCTCTTAAATGTTGCATATTAAGAAAACTTCATCGATAAGGCAATATTTCTATCAAGTTTGGCCATTCCTTGTTTCAATGTTTTACAAGCCCTATTATAAAGCTTACAGTCCTGGCAGTTACTGTCAAACTTTGGCTCGTTTAGACATACAACAATTGAATGATTACACGATAAACAAAACGGAATTATGGAAGCATTATACTAATTACAGAACTTCGTAGCCTATTATATATAAGATTTCGGTAGTTCAGAAACTCTAGAATACAATTACAGAACTAGTAATAACAAGTTGAGGAGAACCACAGTGTCAAACCACAGGCAAACAATTAATTATTATAAGTACCTATTTATTATGTTCTAAAGAAAGGATGTTAGCCGCTTACTAATTGTGCTAACACACAACACATCTATAACAATCTATACTAATATTTTAAAGAGATTTGTATTTTCGTTTGTAACGATGAAACTAAAAAACTTCCAAAAAGACGAGTTACATTACCCCCGTGTAACAAAGGTAACATAATTAAAACTCGTGCGAAGCCGGGGGAATCCGCTAGTAAGTATAATCATAGGCGAAAAATTCGTCCAACTTTTATTAAGCACACACTTTTAGATCAATTAGGGCAAATAATGCTTTATTCCATTGAACTTCAATAGTACCATTTCGGGGACATAACAATTTTCTATCAGTTGGCTTTTAGCCAATGTGAATAAGGGATATTGAGCGCCAAAGATAATTCACACATCTTGCTTGCCATAAACGTAACGCAGAATGTTACGTTATTCATAAAAGTTTATGAACAAATAGTGTTATGCCCAATTTTACGAGATATTGTGGATTATTTGTGTATTTTTGTTCTACGTTTTCTATTATGGAATCGTTTGGTTAACCGACCGCTTCTACGGTAATGGACGGGTTAAAAAGTTTATGTTGTAGTCGAGACTTTCAATATAATCAATACCCAAAAAATGCAACGATTTTCAGATTGAAGCGTTGTCAAGATACAACCTTTTTGATTTTATTATCTTACACCAAACTATGTTTGTACTCTTGCTTGAAAACAATATTTTGAATTTTAATTTGAGGTAGCAATTTAATATGAAAATGAAAACACTTAAACGCGAGTACATCTAATAGTAAAATAAATAAAATTAATTAAAGACGTAAGTATAAACGATGCACTACAAACAAAAGTCATATGTCAACTATTTATCATTTTACAAATAAACATTTAGTAAACAAAGATTTATTTTCAATATTATTGTTAACATGAAGATAAGAAAACCCCAATCGTTGAGCTCACACTAGACTACGATCTATTTCCAAGAATTACTAAATGACAGAAAAGAGCTCATTAAAATTGAAAAAAAATAAATAGGTATAATGTTATAGTGGTTATAGCGTGAGAAATCCGGTCGCGTTGTGGAAATAATCGGCCTTGACGTTGGACGCCATCATGGTTTTTACATAATAACAAAACAAATGAACAAAAATGAAATGTTCACAAAGATCCTTAACATTCATGATGATGTTAATGATTTTACAAATCTCTTGTACAAGTTAAAATCCTAGCAAGTTGTAGATGCAAGTTAAAATTTAATTTATACGTAACTTCGTGCGGATTAAGTTAGAGACCCCAAGTAACACGGGACAATTATTTTCATAGTCTGCAAGTCCAAGTATCCATCTGTTCTAGTCACGGAACTAGAATATTTGTGCCGACTCGTTGTGTTTTGTTGACATATTGCAGAAACCGAAGTTCTAAATTAGAGTCAATAACATTTATTTATATTCGTCCAATTTTATTATAGACTCGTAACAAGACTATAAAACGGAATACGAGAGATCAAACTTCAAACCTATTTACTTACCTAAATTAATTGACATGGAAAGAAGAGTGGAGGAGGAAGGGAGGTGATTTAGAGAGGTAGGGCACAACGGATAATCCGCTCAAATCGGAGCAGCCCGTCTGGGGAAGGACCTCCACCTTACAGAAGATCGTAGCCAAAGAGCATTGGTCTCTGCAATGTTGTGTTCCTACGGTAACGTCTCCAGAGCTCCACTTGGGGGGTTGGGAGGGTTGACAACGCGTGAGCGATACCCCCGGTATTGCAAGCGTCTATTGGCTACGGTGATGCTTACCATCAGGCGGGCTGTATGCTTGTTTGTAGTATAAAAAAAAGGTCGTTATCCTGCAGTGAGATATTACAGGTTAACAAAATATATAATTGGCACTTAACATTGCACGATTGTGGGGATACCCCACTGAGTGGGTTCATTGTAATTGATGTGTCTAAATGCACGCGAGAACCTACAGAATAAAGTACCTATTATTGACTTCGACTTTGGGTACCAGTGGAGCATCCCCACAATCTACATTGAAATATAACGGAAAAAACGTTGCTGAAAGATTTAATTAAACAAGTGTACATACAGATAGGGCGCTGGAAAGGTCGCACTAAGCCAGACAGTTACATTTGGCCGAATTATCATGTTGACATTCATTACAAAAGAGGACATTTGCCTTCACAAATTGTTTGGCCACACAAATAACCGGAGAACACATAACATTTGTTAATGTTCTTCTGGTTCCGTAAACGCACATTAAAAGTGTCATGTTTTATAATATAATGATAATCATAATTACATAATTTCTTATATTTTATAAACGGGCTATATATTTTACTATTAATATCAAATATGCGAAAGTCTGAATACTCTGAATGGATAATAAAAAAAAAATATAAGAATACCTATACATAAAAATTAGTCCTGATTGATTGATCATCGTCCTGTCCAGACCCTTGGACCTAGAGAGCTGATTTTACATAGGGGTTCCCTTTATAATGTAAATAAGGGATGACACGAGAATTTTCACGGAAAACCTGAATCCACACAAACTAAGCGTGGCTTTTGCTATAGTATAGAAAGGGTTTTAAATTTTCACCCTAACAGAAATCATTTTACAATTTTTTTTTATTAAATAATCGTTATGTATCTACGGGTAAAAGGTTGTAATTGAGGATTTTTTATTTGAATTTCTGTAAAATACATACGGAACCTTAACATTTGAAACTCGGTCTGTTTCTGTTTCCGAAAACGAAGGCAAAAATACATAGTTAATTAGATGTTGTATGTTAAATTGTTATACAAATCCTCTTTGTCTTTGTTGATATGTTTTTTTTTACGATTCACACTATCACACTATGGAGGTTTCCGAGTCGGGGTTAAATACTTTTTTTTTGTAAATAGATACTTATTATACATAGTAAACACCCAGAGTCCCAGACCAAGGCAAACAGACAAGTTCATGCACACAAATGTTTGCCGTGCGCAGGATTCGAACCCGCGGCCTTCGAGATAAAATGACCATTGCTAGCCACTAGGCCTGTCAAAAAATTATACTTGTTTTTAATTATCATTTGACAACGTCACACACCTTACGTTATCTCAAACGTTAGACGCTCAAATATCACTAATCATGATCACGGATCCCGATCCAGATTGATCGTGTAATGGCTGCTTTATGTATCTCTTTATATTATAACACATAGTAAAAGGTTATTAACAAATCCACGCACGCATTGCGTGCTTAATCTAATAAATTTATACACCATTTAAATTGAAAAATGTACTTCAGGGATTACATTTACGCAGTGAAATGAGCAATCGTTTTACATTAATTTTATTGCGTTTTCGTATGAGATTTGTTTGTGAACCATACTTTATTATGTGTTCTGGAGGCCAGTGCGATTTTTCTTCGTTTACACCATTTTGCGTTACGGCGCGCGCCGGTGCGGTTTCGGCGCGTCTTCGGCGTCGTCTACAGGAAGCACGCATTGACAATGTGCATGTGCACGCGTTACAACATTCAAAGCCGAACGCTCTTCGTGAAATAGAATATCTGGACACGGGCAGTTTATCGTGGTATGGTGTTAGGAAAAAAAGTGATGATTCGAAATTGCTTGTATATACGTCTATACTAATAATGAAGGCTGAAAACTCATAAGAAACAAGATTTTTTTTGGTAAAAAATGGCTTAGTTATATTCTGCGACAATATTTAGCAGGTTGGTGCTGGCGTCATGCCATAATTTTACCATTGGGCTATCGTGGGCCTCACGATACTAAAGGAAGTAGTTCTTCAGCAATCCAGACGGTTTTATTGACTACAATATTCCGCAAATCAGGCATTAGTTCCGAGTTAAATTCAATTTTATAAAAACGTAGAATATTTTATTTAAGGTCTCCCTTCAATTGATTGCCAGTGTTTTCAAGCTGCCCGACAGTCACCGACTTGGCTGAACCAATGTCGTCGACAACAGAACCTAATATTACCTTTGATTATTTATAAAGGAGTACAAGTTTTGTCTGGTCTAAAAAAATCTGTGATGCCGCAAGACGACAGCAAGTGGTACATCAAATCTGCCTCGCTATCTGGTGACGCAGTACGAATTACTTCCCAGTACTACTGTTATGATACAAAACCACATATACGTACGTTAGGTTATAATTAGTGTAATATAATAAGTCCTCATCGATTTCGATGACGACGACCATGGACAATAAAATTAGTTCATATTTCTACAGTGAGTCCTAATCTGACTCGCTAGACCGAATTTTGACTTAAAAATTCTGTCGCACGGATCATAATAAACTTGGCTCACTGAGTTGTACAAGTAGGTACGTGTAAGAGGACTTAGGTCTTATGTAATATAATATTATAATGGACCAATTTACTGTTGAGAATTGTATGAGGATTTAAAAGAGTTTTAAACTAGTATATCCTGCTATTACTCCGGTACCATTTCAACTATAAAGCATAGGTAGTTGAAAGAAAAATAATGTGATCTATAACATACACTGGGCGTCAAAAATAAGTAGTACAGTTTTAAAATTGCAATTACTCTTAAACTATAGAAGTTAGAGTTTTGAAATAAAAGTCATTTTATAGCAAATTTAACAAAGTTTTCTAAAAATAATATTTTATTTAGCATTAGTAAAGTTTTACACTGAAAATTAAGAAAAAACTAAAAAGCTAACCATTTTGAAGTAACTATCAAGAACTTAATTTTTAAGTTTTGGGCCTTGTTCCCACTTTAGTAACTTGTGTTGCCGCCTCGGGCTCTGATGACATCTTCGAGCCGGTTTGGCATGCTGAACACTAAGTTTCGGAGGCGGTGTTGGGGAATATTCACCCATTCTTCTATCAGGGCCTGTTTTAGAGCCCTGAGGGTGGCGGGGGGTGGTCTGCGTCTTCTGACTAGCCTCCCAAGCTCATCCCAAGTGTGTTCAATCGGGTTAAGATCTGGGCTTCTTGATGGCCAAGCCATCAAGCTGATGCCAACCTCCTGAATGTACTCTTGTACGAGGTGAGCGGTGTGTGGCCGGGCGTTATCATGCATTAGTATCGCTCCATCACCCATATTTACTAAATATAGCCCTGCATACTCGATAAGGATCTCTAATGCATATCTTTCACCAGTCAGAGTGCCATTTTCTGTGACCACTAGCTCTGTGCGACCCTCTGAAGAGATGCCAGGCCATACGTGTACAGAGCCCCCGCCGTATTGAACTCTTTCCGAGATGCAACCTTGAATGTATCGCTCACCAGGTCGCCTGTATACTCTCCGCGTTCCATCGGAAGTGAATAAAGAAAACCGAGACTCATCTGTGAACAAAACTCTTGTCCATTCTTCTTCGTCCCATTGTACGTGTTGACGGGCGTAGCGTAGTCTTGCTACTCGATGCCCTGTCTCAAGTTTGGGGCCATTTGCTGGCCTGTACGACTTCAGGTTGGCTTCAGCGAGGTCTTCTCCTCACTGTACTCTCACTAACGTAGTCTCTTCGGGTCTGAAGAAGCTGTTGCTGGACCTTAACTGCATTAAGGTGACGATTTCTTAACACAGTAGAGACAATTAAGCGGTCTCTCCGGTACTAGTGCACCTGGGTCTGCCATTACTTGGTCTCCTTAGATGGTTTCCAGTCTCTTAGTACCTTCGCTTTACTTGCTGGATCGTTCTTAGAGTTACACCCACCGTTCTTGCAGTATGACGCATACTGATGCCTACTTCGAGAAAAGTTATGATTCTTGCACATTCTTCTGGTGAAAGAGGCATGATTAGTGACGTTTACTCGCTGAAGACACATTTGCTTTTGAATTGCAATTGATTTATCAGAAATAAAGAAAACCATAAAAAACAAAAGTACAAGCCAACAGTTTAAAAAAGAGTGTTTTTGTTTATTAAGTTTTTTTTTCAGTCAATCTTTAAAAAATGATATTATGCATGACGTTTTTATTAAATAAAATGAAATTGTCTTTTAATTTTTTTTTATTTGAAAGGTCTAGCTTCTGTAGTTTAGGAGATATTGCAATTTTAAAACTGTACTACTTACTTTTGACGCCCAGTGTAGTTTTAATGTGTAAGTTAAAATGGCTTTTGGCATTGTAATATATCAAAAACTAGCTTTTCCCCGCGGTTAATTTTATGACATAGATCTTGTTTGATAACAAAACAACCCATAGCGCGACTTGTGGCGCCATATATTGGCCGATAGCCCATCAAGAATATTTTTCTATTGGAATGACATACTTTCACGGGATAAAAAGTCTAGCTTATGTTGGGCTCTGTACCCCTGACAATATGTATACAAATTTTCATAATGATCGGCTGATTAGTCAAGCCGTAAAGGACTAACAAACAAACAAACTCACTTTCTCATGTATGATATTAGTATGAAGTATGATGATATTCAAACTCACTGGGTTTCACTCTCAATATAAGTCCTATACAAAGATAGTTAAAGTGTCATGTTCTGTCTGTATATTGATTTCAGAAGAAGTGAAATGAAAATTAACTTAATATTAAGTTTATCAAAATAAATATTTATTATTGTAATATTCTCTTATACTTTAAATAAAATGTAAAAAAATAAAAATTCTAAATTATAATTTTTATTTTCATATTTTATTTACATAGTTTTGGATTAAATAAAAAAATATATATTCAAAAATGTAGTCTAGATGGAGATTTATAGAATGATTTAAATCATGAACACTAATAAAAAAAATCTTATGTTTTAAATAGGTACTACTTTGTAACCATTTGTAGGTGTACTAATTATCTGTTTTAAATATTAGTTTAAAACCATTTCTAGTTACATGACTGTGTTCTATTTTCACACAAACGTTATGGTTAGCTTGTGTTGCATGGATCTCTGCCAACATATAGATGTGCTTTAAAAAGAGATATAGTATTCTGTATCAGTTCTCAAATCATGATCTCAAGGACAGTCTAGTAATTATTTTAGTCTATGACAATACTTGAAAAGGACAAAACTTTATGAGAGTGTAATGTATAAAAAAAATATTTTCCCCTAGTGTTTCTGTGTTCCATGGGTTACAGTGATCAATTAACATCAGGTGACCAGAATGCTTGTTTGCCAACCTCTTAGAAAATTTTATTTATTCAATAAATCTAAAAATGGGAAAATATCATGAAACACAAAACATAGGTAAAGAAAAAGCAAAAGCTGTTGTTGTTACTTTCAATAAAAAATAAAAATAAAATAATATAAAGGTAACTATAGATTGATTTGCAAAATTGGTGTTAATTCTGTTGTACGTATAACTAGACTAAACTAATTTTGACAGGACCAAAGGGGTTGTTGTCCTTCCTTGGTTTACAATTAGTGACAAGGATAGCAACACTTCTAGTCCTGTCAAAATTAGTTTAGTCTAGTTATATGTAAAACAGAATCAGCACCATTGCCTTTTAACTCGCTAGTAAAGAGTTGTGTTCTTAAACCTTGACATTTTAACAGATGGTTAAGAAATAATATGATAACATTGATAACAATCTCATTAAAAAAATATTAGTAACCACAAAATTCTATTAAAATAAATACACATTATACATAGAAAACATCCTGATGAAGACTAAAATGTTTTTCTCGAACATTACATGCTTGATTGGTCAGTCAAATTACAAGATTATATAAAAACATTACATTTTATCATTATTTAGGTCTTTTTTGTCATGGTAGGTATGTAATTTAGTTGCAAATAAACATCATGCAGACATAAACAAAGATACCCAAAACTGAAGTCAAGAAAAATTTACCTTATCTTGCGAAGTCTATAAAAAAGACCAAAAAACCAAAAAGATGTCGATTAGAGTCGCTACGACGAATAAAATATACCTTAGCCAATGCTTGAATATCCAATACGAAAAGGGACGCCTTGTGTTGCAAAATTAACTATTACTGATACTCAATGACTAATGCAAATGGTCATAATTTCCTATAACTAAGACTGGAAAAAAACATAAGTAACCTACGATAGAGTAATCAATATTTGCAAACATCTGGAAAGTAGGTAAATAAAGTTTATAAAGAGCTCACCTAATTAATCTCGGTTGTCCTAGCACTTCTCACGGCTACAAACAAGGAAACAATATAAACAGGTTCACAATATTCTATGAGGATACAAGGTTTTAGATACGCAAGGTCATAATTATCGGATTTTTAACTCACCTCAAGCAAGAAATCTGTGCGTATTTTATAGATGAAAATATGAATGCGAATGACAATGACAATCTACTCAACTTGACATTTTATTTGACGTCTTGTTTAACATCTTCTCTTCTTATTTTTTGTTATGGCAATGATTCACAGTTTGAATAATATTCTGACCATTATCAACTTAGTGTCGATAAAAAATGGTTTTGGTTAATTGTATTCATAACTTGCCATTGCTTCTTCTCCACAACTGCTTGCCATGGGGCAGAAGTGAGAAGTGAAGGAGACCAGAGATGTGCTCTTGCTTTTCAACCTAGTGCATTTTTTATTAAGTACAGGGGCCCGATTCTACTAAACAAATGCACCAATGGACTCTCAATGGTATCATAATCGTGTCTCAATAGAATGCCGATAGTGTATCTGTGGAATAGTTTTTGACATTTGTTATGGACATAAACAATAAGTTAAACATTATGGATTATTATATTGTCAATTTATGTATATATATCAGTGGAATAGTTTTTGACATTTGTTATGGACTTAAACAATAAGTTAAACATTATGTTATTGTTTAAGTCCATAACAAATGTCAAAATCTATTCCACTGATACACTATCGGCATCCTATTGAGACACGATTGAGACACCATTGAGAGTCCATTGGTGCATTTGTGTAGTAGAATCGGGCCCCTGGACTAGATGGAATGAGATAGTGGAAATATACAATGAAATGAGTAAGTAGTTGAGATCCCTTGGAAATGCAAGCTTTCGCCACTGCGCTATAGAGACTGACTTTCTAGGAATTCAGGGCTGCGTTGTTTTTTTTAATAGCATTTTTTATTAGAAAAAAAAAAAATTTAAGTGAATATGGTGAAACGAGTTTATGAAGGTAATTCCGGATTCCTAGAATAAAGCACGTTGGTTTACACGCCGATTTTCTGCAAGAGTAATGATTGTTTCCCCTATTTTATTGACTGAAAAATTAGTTTCACGAGAAGGTATTTTTCGAAAGGAAAGCTTCTTATTTCTAATCAGTGATATTTTTTCTATATTTCTATGAACTTAACTCAAACCTACTGTAAAAATAAACACCGCAGTTTCCAATCTGTTCCAATCCAACTGTGAAAACAAAAAGAAAACGTCTTGAAGCATTTAAAACTTTAAGCTAATTCCTACAAACACCTTTATATCTGAAGACTAGCTAACTCGTTTTACGATTAAAAGTTCAGAAACCTAGGTATAGCTGTTAGCCTTTACACTGGGGATGTAAATTTAAATTCTCCACTTCACTTGACATAACAGAAGTTTGCTGCATCGAATAACTTGTTTACCCACTCAAAGGCGCGAGTCTAGCTGTCTTGGAGTTTTCCTAAACTTGTTCAGTTTTCGTTTCTCAAAATAACTAAGAAAATAGTATGTACGTGGATAAGTTTTGTATTAGCCGTTTGGTTCCTTTGTAACCAGCCTTCAGTTATCATAGATGTGGGAGGACGTGTGTGGAATATTGCTTTAGTTTGCAGTTATTTGTTTGTTGGAGTGTTATATGAGAGACGCAAAATTAATATTGTAAGATTGAATGCGATGTTGAATAATACCTCAATGATTATTATATTGTCAATTTATGTAAAAGTACTTATATTATCACTTACCTACTTACTTATATTTTACAAATTTATTTTCATTTAATATAATCATCAACTGCTGATCAGACGGAGAAAAAAGGTTTCAGAGCATACTCTGCCACACTTCTCGATGGCGCGGCGGTAGTGGAAATATTCAAGAAATCAATTCAATATCGGACAGTATATGGACCATGACATTCAAAACCATGGAGTTTGAGAATTTTAATCCATCAAAGTACTGATTAGAGTAGTCGTTGCTGAATTAATTATAACGTATAAAAGTAATAAATTTAAGGACGATACGTAAAGTTTCTGAAAAGCTCTTGATATGACAGAAATTCTGTATAACATTCTGCGGTTTTAATTAACTTTTGCCTTTTGCGAGCCGAGCCTCTAAAGTAGGTACGTTTTGAACTTCGTCTTAATCTATATGATACTAAGGGCCTTTTTGTGAAACAAATTAACAGGAAGTACCTAAAGAATACCCACGATGATGGGTGGAACGTTGCTTTGTAAACCATTCTTGAAAAAAAAAATTGTTTTCTTGCTATGCCGTTGTTTCTTGTTATGTAATATGTACTTCTATCTCTGTTACGTTACGTATACATAAAATTAAGGAAAAAAATATCAAAAAGATTACAATAATATTTTCATTAAACCGCATGACGTAAACGTTTCCGCCGAGCTGTTATATCTCTTTATTTAACGAAACAGTAAAAAACAAAGAGTGAGGGGGGTTCCTGACGGCGCAACAGGAGGATAGGGCAGAGTTCAGACTCGGTGCGAAGCTATCCTCATGAGAAATTAACTGTTCCATTAGTTTTAATTCACTCGCCGCCCGCCCGGTACGCTTCGTTATTCCTACAGTATTCGGTATAAAAATACGCTAAAACATTGCCACAGCATTCAACTGCGAAATAAAACTGAGATATAGTGTGTAAAGAACGTTTTTAGTTGCATTGCACGAAATTACTCTTGGGAATGCAAAATGTTTTGACTATGTCGTAACGTTTACCTGAAGGTCTATTCTCGTAATAAAAACAAAATCTAGTCTTAATCTCAAGCGCTATCTCGCTCGTTTTATAGATAGATAGGTAGAATATGCTTTATTTACAAATCACAAAAACATGACACAGTATACATAACTTACAGACTAGTGAAATTGCAACAAGGCTGCCTTATTGCTAACAGCAATCTTTTCAAGGCAACCATAATGGTAACGAATTATTTAATGAACTATGATAATAATGATGGTATTATATTGTGTGTAAGCAAGTTTTTTATATTATTAAATAAATACGCTAATATAATTAAAATCTAGCCTAAACA
The DNA here is from genome assembly GCA_905163395.2 of Endotricha flammealis. NCBI lineage: Eukaryota > Metazoa > Arthropoda > Insecta > Lepidoptera > Pyralidae > Endotricha > Endotricha flammealis. The sequence continues at coordinate 6,628,713 of LR990861.1, read as the reverse complement.
CAGACCAATGAGTAATTTTACATTGACCTGATAAGAATGTGTCCATCGGTACTTTTTTTACTGTGTCTATTTCACTTTGTTCATGTGTCTTTGTTTACACTATATGTATTGTATTAACACTAATATAATTGTCACTAATCACTACACTAGTTCGAACGGTTTGTTTTTTTTGAGTCTATGGTTTATGCCTATATGGTTTAAGAAATTAATTTCTCATTAGAACTTAAATAACAATATGTTCTGTTCACTTAGGTACTGAGAAACTAAATAATTCACTATTATCACTGAATTTATTGAGCGCACAGCTCAGATCACACGATTTAGTCTTCGCAGCAAGTCCGTATTATGGACGAGTTGGACCGCCTCGACATTCACATGATGGGATGAAGCAGTCCATATTCGTGTGCTGAGCATGAGCACTATTACTCTGTGGCATGAGTATGACCAAGATGACCCTTGAGATTGAGACTGGATTTTAACTGTTTTTATCTTGTTTTTATTATGAGAATAGACCAGCAGTTTTCAAGTAAATATAGATTTAGGTACTTAAAACTAATATAAAATTGCACAGCTTAACAAAAAAACACCGAAACATAGAGTCATAGATTAATTTAATAAACCTGTACATACATACTGGATTCTATTTTTTTTTATTTTTTTTTATTTACTTACTACTAGCCATCCAAGTTTCGCAAGGGTTTTAGAAGCATTCCTAATTTGTTTGAAAATATATTACAGCCTTTGCTATAATGTATGTACCTTTTCAACGGTGAAAGATTTTTTTTTGATATCGGTCCAGTCTTTGCGGAGCATATTCAATGCAAACATTACAATTAATAATATTAGATGCTTTATAAAAAAAAAATGTAAATCTTTTTATAAACCTGTGCAGAGCCTGGGGCCGCGCCGCCGTCCGCTAGTCTTTCTTACACTTATCTATCACTAGATGGCGCTGTTGCAATTGTGAATCGCGCTATGGTTAGTACATATTATTATAGTAATGCTCAATATAAATGATTACATAATTCTGGGATTACAAGGAAAAAAAAATATTATATTTTTGAAGTCGGCATTTTTTTTGTTGTATATCGATACATCTATCTACACTGGGCGTCAAAAGTAAGTAGTACAGTTTTAAAATTGCAATATCTCCTAAACTACAGAAGCTAGACCTTTCAAATAAAAAAAAGTTAAAAGACAATTTCATTTCATTTAATAAAAACGTCATGCATAATATCATTTTTTAAAGATTGACTGAAAAAAAAACTTAATAAACAAAAACACTCTTTTTTAAACTGTTGGCTTGTACTTTTGTTTTTTATTGTTTTCTTTATTTCTGTTAAATCAATTGCAATTCAAAAGCAAATGTGTCTTCAGCGAGTAAACGTCACTAATCATGCCTCTTTCACCAGAAGAATGTGCAAGAATCATAACTTTTCTCGAAGTAGGCATCAGTATGCGTCATACTGCAAGAACGGTGGGTGTAACTCTAAGAACGATCCAGCAAGTAAAGCGAAGGTACTAAGAGACTGGAAACCATCTAAGGAGACCAAGTAATGGCAGACCCAGGTGCACTAGTACCGGAGAGACCGCTTAATTGTCTCTACTGTGTTAAGAAATCGTCACCTTAATGCAGTTAAGGTCCAGCAACAGCGTCTTCAGACCCGAAGAGACTACGTTAGTGAGAGTACAGTGAGGAGAAGACCTTGCTGAAGCCAACCTGAAGTCGTACAGGCCAGCAAATGGCCCCAAACTTGAGACAGGGCATCGAGTAGCAAGACTACGCTACGCCCGTCAACACGTACAATGGGACGAAGAAGAATGGACAAGAGTTTTGTTCACAGATGAGTCTCGGTTTTCTTTATTCACTTCCGATGGAACGCGGAGAGTATACAGGCGACCTGGTGAGCGATACATTCAAGGTTGCATCTCGGAAAGAGTTCAATACGGCGGGGGCTCTGTACACGTATGGCCTGGCATCTCTTCAGAGGGTCGCACAGAGCTAGTGGTCACAGAAAATGGCAGTCTGACTGGTGAAAGATATGCATTAGAGATCCTTATCGAGTATGCAGGGCCATATTTAGTAAATATGGGTGATGGAGCGATACTAATGCATGATAACGCCCGGCCACACACCGCTCACCTCGTACAAGAGTACATTCAGGAGGTTGGCATCAGCTTGATGGCTTGGCCATCAAGAAGCCCAGATCTTAACCCGATTGAACACACTTGGGATGAGCTTGGGAGGCTAGTCAGAAGACGCAGACCACCCCCCGCCACCCTCAGGGCTCTAAAACAGGCCCTGATAGAAGAATGGGTGAATATTCCCTAACACCGCCTCCGAAACTTAGTGTTCAGCATGCCAAACCGGCTCGAAGATGTCATCAGAGCCCGAGGCGGCAACACAAGTTACTAAAGTGGGAACAAGGCCCAAAACTTAAAAATTAAGTTCTTGATAGTTACTTCAAAATGGTTAGCTTTTTAGTTTTTTCTTAATTTTCAGTGTAAAACTTTACTAATGCTAAATAAAATATTATTTTTAGAAAACTTTGTTAAATTTGCTATAAAATTACTTTTATTTCAAAACTCTAACTTCTATAGTTTAAGAGTAATTGCAATTTTAAAACTGTACTACTTATTTTTGACGCCCAGTGTATATATATAAAATGCTTTGTCCTGACTGACTGAGAATCAATGCACAGCCTAAACCGATGATCGTAGAGCCCTGAAATTTGGAGGATGTATTGTTTGTATGATGTAGGCGTCCGATAAGAAAAGATTTTTCAAAATTCCCACGGGAAAGCGGGATACACGCAAACGAAGTTGCGCGGGTTTCACTAGTAGTTAATAAAATAAAAGATGACTTACTTGCGAAATCCGCGCAACTTCGTTTGCGTTTTGTAGATACACTAGACCATCTAGCATTCCCGTGGGAATGTCGAAAAATCCTTTCTTATCGGATCGGATCTCGGATGTCTACGTCATACAAACAGCACACCCTCCAAGTTTCAGGTGTCTACGCTCAGCGGTTAGGCGCGTCTCCTGCGGCATGTTTATACAAAACATTCTCCATAAACATTGTCGGTTCAAAACATTTCCCGTCCATTGCAACTTTCATTCAAATGTTCAGTAAACTATGTTTTTTCTACAAAATCCTATCTAGTACCTATCTAGTAGGCCGGCATTTTGTCCAAAAGTCTTCTAGAAATCGATTTTCGCACAAATCATTTACATTCATCGTGTCAATTTTCGTTTTGCACGGTTCCCTCTATCTCCGAAAGCTTTATGAATAGAAATTTGAAAAAAGTCATAGTAGTAGTCCATAATTATGCTAAACCTTCAATAAAATCTATTATTTAAAGGTTAAGTAGGCTCTACTAGTTTCCGAGTAATAGCAAGCCAAGCACAGCAAATATGGAACTCTGCACTGTGCGTGGACCAACACGCACTTGACCGGTTTTTGTATTTATAAAGATATATTGATTTAACTTGATAAAGATTGTCTTCTTTAGATTTTTTGCCGCTGAATCTTGTTAAAGCTTTGAGGATGCAGTTACATTAGGTACCTACTCAATTTGAGTTGAGAAGAAATTACTTAATTTAATATTTACTTTCAACGTGTTTTGTTTTGTTTCTACCTACGTCTTCAATCTTGGAGAAATTATATTTTCAGAAGAGAAAAAATAAATAAATAGATCTTTTAATAACGATGACCGTAATCAGTCATAAAGTTACAACTTGACTTACAATATCATATTCAGAGGTCACAATAACATTGACTTTCCGTTAAAGATTCCAGTTAAATCACAGATGTAATTCTTTTTTACACTAAAATTGATTGGCACTCGTTTTAATCTCGACTTGTATTATACACATAAATAAAAGCCCGTAACGAGCCTGGCAAAAGCCGCCCGGCAATCATTGTTTATATTAGGCATCCAAGTAACAAGAAGAAAGTTCTCTCATTTCATTAAACGTATAATTTTTCCTCAAGTCTCATTACTCTGGGGCAGTATCGGGTAACTGGGCTTGTTGGAAGCGGGCACCTCGTCCGAGTTTATAGCCAGCCTGCAATATTGTGCGTGGAAACTTAATGAAAAGGAAACACCCACAGAATTACCCACACGGTAGAAAAAAATGCACGGTCGGCCGTCAAGTCGTCTATTCAATATACAAGTATTACGTTTCTAGAGCATTTTTATGCTTATGTCAACAATATCTAGGGCAGAGAACTAAGAACAAGGATTTTTATGCCAATAATTTTAGCATCATCTAGGGTACAGAACAATGATTTTTAGGCAAATAATTTATGAAACTTTGTTACTACATAGACTAATACGAATAAGTACTACTGATAAGTAATTTAAATTTCGACTATATTTACGAAACTGGATTTGGACATTTTGTTGGCGATTTTCAATTGAAATGAATTACAACATTATAAGGAATTTCACAATTATTTTTTAATATTTTTTTATGATCATGCCACAAAAACAAATCACCATTTATATTTTTATGTAAGTAGGTATACGAACTGCAGTTTGTACTCAAGTTTAGAGTTATTGGAAAAAATAAATCTAGAGAAATAATATTTACATTTGAAGTGTCTCTATTATTTGTTAAACAAAGCAACGAGTCGTAAAACGACTTACTATCAATTTATACTTTAATAGAATATGAAGTGGCGACCTGAAAAACGTTTTGTGGAAAGTAAACAAAAATCACTTGGAGGCGAAATCGTTTTATAAAATAAAGTAAGTCCAATAATTCAACACTTCGACGCTCGAGGAGGTCGAAAGATATAAAATGGAGAAAAACGTCCCTAATTCAGTTTGCTCTCGTCGAACAGTGTACTCGGCAGCCACTAAGTCTTTACATCAAGAATGGAGTGGAAATAATATCTGTCGATGGACGACACTTTTGCACAGTTGGCGTTGAAAAAGGCCGCACTTATTCAATGTAATGTGTGTGGACTGTGCGGTCGTTTATACTCTGACTTTACTTTTCCTGTTTTGATGGTTCTCTTATGTTCCGAGAGATCTAGTGATTTGATAACATACACCCACTCACCTAATGTCTTCAATATTACAAGCGAATATTTATGTTGTATGTTTGTATTTTTCGTCACGCAAAGCCGATCATCATGACTTTTTTATAAGTAATATGTTTAAGGGTACAGAGGACATATGCAATTTTAAATCCACTGGATAAAAGTTTATTATGAGAAAAATGTACAAAATCATCGCGGGCGAAGCCAGGGATAACAGTTACTTGTTGATAAAGATGACATGATTATTAACACAACATACACATTAACACAATTTGGTCCTGAAAAAAAGAAAAATCAAATACATAGGTAGTTCAAAAATTTAAATGAATTTTAATAAAAACGAACTCAAATAAAGTCACTCGCAAAAAGTAGTTCTTAAAACAATATCATAATGAAAAAAATATACTCGACTTCTTTATTCGCTTTAAGAGAATCAAATAAAGGCTATTATATAAATTATTTATCAAGATCCCACCCTAGCACGTAAAATTGGTCTGTGAATAAACAATGGGCGTAATACATTGGTAGTTTATTTAAAGCAGACAAAACCCCCAGTTCGCTGAGGTTGAATACAAGACGAATTGAGTACATTATCTACAGTTACATTTCTGGGCTAGTTAGCTCTTGTTTCGCTACGAAACTTGTCTGCGTCGGTCTCAGAGTGAAGTGGCTTTTATGCAACCAACGCCACGCAAATTGTAGCGAAATGCCACGCTCCAGCCTGATAATGGAAGGGGTATTTCACAATGATTGTGAAGATGTTGAAAGTTCTCTGTGACGCTAAACAAAACAAAGACAACGACTTTGTTAATTAATAGTAATATTTAATTAGCTTGTTTGTCTACATTGTTGAAGCTAAAACTAAAAACTTTTTTAGACATAATTTGTGCTTGGGTATTGGATTGGAATGATAGAGCATTTACGTAATCGGCTAGCTTGACCGGGAAAGTACCACCGTTTCATAGAATATCGGCGTGAAGCAACAATCTATCAAAAATGTCAAAACTAAATCATATTATCTTACTTTAGTTAGGCAATATCACTAAGTTTTGAAACCGTTCCGCGTTTTATTTACTCGAAACTGTAACGTCAAAGCATAGTTTGGAGGAACTCAAATGAAAAACCGCAGAGACTTCATTAAACCTTATCCCACGAAGAATTTGCATAGCAAAACTCGAATACCGATATAGTGCGGGAAGGCATTTGGACTACATTTGGTGCATCGCTCGAGAAAGTTCCGACGCCATTAGAGATGCACCAGCCGCTCTTGATTGTTCCACGCACAGTCGCGTCTCTTAATTTCTGCGGCACAATGTAAATGTGGCAATAGTCGTTATTGTCAAGTCACAACATTTTGAATACAGGTTATGAGAGTTGAATTTGTTAAAATATTTGTTTGGGCAAATTTTGGGAAAATACTTGGAATATTTGATTTTTTCAATAATTAATTACTATCATTATGTTTTATACAAAGCTGTTCAATTGCAGATGCAGAGAAAATAACGTTCCATCATTTAGTTTATTTTTTCAACTTTTAGTCGTAACTTAGATGAAAATTCTTAAATAAAGAAATATTTGAATTTGTACTTGGGTTCGAAGGACAATTTTTTTTTACGTTTCTACATTATCGATATTACAAACCTCGTCGAAGCCCAGTTTTGCATGATCCGCACGCATCCACGGTTCCTTATAAACCTTTTTATTTTGTTTAAAGTCAGGAAAAATTACTGCATGTCCCGCCACTTGGGGAAGCGGCGGGGGTCTGTCGGGCTCACCTCTCTAGCCAATGAGGGATACCGACTAAAAACCTGACTGTCTGCCACCTTCTCCGCCTTCCACAAAAAATAATTGATTAATTCTACTAGCATTTCCTCAATCCATATTGTAGTAACATTTTGTAAAATATTTTTTAACTTGATGCGCATATTTCTCAATTTATGTTAGAGATCCGTGATATTTTAACATCAGTTGTGGCTGCGGACATTGCCGGCCGACGACGGTTAAAAGCCGCTAATCCATTTGCCTTTTATGCCGCTATGGAAAATGCAACGAAATGTGTTATGGCGGGAAAATGCACGGGAAGTAAAAGCTTTGCAGTGATTATTTTTTCTGCTGGCAACTTTGTAGGATTAAAAATAACATTTTTAATAGAGCCGTGTTACGATTACGGGTCAGGCTGACGAGCTTGGGTTATAAGCCGCTATTGTGGAGATTTTTTTATTATCATTTTGAAGTAAAGTAGAGTTTACGTTGGTTTTACAGGAACTATTAGCACAAACGACTATGTTTATAATGCCATTGAACCTCGATATTATAATTGAATTTGCATTGGAATGAAATCGTGTTTTCCAGACAGATGTACAATGATATCTTTTAACAATGTATCTGCTATGTGTTATATCTTCATTTTATCCAATATATTATGACAGAGGCACGTACACAACACTGTGGTGCGGTGACACATTGCTAAAATCTACGATGGCGCATAATACATCGTGGAAATTTCCATCTTAATTGCATGGAATCTATCTCTTTGGTATGCGACGTCGTAATCTCTGCAATGCGTTGTCACACCGCGTGGTTGTGTACTAACCCTAATGAATAATTAGTTACGTGTTTTTGTTTTAATTTTTATTCATGGGGTTATGAATTGCTGATGACCGAACGAAGTGGTGCAATAGAGCCTGTTTTATATAGATGTGTTATGTTGGATGGGTTGTGGAAGTATTCAAATATACATGCACTTAAAAGGCCGGCAGCGGCTCAGGGACTCCCCCGGTGTCTGTTCTCCATGAGTAGCGGTGATGACTTAACATCAGGTGACCCGCATGCTCGTCTGCTAACAAAAAAAATCAAAGTCCCTGTAGCTAGGTGATCTTCTAGCTCGTTTGTTCTACTTTACTATAGATAGTTTTCTAAAGAAATTATTATATTTATAGTCCGAAATTCATGAATTCACAAAATTTTACATATGTACAATCAGCCAATGAAAGATGATTTAAGTTTTCGAAATATTGCGAGAAGGGTTTTTTTACCACAATGTTGGCAAACAAGCATACCCGCCTGATGGTAAAGCATCACCGTAGCCTATAGACGCTTGCAATACCGGGGGTATCACTCACGCGTTGCCAACCCTCCCAACCTCTCCTAGTGGAGCTCTGGAGACCTTACTCACCGTAGGAACACAACATGGCCGAGACCAATGCTATTTGGCTACGATCTTCTGTAAGGTGGAGGTCCTTCCCCAGACGGGCTGCTCCGATTTTAGCGGATTATCGCTGTGCCCTACCTCTCTTTATTTACTACTATATTTTTACTTGAAATTTTATTTATCAATAGTATCCGCTACCTTCAGGTCACTGGAAACGTTTGGGGGAGGCCTATGTTCGCAGCAGTGTACTTCTTGTAGCTGAGATGATGGTGATGATGAATAGTATTCATATCGTACTACGTACTTACTAAGTTTCTTAACGATGCTTTTTGATACCCCCGGTATGCGCCTATAGGCTACAGTGATGCTTACCATCAGGCCGTGGCCGTATGCTTGTTTGCCAACTTTGTGGTATGAACAATTTTTTTTACAGTGTTAGCATATAAATCTTAATTCTTAGTTTATTGGTTGACTGTACAAAGGTGCTAACGGGAGTTGTTGTATCTAGGAGTATTCAAGTGTACCGCAAACTAATAGAATCTTAAAGGAAATTCTACAAAAGCAAATTGCTCTTAAAAGTGAACTTAAATCAGACGGGGAGCTGCGCACAGAACTCATTGCTTTGTTAGTTCAGCTTAGAATGTAATCGGGTAGTGTTAACTACAGATTGCGATGTGTAATTTACTTTTAGTATAATAAATGAAATGGGTGGGATAAAAAAAGTTAATTGGAATTAAAGCTCTCACTTTGTACGAGTTAGAATAAAAAATATACCCCCTTAACAATGATTCAGTGAAGGTTTAACTAACACTGGTTTTGTCACTTTCGTTTAGAACAGTTTTTAAATGCAGTTCCTTTTTTTTTCTTTTTGGTTATTTTGCTTTTTTATTAATAAAGAGGTTAGAGTTTATTCATAATGATGATGCTTATAAACGTAAACATTATAACAATTTTCTTTGGTATAATTTCAAAATGTTAATAAATGTACTTAAGTTTTTTTTATCACAGTCGTTCTTGAGAAGATTGAAATGAGAACAACAAAAGAGTGTTTTTTTTCTAAGTTGCAGCGAAAGGAAGGGCAGTTAGCCCCATCCATGCGCTGGCTGCTGGTTGCCGATGCAGTCATGCTGAATACACAAAAACTGCTTCCAAACTATAACTTTGCAGCTGTTGAAACAGGCATATACTAAGGTAGGTATAGGTTAAAACTAAAGCCAAATCTCCAACAAAACTAATAACTTGAATATTCTTACAAATTTTTATGTAGCGAGAGCGAGTCATTTAACTTAAATACTTAATGACTTGAATAAACTAAGACCGCAGAATACCTATTAAGCAGTTGCTAAGTCCAAGTATTTTTATTTCTTTTCTTTTCATCGTTGAAACGTTAAGTCGAGTTAAACTCTAGGGAGAAACCATTTATTATTTGAACTAGGTATATTTTATATTTGGTTTTTCTTTATATAATAATCTACTGAACTTTTAATATATGAAATGATAAATGAAGTGTTAAATTGTGATTATGATACAACTATAATTCGGCATTGCAATGGAACGTCGGAAGAACTGATTATAATTCTGTGTCAATTGACAATAGGGTAGAACTATTATTACTTCAACTTGGTACTAGTAAATATCTAAAATTATATAGATTATTCAGCAAAACAAACCACAATATCTTATTCGATCAAAGCCTAATAAAGCGGGGAAAGTAATAATCGATCAAGCAAAGAGAAGGATAAAGTTAAATTCTAAAACCCATTATCATAGGCTCTCCTTTTGTATTCTGCCACCGCGATCCACTTACGGCGAAAGCAAAATGACGACAGTTTACGGGATCCAATATAGGGCGTATTTATTATTCAATGTGCCTCCATATTTCATGACTCTGGCGTTCTTCTCGCTTAACTTAAAATGAGTGATACGGACTAGCATTAGTGCCGACGCACAGTAGTATACAGGCCGCTTATAAATGCCACTATTTTGTGTCTAAATCGTTTATAAATATTTTTGCAAATAATTTTCGTTCTGGTAAACGTTGTGTTGATACAAGAGAGCTGTAGTTTTTTTGCTTATATTGAGTAGCCGTCATTTATCAAGGTAACAGAATACATAGTGGTGATAACGGAATACTAGCCAAAAACTGACATAAACGGTTTCGTCCCTCTATCTCGCAAAGCCAACAGCTGGATTAGAAATAATACAAGTATTAATCACGTATTATAAAGTGTGTCTCGCAGACACCGTGTACGTATGTCTGTACACCTAATCTTGTATAGTGCGAATACCGTCTACGACATAACAACATGCGATATAGTACGATGTAACTTTTCATTACGCGCACCGCACGGCTTCCCGCAAACTTGGAATTTATAGTAGAACCTCGGAGGTATTCCCTTTTTATTTGTTTTCGTTGTTATTGTGATTATGTTAAATAAACATGAAATTAACTAGCTAATTGAGTAACAAACGACTATTATAAGACCACAATTTCTGCATTATCTTCATTCATAGTATTACAACAGAACTATTAAATAATGAGTAATCATTCATTAAAAAAATATATATGGTCCTACTTTATTAGTGAACTTCCTTTTAACACATGACTATATAGGTTACACATGATCGTTTAAGCAAGAAAATAATGGTATATTATTCAGTAAAAAAAAAGATTGTATTGTAAGTATGTAGTTAGAAAAATGTTGCTTACTACATAAAGCCATCCATATTTCACTGAGTACTAGACCATTATTTCCTTGTTTAAACGATCATATGTAACGTACATAGACATGTTTTATAAGGAAGTTCACTAATAAATTAGGACCTTATATATATATTTTTGAACTAAACTTCACGTGATTATTTTTTAATCCCATAGTAAGCTATGAATATAATAGGTAGGTACTAACATATATATATTTTTTTGTAAATAAATAGTACCTACCTACTAAGTAGGTAGGTATTATGCGTAGAAAACATTCAGACCAATACAGAAGACAACAACATAATATTATCATGCAAACAAAATGTTGATCTTGACCAGAATTCAAACCCACGACCCTTATTTCTTTTCCAGCCTTTTGTGACGTTACCGTGTATACAAAGGGCAATAATTTATTCAAAGGGTTAGGATATGAGGTGTCTTTTGACAGCAAGCAATTTTGTTTGTTACAACAAAATGTTCTTGATGCATGACCATTTTTAAAAACTTCTAATCATGCAGTTTTTATATCGTCTTTAAAATTCGACTGTTCTTTCAGTAGAGTGATTCGATACTAAACGATATTATTCCTTCATTGTTTTAGCCATGGAAAGAGAAGAAGAAGATAATATGTTATCATATACGATATCGATGGTAGATATTTATAAAATCGAAACCGCTATCCTTTAACGTTATGTCTATCTTATTACTCCATTTGACTATCAGTATCATAGAAATGGAAATCAATGTTTACTTCCAATAATAATTCAGACAAAACTGATTCCGTTCTCTACCACTGAAGGTTGTTTGTGCTTGTTCATCCAATGTAATATTGATATGGGAACGAGTATGCATGGCTCCGTTGCATCCATAGATAATATAGAGGACGAGACATAAAATCAAACGCCCCGGTTTGTTTTTATTAGCCTTATTGTTGTTATTATTAAACGAAAGTTACGTCAAAATCCGCCTTCACTGAAGAAATTTTGCTATCATTTTTCTTCGGGGCGTCTTGACTCAGAGACAGTATACTGAGTCGAGACAGCATGAATACGCTCTGCTTTGAATGATATAATTTATCATATTACATGACACTGGCTAATTGCAACGTACAAGAAAGCAGAAGCCAAAACTTGAAGAAAAAAAAGAACGTTTACTTCATGGTACATACAACAAAACAAGGTATTCTCTTCCCGTAACAGCTAGGTCACGTGATTGGCCCTATATTACGTCATCGGCTGTGGGTGGCTGTGGTGCGGTTTTTATAAGGCCGGAATTACACTTAATTCCGGAATTTAATGAAGTAGTAAGTTTTACTCACATAAGTTACTTACGTGAGTAAAACTTACTAGTGTAAAGTAAGTTTTACTCACGTAAGTAACTTACGCGAGTAAAACTTACTAGTGTAATTCCGGCCTAAGGTTGAATATGTCACAATGATCGTGACTTTAGTGTTGGGCCTCTTGGGCCATAGACAAGGGAAGAGTATACCAGGCGCATTATATTATTGTACATACCATGGTTTAGTAAAGGTTTAACAACAACCTGTTTTGTCACTGTTTTGCAAAAGTGACAAAACCAGTTGTAAACAAGCCTTGGTATTAGTTTTTCTCTAGTAAGCCTCTTCCAATTGTTACGCGTGCAGTATTTAGATTTAAAAGTACTGTCAACATAGTATCTTGAGGATAAATTGACAAATAATAAAAAACTGTCACAAAAATTTATTATACTACACAGTTGGCAAACAAGCATACGCCCCGCCTGATGGTAAGCATCACCGTAGCCCATAGACGCTTGCAATACCGGGGGTATCACTTACGCGTTGCCAACCCTTCCAACCCCCCAAGTTATTCTGGAGACCTTATTCTCCGTAGGAACACAACATGACCGAGACCAATGCTATTTGGCTACGATCTTCTGTAAGGTGAAGGTCCTTCCCCAGACGGGCTGTGTGCTGATTATCCACTGTGCCCTACCTCTCTTTTGGTTCTGTCTCTAACGTAAAATATACAATCTCTCACCTGTGATGATCTCTAATATTTTGAACTCTATGTTTGTAATCGAGAGAAGTATCACCGATTTCTTGACAAAAGATGCAGTTCATGCTACGAATGCAGTGTGTATGCAGTGCCCCAAATCTGGGGCGACTTACAGGAACACTTTCTAGTTATCTTTAAATAATAAAGTGAAGATAAGAAATGTATTTTCGTAAGTATGAAAATATGAAATTGATTTGATATTTTCTTTCTGCTCTGCGATCCTGATTAAAATCTTCGTGAGTAAGTATCAAGAAAGTTTTAAGTACTTACACATTATTTTCGCTTTTGATAACCTTGAAAAACATCGGTAGAAATGTGGTAACATATTTTTTATGTTATGCTCATTGCTCATAATAAATAAGTAATTAAACGAAAGTATCTTTGCAAATGCATGTAACTTGATGTAACTCATAATTCTTATAAATACTGACATAATTGTGTTTCATTTAAATTCAAATATTCACGAAACCAGAGGAAAGCAAGATTTTCGAATAAAAGAAGCCTCAAAGGCTCATTCGTATTCAGTACGTGACGTTAACGGGTTACTAATTCCAGGGTCCTTTTTCTTAGATGTAGGTAGGGCTCGACGGTTCGACAACACGAGTAGGCTAAAACGGCATGTGTTTCAAACGTAATTAATTCGAGACCGGCGTGAATTGCCACAAAAATGATAAATTTGTACACGCGACACGTCCGCTATCCCCCGGTCGTCAGAACAAAACGCCGCCGCAATGCTCCTAATTGCAGTAATTATGAAACTCTTCGCTCGTTGATGAAAGTAATTTTTCTGTAGCGACTACCAATTAGCCGTTACCAATTAGTGCAGAGAGACGCAATTTGTAACATGAACTTAAATTACGCGGTAAAATATTTTTAGAAAAAAATTATCGACCTAAATCGTAAACTTCCTTTTTATCTTAAGCAAAACACATCTCCTTTATGTGATGTTTTACAGAAATAATCATTCAAAGCTCTTTGAAATAATAAAAACGACTATTTAACATTTTACTTTCGTCTCTTCAAAGAGGCTTAAATCTGTTCCATCAGGTTTCACGAAAAATATATATTTTTATCGGGAAGAAAATTTATCTAATATTTTTGGTGTTTCCAATAATGTTAAAAACGGAAATCACTACTATGATTACTGCTGTTACGGAAAGTTAATTTATTTGAGGAAAGTGACTTCAATCGATCTCAATTTAAAAAAAGTAAACGTACAACATTATCCTGACTTTTAATGGATTTAAGAAACGGAATAACTTTTATAGAAAACTTTTATATTTGCAGACGTCAAGTACACCAATTAATATCAAGAACTGAGGGACTATAAATTTAAAAGCTATTAAACGCTAGATCTATAATCTAGACTACATTAATTTCATGAACGTCCGAAGACTGCTCGAATTTATATCCCACCAGGGAGAGCTATAAATCTTTTTGAGCCGCGTATTCTCATGAAATGCACTTCCATACCATTAGATACGATTTACAACTGTAATGTCAGAATCTTGTTATGGTAAGTCTGTTCTAGTACAAATAGTAAAGGAAATAGGTGTTCAGAGTAAAGATATGAAAACAAATATTTGCTAATAATGTTAGCATCGTAATTACTAAGTTTTTTATTATTTCTAACATTATAAGAAATTTTCTACCATACTTATATTAAGAGCATTAATTATAACCTTACGTTTGGTGGGTGGCTACTCTCTATTCAGACCATTCTGTAACCATCACTAGACTATACAGAGTTGCTTGAAAATATTTTAATGAACATGAGCTAAGAACTAATGCAGTTAATGCCAATTGCGGGAAGACCGCTAAAATAGAAAGAGAAAAGGTAGCACTAGCAGCTGTCACATAAAGACATTTTCTAGGAGTCCAATATCGTGGCATTACTTTATATATCAAGGACCGTCTCTTATGTACCGAATAAGTTTCAGTGAGATTCAGAAAATTTACAGTTTCCGTAAGTTTTTAAAAGATTTAACTGGCATTACTAAAACTATACATTATATCAAAATAGCCTTTCTACACTACCCCGAATTCCACTGTGGTACAAGAATCCTTGTTATAATTTGTAATTTTGCGGGAATTAGGTATTGTGGCTTATCAAGATTATCTTATTAAGATTCATTGTTGGTGTAACGTCGCTGTGGGTATTGTGACGCTTTGTAGCCTACGAGGATGCTCAGTGGACTGTTAAATGTAGTTTAGATACGTGAAAGACAAACTAAGACTTTGTTTACTCTGTGTTCTGATTGGATAATACGTATTACGTATTTATCTAGGCTACATACTACATAGTATAAACTAAAGGCCCTATCCACGCTTATCTCTTGTCGATCTCAGAAACTAATGTGGTAATTTTCATTAAATTGTCACCAATAGCCAGACAATGGTTGATATTTATTAGATAAGCTATGTTATAAATACTGCCTGGGCTTTATATTCCTTGCCTAGGCTGATGGTCATATCAGCATATTATCAAATATATTAGGTACGTATATATTTATTCAGATTAAATTTTGGTGGTAGATTCTGATATTTTTCTTTAAGTTTTCATCCTTAGGATAGAGTCACGCGGATTTGTAGACGAGTTCTCCACTGCACTGGCGGACGTCAGGAAAAAAGTTGCAATACAAATCAGTAGGGGACAATGCCCCACTGAAATGTATTTCTTACTTTAATCGACAGAGTTAGGATTCGTACTGCTTTTGTTTAATGTAGGATCAGATACGAGAAAATTTCAGTAGCGTTGTTCTCTACTATTTTACAAATAATGTTTCATTGAACAATTTCCTTAGACACAGATGCCAGTTACACTACAGTAAACAAGTGTACACTAAATGCTCCGGTGTCATACTCCGTATTGAAAACAAATTAAATCCACATTCAGAATATATTTGGTAGACATGGAAACATGATCAATCATAATCTCAATCAATTGCTCGTAGAACCAGATAACTTTCGGAAGTGCTCGACTGGCTGTCTCGAACAAGATAACTGGCTAGATAATCTATTACACAGAGCATACAGTTTCATATGAGTGTGGCACACAGGTTGAAAAGCAACATTGCATTTTTCAAATCATATAAACTTCAAAAATTCATTTGACATGTAATAGCCGACTACCGAATAGATTTATCTGTTTGATTTGTGATAAACACATGATAAGTATGTATGTTGAGGAAGCATTATACGTACCAGTGCTCGCAACCACGCTACTGTCAAGAGGCAGAAGGGGACAGACAGTCAAAGTGAATAAGCTCGATAATCCCCCCGTAAACATTTTAATACTGTGTAGTAATAACTGACAACCGACAGTTTGCTAGCCCTGCCCACTTCATACAAAAATTCGTAGGTTGCCTTGAAAATAATAGCCATAATGACCGCCTTGTTGCCAATACACTAGTCTCTAAGTTATCATGTCTAATGTGTTATCTTGTTTATTTTAAATAAAGCATATTCTTCTTGACGACCACTCTAATCCTAACTCCTATACAACCTCCTACCAACTGCATAAAAATTTACAACAAATTACCCAAAAATATAAAAGATCTCCTTGTTGAATGACAAGTGTTTTTATTCAAATGAATGTCTAAATTCATAATATTATGTTGACATATTATGCTAAAATAAATAATTTGTTTATAACTTCTATATATATGTATAGCTGGCGAAGTATAGTTACACTACTCACAAGCTACACCACTATGTATACCTTTGTCTTGCAAATAAATTATTTGAATTTGAATTTGAAATTGGACCTCCGCTCTGTAGTGTAATGGTTACCACGTCAGACCGCCACATAGGAGGTCCCAGATTCGAATCAGGGTCGGGTCATGATGAAAAACGAACTTTCTCTTATTGGCCTGGGTCTTGGATGTTCATCTATATAATGTATAATAAAATATAGTAGGTATCGTTGAGTTGGCATCCCATAACTTACACAAGTTTCGAAATTACTTGTTTGAAATTATGCCTAATTATATGTCTATTTCTAAGTAATTGGTGAGTAAAGAAGTAATAATGAGTCGATGCAAAAATCTATGACTCTGAGTTGTCTGTATATCTACTCTGTGACGGGGTTGAACATCTGGTAGGTGAATATTTGAATATTCATGGGCGTACACACTCCACAATAGTGTTTCCGATCGCTCTATAAACAAACTGTGTTGTTCCTCGATGTACGTCATGTACGATTACTTTATGTTCTAACTGTGATTCTAAGATAAGGTCATTCTAGCGTTTATTATTTTAGCAGAATACTATTCACGATGTGAATATTACTATTTTGATGATTTATTTTAAACTAGCTTTTGCACGCGGTTTCGCTCGCGGTTAATTTTAATTAAGATTACGTATAGCGCGACTTGTGGCAATTGCGAATTGCAGCGCCATCTATAGTAGAAAAAGTATTTTCCCATTGGAATGACATACTTTCACGGGATAAAAAGTAGCCTATGTTGGGCTATGTACCCCTGAAAATATGTATACAAATTTTCATAATGATCGGCTGCTTAGTCAAGCCGTGGAGGAATAACAAACAAGCAAACAAACTCACTTTCTCATTTATAATATTAGTAAGGATGTGTAAAACTAAAAACTAATACCGTTTGAGTTTTGTGCACCTCAAAAAGCATTATAGGTACAGTTAGGAGCACGTTGAGCTTTACACTAGCAGTACAATTTTGGCTCTTATGACATAGAACTTAAGAATGGTAAAGTCCGATATGTAAAGGTCGACCTGCTCTTTACTGTAGGTAGGTACTATATATACATTATATTCTTGTCTATTTAAGAAGGAATAACTAAGTAATTCTATAGATACTAAGAATATTTTTCCCAAACTCACTAAAGACATCACAAAGTACTTGGAACTCAAATTGAAACTTGATTAATAAATAAAATTAATTTGTGTTGAGAAAAGAGGTTTATTTTCCCAATGTTTTCTGAACCTTTATGTCGATTTCCACTTAATTTGGAACTGTATGCACTTCAAGTGCATTTCCTCCATTTTCTTTAGTGGAGTGCCGACGTCGACGGCGCCTAAGTGATGTCAAGGGACACAGCGTCGAGGGCTAGCCATTAAGTTAAAACGCTTCCCGTCCTCTTGCTGTTAATGTAATTCTCACAAACTTCTCCCTAATTCGATAAGGGCCATGAAATAAACAATGGATGGCGGGCAAGTACTCCAATGTTATAGTTACTCTTGATTTTTCTTTTTCGAAGTTGTTACAAATTTTTTGGAAAGTTTAAGAAAGTGCGAAGTTGAAAACTTGCACTAATATTACATACAGAAAAGATTTGTATTTTTGTATGTCTGTAACGAATAAACTTTGGAAAATAACAGGAACAATGACAATAAATCTTTCACAATTAGAATTTGAATAGGCTACATTTATTTCACGAGATACAAAGTTTCCCACGGGAAAATAATATACACAACACAACTGATTGGCACTTTTTCTTGAACATGCCATAGTGACAAAAAAAATAATTAAAGATGAATCAGATTGACATAAGGAAGATAGCAAAGATGATGGCACAAGCAACAAGAATTATATTGAATCAAAGATTTTAAAAGGTTAAAACTTAATTTAAAACGTCTAGGCTTTGATTATCCTTTCTCTTGAGAATTAAAATACATTTCTAATCTTCGTCTTCATATTTCAGAACTCTAATTTGTAGTTACTCTAGTGGACTGTATTTTGACCCGGCGCGACACTCCATTACTATAAAAGTCGGCTGACAGATCTAATTCAGAAGGGCCTTTGAGAATTACATTTCAGTGAAAGTGGAATCTTTTTTTTATTGAATTAGGTATATTTCGGGAGCGAATCGAACAACTTTCGTCTGTCATCGTATGCGAAACCGATAAAGTGTAAAAACTGTCAATGGAAACTCGTTTTTTGCCAAAGTTAGAATAAAACTATTATTGTCTTTTTAGTTTGCTCATCTTCAATCCAATTTTGGACGAGTCCATCATACATTCTCACCGCTGTATCTCGAGTAAAAGGCGATACCGGTTGACATAAATTTGAAGACAATCATTATTACAGTAATTATTAAAATCAGTACAACAAATTTAATCAGAAATATCTAGAAGATCGAAGACGGAGTAGGAACGGATTGAAATGACTTCAATTTGAAACAATCATAAAAAGTTTAGATGTGGACATTTACATGACATTTTCAAGATCGTTTCAATAAAATAGTGCTGGTAGTCGAGTAGTACACGATTCCAATAAAATTCCAAGTCTCCTGTCGAAGAGTGCACATAAAAATGTCTTGCCATCTGCGACCTTCCCATCTGGATGCATAACGACGTATCTGCCTTCATTATTATGGACGCTTGAATATGAGAATGTTTATGCATTTCTTTGGAGATTAACATTTCACTTATTACTTTTGAAATTCGCTATTGAGATAATTTATTCTCCTCTTTTAAACAAAGTCTAGACTTTTAAGTAGTAATGACATAGTCATTATAAATGTACTATTTGTAAAAATAAAGATACTACTTATTTATTCTTTCAAACTTTGGTCTAGGGGCAAGTATACTTGACACAAGAATTATATCGGGCTGAGCCCACTACACATTCCCACCGTTGATCGACAACGGCAACCTGAAATTGGCAATAAGCAATGAAGCTTAGTGACGTCTCGGGGAAGAAACTACTGTGGGGCAATTCACATAACAAGAACCGATTCTATTTCGATTCAACGACACTCGCTGTCTCACTCATACAAAATAGGAATTGAACGGGACAGCGAGTGTCGTTGAATCGAACTAGAATCGGTTCTTGTTACGTGAATTGCCCCACAGTTGTCTTGGAACTCACAACTGATTAAATCAGAAAGAAATTAGATGGAACAGAAAGTATTTAAAAGGGCTTTCCTCGCTTGCAACTACGTGAGAGACAGCAATTTGATATACATCGACATCATAACATAGTATTAAATAAAGTCGCTTTCGCTGCCTATGTTCCTATATATGCTTAGATCTTAAAAACTACGCAACGGATTTTGATGAGGTTTTTTTTAATAGATAGAGTGATTCAAGAGAAAGGTTTATACGTATTATATATACAAAAAACCTCCCACAGTGGGATACACTCAAACGAAGTTGCGCGGGTTTTGCTAGAATAACATTATGTTGATACATAAGAAAAAAAAAATAGATAACGTCCACGTTATTTTTATAGATAAAATATATTCTAAATAACACACGCATAAAGCGAAATCATGACAAATCATCGCACAAATTGTCGGAGCCACGGAAAAAGTGGAGTCGGCCAGAGACAAATGAAGCCCAATAAGGAAGCCCGCGACGTTTGCATTTCATTACGAGATGGCATCGATCTCGTTAGTCTACAATACAATGTTGTTTGATTTTAATAGCGATGTTATATGGCTTCATCAGAGTTACAATTTCTTGGATTATGTTCAATCAATTTATGTACTAAGTATACTTAATTTGTTTAATTGATTTCGTGTTTTATACATGTAGTTCAATATTTCTTGTCTGAAGTCTATGTGGCGTGCGTGCTTAGTGTTTTTAAATAAGCATAGTTTTGATTTACCTAATCTTTTTTAAGTTCGTTTAGTTCTTGTGATTGTGCAAGCGCTTATTTATGCAATAAATAGACTACCAGTAGCTGGTAGTTTATTCAGATTTCAGTCATTTGGTCTTGTTAGTTGGCGGCAATGTACATTCATTACTTTTTATTTGTTATCGGATTACGATAGGACATTACAATAAATACAAATGATCAGTCGCATATGATAATACTGAAACGGGTAAAAGTCAGTCAGCGGATAATCAGCGGCTCACTTATTAGGACATAGTTCATCATCATCTCAGCCACAAGAAGTACGCTGCTGGACTTTCCAGTATGATCGATATGAGTTTTCCAAACGTTTCCAGTATGATCGGTTGGAACCATTGGAACTGTTGGAAGTGTTGGAATGGAACAACAATCTGCACCTAAATTATTTTTGTGAATACATTTATTTATTATTGTTTTATTCTTCATTCCAGTAGCATTTAAAATCGTCGAGCGAGTGTAACGACCTTTGACGTCAAATTAACATTTTTAACGCCAGTGCAATTTCCTACTGGCGAGTGGCTGACGCTCATTCATTAAGAAAATGAGTTTGACCAACAACGGCAACAGCCACATTATGTTTCACAAAGAGATACGCTCCTTGTTTATTTTAAAAATTGCGTGACGAATACATTTTCATGTTTTTGTTGTGACGGGGCGGTGCGGTGATGCGATGTTTTGAAATTTCATCACTATGATGTATTTGACAGGCCCGGTGGTCGAGTGGCTAGCAATAGTCACTTTATCCCAAGGGCCGCGGGTTCAAATCCTGCGCAAGGCAAACATTTGTGTACATGTGTGCATGAATAAGTCTATTTGCCTTGTCCTGGGTGTTTTCTACGTATAAGTAATAAGTATTTACATATTTACAAAAAGAAGTATTTAAGTATATTTATCAGAAATCTACAACAATCTACCCATAGTACAAGCTTAGTTGCTTAGTTTGGGACTAGATGGCGTTATGTGATTCGTCCACGAATATTTTTTAATTTATTAAAAATATTAGTATACTTAATATAAAAAGTAGGTACAGTATATAAAATCGTGATTTTTAAAGAAAATGGTCATGTGTGACATATAATGACTTTTTTCATGTTATTTCAAGCAAAACTTCAAATCATTAAATTTTTACTAGCTCACACACTAACTTTTGACCGCATAGATGTCTTGTAGCTTGTAAATGCTTGTAAGGTACATTTGTCGCGAAATGTTTATGGTTAAATATTATTTTACGGTGAAAAGTTTTTAATTTATTAATTACAGTTACATACAAGATTTCATATTTATGATATAAAACGGATGCATCCATGTAAAGATATTTGTGATTCAATAAACATTGAAACATGGCATAATAGCCCATTGAATAGTATTGAATGTACCCAGAGTTGGACGGGAACGTTATTCAAATAATGTTAGTAAAGTGTCTGTGATACGGACGCTTTATCACAACGGTACGGCATTCATTGATTCAAAGTTACCAAGAACGGTTTCCGTTAGTCTGTAGGTACAATGTAACTATCTCTTTTTCTTTTAGTTCTTCTGGTTTTTACCTCTATTTGTTTCTACCTTTTCATTGCAATCTGTCTCGCACGATATTCGGCAATCTGCCAGTCTATTCTCGTAAAAAAAAACAGTTAAAATCTAGTCCCAATTACAAGCGCTATCTCGCTCATACAAAATAGGAATTGAGCGAGATAGTGCGTGAGTTTGAGATGAGATTGAAACTGTTTTTGTAATGCGGGCGCTACATCAAGCTGCATCAAGTTTAGTTTTAATTAATTTTATTTAATTTCATGTTATTTAGTTATGTATTTTACCAATAAATGAGTTTAAAGTGAACAACTATTTAGTAATTATTGGGTTTCTCTATCCTCCATTCTAAAGCTCTTAGTCAAGAGTACACTCTTGACATAGTTGCACTCAGTAATTGATACAGTTAGTAAGATCCATTAGAAATATAAATTAATTAAATTAACCCTTTAAAACACCCAACTTTTGACGTGAATGGCTGTTTTTCGACACACGCCAAAGTTTTACTTTTATACATTTTGACCTGTTATTTTGACCTAAAATTGCTTGTTAGTCATAGTCTTTCATTTTGTTGAATGTGTACAGCCGGAGAGCAAAAATATGAATATATATTGTGTCATTGTCGGTGTCGTGTCGTATAATCTAAAAAGGGCCATTAGGTCTGAAGGTTGACTTTCTGTATACTCCAAAGTATTAACAATAATGAGTTTTGAAAGACTACTAATTAAGTAAAGAAATACAGAGATTCGAAGTCACGTCAATGGCAGGCTGTTGGCGACATAAATTTACACAATCAAAGGTTGAATGATGCTAATAATCAAGGGAGGCTTCAAACAAAGGGCAGGAAAGTTAAATGGGGCTATTTTATCTGTGGGATTGGGGTTGGCGGCATAGAGCTACAAATTGAATAATTATTCGGGGGTATTGTACTCGTCGATAATCGTACTGCTGACCCAGCCTTTGTTGGGTGTTTCTGTAAAATAGCACTCGACTTGATCTGAGTTGAACAGTGCGACCCTTGACACGAATGGTCTGCCCATCGTAAAGAGCACAAACGACCATTTCCTATAATCGATGTTTATCGAGTCCAATTCAAATTGATGTTAAAAGGTTGTTTGTGAAATGATCAATTTTCAAACGTTAATATAAATGAAATAATGTGAATGTATTAAAAATTTCAATCAACTTTTGAAGTGGTGGCACTTCAAAAGTTGATTGAAATTTTTAATACAGTTATGCTCTAGTGTAGACTAGGTGCTAGAGATTTGTAAATTGGTTTCACTATTTCACACACAGAAAGTCGTACTAAACGGAGAAATTTTCAAAGGTCACTGTGTTTTTTTGGTGGATGAATCAATCTTTATATGGTTACCTTGCCATTAAAAATAAAACATATATTTTGTTTATCTCAATTATTCATTATCTTAACTATTAAATTGGTTTTGATTACCAAGATAGTTATAGTTTTACCTCAGGATTTCTGTGAACTTTACTAATTTGTTGAAGTTGTTAATCGTGGTTACAGAGAGAAGTTATAATTTAACTTTGAAATCATAAAAATAAATTTCATTCAAGTTTGCTACGTCTTTCAGGTATTTTCTATAGGTTAACTGCCATGTTCCTCCAAGTAAATAATAACTTAATTCCCTAGAGGTGATAACCGAGCAAAATTAAGTAAGTAATAGAAGTTTCCAATCAATTTCCCTTTCTTTACCGTTTCAAGTTAATTAATTTTGGAATAGGTAAGACAACATTTTCAGTCGTTTTTGTGATATTAATACAATATTCCATTTACAAGAAATACTGTGGAATTATTATTTTATAATCCACTTTAGCAGTTTAATAAGTGAGTATAATTTTATAATTAAAATTATAGGTTTTATTGTATTTCTTCAAATATCCTGTTTAGTTCCTTTAACGATTAATTACACAAATTATTTTATTATTGTATGTACTTTTTGCCAAGAGAAAGTGCCTTTGAATGTGTGTGTTAATTGGCACTTTGAATGTTTGAATCTTTCAATTTCGTTTCTCACAATTTGTTTTAGCTCAAAGTTTTATCAAGATTTTTTTTGATGGCGTACTCACTCTAATATGAACACGCAAGTCCAGCGACGTCGACCCTAGCCAGCGTTTGGATGGGTTTCATTATCTCGAGCTTCTCCGTGCTTCGGAGGGCATGTTAAGCCGTCGGTCCCGGCTGTTGACGATAGATGACAGTTGTTAAGTGGCAGCCTTCGGGCAGGTTTGACAACACCGGCCTCTGCCAATCCGCATTGGAGCAGCGTGGCAGAGTACGATCTAGTCGCCTTTAATAGAAGTACCTACAGGAACTTCAATAGAAGGGAGACTCGTATTCCTCGAGTGAGATGAGAATGAGTTGATAAGATGATAATAATAACAGGCACCCAAGATGGCTGCTACCTCATGGCAAGCAATCACATTTACTACAGTGACTTTAGGGCCGTTGCCGAAAACGCCTGCAAATTGAATAAGACAAAATAGAGGTAATCTCAGTTGTCAATTACTGAGCGCGCAAACAAAATAGTAAGCGATTATATGTACAAAATACCAACACATTTGGACAAACCCAATGGACTTGAAGGCGTCTGTGTTCAAAAGGGCTATGACTCGATGCCAACGCGCCATCGGGCTGTCAAACATTTTAAAATAATAATATTTTTGTTATTATATTTCTGTTATTTATTCTATAATTAAAATACAGTGAAAAATTACCAGCAATTTAAAGGTAAATACAACAAACTAAGGATTGCAATAAAATTTCAGTTTCAGGATCGTTTTAGTTCGAGTAAAATAAACAAAGGTCCTGTGGCCAATAGTTTTGGACTGGCACAATACTGAATGATAATGATTTGTAAACAAAACTGAAATAACTTTGGAATACATAATTTACGAGCCACAAATCATCGAAAACAGGCCGGATTGTGTCAATACTCTCATTTGAATATCTGACCCAAAACATTGTGAAAAGTTCTACGAGGATAAATTGTAAGCAATATGTTTTGATTAACCTAATCCGGCAAATAGACAGTCAAGTATAAATAACAACTTCCGTGGCATAATGGTTACCATGCCGGACCGCCACCCAGGAGGTCCCGGGTTCGAATCCCGGTCGGGTCGTGATGGAAACATTTTCTGATTGGCCTGGGTCTTGGATGTTTATCTATGTATGCATTTGTTATAAAAAAATATAGTATCGTTGAGTTAGTACCCCATAAAACAAGTGTCTAATTTAATTTGGGGGTAGCTCAATCAGTGTGATTTGTCCCTATATATTTATTTATTTTAAAGATGATCACTCTATCGAATTTATCGATGTTAAGTAAATACAATACTTGTACTAAAATTAGATATTATTAATGAAGTCTGAAGTTACTTGTTATTGAATTCTGAAGAAAGTTTGATGGACTTAACTAAATAATTTCTATTTGTCCTAGGTAATTAATGTTATAAATTATGACATAAATAGCCTTTTTTCACGAGATTGGGCGGGTCTTGTATGCCTTAACTCTGACCAATCAGCAAATGCCACCATTTATAAAAAAAAAAATATATCTATGGGCTTTTATCTTGCTGATATGCCAGCCCCATCATACTGCAATGGATCTCACTGATGAGAAAATTACCAAAAGTTCTAAGAACATTTTGGTGAGAGCAGAGCTTGGCTTCGCCAAATTCCATTTACTGTGCAAAGTAAAACTAATATAAAGATGGATAGACGAAATCTTGTTAAATGTTCCAAGGACCTTTAAGCTCTACTCGGTTTAAAAAAATGGTTTGGGGTGTGTAAACAAGAGGTTTCATACGTTGCGTATCATTTTCATCCATGCCTTTGATACATACTGAAGTTTGGAGTTGATTTTTAACCGGGTAACCGACCTTTGTAGGCTTAAAACCGTGTACCGGAGACTTTAGTGATACGTAATTCAATGAGAGCATCGTATATTTCCCATAATGGCATTGCATTCAAATAGAATTTACAAACGGAGCATAGATTTGTTCGAAATATGGAAAATTGCATACTAATTGAAATGTCATATCCACGAGCCTGCAATGCACTTGTATCAGTAGATCTTTGTTCGCATGAATAACTCAAGAATAGATAAATAATTATATGATAGAAGTAGAATAGATTCTCAAACCTTTCAGTGACTTCTTTTTATACTTCGATTATTTACTTATTTTATGATTTCAGTTTGTTGTTGGCCAAATGTTTTTATTTTACAGTCGGCGTTAAAAACATAACTATGCTGTCAAAATAAGTTTTTAGCAGTTTTTTTTAACAAATATGTGTTTGGATTTGCCACTGTTAAAGGGTCTTTTACAAGGTCTCATAAAATTTAAGTGTCAGTACTTAAAATCCGTTGGTATAAAGAAAAAAAATGTATTTTTATTCAAATAATGCGTGTCATTGCCACATAAGATCATAATTTCTATAAATACGGCAATCTCATGAAAGATATTTTATTTTTGCATAAAAAATTACGAAAGTTTCGTGTACTTTCGTGGAATATTTAAATTTTCAAATTTAACGTTATGGTACAAATAATAAAACGAGTTGCTCAGTGGAATTTAAATTATATTGTTGTTGTAAAGTGCCGAGTTAAAATTAAAACGATCACGATACTACGTTGAATTTCAAAGAATACCTAATTATTGTGAGCGATGAACAATTTACTAGTAAAAAAAAATATATTTAAATACAAACCTACTAACATAATTATTGTCAATATAAATCACAATTAAAAAACATTAACCTAACAATAAAAGAAAACAAAATTGTCTTCAGTCTCCATCTGTTCCTTTCACTTAACACTAGTGTGTTGTGTTGTGTTCAAGTTTCTGTAGAAGGTATTAAGCTCATCTCGCTATTTACCGGCAATTTGATCCGTTAGTGTTTAGTACCTAATAGGAAAAATAAAGCGAACGAAAGGATGCATTCATAGATTTGAATATGCTTTAAATAATACATTAAACACGGGTAGCATACGGCATACATAACAAGACGGTCTTGTTAAAATAAACACAATAGGTAAGTACAATACATTCAAGTTTTCAAATGTCTTCTTTCTTATTCCTTTGTTTCTACAGATAACAGATTACATAACGGATATGCATTGAGCTCAACATTTCAGCTTCCAGCGTCCTGTGGCTTCTATTACCGGCCAAGGGATTCATTAATTGGAGCTTCGTTCGGCAACGTAAAACGTTATTGCTCACTTTACAGCATCAATTACATAGTATAGTCACGTATAATTCAGCGGTACTATTCTAGAAACTCGATTCCAATATACAAACGTTACAGAATAAAATAATGTTGTCATGAATATATTTATAATTTCCTTTTCATAAATTGGAATGATTCTGATCGGAAGGTCAACTTTTGAATCTCCTCAAATATAACTCGTCAAATAATCATGGGGTCATGCATGACTATACATATGTTAGGAACGGAAGATTGCTTTTTCTTCTAGTTCGGACTTAATTTAAATCTGAGAAAAAACATTATTAAAAATGGAGCTAATATTTTTGCCAATAACACGAACCTAATTACACGACACATTGCCCCTCGACCGACGCGAGAGAAACGACACGAGCACACCCACATAAGTATATTTTTGACTTTACAACCCTTTAGGTGCCATACGGACTGAACCGCAGAGGAAAGAAAATTTTGATTACGTTTTTAAAATAGTGTTTTGAATGTGAAAATAAATGTAAATAATTCAAAACACAATTTTTTACACTGTCAAAATTACATTGTTTATTATAAATCACAACAAAAATTTATAGTGTACTGTAAACAAACTTTACAACTTCAATTTACTACCTTATAACCACATTGAAGTCCGAGAGTGGCTCTGATTCTGAATGAACATTTTTATAGTACGCGGGAATCATTTCTTTTGTGGGGTCATAACGTTAAAGAGTAGATTTTTCTTAACAAACTTCGGTGTAAAAAGGTAAGAGCACTTACCTTTTAGCTTATTTTATTTAATTAACCATCTTGAGTCGGTTTGAATTATCCATATTAATATTAAAAAGAGGAAAGATTTATATTTTTGTTTGTAAGGAGTAAACTCAAAACTATTGGTCGTTTTAAGGGCGCGCATTGCGTCCACTAGCGCCGCCATTGCAACGAGAGTGGTAGCTGGTAAACGTAGATGAAAAAGTAAAATAATGTTCTATTACTCATTAGAATAGACGATGAAATATATATTTATCGCTTTGTTAACATTTCAAATGTTTAGATAAATAACGAGTTGAGAAAAAAACGGCCGTGACCGATTTGTCAAATTCTTTCACTGTTGGAAAGCGAGACTATTCGCGGTTGACATAGGCTATCTATACTCTATACTAATATTATAAAGTGGAAAGTTTTGTATTTGTGTGTGAGCGTCTGTGTGTATAAGTTTATAACGAATTAAAAAACTACTGGTCCGATTTCAAAAATTCTTTCAAAATTGGGAAGTTACATTACCCCCGGGTAACATAGGCTATATTATATATATTTTTTAATTAGCGATCCTTAGTAAAACCAAATACTATAGAAGACTAATACGCACAGCTCTTGACGTTTCTCATACAATGACTTGGCAACCGCTGTTCACCTCATGCCGCTAGGGGCGCTATCTCATTTTGCATACCAAAAACCTCCGTTCACCTCATGCCGCTAGGGGCGCTATAACATTTTGCATACAAAACGCACAAAAGTTTTGAAATCGTTCACCTCATGCCGCCCTCATGCCGTAGGGGCGCTAGTGTCGCGTCTTGCCCGAATTCTTCCGAAGCTGTGCGTATTAGTCTTCTATAGTATTTGGTAAAACACGCGCGAAGCCGGGGCGGTCCGCTAGTATTATATTAAAATAAAATGGGGGTACTTACAAAAACCAGTTGTGCGAATTTTTCATTGGATGAAAAAAAGCAATTGGGAAATATACGAGTTAATATTTTGTTAATTAAAAACTAACATAATTACGCGAGCGGCTCGCTCTGTATTCAATAATTATTGTTGCACATGTATTAAATTAAGTATTCATCTTTTTTTATATTTTCATTTGAAATAAATAAGTTGGTAATTATTCAATAGGAGATAAACTTTTCCAAAAATATAGGTAAATTAAGAGCGCGCATTGCGTCCACTAGCGCCGCCATTGGAACGAGAGCAATAGCTGGTAAACGTAGATGAAAAAGTCAAATGTTGCTGGTTCGTTAAATAACGCATTGAAAACAAAAACGGCCATTTTTTTCTCAACTCGTTATTTATCGAAACATTTTAAATGTTAACAAAGCGATAAATATATATTTCATCGTCTATTCTAATGCGTAATAGAACATTATTTTACTTTTTCATCTACGTTTACCAGCTATCACTCTCGTTCCAATGGCGGCGCTAGTGGACGCAATGCGCGCTCATAAAACGACAACGACCTACCTAATAATAGGTGTAACTGAAGTAACTGTGAAAGTGCGTGAGGATGAAGATGGATGTATTATATTTTTCAGACTTTTCACTGATTGCAAAATATTATGATAGTGCCAAATGTATTATTTAATTTTATAAAACATGCCCCCAATGTTAGCGACTGGCTGGCTGGCTCGAACCTTTTATATATTAGACGACCTCCGTGGCGTAATGGTTACCACGCCAGACCGCCATCCATCCAGGAGGTCCCGGGCTGTGACCCGGGTTCGATCCCCGGTCGGGTCATGATGAAAACAAACTTTTTCTGATTGGCCTAGGATCTTGGATGTTTATCTATATATGTATTTTTTATAAAATATAATATCGTTGAGTTAGAATCCCATAACACAAGTTTCGAACTTACTTTGGGGCTAGCTCAATCTGTGTGAATTGTCCCTATATATTTATTTAAACATATTTGTTATTTTTTAAATACCTTTCTCATTGCTAGAATTTTAGTTGTCGTCATTATTTTGTTCGACGCTTTTTATTGATAAACAAAGTCAAACTCGGCTACTTAATTTGATTCTCCTCAAGAATGACAGCGACTACACTGATTTTTAGTAGGTATACCTTATTTAATTAAGTGTTTTCATCAACTCAGACCAACAACCAACCAAGACGTCTGAAAATCATAGTGAGTACGTCATAATTGTTTATCAAAAAATCTTTGAATTTCTTCGAAAACCGATAACGTTTATTTATTGACGATCCAGCTAACGACGCTGCTGCTGTTGAGTTTGGATACGACATTTTGATTTGCTTCAGAATTATCTATTTATCTTTTTATCATTATATTGCCCAAAGAACCATGGGCATTATGTAAAATGCCTATAACATACACTATCAATAGTCGATTGAAATGTTTTTCAATATTCAACCGTGAATTTTTGGGGTCGAAAAGCAAACATTTATTTAGGCAGGAAAAACAAATGTTCGATATGAGTTTTTCATTGATTTTTCCACAATCAACAGAAGAAAATTAATGGTGAACGACTATACATTCCTACTATTACATATTTAGTCGTTCTAAATGTTGATCCGCATGTTTGTTGGCCAATTACTTTCAAATAATGCAAAAAGTAGTGAAGTTAACATGTAATATTCCGGAAAAAGTATTATTATTAACTGAAATACCAAGTAGAATATTATGATCAGATGATAAATCAAGAAAAGAAAGAGAGTGGACATTGTGTAGCGTAATATATTAGAGCGAACATCATAAAGGCGACGACAGTACTAACTGGATTACTCGGACGAAAATGTATTGCTTACGTTAGCATTTATTTAATTCATACTTTAGTATTACAAAAATTATTATTCATATTGTCATTGTTTTATTCCGTCGACGATATTGGATTTATTATTTGTCATTTAGGTGTTTGTGATTGTTGAATTCTTTTGCGTGATAGGCAAGTTGGCATTTCGTTAGTTGTTTCGTGGGTTGCGGGAGCCCTACAGTCCCAACCGCACCGCATATTTCCCGGGCCGTGGGGCTGCAGCATTTCTCTGACGCAAAAAAAGGAGAAGGCAGAGGGGAGGGGACGTAAATGCCCATACTTGCGAAATATAACGGTGTGGGGCACAGATTCAATAGTTACTTGGTTCACTTTATGTTGACGTATTATTTCCGCATTTAAAATAATTATGAAGGATTTTGTTATGAAAATTCGAATCGAACAAAATTATCAACTTTGTAAATTGTGAAAGTATGCAATATCTCATTTCAACATAAATAATTAATGGGTATCATAAGGTTAATAAATATCGAGCCACGAAGCCCGCCTCATTTATATGAATAATCTATGGTTCGCCTCATCGCCATGAAATTCAATTTATGGATGTATAGATAAGAATTAATTGATTCCGTGTGGTCTAACGCCGACGTCTGGGGTGGAAGATATCGAATAACATTCCTGAGAGGCTGAGTGAGACACACGAGATAAACTTAAATAATTAAATATTTTCCAGAATTTATTAATTAAAAGTCTGCCACCAATGAGCTCTAAGATATTCCCTTACACGTACTAATTAGTGCGAGTAAGGGAATATGTTAGCTGATGAAGGAAGGAGGAAGGATGAAGGTCTTTGGTAATAGTTCCTACTAGCCTGTTTCTTTGTCTTGAATCTTGTGATAGAACATTTTATGAGACTAACTCTATCGGGAAGTAATACCCTCTCACAGAATCTCGACATGAAGACAATGCGTTTCGTTTGGTGAATGAGAGATACGGAAGCTCAACTCTATCAATTTTTTTTGCTAAAGGTTGGTCGCTCAGGTACTGGTATGTCTCCCCGCCGCCCCGCCCATCTAGGCGGATTTTAGTCGTTTTACCCCAAGTGGTTAGAGGGGGTCCGACATACCCCCGCCGCTCACCAAGCGGCGGGGCATGCAGTTATGCATTTTCCTGACTTAAAACAAAAAAAAAAGGTACTGGTACATCTGTCTGTACCACATTATAACCAATACTAAAATAACATAGATCTCAGAATATAATTAAGAGGACATTATGAAGTGGACACTAAGCAGAAAGTTTGGGTTTGGGCAAAGATAAACATAAAAGGTAAGATAGTTGTGATGCGATAACGCGACCCTCTGTCCCTTGAGACGAGGAAACGTTTGTTTTACCATTTAGTTCGCTTCACAAGTGTTGTGACTACTGTATAAATTAAATTAATTGTCTGTATAACAAATTTATTTGCCCCAATCGGTAGTGACCTTAATCATTTTTCCGTATTGACTTAATTTTTATTTCTTAATAATTTTTAGCTAAAGATGTAGTGGTTTTATACGCAGGGGTGAGTAGGTTTTTTTAGACGCTTTCTACGGAAAACTATTTGACTACTAGGAACTACTAGAAAAACAAATTAAATATATTATAATACCTACTTGTCAATGTATGTAGACCGTAGTAGTAGTTTACTATGTCAATAAAATTAACCAATTATTTAATAATAATCATTGTTAAAAAAAAAAAATTGCAATTTTTTTTTGTGATCTTCAGAGACCGATAGGCCACAGCTTAATTTACTTTTGCAACTTTTACTACGTAGACCTTTTTTAAAAGGATCAAACAGTCCATGCAGTGAGGGCGCGACCGCACGATGAAAGGGTTAATGCACCGAAACCAGAGGACAATCGTCCTCCGGGGGCGAGGTGAAACCTTCCTAACATAATCCAATATTCTACATCGCCTTTGAGTCGTGTTTTCATTACACCACGTTTGATGTCGCCCCCGGATCTAACTTTTGGAGGATAACCCACCGAGAAGGCATGATTTTAATCTCTGTGATAAGTAGCTGTAACTATTCTCAATTTATTTTTCCGGCCGAAGTGTTTTCTTTGGACTATAATATGGGGTGCTTCAAAAGGGGCATTAAAAGATTTTTACAGGGTAGGCAACGCGCGAGTGATACCCCGGTGTTGCAAGCGTCCTTAGACGACAGCGACTGCGTATCATCAGGTGGGTCGTATGCTTGTTTTCTACCTTAGTTGTATAAAAAAAATCTACTCATAAATGTTTCTTCAAAAAATGTAGGTGAGTGATACATAGACAATGGAAACAGAGCGATGTGGGAAGCAGTTAGTGACACCAGAGGGATTATGTCTGATCTGATTTTTAAGGATTCAGGGGAGTTATGGGCTATAAAGTTTTATAGTATTTACACTGAAAAAGCAATGTCTCGAAACCCTTTGTAACATTTATGTTGAATAACAAGTACCTTTGTTTTAAGTATAATGAATTCCAGATTTTTCCAGAATGTAAATTTAGTGTGGTAATATAAAAGCACTGAGTACGTAGCCATGAAAGATTGTATTTCTTTTATTTTAAAACGAAACAATTTAACAATGAATTTTAAAACAATAAATACTGTTCATGTCCTCTTCAACTTTGGACTATAATAAGACAGTTAATAGCGTCGAAGTAAGGAACGTAAGGTTTGATAGAGTCATATATTAACTTGGCCAGTAAAAGTAAATTAATAAATTTATAGGACAAATCACACAGATTAAACTATCCCCAAAGTAAGTTCGAAACTTGAGTTATGGGATACTAACTCGACGAAACTATATTTCATAACAAATACATATACAATAGATAGACATTCAAGACCCAGGCTAATCAGAAAAAAATAGTTTTTCATCATGACCCGACCGGGATTCGAACCCGGGACCTCCTGGGTGGCGGTCTGGCATGGTAACCATGACGCCACCGAGGTCGTCAGAAAAAAAGGCATTTAAAGCCAACTTAATAACAATAGTCACGCTCTACAAATAACTACTACTCGTAATTAGTTTTGTAAATAAAACAGTATTAGACCCCAGTGTTTAAGTAATCTTCACACACGACAGGACACCACTAGAATATTAAAGAACACAAACTTAATCAGGTCGATCAATCTTCAGTTGAGGAAACTTTGTAATAATATCACGCCACCGTACTCCCCACTTGCAAATTACTTATTCTCTCCCAACACTAGAGTAACTTTCGCTGAATCGAAATTAAATTGCTAATTTCGGTGTAAACCCTTAAACTCGTTATTGATCGCTCACTCACTTCTCACTTTCTAAACGTAGCAATAGATCTTTCAATTGACTTCATAATTTGTGAAAACGTTTCTATTTCTGCCTTGTGTAGTTTTGATGAATAATCGCACTTTAATAATATGATAAATGTTAATTTTTGATGTTAATTTAACTAACATTACCATTTATGAAGCAAGTTTGTTTTTTTGACATTGAATTTTATTTTTTTATTTACTGTACTGAAGACATCTTTGCTGAATACTCTTCTTCTTTTTATGTCAGTGACTCAAACAAAATAAAATTCCTACACCCTACTGGCAAGATGTTCAGCCAGTAAGTTGGCATTATCCGTGGCCTTCCACAAATATTTATAGTGACTACCGTAAAGGCAGGCTGCGTAAGGTAGGAATTATTTTGAGTCATTGTGGTGGGAGGATTTGTCAGCTAGACACTGCGTTACAAATATTAAGTAATGGTCTGTTACAAAATTACGATCCATTAAGATTATAAGACCTTTTTTATCAAAATTTTATTAACCAGAGTAAAACTTGACTGACTCCCTAGTTTATCAATGAAGTATTTCAAAAGAAAATAGTTTAGCAACGCTATGACGATATTTTATATTGAGCACGCTCACTTTATGAAAGGAATTTGTTCTATGCTGAACAATTTTCTAGGAGCAATTTTATAAAAAGCGAATTCCTAGTTCTATCGTTAGTACCGACACGCGAAAGGCGTTAGTTAGCGAACAATAAAATACTAACATCTACTGATAGAGCTGTACCAAGAATAAAGTTTTATTTGTCTGTTTGTAATTAAAATTATTACACGTATACGAGTATACGTTACTAATACTTAAATTCTATTTTCGTGAAGTCTTATCTGTGTATTCGGTTTGTTTTTTGCGATTTTCGCTTGCAGATTTATGATAAGAAAATTTAATAAAGCTATGAGGGAAGTAGTAGACTCAGCTTTAATTATTATAAAACTTGTATGTAGTTCATAATATTTATTCTTGTATCTTTCGAAATCTGCTTAAATGTAAGCAGAAGGATGTAAGTATGAACTGGTATAAATAACCGTTAGTAAATAACATGTCCACAAATCTAATATAACTGTGCGAAAACATTGTTTTCTTCAAATAGCGGTGCATCTAAATAAAACCATCTTTTGTTACATGTCTCCCCTGGACATGACACAGGCACTCCAACACTATTTATTATAATATCACATGGCGCGTTCAATGGACTGAGTAGCTAAATTGTGTGATGACGTGTACGGTAAGATGAAAAGACGTCGGAGTGAGTGGCCCTTTGAGCCTGGGGCTAACGGCTCGTCGACCCATCTCAAAGGCGTTCTGCCTAATGGCTTGTGCCGACGTGTTATCCGACGCCCAGCTACACTAAAAAGACTCTAGTTTACAGCTTCTAGTACGTAATAGATTTATCTGTTAGCGGAGCCATACTATATGTTGGTGACTCGACAATTTTGAAGTGTCAAACCGTCTTCGTATAAGGAATATATCCTACCATTATAAGTAAAAAAGGTTGAATGTTAGTTGCTCTATCAAGAAATTTCTATGTGACTTTAGCTTATAACTTGATTACCGGCAATACATATTCGCGAAGTGGAGCGAGTATGCGGCCTTTTTGTCTTCTCACTTGCCTAACTTCACTTCGGTCTACTGCGCGACATCGTATCGGCAACACGTATACTTTTATATTGAGAAACGAACACTCGAAGTCGAGGGAACATCTAGTATTTAATATTGCAATTTATCATAGATTAATTCATGTGGATATTAATATTGACAGTAATCTCTTCATGCTTACATCATGAGTAAACCGAAGGTAAATCAAATGTATCTAAAAATATACTTGAAGATGCGTTAAAAGAATTTTTATTTCATTGAATGGTTTCCATGCGATTAAAGCTGAGAAGTTCTTATCATAATATTTTACATTACATTTTAGTGATACAGCGCCACCAATCTTTGTAAAAGATTATGATCACGTTATTGAGGTTGGTGAGGACTTGGGAGAAAAATAATGGAAGAAATCAAGATATAATTTGAGTGAAAGTTTTTACAATGCGACAGAAAAAATTTAAGATTGACAATGTAAAAAAGACGTATAAGTAAATTATTAACCTCGACACAATTTATACTGCGCCACTTGATTCCAAGTTCCAACGTAAGTTATACCCTGCTTGTGTTATGGGTGGGTATAACGGATATACCTATATATATATAAGGATGGTAAATATATACTTAAAATACATAGAAAACACCCAGACTCGAGAACAAACATAAATGCCATCACATAAAATTGTTTGTGGAAATCGAACCTGCGCCTTCTGATGCCGAATGGTGGGATTACTACCAACGCACCACCGGGCTGCCGAATGTGTATAAAAAGCATAAACTTCATGCGTATATATTTTTATAAATAAATAAACAATAAATAAACATATAGGGACAATTCATACAGATTGAGCTAGCCCCAAAGTAAGTTCGAAACTTGTGTTATGGGATACTAACTCAACGATATTATATTTTATAACAAATACATATATATATAAACATCTAAAATCCGAGGCCAATTAGAAAAAGTTAGTTTTTCATCATGACCCAACCGGGAATCGAACCCGGGACCTCCTGGGTGGCGGTCTGGTGTGGTAACCATTACGCCACGGAGATCGTCGGAGGTTATAATACTTTTTTATATTATTTAAAGTATTATAAAAATATAGCGCTCCACTTTGGCAACGCGTGAGTAATACTCCCGGTATTGCAAGCGCCTATAGGCTACGGTGATGCTTACCATCCGGCGGGCCGTATGCTGGTTTGCCAACTTTGCGGCTAAAAAAAATAGAGATTTATAAGAGAGTTTGGCAAGTTTTGCGTTAATAAAAATGTTACTCAGTTATAAAAATGTTCTCACGTCACTTTCATTATGGTAAACGGTAAAATATTTTTGTTTATAGGTAGGTACGTTGCGGTTCGGTGCTGCCCGCCATAATCCGCTATCCATTATCTTTAAAACATAAAATATTCGATATAGATTTTTTTTCAACCATTTCAAACAGTTACAAACATTTGTCAATGTATGTTTTTTCGTGGAGGGAGAACTTTTCTCGTGGTCCTACTCAATCATCTTTCAATATATTGATACCGAAACGTTTAAAAAGGACTGAGCTGCTGATAGGTTTGAGCATTCCCATGTAAGAGAATATCTAACCTTAACTGACCTGAACAACGAATCGAGCTAAGTATAGAGCCTAACATTGCTACGAACATTCTAACTACGTTCAATTTAAAAATATTCTTTACAAAGATGTCAGTCTTGATAAATTTTGCTCGGTTTGATAAAAAGCTTGAAGCTTTACTGAGCTCTGGCTAGAATGCTCGCTAGAGCGTGTCTAGAATGGTCGCTAAACCGCTGCTGTTCATTTCTCAGTAATGAAAGTTATAGAACATTCGCTAGAATGCTTATTACGAGTGAATGCTCAAGTCTATCAGTACCAATCGTTACGCAGCTTGTTAAAAACCAGTACAACTACCCTCTAGTAAAAAAATAAATAAATAATATAAAAATGGTGAAATGCGCTAAATGTTCTAAATTAGTCAATAAAAAGGCCCCAGGGCTACAGTGCAATAAGTGTAATAAGTGGCTACATGCAGTATGTGCATCCATAACAACAGATCAGTTAAATACAATTAACTCCACGGACTCCGTGGACTGGAAGTGCATACAATGCGCAGGCGCTAGTAAAACAAGAAGAGTTTCATGTATTTTGCCCGATGTTGATGATGGTGACGATAACACGGACAATGAGTGTTGTAATTTGACCGGCTCTGATGCTGTTACTACCAAAATTCTGCGAGAAATCCGCACAGAAATCAAAGAGGTTGTCAGACAAGAACTACAACGCACATTACAGTTCTACTCAGAAAAGATAGACGATTACGAAATCAAAATGCAATTACAAGAAAAAAATATGAAAAATCTAGAAAATCAATGCACGGAATTACGAAATCATTTACGAAATACTAATCTCAAGTATGAAATCTTAGAAAATAAATTCAATCAAATGGAGCAGTCTCAGCTAACTAACCAACTTGAAATATGCGGTATAAAGGAGGTGGAGAAAGAAAATGTAGAAGAAACGGTGCAGAAGATTGCCGTAGCCATTCAACAGAGTCCAGATGATATAGTCAAAGCTTATAGAAAAAAATCTCGCTCGAGCAATTCTAAAAGAAAGGTACAGTCACAGTCAACGATTGCTGTGATTCTACGTGAAGGTACCAGAGACTCATGGTTAGAATCAGCCAAGACCGTCAATATCTCCGGTGCGAGTGTGGATCGAGATGGCAATGACAAAATTTACCTCCGTGAATGCCTTACACCGGCTACTGCCTTCCTGTTATGGAAAACTAAGGAGGAACTGAAAGAACTGTACAAATACATATGGTGTAAACATGGAAATATTCTGATTCGCAAAGAGGAAAAGGCCAAAATCTTAACAATACGGACGGTTCAGGACATCGAAAATGCGAAGTCATTCCATCACAGTGAGTAATATTTATCTTTCTCTTTTATTTATCTTAATAATTAAAATCATTTCATGTGTATACACTTTTAAATATAAAATTCGCAATGATATTAAATAATTCTAATTTTGTAGAAACAAACTGTCGTACATGGAATGACTTCGCAGATAGCGTACCTAGCTCCTCGAATTCACTGATATTCTTTCATATTAATATAAGATCATTAAAAAAAAACTTTGCCAGCCTTGAACATATGATACTAAATTCCAATTGTAATATTCATATTATAATATTAACTGAAGTAAATATAAACAATGATCAGCTGCAAATGTTTCACCTACCAGATTATAACGTACACTCTGATTTAAGATCTACACAGAAGGGTGGTGGAATTTTATTGTATGTACATAAAACAATTTCATTTCAAAGATCTAATATCATCAGCCCGCTAGAATTTGAATGTATATTGGGTGAGGTATGTATAAAAAAATATAATGTAAAATTATGTGCGGTATACCGGCCACCGAGAACCTCTAAATCTAGATTTACTACTGAATTGTGTACACTAATAAAAAAATTTTCACTAAGAGATAATTATCTCCTAATAGGCGACATAAATATAGACATAAAATTATCTAATTCTGAAAGTAACTACTACTTGGATTCATTGTGTAGCCTAGGCTTTAACAGCGGGGTAAACTCCTATACACGTATAGAGAAATATGGTAACGTAATAACTAAATCGTGTATCGATCACATCTTTGCGCGTAACTACGATTCACGCGACATACACACTACCGTAGTAAACACCGCGCTGGCTGATCATCAAATAACCGCTTGTGCCATCTCGAGCGTATTCGATAAGAATGAGTCACCACGAAACAAACAGGTTATTTACAAGATGGATGATAATAAATTGTACCAGAACCTAAGAAATGTGGATTGGAGTTTGCCTTTGCAATATAATGATCCTAACGATATTGTGAAATACATTTACAACAACTTTAATGATGCATATAATGAGTGTAAATATACTGTTATAAATAATGGAAATAGCAAGCGAAAGCTTTGTACATGGGCTAATGAAAAATTAAATAGAATGTGTAAAAAGCGTGATGAACTATTTTTAATTTGGTTAAAAGACGAAAAAAACTTAAAAAATAGATTACTATACAACATTTACCGAAATAAAACAAATAAATATTCAAATTATTTAAAAAATAAAGAAATTTACTCAAATATCAATAAAAATTTTAATAACACTAAAAAATTA
Organism: Endotricha flammealis; assembly: GCA_905163395.2. Taxonomy (NCBI): domain Eukaryota; kingdom Metazoa; phylum Arthropoda; class Insecta; order Lepidoptera; family Pyralidae; genus Endotricha; species Endotricha flammealis. Next base: position 6,588,793 of record LR990861.1, on the reverse strand, counting down.
TGGGAAATTATAAACCAAGTTACCGGTAAAATAACAAATCGAATCGATGATATACTAATGAAATATTTTAACCTAAACCCGTTGACCTTGGCGAATAATTTTGCAACTGAATTTGAAAATAATAAAAAAACTATTTGTAACTTCTGTGAGAAACTTCTACTAAATAGAAGCTCCTATGAGATAGTTCCCGATAGATCGTTTAGATTACAACGCGCGAGCGAGACCAATGTCGCTTCAATTATTAAATTGCTAAATGACAAAAAAAGTCCTGGATACGATAGCATTAGAACAAAAGATATAAAGATACTTTCTAACCTCTTAGTTCCGGTAGTAACGCACCTCATTAATTGCTGTATCGATACTTCGACTTACCCCGATTTACTAAAGATAGGCGTAATAAGGCCCATATATAAGAAAGGTAAACATAGTGTATATAATAACTATCGCCCAATTACAATTCTGTCCTGCTTGGATAAAATAATTGAAAGATTTTTAAGTAAACAACTAAACAAATACTTACAATCAAATAATATCATTAGTAAAAATCAATACGGCTTCCAAAAACACAAGAGTACCACAAAACTGTTAAGTAAATTTTCCGATGAAATACATGAATGTCTCGATAAAAAAAAGCATGTACTTGCACTATTTATTGATTTTAGCAAGGCGTTCGATATGCTGGATTATAACACGCTTTATAACAAATTGACACAAAATGGAATTCAGGGCCCTTTGCTAGAACTGCTTATGAATTACCACAACAACAGATTCACGACCGTCAAAGTCCAGGATCAGCTCAGCGCCAAGACATTAACCAAAAAAGGCACGGCGCAGGGCTCCATAATCAGCCCAACTGAGTACCTCCTATATGTCAATGATATGTGCAATACCATAAAATCGGGATCTGTGTACCAATTTGCAGATGATACATGTCTCTTAGTAGCCAGTGAAAGTGTTTTTGAAGCTCAACAACTGCTTCAAGAAAATTTTACTAATGTGTGTAAATGGGCACATGATCTTGGACTTGTCATTAACGCGGAAAAAACTAAAGTAGTTCATATACGCTCATCACATAATAAAACACCTATCGTACCAAATGTGAAAGCCCATGAACATGCCTGCTTGCATTCCAACAAACACAACATGGGTACTTGCGTATGCCCCGTACTGGATGTAGTTGACGAACATAAATATATTGGTCTCATGATTGATAGCCGATTCTGTTGGGGACCCCACAAAAATCATGTGTGCAATAAGCTAAGGTCTGTCATGGGCAAATTGTATGTACTCAAATATAAACTTCCTTTTAAAACACTACGCTTAATGTACATGGCCCTAGCTGATTCGGTTATCAGTTATGGCTTGAGTAGCTACGGTAGAACATATGCAACATATTTAGAGTGTATCTATAGGTTACAAGTTCAAATGTTAAAAATTATTACACCAAATTACATCCTTAAAAAAATAAATGATGATGACAAAAAAATATTTAAGTACTGTAATGTCATGAGTGTCTATGAAAAAATAGAATACCAGATCTTAACAGAATCAAAAAATTTAGATTGTCTTATAGAAAAAAAACGACCCAATTACTTAAGATCAGTGGAATATTTAAATAGGTTTATTTTACCTAAAAATAATAACTTGTACGGAACTAGAGTTACCAGTTACATTATTCCGTATTACCTAAATAGGCTTCCAACTAATCTGCAAAACTGTTATGCAAAAAATCACAATAAGTTTGCTCTAATGTTGAAACAGTACTACCTACCTTGTAAATTTATAAATAACAATAGCGACTCACCGAAACCCAGATAAGCCCTGCGAGGTTTTCGTGGTTTGGTACCTGTACTTTATATTGTAATATTAAGAAACTTGAATAAATGATTAAAAAAAAAAAAAACCTCAAGGCTTTGCGTTCCATTGTAGGTAATTATCGCGATTGGCCTACAGGTATTTAATTCCAAGATTGTAAGGAAAATCAACAAGACTGTCAGAAGTTTCATTCTATAAAATGTGTGTACACGGATGTGAAATTCACGCTTTAATATCCTAAAATTAATAACGTTTCCTATCATTCCCGAGTAATTCCGACTCTCTAGAATGAGTACACAGAATTTAATTAATTGCCTTATGTTCACCTCATTAGTTTTACGTCTTTGTACTTATTCTGGTCTTGAAGTTTGAGAGATAACGTTTGAAATGCGGTTACCAAGAATTACCCGTTTTTTAATAATTACTGATAACAAACAAAGTGATACTTTTTTTAGAAGGATTTCGCAAAGATACTGATTTTCCTTCAGATTGTGGTGTGGAATGAACCCTGTCGATTACAGCATGGAGTACTTCAAAAAGGATGTGAAGACGTTCTTACAGGGTCGGCAACGTGCTAATAATGCTCCTGGTATTGCAAACGTCCATAGGCTGTGGTGACTGCTCACCATCAGGCGGCCTTATGCTAGTATACCTTAGTGGTATAAAAAAAAAATATAGCGTAGCGTAGCGATAACACCACGCACGCCTATCGTTGTTGCATACAGTCGCTCTATAGTGTTCTATGTATAATAAGTATTGTAAAAATTTTTTAAGTATATATGTCAGCAATCTAGTACCCATAGTACAGGCTTAGTTGCTTAATTTAGAACTAGATGGCGTTGTGTGATTCGTCTAAGAATATTTATATTTATAATATAAGACACTTTATGATATTTTCTCAAAAGACATAATTATAAGAGGCGATATCTCCCTGTACCAATGAGATTACTTTCAGCAATATGGCCGCCTTGTTGCGTGCGATTACGTTAGTCTGTAAGTTGCCCATATCTACTTCATTATCCATAAGATTTCCGATTGGGGGCAGCCATAAGAAGACTCCAATTGTTTCCAACAATTCCAACACGACCAGCGGTTGGCAGCGGTCTGCTTCTAGCAACTTCCTTCGACTTTCTTTAGGTCGTCTGACCACCTTGCAGGCGGCCGTCCTACGCTACGCAGTCGCCATGTTAGGACCTTTCTGACCCATCGCCATCGTTTCTCGGTTAAATCTACTTATTACTATTGTGTTTCTTTTTTTGTTGCAAATAAAGCATATTTTGTCTATCTATAATGAAATCTACTTATATTTTCTGTACTAATGTACAAAATTCATCCAAAGATTATCGGAATTCAATATAAGGCTAATGTTCGTGTAATTTGATTAATGTATTAGCTTTTTATGATGGCCTAAAAGCTTAGACATGAACGTTATTATAAGATACTATTTATCATTAATATAGGTTTTCTGATATAATTTGTGAATTTGTGTAATACTGAATTTCGGAGCAGACAGAGTCTAGCTCTAGCTTTACACTACTCGCAAAGTTGACCGAGGAGAAGATAGGAGACAAAGGAAAAGTTAGACGAAGTAAGATAAAGCGCATTCTCCACACTCTTATTTGCCTAATCTCAGTGAACTGTTCAAACATTTTTTTAGTTGACTAATAAATATGTCATTATGAGTTTATTTAGATTGCAGATCTTTAAAATAGTGACGCATAACAATTACATAAAATTCATTGCATTTTTTCTTCCGGTTGCTTCCTACAGTTAGCTCTGAGTGCTTTCCTTTACAGTCAATAATTAACTTAATTGATTGTCATCTATCAAACTATGTATTGGGATCGTCTGATTAACTTGTATGCTAATTTAGTTTTGGAAAGCGCGAGCGACTTCATTGAGCTCTAAGCTCTAGCTTAGTTGATAATTTTCACTAACAACACATTCCATTAGTCGTCTTTAATATAACAGAGTCGACTCATATTCAGTTTTGTTATAGTCTCAGGAACAACCATAAAGCGACGTAAATTACCTTTGATTTTTTATGAAACGAAGCTAAATCCCGCTGCACGGTAAGTCGGTATAAACGTTTGTAATACCAATAGATTGCCCTCGCGTTCCCGGCTCTATTAAAGCTTATAAGAATCGACCACGCCGACATTGTATAGTAGATAAAGTTAAGGAGACGGTGCTTTTTCAATGTGCTACTTTAGCCAAGATAAAGGAACTGATCGAGCAGCTTTTGCAAGTACGCCATAGTGCATTTTTGTTCTAGCCACTTACAAAATATGATCTAAGGTAATATCTATAAAAAAACAAATTCTATTCCAAACTAAATATTTGATTGTTTGTTATTAAAACAAACTCTAATAATTTAATAGCCAATAGATGGCCATAATTTGGGCTTTGATTTAGTTTTCTCAAATGAACATGATCAAGGAGATTTGTATCACTTAACCGCAAGCAAAGCCGCAGGAAAAAATAAAGAAAGCCTATGTAGGCTTTCTTTGTTTTATCCATAGATATTAATGTTAATATCTATGGATAAAAATAGTAAGAATTCATCCATTAGATTATGATACAGAATACTCGTTAAAAAAAAACATAATTTAAAACATGAGTCAGAAAACATTTCCACTGAGTATAATGACTTGCGAGATGAAAGAAAATGGGAATCACACAAACGAGACATACTCGTACACTTTGCACATGTGAAGGCGGGCGCTTTATTTAGAAGGCTAAACATAAACAACTGTAATGAAGGTTCGTGCGTGCTTCAAAGTAAATTGAATCGAGGTGCCAATAGTCGGAAGTCCCTCATTTCCTTGCATTTGTTGTCACCCCGCCCTGTAGGCATTAAATTTTCTTCTACGTCCCATCGCGCAACCGTTTCCGGGTATGATGTCCGGACCTTCTGGGGCAGCGGCTCTCAAATAAGTTTACATACTAATATTATAAATAAGAAAGTGAGTTTGTTTGTTTGTTATTCCTTCACGGCTTGACTAATCAGCCGATAATTATGAACTTTTTATTCCGTGAAAGTATGTCATTTCAATGGGAAAATACTTTTTTATACTATAGAGGGCGCTATATGGGATGTTATCGGCCAACAGATGGCGCCACAAGTCGCGCTATGGGTTGTTTTGTTGTCAAACGAGATCTATATCATAAATTTAACTCGAGCGAAGCAGCGGGGTAAAGCATTCTTTATTATAAGAAACCTCCCACCATTATCAGTGGTCTATCTCATCCAAATTTATCGTTACCGATTTGGTAATGGGCGATTATCGTTAGATCTCTACGAACCAGAAATTCTTATTCGCAGGTTAGTTTTATTTAATTTTGTTTTTAGTATGTAAAAATTCCTTTTTGATATGGAAATAATAAATCATTTTATTAACATGAATTTAGGATAGTTTAAGTTAATACTATTTGCTGTGGACCGAATTTCACATTTGCCTCGTAAGCTCCAGTAAAAAAACAAAAACATACAATTTATCTAAAAATAGACTATATAACTTAACAGGATCTTGTGAAACTGGCCTTCAGACAATCGTTAAATAATCCATAGTAGACGTTCTTAGTTTATCGCTAGATTTAAGTATACTTGTCTAGTTTGAGAGCCTGTGTCGTTGCCCATTACGAGACAAAGTGAATTAAGATTGTACTCTACTCTTATTATATTGACCTTTACTAGTTCGTTAAATAGAAATTCTAGTGGAAACGTAACAATATAATGTAGGGACACAGTTGAGGTTGGAAATGCAAACGTTGCACTTTCAGTGGCAACGTGGCTAGCGGGCTTCGACTCCCCAGTCGTTCCGGACCGTCGAACCTCGCTAGCCGCGAGCACGCGATTGTACCTACCTACTGTCGGGATTTATTGTAACTAGTGAATAATATAACTTTGTGTTAATTGTCAATAAACGCTATTTGTGACAATCAGTGTTAAATTCCTTTTTACCAAGTCCTGCCCCGGGGAACACGAACATTATTAAACGCAAGTAACTTCCTCAGTAACTTTATTACACAGTTAATTTACACAGGAACTCCCATATATTACTCTACTACAGGGTAATATATACCAACATTGGTGACCCCTCGACACCCGGGCAGTGACACTTCACGGACAGTTAGTGCAAGTGTAACAGTTTTCGGCGGGATTTTGGAACGACTCCCCGGGATACGGCATACAGTATACCGGGCAATTTCAACGTCACGCGTTGCGACCCGTGACCAATAGCCACGACGATGACGGAGGCGGAAACCGAGGTTGGGGCAGTCTCAATAGCGGGACGAATCCCTGAGTTCTGGCCTGATTTTCCACGTGCATGGTTTATGCAATTTGAGGCCATCGTTGGACCGCAAAATGTCGGCGAGGCCAAAAATTTCCAACTAGCAGTTGCCAAGCTGGGTAAGCAGGCAATCCAGCAGGTGATGGACATACTGGAGAACCCTCCGGCGACCGGGAGATACACAGCGCTTAAGGAGAGGCTGCTGGAGATATACGAGGAATCGGAGGTCCGTAGAATCCAGAAGGTCATCGGCGAAATGCAGTTAGGGGATCAGAAACCTTCCCAGTTACTGCGGAAAATGCAGAACCTGGCAGGTGACCGGATACCTAAAGATACGCTGATAGTCATATGGCGTAACCTGCTGCCGTCGTCGGTGCGTGCTGTGCTGTCTGTGTCTTCGCAGAAGGGGCCCGCAGAGTTGGCATCGATGGCGGACAAGATTATGGAGACTACGCGGCCTATCGAGGTCGCGGAGGTGGCGTCTACCAGTAGCGGGCTGGCCGAGGAGGTGGCCAAGCTCAGCCGGCAAGTTTCTGAGTTACTGCGAACCAGAGAATGGAACGGCGGTGATAGAAGCCGTAATCGGGCGAGATCCGGTAACAGGCAGCAAGGGGGCAGAAGCGCGTCCAGATCAAAGCGCCATAATGACCCGAACTGGTTATGTTTCTACCATTTCCGCTACAAGGAAAAGGCACGTAAGTGTTTTCAACCATGCAATTGGAAAAAAACGCCATCGCCCTCGGAAAACTAGACGCGGTGCAGTCGGCGACGGGGGATTGCATCCAGTACTCAAATTACCGTCTGTGTATCAGTGATAAAATTAACGGCCTGAATTTCCTGGTAGACACAGGGGCGAATGTGTCTGTTCTCCCTGTTACGCTGTGTCGATGTAAAAGTAAGGAATTCAGTGAGTATAAACTATATGCTGCCAACGGTAGTGAAATAAGTACGTATGGTGTTAAAACTATGGTCGTAGATTTCGGGTTGCGTAGAGCTTTCCGGTGGACTTTTATAATTGCGCAAGTCAAACAACCGATTTTAGGAGCGGATTTCATAAGCCATTTCGGCCTGTTAGTAGACTTAAGTGCGCGTAAAATTATAGATAAGACCACAACATTGAATGTAATCGCATCCTTAGTATCACATAACGAAGCTTCCGTTAAAACTGTTGATGATAAGCACGAATATTTTGACCTATTAAATATTTTCCCCAACTTAACCAAACCCATGTGTTTTACAGACATTCCTAAGCATAATGTATTGCATCACATCGAGACTACGGGACCACCCGTGTTTGCGCGAGCGAGACCGCTGCCGCCTGACCGGTACAAAAAGGTACGTGATGAATTTAAAATTATGCAGGAGTTAGGTATTTGTCGTCCATCCAAAAGTTCCTGGGCGAGTCCGCTACATGTGGTACCTAAGAAGAATGGTGAACTTAGGCCATGCGGCGACTACAGACGACTTAACGCAATCACTAAACCTGATCGTTACCCTATACCTAGGTTGCATGATTTTACATATTTATTGGCAGGCAAGCAGATATTTTCTCGTATTGATCTCAATCGCGCCTACCACAACATTGCAGTGGCAGAGAACGATATACCTAAAACAGCGATAATAACGCCTTTTGGGTTATTCGAATTCCCGCGAATGAGCTTTGGATTACGTAACGCTGCTCAAACGTTTCAACGTTTTATGCATTCCACAGTATTGCAAGGTCTCGAATTCCAGTTTTCTTATATCGATGATGTCATTGTAGCTAGTGACAATTTAGATGAACACAGAAAACACTTACAAATTATTTTTGAACGATTTAATAAGTATGACATCACTATTAATGTTTCAAAATGTGTTTTTGGTCAGTCCGAGATCGAATTCTTAGGACACCTTGTATCTTGTGACGGCATCAAACCCTTGGATGATAAGGTTACGGCAATATCCAATTTTTCGAAACCGGAAACGATCGAGGAACTTAGACGTTTCTTAGGTATGATCAATTTTTACCGTACACACATACCTAGAGCAGCTCAACACCAAGCTGAATTAAATAAATATCTGCATAATTGCAAAAAACGCGATAAAACTAAAATTGACTGGAATGACAAATCCGTTGAAGCTTTTGAGCAGTGTAAACTGAGCCTTCAGGAGGCGGTCACACTGTCTCATCCGTCGGTAGAAAACCCTTTAGCATTAATGACCGATGCGTCGAATAATTGTGCAGGGGCTGTACTCCAACAGCAAATTAAAGGCGTATGGAAACCACTAGGTTTTTTCTCAAAGCGCTTCACCGACGCTCAACAACGGTATAGCACGTACGATCGCGAACTGTTATCTATATTTTTGGCAATAAAATATTTTCGTAAAATGTTTGAAGGTCATCAATTAACTGTTTTTACTGACCACAAGCCATTGGTTTACGCTTTTGAGAAAAAAGTTAGTGACAACGAATCACCTAGAGTTTCACGTCAATTACTTTTTATTAGTGAATTTACCACTGATATTCGTTATTTGTCGGGGCCCTGCAATGTTGTAGCTGACGCGTTATCACGAGTCGAGACTATTTCCTGTCCCACTAGTATCAATTTCGACGAAATTGCAGACGCGCAGAATGTCGACGACTATGTTGTGCAATACGACAATAACAAAGGTAAGTCCAATGTGCAAATTAAACGAATATTGCTACCTTCGTGCGATAAGTATTTATATTGCGAAATGTCAACACGGGATGCTCGACCCTATTTGCCGGATAAGTTTAGGCGGTTAGCTTTTGATAGCGTACATAATATGAGTCATCCTGGTATAAATACAACACGAAAGTTAGTTACTCAAAAATTTTTTTGGCCAAATATGAATAAAGATATTAATCGCTGGGCGAAAACTTGTATAAAATGTCAAAAGGTTAAAATTAATAGGCATTCTCTCTCAGCTTTCGAAAAAATCGAATCGGCAAATAGGTTCGAACATGTCCACATTGACATCACGGGACCATTACCTCCATCCCCAGATGGTTATAGGTATTGCCTAACAATCGTTGACCGAGGCACGAGATGGCCCGAAGCTTTCCCTATCAAAGATATCACAGCTGATACTGTAGCCAGGATACTTTATGAAGGTTGGATTACCCGGTATGGCTGTCCAGTTAAATTGACTTCCGACCAGGGTAGACAGTTCGAAAGTAGTTTGTTTTCCGAACTTATGAAATACTTAGGTATTGTTAAAATACGAACCACTCCCTACCATCCACAAAGTAATGGGTTAGTGGAACGATGGCATCGTAGTTTAAAGGTAGCGCTTGCAGCGCGATTGAACTCGACCTCGTGGTTCCAGGAATTACCCACAGTGTTGTTTGGGTTACGCGCCGCGATACGTAGCGATACGGGTGTTAGCGCAGCGGAATTAACTTTTGGGAAAACTTTACGACTACCTTGTGATTTTTTCGATGAGACTATGTCAAAAATATCTGACGAAAATGAGATGGTTAAACAAGTACGAGATACTTTACGTCAAGTCAAACCGATACATCAGTCAGACAGATCAAATACAAAATTTTTTGTTCATCCTGACCTTAAGTCGTGCGAATTTGTTTTTGTTAGAGACGATAGCGTTCGTAAGCCGTTAAAACCTCCTTACGACGGTCCGTTTCGCGTTATCAAACGAGATTCGAAAGTATTTTTTATTCAGTTAGCAAACAGGCAAGCTTACATTTCAGTGGATCGTTTAAAGCCAGCGTATTTACTGGACACGGACACTGAAGTTACTTTAAACAAAAATTTTCCGAATAACAACAATACGCGAACTGATAATAACAATCAGCGTAGTGTAGACGCACCTTTATCGAATGTTCCGCGTGTAACGCGTTCTGGTAGAGTCAGCAAACCACCAGTACGATTTAAGAATAACTAGAGTAGCATAATATATTCTTCAATTATCGATCGACCTAGTAATTTTTTTTACATTTGGCAAAAATAAACAAATAAGTAGCCATGTAGAAAATATTTCACATCATTTTTCTCACTTACTTAGTCAGAGACGTATTTCACGCTCATAATGGGAAACTACAGTACTAAGATGGAAAACGAGAACCTAGCCGTTGCTCATGCATCAGTGCAGGCAAACGAACCAACTAATCGCGTGCAGTTAGTGGAATCAGTTGGGATAACTCTGATAGTGATAATTGTTATCATTGTGTGTTATTGGTGCCGATCGCAATGTATGAAGAAAGCAAAAAAGTGGCTTAGGCGAGAAGTCGCTGGAGTCCAAAATAATATGGCTACCCCAGTCATTAAGGTTGAGACAGTTACCAGTCCTAACCAAGCTAATCCCAAAGTAGTTTTTTCCTAAGTCATAATACTTCCAGTGTTTACGTTTAACGGAAGCTACGTTGCGTCATACATAGTGTTATGTTTAATTATTGTGTAATTATGGTTACATTATTTCAAATTGTACCTAATACTTACATGTTATTTTAGTAAGCGGATGTTATGTTTTATATGTAAGGACGAAAGTCGATGCCAAGGTTAACAGCCGTAGGACTTACATACAAAAGTATTTATACATTTCTTTTACTTTGTTATCTTTGTTATTCTTTGTAATTCTGCTTAATCAATTACTTACAAATAAAGGCTCCATAAGAGAGGCCATTGTTTACTTATTTTGTCCGACATACATACCCTACCTACTTATTGGATTGTATAACGTAGCATCATGTTTCAGTTGCAAGTTCTTTGTATTGTACACCTATTAACAAAAGTGTTATAATTTTTTCATAAATTTTTTTTTGGAAAAAATTTTTTTTTAGGAGGGGTGTATTGTAGGGACACAGTTGAGGTTGGAAATGCAAACGTTGCACTTTCAGTGGCAACGTGGCTAGCGGGCTTCGACTCCCCAGTCGTTCCGGACCGTCGAACCTCGCTAGCCGCGAGCACGCGATTGTACCTACCTACTGTCGGGATTTATTGTAACTAGTGAATAATATAACTTTGTGTTAATTGTCAATAAACGCTATTTGTGACAATCAGTGTTAAATTCCTTTTTACCAAGTCCTGCCCCGGGGAACACGAACATTATTAAACGCAAGTAACTTCCTCAGTAACTTTATTACACAGTTAATTTACACAGGAACTCCCATATATTACTCTACTACAGGGTAATATATACCAACAATAACATTTTGAAGACGGATAGTGATAGCGTACGAAATAGTTTTAAGCATTTCAAGTACAATTTTTGTTTTCAAAATATATATCATGTAGTTTATTTTAGAATCTACAAAAAATAGTTTAAAAATTTATTATAAATATTATTTAATTGATTAAATAAGCGTTAAGTATCTCTGCATTGTTAATATGAATTGTGACTATTTGTGTCAGGAATTCCCAAACCGACATGCCATAGTAACATGATGTCAAATTAATAATGAAATGTAAATTGTTTCTAGCAGGTATGTCAGAAAAGATAACTACACTGGGCGTCAAAAATAAGTAGTACAGTTTTAAAATTGCAATTACTCTTAAACTATAGAAGTTAGAGTTTTGAAATAAAAGTAATTTTATAGCAAATTTAACAAAGTTTTCTATAAATAATACTTTATTTAGCATTAGTAAAGTTTTACACTGAAAATTAGGAAAAAACTAAAAAGCTAACCATTTTGAAGGAACTATCAAGAACTTAATTTTTACGTTTTGGGCCTTGTTCCCACTTTAGTAACTTGTGTTGCCGCCTCGGGCTCTGATGACAGCTTGGAGCCGGTTTGGCATGCTGAACACTAAGTTTCGGAGGCGATGTTGGGGAATATTCACCTATTCTTCTATCAGGGCCTGTTTTAGAGCCCTGAGGGTGGCGGGGGGTGGTCTGCGTCTTCTGATTAGCCTCCCAAGCTCATCCCAGGCGTGTTCAATCGGGTTAAGATCTGGGCTTCTTGATGGCCAAGCCATCAAGGTGATGCCAACCTCCTGAATGTACTCTTGTACGAGATGAGCGGTGTGTGGCCGGGCGTTATCATGCATTAGTATAGCTCCATCACCCATATTTGCTAAATATGGCCCTGCATACTCGTTAAGGATCTCTAATGCATATCTTTCACCAGTCAGTGTGCCATTTTCTATGACCACTAGCTCTGTGCGACCCTCTGAAGAGATGCCAGCCCATACGTGTACAGAGCCCCCGCCGTATTGAACTCTTTCCGAGATGCAACCTTGAATGTATCGCTCACCAGGTCGCCTGTATACTCTCCGCCTTCCATCGGAAGTGAATAAAGAAAACCGAGACTCATCTGTGAACAAAACTCTTGTCCATTCTTCTTCGCCCCATTGTACGTGTTGACGCGCGTAGCGTAGTCTTACTACTCGATGCCCTGTCTCAAGTTTGGGGCCATTTGCTGGCCTGTACGACTTCAGGTTGGCTTCAGCAAGTCTTCTCCTCACTGTACTCTCACTAACGTAGTCTCTTCGGGTCTGAGGAAGTTGTTGCTGGACCTCAACTGCATTAAGGTGACGATTTCTTAACACAGTAGAGACAATTAAGCGGTCTTCTCGGGTACTAGTGCACCTGGGTCTGCCATTACTTGGTCTCCTTAGATGGTTTCCAGTCTCTTCGTATCTTCGCTTTACTTGCTGGATCGTTCTTAGAGTTACACCCACCGTTCTTGCAGTACGACGCATACTGATGCCTACTTCGAGAAAAGTTATGATTCTTGCACATTCTTCTGGTGAAAGAGGCATGATTAGTAAAGTTTACTCGCTGAAGACACATTTGCTTTTGAATTGCAATTGATTTATCAGCAATAAAGAAAACAATAAAAAACAAAAGTACAAGCCAACAGTTTAAAAAAATAGTGTTTTTATTTATTAAGTTTTTTTTCAGTCAATCTTTAAAAAATGATATTATGCATGAAGTTTTTATTAAATGAAATTAAATTGTCTTTTATCTTTTTTTTATTTCAAAGGTCTAGCTTCTGCAGTTTAGGAGATATTGCAATTTTAAAACTGTACTACTTATTTTTGACGCCCAGGGTATTTATTAATGTAATCTGATTAATTATGGTGAGTGAGAGTATGAGTTATTGTTTGACGACCTCCGTGGCGTAATGGTTACCATGCCAGATCGCCCAGGAGGTACCGGGTTCGAATCTTGTTCGGGTCATGATGAAAAACTAACTTTTCTGATTGGCCTGGGTCTTGGATGTTTATCTACATTATGTTTTTGTTATAAAATATAGTATAGTTGACTTAGTATCCCATAACACAAGTCTCGAACTTACTTTGAGGCTAGCTCAATCTGTGTGATTTATATATATACTTATTTATTTATTTATTCTTCTTTTAATTCCTATGGGATTTATGGGCGAGAAGTACGTATTATGGGACTCCGTGAATCAATAGTCGCTTGGTCTGTCGAAAGGTCGTTTTTTCTACGTGTCAGCACGGCCGCGAGAGACAATTTATGGGCATTTATTAAATAATCGACCATCCCTTTATCTCTGTCCTGTGGCGATGCCGTAATTGTTAAATGGTGTACGGGAAATGCAATAACAAGGGTATAGAAACGGGTGAAATATTGCTTGGCTTTACATTTGCATAATAATATTAGAGAAATTAAAATAGGGAAGTGGCGTAATGTAAACGGGGACACGTAAAATTAGGAAAACATTTGCAGCTTTTAGGCGAGGTATGTCAAAAGGCATGTTGAGTATATTATGGGGTTGTAATATTGCATAATGTAAATATCACCAGTGCCCGCGACCCCGCCACGTGAAGGCGGAGAAGGAGGCAGACAGTCAGGTTTTTAGTCGGTATCCCTCATTGGCTAGAGAGGTGAGCCCGACAGACCCCGTCGCTTCCCCAAGTCGCGGGACATGCAGTAATGCATTTTCCTGACTTTAAACAACAAAAAAAGGTACATTTTTGTCCCATTTCAACATTAAAGCTATGTTTTATAATATGTTATTTTATTTCGATTATTAGATATTTCTAAACGTTTTTTTTACTAATTATTGGGGAAAATTACAATGATTAATAACTTTAAACTTTAAAATAAAAAAAATGAAACTACATAAAAACTAAAAAATATGTGTTTGTAATTTAAAACTTTGACTAAAATGCAGAGTATGAAAAAATAACAAAATATTTTTTTGATAAGGTAGGTTATTTCTATTTTGCTAACCTTACAGACGGTTATTTGAGTTGATGGGAAATGAGGACCGAGATGTCAAAAATGGATAGTAGTTTAAGTTTGTACAGTCAAGAGCAGGTCGACCTTTACATATTCGACTTTGTACCATTCTTAAGTTCTATGTCATAAGAGCCAAAATTGTACTGCAGCTTGTAGCTCAACGTGCTCCGAGGGCTCCGACTGTAATGTAGATAGAAATCTTGCAGTCGGTTTATGTTTTTTTCTAAAAATTAATTATTGTACTCAGACAAAGACAACGTTTATTTACATGACGATATTGTATTATTCGCATAAAACCATAGATTTCAAAGTGTGGCAAAATTAATTTGGCATAGTTTTATATTCATAATTTATATTCATAAAACTATGTCAAATTAATTTTGCCACAAAGTAATAATGTCATCTTTCTGAATTCAAAATGAATGAGATTATTGTTCAAAATCTTCACTGTTGTGAAAATTGTTAAGCGTAAAATAATGAAGTTGGGGAAATCAATTTAGCTAACTAGATTAAGATTTGACAGATTTGTGGTACACCTGCCGTCCCAGGTGTCTGCTGCGGAAGGCCAGCCCAAACTAGGCTCGGGGGATTTTGATAACGTTGAAAACGCTTTATAACTCCCTTAAATAAAGTTAATAGCTCCTAGGAAGTTTTTCGTTGTACCCCTTAGGGCCATTACGCAGCGTAACGATACGATTTATTTCGCGTTTATAGACTTAGGAAGGGGCCAAGGATTTCGCCTTATAGTATTTAGGTGTCAACTAGAGTTGTACGAGGTCGATTTACCGTTCCGATAGGGAACCCTTTCTTGAGGACAACAGTTTTATAAAAGGTGTTAGAGATTTTTATTGGATATGTCGGGTTTTAGGTTTTGGGACGAAGTAACTTGTATTTAATCCGTGGTTCTCGTTTTGATCTTCGGAAATTTTATGAAGCTTGAATTTTGAAATCCTTTTACAATAGGTGTTAGCGAGTTTTATCGCATACTGTCGGATTTTAGGTTTCTTTACAACCTTTTTGTGAGATACTTGAAAATTTTATGAGCGCATAATTTTCCTATTCAGTATTCTCTTTTTAGAACATGCAATATTCTATACGATAATTTTCTTTTTCGTTAACATCTTTCATTGTTAAACTATATATGCCCTAACACGATTCAAGTACGGATAACCATAAAAGCATTACAATAATACATTCGAATGTATATAAACGTAACCCATAGCAAACAAAACAGCAGACAATAAAAGTAAGCGCGAGATAACCCGTATCAGTAATGCGGGCATCCTCTCAAACTAATCGTTTACCTATACCATAACAATCAATCCGTCCCACCCTAATTTTCCAGCCAATAACCGAGGCCCACCGGAATCCATTGAAAGTACCTAATTAATTGAACAACATTTTTTCCTGAATTCGGATCACGTAGATTCGCCAGGTGACGTCATGACAAATACACGATCGTATATAAAAGGGACGTGCAGGCGCCGCAGCGCTGTCTTTATGGCCTGGACCGTATTAATTATCACGCGGAGGGGATCTGTTACCGACAAATGAAGAATGGACAAGTGATTTTCGCCACGGATTGTGCGACGTTACAACATATTTACCGCAAAGCCCCAAATAAATTGTTAGCTATATTCTGCTGAAACTTTTGAGATTAATATGATATTTATTTCTCACGCTGTAATAAAGTTATGAAACGTGTTATAAAGCTGACATCAATCTACGTCGAAGAACATGAGCCGAGCCGTCAAAAGTTTGAAGTTTTTGCAAGATCGCGTAATAAAATCACGGGTAGTCAAGAGTCAACGATATTTCCAAAGTTTGAGTCGTACTCGCAAAGGGCTTTTGTCAGCTCATTTCTCACATCCTGATTGAAATGGACCGCCATGCATAAATCTGGGGCATTCACTTATTCTTTTGAAAAAGTACTTTAAATGGTAAAACTTCCAATGGTCATGTAATTTAGTCTAATGGATGTTACTTATTAGAAATAATGTTAATATTCTTTCGATTAAAATATCCTTGTGGTCCTATACGTACACATCCTAAAAGGTGTTTACCTGTGAATCATTTTTCATAGACCGAATGGAAAAGAGAAAAGTAGGGGTGTTCTCAAATGGGCTTACGGCTTTATCCCCCTGCGCTGTACAGTGCTGCGATCAGCTTTCTAAAGACCAGAGGGTTTATTTGACATACGATAGTTATTGAATTGTAGTCGTGTACTGATTCAGCATTTTTAAATCGGAGAGATTTTCTATAAGTAAGTTGAATTGTTTAAGTTTAATACAGCCTTTTAAAGTAATAAAATAATAATGAATTTCACTATATCGAACATCCTTTTTATTTTGTGGGTATTACAAATGCCAAGGTTAAATGAATGATACTAGGTACATAGTATGATACAATAATTCTACATCACAACAAACCTACTCGGGTTTTTGGGCTACTGCTAGAAAAAAGTACTCATATTGTATTTAAATAAGTGAAACTAAAGAACCAAAGTAGATTCAATATTTCATTAATTCAGCGTAGCATTATTAAAAGCTTAAATTTTCTTTGAATTTGCACAATTTGTTTTTGTAATACGAACGGAATCGAATACTAAGTGAGCTTGCAATATATTCTCTGAAAACAAAATACGCTGACGCAACAGCAAACAGCCATGAATTATTGCTTACTGCACCATCGTTTGCATGCACTAATTATTATTTCATTGAATTTATATTTACTGTGCGCTGGTTGATGCAATATTCCAATACATGTGGTCATTTCATTCGTCTAAATACCCTTGGGTGGTGGAAGTAATCGACATTTATTATTATTATTATTTAGCGGATGATCGGGATATGATTTGCTGTAATGTGTTGATCAATCCGATAAACACATACTGATCATGATCACGGATCTCTATCTAGATTGATCGTGTAATGGCTGTTTAAATATATGTGGTATCGGGCAATCAGGCTTTTAAAATTGATTTTCTGGGTATCATAAAATATATAATTACCTAGAAAGCTGTTTAACTTCCTAACCCTCAGAAAATATGAAAACGTATTTTGTGTTACGTCTTTTATAAAAAATCCTTTATTAAGTTTACCTTTTCCGCGTAGAGCCGTCGAAGTACGGAAAATATTTACAAAAAACAACTTATTTAGCCCAACTATTACTTTGTGCTTCGGTATTCGGGCAACAAAATCGACTACAAGAAATACCTCTTCGTCCTCCATTAGATGAAAATGCCCTACACTGTTTTACGGCGTCATAAATTTGAAAATATGGTAAGCGTTAAGTACGTATAAAAATGATAAACACAATAATTTATTATTGGCGGAACTGAAAACTATAATCATGAAATTGCATAGAAATAGTGTCATTATACAAAATGAATGCTTTAATATTTGTTTTCTATGCGTTCCTAAATCATCAGATTGCGATGAAATGTTGGTTAGGTGTTTTGGGGATATCTGCGATAATGGTCAATAAATAATAATCAATACAATACGTGAAGCCGCGGTCAAAGGTTGTATGTTAAAAAAAAATCTAATTTATCAATTTTCTGAAAGAGGATGTATAAAAGGATTGATGCGTTCGAAGAATGCGAAAGACATGTGTTCGACAGGTGAGGGTCAGTGATCCATGTCTACCCTACGCGAGAAATGTGTGATTACATACATATTGAACACAAGCTGAATACTAAGTTTGAAACGCTCTATTTTCTTGACTACTTTGCTGTAGGTTTTACATTTTAATGACCTAGTGTAATATTGGATAAATGTAGGAGAAATAGATTATTTCATGGTTATCTGTTGTGAAGAAAAAACATGCATACGCATCCATGCAAAGCGTAGGGCTCTTACCGGATAGATCGAGGACCTCAAAAAATCGGATGGATTGGATACGGAAAGCGGAGGATTGCATTTGCTGGAGAGCATTGATGAAGACTTATATCCGTAGCAGTGGTTAGTATACAGGCTGATGATAATGATGATGTAAGTTGACTTGAGAGTATAATAAACAGGTTACTATGAACATTTTGCAAAAAACTTTAGACGTTTATAAAAATAAGGCTTCAGATCGGGGTCGACAGAACTGTTAGCACGATAAAGAAGGCAATTTCCTAAATAGGCCTTCTGGGATTTCCCTAATGTCGGACAAAAAATGGATTGCCATGCGCGTAACTCGTCGAGATATCGTCCCCGAGACTCGTGTTGACTTGTATGGTGTTAAATGTGTCACTTTGATGAGACATGGCTACACAGGTCAGAAGTTACGCCTGTTATTCCTGGAGGAGTAGGCAGAGAGTAAATAACATCTAGTAGAGGTTTTACCTGGTGTAAATAGTATGGGTTTCATTAAGTATCATTCGAGTAAGAGATCCGGATAACAAATTACTTTCTCTTCTCCTTTTTCTTATCCCTTTTCTCATTATTCCCTTCCGTAGCGGGCAACTCATTAGTAGCCTGGTGTTACTGATGGTCTAGGTTGCTTGTATGTTTTACCTGCTGCATTTTTTTTTATACCACGTAGGTGGCAAACAAGCATACGGCCGGCATGATGGTAAGCCTTCGCCGTAGCCTATAGACGTTTGCAATACCGGGGGTATCACTCGCGCATTACCAACCCCCCCAAGTGGAGCTCTGGAGACCTTACTCACCGTTGGAACACAACACAACACGGTCAAGACCAATGCTATTTGGCTACGATCTTCTGTAAGGTGGAGGTTCTTCCCTAGACGGGCTGCTCCGATTTGAGCGGATTATCCGCTGTGCCTCTCTTAGAAGGTATGAAATAAAACTATTTCTAGCCTCTCGACCATCGGGCCTGTAACGCTAGAATGTTAAAAGAAAAAAATAATACCTACAACAATATTAAACTATTTTATGAATTCAACACAAAACTAAAAGGGTATAAATATACTTTCATTATTTCCTAGATAAATGTTTGAAACGATACAACGTGGGTAAAGTGATAACATCGTGTCGGTGTGTACCAAGAATGCGTGATCAGGGTGGAGATTCTCTTTGCGATAAAATGCCCTCACGGACGAAACTCACTATATATAATAAAATGAGCACGGGAAAATTACGAATATTGTCTTACGTTATTGTGGGTAACGGTAGAGTTATGTCCGTGTGACTACACAATATCCATCTGTTAAGTTCTCAAAAGTTATACAAATTCAAATCTTTTTTTTTTTTTATGAATTTCATAACGCCATCTGGCCCCACACCACCCCGAACTAAGCAAAGCTTGTACTGTGGGTACTTACCAGATAGTTATTAAATAAAAATAAATACATTTCTAAAAATAAATGAATATTATACAGAGAAAACATCCAGGCCAATACACCAAATAATTTTCTTCGATCCTTATTATAAAGTAGTGATTGTTTGTCACTCGACCGCCGGGTTTGTCGTCGTCTTCATAAGTTCCAGATAATCTATCTGTCAAATAAACTATCGATAAATTGATTAAGTATTAATACTATTCAAGGGACCAATAAGGACGAGAATTCCTTATGACTTAGATTATTGAATTACTCGTGTGTCTAAAGCGTGCGGTTTGGGACGTGGTATCAAAATAACTTCTTGGAGTAATCGTACAACGCCCTCTAATTCCACACTAGGCAAAGCTTGTAAAATGCGTAATACGTAAGAAACTTAACAAACTTGAAATTAAACAAGCATTAAAAATAAAATAGAGAATCAGTTTCCTTGCTGCAATAAAAAAATATGTTTTTGATGTTGTTTTCCCAACAAATACAAAATACCCGAGAATGATGATAATAATCAATTTCTTTCCTTTTGGAAGAGCGTTTGAATAAGTTTATCTTTTCGAACCTTTTTGCTAAACCATTATTCTATTACTGTCAATATGACAAAAACAATAATTATTACAGTTTGAGTACAATTTTGATTAAATCCAAGTTTCGAAGTAATTCTAGGAACGGTATAGAAGTCTACCACCGTTCATGGAACTACTTTGAAATGGGCAAAGTAAAACTAAATTCATATCAAAACTTTTGCTGTAGTGAGATTCACAAAAATAACAAGCAAAATTTTTGTCTACAATTTTAATTCTGCAAATATTTGTTTTGTTTCAGGGTATTATAGTGTTTGGCCAGAATAACACAGATATCAGAGACACTAATTTGAGACGAGATAAGCCATGTTCACACAACGTGTATTGTCAGTAACGGACGACGCCGACTACATAATTATATTTTTGTGATCGAGTCTGCATCACCCAAAAAGTTTGCAAGACATACCAAAAATCCGTCACAGATTTTTCACAGATTCAATGGACACAATGCACATTTATTTGCTGATGGTAGACTGACGTCGTCTGCGCTGGCAGCAAGCGCCTGTTGACGCAAAAGATCCGCCAGAATTACAGATTTTTTGTGCGGCGGACTTTGGCACATCGTGTTAATTAACTGCATATAATTGCAAACGTTTTATTTTCAGAAAAACTTATATTAAAAAAAATACACAAAGTGCTTCATTGAAAGTTTGTCGTCTGAGATTGCCCGTAAACAACTGAACAAGCTCACGGTCAGATTGATTTTTGGAGCGACCGCAGACCTCGGGCGGAACACGGGTTGTGTTTTTTATTATTTATTTAGTGTTATTTAAAATGATGCATATAAACATTTTATTGTTTACGGAACCCGAAAAAAGAATGTATCTTTTGAGGCTGTACTCAAAGCGGGTATATCGCGGAGGCACGTTCAATTGGATTGAAACGTCGGCTACGGCTCTGAGCGAAGGGACCGTAATAGCATTTTTGTAGTAAAGGGCCGTCCTAAAGAAAAATTGTTTTGTTGATAGAACGGCAGCTATTTGTGTTTGATTACCGTGCTATTGATTGTATTGATATCTATTATGTAACTGTGCAATCTAGCCAATGCAATTTTATGCTGTGTGTAATAATGTTAACAATTTGACAATGTGACTTAAAAAATTGTATCCAAAATGAACGTGCATTGATATTAATAAAACAGTAACTATCAAAATATCATTTGTCATGTGATACTGTAGTGCAATCATAATGTGTGGTATTTATGTATTTTATAATATTCATTCAAATAGACCCAAATAACCAAGCAAGTACAAAAAGAAAGCTTTATAATATTGCAGTCTTTTATCATATGCTTTTTTAAATTGATAAATTCAAGCTAGAAACTTAAAGAAACCTCCTTTCTTAATTTACATTGCATAAGAATGAGAGTTAAAACTTCTCTGGGAACTATCGCCGCGAAACCAGCGTCCTCGGATTAACAGTTAGCAACTTTTTATATCAAAATATCTCAAATGGTGCGATTCACCCGCAGATGATACTGTAAATTAAGATTTACATAACCAAAAAGTTCTGAAAACACAATTACAGAAGTTTTATCATAGAGCTGTAAGCGTAGTAATCACATTTGTCGGAGAAGTTGCAAGGAGAAAATTGTCTTTGCTGGAATAACGAGGTTCGACCCCTACTATGATATTCAATTTTCTACTGATGAATTCCATGAAGAACCTCTGCATTAATTTGCTATTCAAAATCAAAGTTACCTATTTGTTCATAACATTACTCTACATTTATGTTATAATGTTAGTACGAGTTACGATCGAGTTTTTATTTGTATTTCCAACAGTAAGGGTGTGTAGCAGCTCAAATGCTCAATGCAGTCTGATAAAATGTTTCGAATGTACTCGACTTTGTTTATACACTTCGGGTTTTCGTCGGACGACGAATTCAGATGCTTTAAGTTTTATTTAAAGAAATTCCTTAACAAACGGGCTGACAAGAAAATACCGTTCCCCTTTCTTTCCACTTTTAGTTTTAAAGTGAACAAAATTATATATATTTACGTTTACATTTCGTTATGTGAAATGTATAGGTTATTTGTTTACGTATCGTAGGAAGGTTTCAAATCATCGCTATGAATTTTCAGAGTGCGTTATGTGAAGTGGGTCATATGTTAGTATAAACATTTTTAGTCCATTATTATATTTATTCGCCGATGGTATCATTGTGACCAATAAATAATAACTTTATCTCCTAAAAAACAAGGTTTACTAACTCCAAATACTCCATTGTTGTATATAGGTCAGATAAATGTAACTTTAAATTGTTGTTGTCTTTAGACTGGATTGAGTGCAAGCATTGGTATTGCTTGTACAAATATTGACTTGGCTAGATAAAATGAAAAATAAAATATAACAGATAATCATATATTTTATGTCATACGGCAGAAAACAAGAAAGAGGACCGCCTTATAGGAAATAGTTGCCACTCCATAATATGGAGTGGTGAATGGTGAATGAAGATCAGTAACACCAAAGAGAAAACAAGGTGAGAAGAGGGAGAAAGGGGATGGAAAGGAAGTTGATCTTTCAGATTTCTCAGCCACCAAGAGCTACATTGCTGTTTCACGCGATATTTTGTGAGATGGTAGTATTTCTATTAATCCATTTCATAAATGCTTTTAGACCAATCATGTTCAACTTGCATAGTAAATATAGAAGGTACTTGATCCGTTATCCGGCAAGTCAAATAAACATCTATACGTCTGCAATGAAGGTTATCTAGATCTCATGACACCAAAAGGCACTCAACGTCGCTATTGTAAACAGAACTGGTTTGATTTCACATCGAGATCAGTATCAAATATTTGAAATCGCTATTTGATAGTATTTCTAAGATATTTCTACTTGATGTGATACGATAGACTCTCATGCCCTTTAGCCTCGATGCGGTTAGTTCTCGTAGTAGCAATCACTTATTCATAGGTGGACGGTGGAAACGAGGATTCTATGCTGTAAGAATATTAGAATTTAAATTTATTGCAGGGCATTTGACAGTCTAATCTTTTAGTTGACCCTAATGCACATGATAAACTTTTATATAATTAATATTTGTGTAAGTTTAAGTGTATTATTAAAAAGCTGCCAAGTGCGAGTTCAAAAGAGAGAAGCAAGAGCAAGAGCTCGCCCATGGTTCCGTAGCAGCAATTCTCTTTTGTAACTTCTAAAATCATGGGGTTATATTTTACCACTTTGGAAGTGTCTCTCGTTCAAACTATTCAGTTTTGAAAAAAAAATATATTAAAAACCTCAATATCATTTTTGTAGACCTATCTATAGATACCATAGGTTTGATGAAAAGAAAATTTGAGTTTCACTTTTAAGTCTGAGGAACCCCCAAAATTTATTGTTTTTTTCTATTTTTGTGTGAAAATCTTAATGCGGTTTACAGAATACATCTACTTACCAAGTTTCAACAGTATAGTTCTTATAGTTTCGGAAAAAAGTGGCTGTGACATACGGACGGAGAGACAGACAGACATGACGAATCCATAAGGGTTCCGTTTTTGCCATTTGGCTACGGAACTCTAAAATATATATTCGTTTCCTTTGGTATACAACTTCTCTAAGTCGTTAATTATAAAAACATTACCAATTAGATTTTAAATATTTTCATGAATGAATTTACATAGTTATATCACAATTATTGTGATTATTACTAAAGTTCAAAATGAAA
Source organism: Endotricha flammealis (assembly GCA_905163395.2). Taxonomy (NCBI): domain Eukaryota; kingdom Metazoa; phylum Arthropoda; class Insecta; order Lepidoptera; family Pyralidae; genus Endotricha; species Endotricha flammealis. The sequence continues at coordinate 6,564,974 of LR990861.1, read as the reverse complement.
CATCCCAAAATTTAATAAACTCAATACGTGGAACAGAACAAAAATAACAGTTTACCTATATACCTACCTACTAATAAATTGTTGGTGTAAGAACTATCCCTGCTGTTCGAAGTGAAAGATTGAGGACTCGTAAACAAAATAGATAGTGATTGGAAAAACGGTCGGGCGGTCGAGCCTGAAACATTATGTGTAACACACACAATACACTGAGAAAAATCTAAGCTAAGTAGACAAGATCTAATCAATACGATCTTTGGGAATACATCCGAACAAATACTTTACAGTAGGGTACAAAGTCCTTGACTTTTAAAGTGTTTTGGTAAATTCTCAAATAACAGAAAAAGGATGACACTACTTGCATGTGGCATAACGCCATCCGCAATGCATAGAAGGAAGTTACGAGATACTTCCATTTCAGTCCTTCTCCTTTTTGTAGTATTTAAAATCATACTAGTTATGTTTATTTTATTGAATGAATTCTGTTTCTAAAGACGGGGTTTAAATGTCTCGTTCTGGTCATAAAATACCATGCCAAATATACCAATTTCTAACCAATTGAGTGCCAGACCACCACTCATGAGGTCCCGGGGTCGAATCCCGGTCGGGTCATGATGAAAAACGAACTTTATCTGATTGGCCTCGGGTCTTGAATGTTTATCTATATGTGTATTTGTTATAAATTAAAGTATTATTGAGTTAGTATCCCATAACACAAGTTTCGAACTTTGGGGCTAACTCAATCTGTGTGATTTGTCCCTATTTATTAATTATTTATTTCGAATACGCTATTCTTGCGAAAGGTGGCATCACTTTATGACCAAGAAACTTAAAACCAGACGTATCAATTCAAGTCGCGTTAATTCCTATCTTTGCAGGAAAGTTTTATACAGAAATCCATAAGGACACAGTTTGGGATCATTACGTAACATTATGTCCTGTATAACACGTTTGCTTGAACGTATAATGTACTTTTACATAGAATATCCCCACGTCACCTTTGTCTAGTAACTTCATTCCGCTACAAGGGTTCCTGTTCCCACTTTTGCTCGAAAATACTCGCTTCAGGAAGCTTCCGATAATACGATATTCGACGCCAAAACATCGCATCACGGGAACACGAGTGCTCAACTTTTAAAGATATATGTTGAGGAATGTAGATACGTTCATATTTATTTGATTTGGAAATACACCCCATACAAATAACGTACTTTCGAATCAAAATGTGACGTCATATTTTACATGTTAGACGCTACCGTTGAATTCTTCTCTCTTCATTCCTGAAGGCAGTTTTCCGCAGGATATCGAATGTGTTTTATTTTTTCAGCCTACTTTACCTTTGTTTCATTTGTCAGATATTTGACAGGCCCAGTGGTCGAGTGGCTAGCAACTCACTCACTTTATCTCAAGGGCCGCGGGTTCGAATCCTGCGCAAGGCAAACGTTTCTGTACAAAAACATGTCTGCTTGCCTTCGTCTGGGTGTTTTCTATGTATAATAAGTAATTATTTACAAAAAAAGTATTTAAGTATATTTATCAGCAATCTTAGTATCCATAGTACAAGCTTAGTTGCTTAGTTTGGGACTAGATGGCGTTGTGTGATTCGTCCAAGAATATTTATTTATTTATATTTATTTGTGAGTGTCATTGTCTTGAAAAGAAGGGGAAGCCTACTTTACCTACTGTTGTACATAAAGGCTTCTCCTTATGCTTTCTGTAACAGTTCTGACAGTTCCATGTCAGGTCATCTCTTTGACGATGTCATCTGTCCAGCGCTTCCAAATTTCTGGCTGGCTTCATTAATGTAACAGACGTAACATGATTTGCTAAGTACTACCTACTTAGTACAATAGATAATTTGGCACCTTAACATTATGCCATATTGAGCGATAATGTTGATTGTTCGCCAACTACAGATACAGCATTGAATAGTAAAGCAGTATAAGTGATATGGTGTAATTTATGCTAGGTATATAATATTAATTTGTGATAATCATTGATGAAAAAAACTTCAAGCTTTTTTAAAACAGAGAAAGATTAGCTGACATGCCAACACAATCAAAACGACTGCCTCCGTGGATGACCTCCGTGGCGTGATGCCGGACCCCCACCCTGAAGGTACCGGGTTCGAATCCTCGTCGGGTCATGATGAAAAACGGACTTTTTCTGATTGGCCTGGGTCTTGGATGTTTATCTATATACGTATGATATTTTATAACAAAAAATTTACAGTTGAGTTAGTTTCCCTTAACACAAGTCTCGAACTTAGTTTCAGGCTAGCTCATTCTGTGTCATTTGTCCCTATATTTATTTATTTACTGCCTGAGTGTATAAGGACGAAATATATAAAAGTTTCTGCTATAATGGAAGTGAACAATAGGAATTATTTTTTGGAAATTCCCATGAGAACTGTAATAATGAAACTTGAGAATGAGAAGTTTATAGTTTATCATAACCTTAAAGGTCAAAGTTTAAACTACGCAAACGGAAAATCAACACTTATAAAGAGAAAAGTATGATGAACTTTGAACTTTTTGAAACTGTTGGTTATCTTAGGGTCTTATGTTGATTTTACGTAATTGATTGGCATTAACTTTGTGAACAGTTTCTTGCTTATCATCTAATGACGGTTCAAAAATTATAAAAAAACAACTCGAAACTCGATCTGTAATTTTATGTTCTAACTGACAGACTTCACTCTTCACATTATTAACCATTATCATCGAGTAGCCCTTACTCGAATTATCTACTTTGAATATTGAATTGTGTCCCGAAAGGCGTAATGGAATCAAATGATGACAATTAACTCATTGGTTTTTGCCAGGTTTTATTGATGAAATTGGAACAATTGGGTCATGTACCTTTAAGATCAGATGTATTGGTATTGTTTTGTTTCTGTTTCCCGCAATTGTCAAATAGACAGAAAAATATTTACTCTATACAGCACACGAGACACTAAAATTCTCCTGGTATCATTTTCAGGCAGAACATAAAATGGTTTTCATCCCGGAAATCATCCCCGGAACCGGTATGACGGAATAGAGCGTGTAAAACCGCGGGTGTCCGCTAGCTTCACATAAATCTAAGCTTGCATGTACAGCGTCACGCGTCGTTAGACGTGATTGATTCATGAATTACCGTCGCATTGATTCCTTACTACCTAATTGACAGAGTATTTCATTGAATCTGTCTACACAAAAACAGCACTACTAAAATATCTATTAATATAGTAATTAATTTAATATTGTATGCAATATACGTGGGGGAAAACCTGGTTACCTGAATATAGGCTTCTGTCTGTCTGTTTTGGCACCACTCTTTCACATCACAACACTCAGTTACGTAATATTTGTGTCTATGTGTCTTCATTCCTCCAGTGGAAGAAATACAATACTTACTTACTAGATATTTAAATGCATAATAATAATATTACACTACCTGTTTTCTGCAGCTTTGTTCGTGATCGAGCGGCAATGTCAATCATGAGTTTGTATATTTTTTTGCCGAGGTAAACTTTTTATTAACACGTTGTCATGAACAAAGGCAACAATAGGCGTCATCTCTCTAATTTTAAGCACCACCACACATTACCTGTTCCATAAAAGAAATCGACGTTAGTTTGCATTGAACATCTAAAGACTTTTCTGAGAAAAGTGGTGTTCGAATTGTTCCTGTAATTCATGAATCAATCACGTAACCTTGTGAACCCTCATTTTCATATCACAAACACTGTTTAAACTGCTAGGTACTCGTTGAAATTTCATAATAATTTCTATATAAGTTCTTTCTTTACTTAGGTACTTTCCATTCTTTGTTATCGGGTCTATGTTAAAATGAGCAGCTTATAAAGTTTGTTGAACGGAGATCAGATATATCAAATGTCTGCCAAGTCTGTACTATGATTGATGAATACGGATGATGTGGAAAACAACGTTAGAATGAAATAATCGCAATCTTATTAGTTACATAACTTATGGTTACACTACCATATTAAGATTAACGTGAATTTGAACTTTGTAATATTCATTATATCATTTTATCTAAATATCGAGGATCGATCGAGGAGCTCGATGGTACCGCTTGAGGAGTTCGATGGCGTCGCTGTGTGTCGCACTCTAATATGAACACGCAACTTAAGCAATGTCGACCCTAGCCAGTGTTTGGATGGGTTTCGTTATCTCGAGCTTCTCCGTGCTTCGGAGGGCACAAAGCCCTAGGTTCAGTCAGTCAGTGACAGTCGTGTTTGAAAACACCGGCCTCTGCCAATCCACATTGGAGCAGCGTGGCAGAGTACGCTCTAATCACCTTCGATTGAAGGGAGACCCGTATACCAGCAGTGGGATGATTATGGGTTGATATGATGATCTAAATATCATAGGTGTGAAGTTTAGTGACACATTCAAAAGTCCTGCCGCTGTATCTTCCCATAATCTAGACACATTCCGCTTCCAGTCTGCCGGACGATACAATTTTTTCATTAAATCTCAAACGCCTTATATTGTCAGTTGGGTGTATGCTTTTGAGATGTGCACTTGGTCGCAGAGTGCGCATCTTATTACATCTTTCAACATTTAAGGGGATATGTGAAAAAAAAGAAGGGTCCTTTAAAACCAAATATCTTCTAAACTACTAAAATTTAGACTTAGATTTTTGTATATGAATTAATTCATCATATAATCGAAATTTTGGAAAAAGCCAAAACACGATTGTGACACATTTCCTCGATAGAAAAAAAATCGAAAATAAACTCTGCTTTTTTCAGAACTCTTGTAACTTCTAAATGGTAAATAATATAAATTTTAAACTTCATAATAATACCTTACTTACCTTACTAATATTATAAATGAGAAAAGTGAGTTTGTTTGTTTGTTTGTTTGTTATTCCTTCACGGCTTGACTAAGCAGCCGATCATTATGAAAATTTGCATACATATTGTTAACGGTACAGAGCCCAACATAGGCTACTTTTTATCCCGTGAAAGTATGTCGTTCCAATGGGCAATTAATTTTTCTACTATAGAGGGCGCTGTATCGGCCAACAGATGGTGCCACAAGTCGCACTATGGGTTGTTTTCTTGTCAAACGAGATGAAACTCCTTTCTGTGAGTGTTCTACCGCAAATACCAGAGTAGAACAAACAGCTCATCACGTTCTGTGGGAGTGTGATCTTTGGCATGACGAACGCGTAATCATGTTGAATTCTTTACATGTCACTTCGGGCGTAGTTTATTATTCTGATCTCGTAGCAAGCAGAGAGAATTATCAGGCATTTAGAAGGTTTTGCAATACATATTATTGGAATCAAAATAGTAAACAACAGCTCATAGCATTAGGTCCCAATAGTAATGTAACAATAGACCGTGGTGCTCGGCAATCGAGCCTCACTTGATTTGCCATCTCTCTAGGGTATAATGCCTTTTGCTTCAAATTGCTGTTTCTCACGTAGTTGTTAAGGAGGGAAGTCCTTTCAATACTTCCTACTCCGACTATCTTCTTTCTGATTAAATTCGTTGTGAGTTCCAAGACAGCTGTAGTTTATTCCCCGGGACGTCAATAAGCTTCATTGCTTATTGTCTATCTGAGGTCGCCGTTGTTGATCCTGGCTACACAGGAGACACAGTGGTGGGAATGTGTGGTGGGCTTGTCCCGATTGTCAAACGAGATCTATGTCATAAAATTAACGCGAGCGAAGCCGCGGGGAAAAGCTAGTTTTAAATAAGCCTAAATGTGTTTTGGCGCTTACGGTGTTAAAAATTCGCCGGGTTCACGGTGTCCCATCTCTGACTCTCAAAACAGGGATTGATATATGCGTCGCACGGGCGGGGCAGGCTCAGTCGGCCGCAATTATTTTACGACGTAGGCCCTTAAGTACATTTTTTCTAGTGGCGTGCCTCGCTCTAGAAGCTGCCGCTCACGGCAAGTTTGTGGTCTGGCTGTTAAGGATTGTATTCACTTTGATTAGTGATTAGTGCAAATGCTTAATGCAGGTGATTAGTAGAACATACGTGTGAACAGCGACTGATTAGAGGAGGTGATTAGTTCGCTGCGTAGTAACGTGATTAAAAGTGAGTTCTATTTTTTTGCGAGTGGACTGCGAATAGCCACGTCCCGCGCGCCCTAAACAGAGCCACTAAATAGAATCCCAGCAAAAACATTTTCATGTAAAATGTTGCCAAGACGAGACCATATGACTCGCACTGTCAAAAAGTTATCAGATCTCATGTAGAGCCAAGCTTCTAACTCTACACGCCCTACCTCTACAAGGCCTAACTTCACGAACTCTACACCTTAATCAAAATATGTGTCTTGGCCGTTTCGTTACATACTACAAGAACTAATGTATAATAGAAAAGTATGATGATGAATAGTTTATAAAATTTACACCTTACACCTATGTGAATGTTTCACCCTCAATTACTAATGCACTCGCACTAATCAAAGAGAATTCAGGCCTTTACTTTCTATTTAGTGCTTAGTATTTAGTATTTGCATACATATACTGAAGCACAAACATACAAATACGCATTCTGTGCTTATCAGGGATCGCAGGTGTCCTCGGGCTGCAGTGTCTACGAATATGTTTGTCCTCTGACCCAAAAAAAGAAAACAGCAATTGAATTTAAAAATAAGATAAACCTAACTTTGTCGGAAAATTTAGCATTATTATAATATGCATCTTTGCACGTATATACGAGACGGTGGCATAAAGAGTATCCAGAGAAACATCAAGTAGATGTATAGACGACATTTATCGTCGACGCTCGGTTCATTCAAATGCGAGAGGAGTACCGTCTTTACCGTAACTAACGTAAAATAATACATTCTAAACATTGTTATGCTACATAATTTATACCATGGTTTTATAATTTAGTATCCTTAAAATTTATCAGGTGCTGAGGTGGGACAGATATTAAAGAATTTTAGATAACAACGAACAAAGGAAATTCTTGTTTTAATATCTCACATTCTAACGCATAGTACTTTCTAACGTTTCTAACCCTTTTTATGGCATTTTTCTGATCGTGTTCATCGTTGGATATCAACTGTGGCTCAGTTTTCATGCCAACACGGCCACTGATTTGGTTTAGCGACTGTCATCTACCGAACAATCGTTGGTACAGTTTAACGTGCCGTTTTTTCTAAATAAAAATCTGTAGAAACTGCTTCTGGCTGGCATCATCGTTGCTAACATGCATGTTCAATTTTGACATTCACAACGTCCTCCTCAAACCAATGCTTGGACCTAACCACTACTTAACATCACTTTTGACGTGTGTTTATTTTTGTCGATAATTCTCACCGAATAAAATTAAAATTTATTCACACAGTACGAGTAACCACGATATTCATTTCACCATTTCCCCCAGATGTAGTCGTAAGCAGATTTCCGTGGGCGAGCTCCTCTTATAATGGGCGGGCCTGTAAATCGTTGGAGCCCTGAATAGAAGTATAAATTCAAATCGGGCTAATGGTTTCATTCCGACTCGAGTTCGGCTCAGATTTAACAGCCTTTCACGTGTTATACAAGTATGTTTGGAGTATAACTTTTATTTAATCCCTTCGGCCTGAGGATTTTCAACGAATACCTCTTTTTCATGAAAGCAAATAATTTGCTGATGATCAAGTATGAAATGAGCAACAAACTTTATTTATTTTATAGGGTTCTTTTATCGGTTTTTCTCTGTTCGGTCCACAGAGATTTTATATTAGTTCGACGGGTTATTCTCCAGTATACAACGATAAAGTATCCATATCCCAGTGACTTTGACTTTGAAAAATTAAATACACATTGGGGGGTTACCATCATCTTTTACCTAACTACTCACGTTTTGAATTGGTTCCGTTTAGGTACCTAAACGTAACCGCATTATTTCGTACCACCATCTCTCATAAACAGGATCGCATTTCGTCGGATGAGCAAATGAAAATTGTCGCTGATTAGTTGCAGCGGTGCGTTCAAAACAAACCATTAATTCGTTTTGGTCATTATCGGTTTTTTAAAACAACTTAATTTTATTATTTATCTATTTTAAAATTGTTTAAGATGTAAATTAATCTATATTCAAACGAAAAACATCGATTTTTTATAGATTATAGACAGATTAAACGGGGTATACTTTCTTATACTTGCGTAAAAAAAGTATTTAACGAAAATTAAATATTACACGTTCAAAACGCACCCTGTCGGATCGGACTGACACAAATGTCAAGTCAATCTTGTGAAGTGAAATCGCATTTTACGAATTTAAATAAATTTACGCCTCGTCATTTTCCATCTGCGACCGTAGCAGCTACGCCTCAGCATCTAACTCCTAGACGCAGAACAACGCGTGACAGGCGGAGACGTGGTGGTGTGGTGATATGAATTCTGTGGTGATGGTGAACCGGCGTTGAAATAAGATGCAGCACGCAGGGCGTTGTGTGCTGACTCAATAGAAAAAGCCAATTTATCGAGGGAGATATTGGTCTTTTTTAGGAATTTAGTAGAGGAGATTAAGAGATATAAAAAATATATTAATTTCTATAATTTAATATTTACTACTATTGTTAACTAGCATAACATTATTGATGAATATCATATCACATCATAACATTTTTTTATAATGTTAATGTTCATAACAATAAATGTAATTTATATAAATGTTACAACAATACATTTTGTGTGGTCGTTTTCTTTACTTTCTTATATATTTACTCGTTTCTTATAATTATTAAATTATATAAAACAATTCGCACCAAGTAGCCATATTTAGATAGAAATTTGATAGATATTACCATCAATTTTCATAGGCAACAGCGACATTTGGCGGCTGGCGGGTGAACTAAAATTAAAAAAAAGCGATGGCCATTTTCCAACTTCACATGGCGTCTGATGGACCGCGGACCATTTGATACCATTGACGTTATTGATTTTATTAGTTGTTTATTTACTTAAAATGTAAATAAAATATAATTGGATACTTAAATACTCAAAATTCTATTATTCCGTCGGTTGGGGGATGTCTTTGGAGCGCTAACAAAGAAATATATTTAGAAAATAAAGGGTAGCGTATACATACTATGTATAAAGGTATATAGTTGAAATTTTAGTTCATATCTCAGCCAGTGCATGACAGCACCTTCCATACATGACGATTTTACCCCGGAGTTGCCACTCTGTCCTTCTTGACAGTCCTTGATTCAGTTTAGGTTGACAGCTCTTTTGACAGATCAATTCTTTCAATTTAGGTCGTGGAAAGACATGGTGGTACGAAAGTTCATACAAAATGAATGAATAATATCTGCTGAATCGCTGTCACCTAAACCGAGTCGTTTAGAATACATGGTGGTACGAAATAACGATTCTATTCTGTTTAGGTCCTGAATTGAATGGGAATAAGAGATGGTGGTAACCCTGCTGCATCAAGAAGACATTATAATCATGGTTTATAATGCTGATTATTTATTTATTCTCTATTGCACAAAAAGTACAATGCCTAAAGACATTCTCTATCAGTCATGTTGAAAACCGTTTTTTGGTAATATTACATTTATAAGTGTTCTAGTAAGTATAGCAGCAATAGATTTGTTGATGTCCTATGAGTACTATAAGTAAATAAATAAAATTCTATAATACATAAGCGATTGAAAAGGCCCGATACGCTTCGCTGGTCTAATATAATGAGGTTTTACATGGACAAAGGCGATGATTGAATTGAAATGTACTGAATACGAGAGAATCTCAATAAAATAGCGGCATTGATCCCTATTCGGGTGATACTTTACGAAATGCTGACTCACAGATAATTTTAATTTCGATATTATCTATATATATAAAAGAAAGTCGTCTTAGTTACACCATTTATAACTCAAGGACGGCTGAATGGATTTGACTGAAAATTGGTGGAGAGGTAGCTTAGAACCAGAAGCAGGACTTAGGATACTTTTTTCCGTTAGGATAGGGTAGGGATAGGGGTAGGGGTAGAGTAGGTAGTAGTGCCCCTAAGGTGGAACAAAATTTGCTGGGTCAGATAGTTTTTAATAATAATAAGATTTTGTTAGCATTAACGGTTATGACAATTTACGAATTCAACCCAAATTGTGGAACCAAATTACAAAAAATATATTCCAGCCCGATAGCACTATGATAGTTTTAGCCGTTAGTTTTTTATAGTTATGCGCCCATATTGATATTTTTATGGCTGCAACTACTACAAAACTAATTGCTAAAACAATTAAATATGTATAGAGTTAAAACAATATTTTTTATTTCTGTTTTTACAGGCAACAAAATATCAATTTTATTTGTATTAATCTGCGGCTAAAGGCGTACAAATATATATTTTTAAGCAAAACAATTATATGGCGTACATAAGCAAATTGTTTTTTTTATTGTTACAGCCGCAAAATGTTTCATATTAATAAAACTCTCTGATATAACATCCAGTTATGAAATTGATGTTACTATGTTGTTTTAAAACGCACACAAACGAGGACACGTTAAGCCCTCGGACCGGGGTTTGTCATTAAACGAAAGTCGTTAAGCCAAGTCAGCGGTTGCCGAGGGTTTGGACATTAGAAAATAAAACTCGGTCACAATTTAATGTTTGATGTATGTACCCCATATTTTTTTAAGTACCTTTAATGAAAAATACTGTTTCTTTATACATATAATGAATAAGCGTACTATATTTTTGTTCACATTAAGTCTTTACAGAATATAGATAAAAAATAAATAAAATAAAAAAAATAAAATCATTTATTTTGCAAGTAGATTTACAAGAAATACTTTTACACGTCAATTTTTTTTTTTTTACCCTACTAGCACTTCAGACGTGAATGGCCTGTTGAGAAGAAGTGCCGCAAGAAACTCAACTATAGCCTTTTTTTTAAAGCCATTTTAACATTTTTTTATTTTTTATTATTTATACATTTAAAAAAATATTTAATAAAAAAAGAAAAATTATAGTGACCACAAATTTTTATCTTTAAAATAGTCTTCCACTTTATAATAACCCTTTTTCATTAAGCAACTTTTAATCGTGCATTTAAATTGATGTAGAGGCAAATCTATAAAACTTTGTGGCAGTCTATTGAACATTTTTATGCTTATACCTATGAAACAATTACCAGTCTTATGAAGTCTGAGGCTTGGTACGGCAAGCTTATGCTTATTTCTGGTGTTTAGGCTATGACAGTCTGAATTTTTAAGAAAAGCACCATAGTTTTTGCGTACATACATAATACAATCAAAAATGTATTGGGACGCCAGGGTTAGGATGTTAATCTCCTTAAATAATTCCTTAAGCGAGTCGCGTGGTCTAAGGTTGTATATGGAACGAATGGCCCTTTTTTGAAGTACAAAGATAGTCTGAATGTCGGCAGCGGAGCCCCACAACAGTAGACCATACGACATTACGCTATGAAAATAGCTGAAATACACTAATCTTGCCGTTCCAACATCAGTAAGCTGATAAATTAATAAACATAATATTTGATTTATTTCCACCACCTCCACCTTACAGAAGATCGTAGCCAATAGATGTTGACCATGTTGTGTTCCTACGGTGAGTAAGGTCTCCAGAGCTCCACTTGGGGGAGTTGGGAGGGTTGTCAACGCGTGAGCGATACCCCCCGTATTGCAAGCGTCTATAGGCTACGATGATGCTTACCATCAGGCGGACCGTATGCTTGATTGCCACTTTAGTGGTTTATAAAAAAAAACGCGTATACGCCACATTCTTTAGAATCTTACTAATATAATAAATTAAAGTTATTAAAGTTTGCATGGATGAATGTGAGAGAGGTTTGTTACTTATTCAAGAAAAAACGGGCAAGTACGTGTCGGGCCACGCACAATGTAGGGTTCCGTATTTGCTGTGCTTTGCTTGCCTTCAGTTGAGTCCAATATCAAATTCCATCACATTTGTAATTTTTCATCAAAGAAATTTTATTTTGTAAGTTCGTCGGCTATTACTCGGTAACTAGTAGAGCCTACTTAACCATTATAGTTTTCATTGAAAGTTTAGCATATGAACTCCTACCATGATTTTTCAAATTTCTAAACATAAAACTTTCGGAGACAGAGGGGGGGGGGGGACCACCGTGCAATACGAAAATTGACACGATAAATGTAAATAATTCCGAAACGGCTCATTGTATAGTAAAATGACCCCACCTTCCACTTCCCACACTCTCAATGTTTTGAAGAGACCTATCTAACGATACCCCACAACATGGGGTGGGCGCGAAAAACAAAATTCATTTCCACTTCACATGTGGAGTAGGCACCCCTAAAAAAAATTTTAATAAAAATTTTCTTCCAGCACTTTGTTAACATTGTTAATATGTGGATACGTACCAAATTACAGCTTTCTACCATCAAGCGTCTAGACACTAGACCGCGGACAGTCAGACAGACAGACGGACATGGCGAAACTATAAGGGTTCCTTGTAGTTTACTACGGTGGTGCGGAAATCAAATTGGGAAAAGAAAAAGGGGATTGGGCGTGTAAAACAGCTGACGGTAGTTTGAATAAAACAAAACTATTAGTAGGTGAAATAATTCCCAATTTTAGGTAAGTAGTTCCTAAGATTATCTAAATCCAAACTTGCAAACAAACTTTACCTCTTTACAATATTAGCGAGATAGTGCGAATTAGTAACTTCGCTGAGGTTTCGGAAGCATTACACTGTAGGCACACTGTAACTGTATATCGGGTTTTGGATTTTGTGGTTTCCACTGGATTATGTTTCTAAGATCTGAAATCACTTTGATGCAATCTAGAACTGGATTTTTGGTAGATAACTTAGATAAGACGACTTGACAGGCCCAGGTGAAGCTGATGAGATGAGCTGGGGCCCGATACTACTAATGGTAATCTCAATGGTAGACATCATTGAGATTACCATTAACCAATCCATACCACAAATCAATCGTGTCTCAAAAGAATGCCGATAGTGTATCAGTGGAATAGTTTTTGACATTTATTATAGACTTAAACAATAAGTTTTTGGAGTGGAGAGCAATTATAATGAAATGGGCTAGCTCGACCGGGGAAGTACCACCCACAGAATATCGACAAGCAATGCGTTTCGCTCGGTGAGTGAGAGATTCGGAAGCCAAACTCCTTCCCTATCCCCTCTTTACCCCTCCTTCTTTCCCTTCCCTTCCTCCTTCCTTTCCTGCAACTTCCTTCCTTGGTGGACAACGCATTGGTCCCTGGTGTTACTAATGTCCATAGGCGGCGGTGACCGCTTTCCATCAGGTGGCCCGCTTGCTTGTTTGTCTACTGTTGGAAGGATATGAATCTGGAGGAGAGAAATAGAAAAGACAAAAGTTTTTGCCTGTGAGTAGGTCGGGGGTTACCATCATCTTTTACCTAACTACTCACGTTTTGAATTGGTTCCGTTTAGGTACCTAAACGTAATCGCATTATTTCGTACCAACATCTCTCATAAACAGGATCTCATTTCGTCGGATGAGCAAATGAAAATTGTCGCTGATTAGTTGCAGCGGTACGTTCAAAACAGACCATTAATTCGTTTTGGTCATTACCGGTTTTTTAAAACAACTTAATTTTATTATTTATCTATTTTAAAATTGTTTAAGATGTAAATTATATAGTTGAAGATGACATCTTACATTGACATTACATTGTAATGATATTCAAACGAAAAACATAGATTATAGATAGACAGATTAAACGGGGTATACTTTCTTATACTTGCGTAAAAAAAGTATTTAACGAAAATAAAATATTACACGTTCAAAACGCACCCTGTCGGATCGGACTGACACAAATGTCAAGCCAAGAAATCGCGTTTTACGAATTTAAATAAATTTACGCCTCGTCATTTTCCATATGCGACCGTAGCAGCTACGCCTCAGCATCTAACTCCTAGACGCAGAACAACGCGTGACAGGCGGAGACGTGGTGGTGTGGTGATATGAATTCTGTGGTGATGGTGAACCGGCGTTGAAATAAGATGCAGCACGCTGGGCGTTGTGTGCTGACTCAATAGAAAAAGCCAATTTATCGAGGGAGAAATTGGTCTTTTTTAGGAATTTAGTAGAGGAGATTAAGAGATAAAAAATATATGATTCGAGAATTTGGCGTCATTGGCCTGGAGTTTAATTTCTCAAAATGTGAGCTGTATATATCCGAAACATGTCAAAATGTAGCCAATGTCATCAATGACTTTAATTCCTTGGCACCGAATATTAAAGTTGTTGACAAATCTAATCTTCTTCTCCTAGGGTCTCCTATTTTTGAGGAATCATTTTCCTCTTTTATTGAAGAAAAAATTCAAAATTTTGCAGCAGTTTCGGACCGTCTGCAACATATCAGCACACACATGGCCTATTATATTCTTAGATATTGCTTGTTTGTTCCTAAATTCACTTATGTTTTGAGATGCAGTCAGTTCTGGAAACACCAAGATATTTTGGATCGCCTCGACAGCATCATCAAGCAAACTTTAATTTTGGTTTTAAATATAAACATGGACGATACGGCTTGGACTCAGGCATCCTGGCATCCTTACCTATAAGGTTTGGGGGCTTGGGCATCCGCAAAATTTCAAGTGTATCACTACCGGCTTTCCTATCTTCGGCTCATAGTACACAAAATTTAGTTAGTAAAATTTTGGCTTCTTGTCCTAACGGTTCTGAAATTTCTTTCGCTGGCGAAGCCGAAAATGCTTGGAGACAAGCTTGCCCAATTACTGATTGCCCAGAAAATCGTTTATCGCAAAAGCTGTGGGACGAGCCGCTTTGCAAGTTAGTACGGAACAGTCTTCTGAATACGTCAACTGACTCAGCAGAGCGAGCTCGTCTCTTAGCTGCAGGCGAGTGGGAATCGGGCCTTTGGCTGCAAGCTCTTCCATCGGCGAACATCGGCACGCTGCTAGATAGTTCCACTTTCAGGATCGCCACGGCCCTTCGCCTGGGCGCACCCTGCATTGCACCACACCAATGTGGATGTGGCCATGTCGTCAATTATCTTGGTCGTCACGGTTTATCGTGTTGCAGGAGCGCCGGGCGCTTTTCAAGGCACGCGGAGTTAAACGATGTTATCCGTCGGTCCTTTGCTACTGCTGGTTCTCCGGCAGTTCTGGAACCCAATGGCCTGTCGAGAGATGACGGAAAAAGACCTGACGGAATATCGCTCGTGCCCTGGAAGATGGGTCGGTGTTTGGTATGGGACGCTACTTGCGTTGATACTTTTGCTCCGTCGCATCTTCCAGGAACAGCAACCAAAGCTGGCTCCGCTGCCGCGACCGCTGAGAGCGCCAAGCGGCGCAAATATGCCGGTTTGAGCAGTGACCTCATTTTTGCGCCGTTTGGTGTTGAAACTCTCGGGCCTTGGGGACCAGGTATGGGACTATCTCTTTAAGGAGATTTCTGAGCGCTTGGTCAATGCGTCCTATGATCGGAAGGCTGGCCTGTATTTCGCGCAAAGAATTAGCCTCGCAATACAGCGGGGTAACTCTGCCAGCCTTCTGGGAACGCTCCCGTTTTCCAGGGATCTGGGTCAAGTTTTTTATTTGTAAAATAGTAGTTGAGTTTTATTTCTTTTAAAGTGTTAATTTGTTTTTAGTTTACCAAAAATATATTAATTTCTATAATTTAATATTTACTACTATTGTTAACTAGCATAACATTATTGATGAATATCATATCACATCATAACATTTTTTTATAATGTTAATGTTCATAACAATAAATGTAATTTATTTAAATGTTACAACAATACATTTTGTGTGGTCTTTTTCTTTACTTTCTTATTTATTTACTCGTTTCTTATAATTATTAAATTATATAAAACAATTCGCACCAAGTAGCCATATTGAGATAGAAATTTGATAGATATTACCGTCAATTTTCATAGGCAACAGCGACATTTGGCGGCTGGCGGGTGAACTAAAATTGGGGTGGGGAGTTGGGATACCTCCACGCGGTCCACCCTGGTAACGTCGGCGAGTAATTCCTTAGTTTCTGGACCCAACTCTGGAATTACTTGCCGACGGCCAAATTCCCGACGCGGTGGGTCTGCTCCCCGTGCTCCTACCTTGGATGGAGTACGTGGGATGCGGACAAATCCGCTCCCCCTTGCATCCGTACTGGTGCTGGGGGTGGAGCGACTGAGGAGACAACCTCGTTAAAAAACAAGAGGTGGAGCCGGCCGCGCTTGGCTCGGCCGGCTGTATGATGAGCGGTGGTGGACTCGTTCGCTCGCTGATCCTCCCCAAAAGCGTCTTCGCCCCGACTGGTGTCCGGGCCTACTCCACCCGTTGATACCGGGGGCGACCTCCGTATGGTGGAACGCGGAGGCCCTGCAGACACTGGGTCTCGCCAACCCAGACACTGCGGGGGGCGTTAAGGGTTGGGTCACATGGGCGAATGAGACCACCCTGGAAGAGGGAGTGCGCGGTGGCGCAAAGTGTCACAGAGTCCACTAAGTACGTAGTGGACGCTGTGGCACTTGGAGTGGCGCAGGAGGCGCGGTGGAGGAAGAAAACCTCGTTAAAAAATTGAAGAAGAGGGGCCGGCGGCTCGCAGAGCCCGGCCAGCGGTCGCACGTTGTTGCGACCGCAGAGATGGAGGGGACCCTTGCCCAGCCGAGACGGCGAGCCGGGGAAGGCCCGTCGTCTTGAGGGGGCAATGGTCCTCGGTGTCGGCAGTGCACCTGGATGCGGTGTGCTGCTGACGGGGCGTTCCGGGGAGAGCGGGTCCGGCCAGTTTAACTTTGGCCGGACGGCCCTGGCGGGGTCGCGGATGTATCACAGTACCCGTGGCCCCGTCACTTAGGGGGCGAGTGGCATCCCGTCAGTTTTTTAGTGGTAAGTCCCACAGTCCCCACCGCATATTCCCCGGGCGGTGGGGCTGCTGCAAAGCATTTTTCTGACGATAATATAAAAAAAAAAAAAAAAGGGTGAACTAAAATTTAAAAAAAGCGATGGCCATTTTCCAACTTCACATGGCGTCTGATGGACCGCGGACCATTTGATACCATTGACGTTATTTATTTTATTAGTTATTTATTTACTTAAAATGTAAATAAAATATAAATTGGATACTTAAATACTCAAAATTTTATATATTCCGTCGGTTGGGGGATGTCTTTGGGGTGCTAACAAAGAAATATATTTAGAAAATAAAGGGTAGCATACTATGTATAAAAGTATATATTTGAAATTTTAGTTCATATCTTAGCCAGTGCATGACAGCACCTTCCATACATGACGATTTTACCCCGGAGTTGCCACTCTATCCTCCTTGACAGTCCTTGATTCAGTTTAGGTTGACAGCTCTTTTGACAGTTAAATCCTTTCAATTTAGGTCGTGGAAAGACATGGTGGTACGAAAGTTCATACAAAATGAATGAATAATATCTGCTGAATCGCTGTCACCTAAACCGAGTCGTTTAGAATACATGGTGGTACGAAATAACGATTCTATTCTGTTTAGGTCCTGAATTGAATGGGAATAAGAGATGGTGGTAACCCTGCTTTAGACTGATTGATTATTTTAGCGTAAACGTCACGACTGACTGTCATTATAATTCATACGTCAAAGTCAGCATTTAATTTAGATCACATTACATTTTCATACTAAGCATTGGGATAGGAAGTACGGAACGGCTCCGCGCGGGTTGTCGTTGGAAAAACAGATAGTCAAAGTTCAATGAAACTATGCCCTTTCCCTCGCGTTAAAAATGAAACACAAAAACAAAAGCGGGCTGGAACATCCCCTCAAGAGTTCGGTTATTAACCTCATCTATCTAAGTAATGGATACGTTTACATATATGCGGCTTCTAGGTAACTAATTACTATAGAGTGCTGAGTGCAGAGCCAACAAGCAGCTGTGCCGCAAATAAGTTAAACTATAATTAAGGGAAGTTTCCTGAAGTTGTTTAGATAAATTAGTGACCCTTTTCTAAAATGTCAGCGTCGGCCATTAAGGAGCGGCCTTGAAAAGGGTATGTTGACCACTGGTTACCCGGAAGCTCTTTGTGTATTAAAAGTTGATTAACGAGTATACGAGCAAATGATGGCATCTTGTCTTTGGATTAATTTCTATGTCTCTATTGGATTATTTTAGCTTGAAAAATAAGTCTTCATTTAATGTGCTAATCACTTACAAATATATATTTGTGCAACCTACAATTAAATATGTGAATTCAAGTCTGTATAAATGATTAAGACAGTATGCAGTGCTAATGCAGAATATAAGTTCAATGTAAAAAGATGTGACGTAACCTGCCCATACTATTTTGGAAATAAAAACAACAGGTTTATAAATTATCTGAAATGAAATGAAATCGTTTATTTCAGAAATTAGATCTTCACGTTACGTTCAACGTACAAGTTGTAAATGTCAAGAAAAAGTGCCTTTTCTTGTCATTTACAACTTGTTTAAATAAAGAAAATAAACTACGTTATATACTACCACCATTTCGGACACAAGCAAAATGGCAACCGGTATAAAGAAATGGCGAAAGAAAACCGGTTACGGCCTTTTTTGTCATTTTGTACTTTTTTTTTCTCTCCTTTTTTCCACTCATTAGTTACAATGTAGGTATAATATATCTAATCAAAATGTAGGTTACAAAACTGTATACTTTAAAGTAAATAGAACTTGCTCTGAAGCTAAGAGTGAACACTGAGATTAGCAATTTATTGCTCCAAGGAACAAACTACCACGCAGTAGAAATTAGTGGGGTAATCTAGACTGCTCCCATAATCCTTCATAGCAGGATAGTCGGGTTGGCTCGGCTAATATCATAAAACTTTGTCCAAGCCAACTTTTCAAAGGGCATAGCAACTTGAAATTCTCTATTACGATGTTAATTACATTTTACAACCAAATTGCAACAAGGGTTACACTAATGCTTACTGTCAGATGAAGAGGACCAAATTGAGGAGCTGAATAACGACACAAAACAAATTAAAAAATTAAGCAACAGTAACTTTGGATGGTTTTAAATAAAATTTCGTGCACCTCTGTGCGTTGTCGATTCCGGTGTTACCGATAGCTCTAACTTTATGGTGTCAGTGATCGGCAGGTGGCCTAAAATACTGCTGCCTAAAATACTAACAAACACACGAAAAGATCGATCCAATGCATTCGACATATTATTATCATTTTAGATTAACCCTTATGGTTTCGCCATGTCCGTCTGTCCGTCCGCGGTCTAGCGCCTAGACGCTTGATGCTAGAAAGCTGTAATTTGGTATGTATACTCATATTAACAATGCTAAAAAAGTGGTAGAACAAAATTTTGATAAATATTTTTTTTCGGGTGCATGGAAAACTATAACGGTTAAGTAGGTACTACTAGTTACCGAGTAATAGCCGATGAACTTATGAAGTAAAATTTCATGGACGAAAACGTACAAATGTCATAGAATATGGCATTGTTCTCATCTCATCTGCAAGTAAGAAATGCGTAGCCAATACGGAACCCTACATTGTGCGTGGCCCGACAAGTACTTGGCCGGTTTATTTTTATTGAGGCTCGAAACATTCATAACATTAAATTAGACTAGAAAATAATTAGAACGATATTTTATGGTATTTACAGACAATTTGCATTAAACAAAATTACACATTCAGTTGTTTCTTTCTACATTTTAAATATGTTTTAAACTTTGTAACTCACCGTTAGATTCATATTTAATTCACGGCACACGCTTAATGTAGTTGTACTGAATATACATCTAATATTGTTATGTTTTTCTTTCTAATAAACACTAACGTAATAAATATACAACATAATATGCGAAAACATTTGCTCATCTTTCAGATGACTTTTGGCACAGAGGTCGAGCTCGAGATAGACTCACTTACAATATTATTCCATTTCCAATAAATTTCAAAACAAAAATCGGAGTTAAAATCCAGTGAGATCACAAAGTATAGTTATCGTTGTAGGATTATGAAAGTCTTGGTTGTAATGTAAAAGTTGGTCCACGCAAAACTTTCGTTCAAAGGGCGCAAGCATGAAAACAGTAAATCTGAGAGCTTAGAATAGGACACCATTATAATGTTCGGTTAAGGTTTTGTCTACGCAGGTAAATACCTACCTAATTTGCGTAACTAGGTAATATTTGTCTACATATATTTAGGCGACTTTGAACAACATACATCTCAAGAAAACCTTTGAAAAGTAACGACAGTCAAGGAGTACAATTAACTTGAAATGATGATGATGCTGTTACGTCCAAACCGTAAAATTTACTATAACAAGAAATTTTTATACCTCTATAAATATTTACTTTCACGACTCATAAATCACCACCGTAAATGTACACCTACTTAATATTACACAACAAATTCCAGCACATTTCCCGGGAAGAAAATTGAGTAAGGGATTTGCGAATTTGTCTTTCTTGTTAATCAAATATTTTGAGTCTAACAAAAGCCGGGCGCGGACGGGAGGCGCGCAGCGAATAGTTTATGCGCTCATAATACAAATCTCCGGCTCTATTTATCTTTTCTTTTCACTTGTCCTTTCGCAAAAATGAAAATTTATTGTCTGTGTAACCGGAACGCCTCGGCTGACCACTAATGAAATGGTATATAGCTAGCCTCGGGAGCGCCGAGGCGCCGTCGCCAAGGAAGGGACACATTTGTATTTTTTGTGTCACGCAAACTTCACTGAAGCGATATTTTATGGCATTTGTTTGTTTTGTATTTCAAAGGTACGAGTTTTTTTTTATGAATGACTATTATAGGCAATGAAATACGAGAACTGATGCGTTCTGGTGCTTTTTATTACAATATTGCACCCGTGTTTTCTTACTTTATTCAAATGAAAAAAAGTAAGAAAACACGAGATTTATTAATTGAATTGTGTTTTCAGCACTTTAATACATATTTGAAAAAGGGAAGGGAAAATACCTATGTTTCAAATTTATCTAATTTATGGGAAGTTCTCCTTAAAATAATTTTTGTACTTAATATTTTTTTGTCCTACAGTTACCGATAAATTAAATTAAAAGTACCATGTAAACTAAAAGGAAAACTAAAATTTTAAAAATTTACCAGTAGAACAAGGAAAGTGATAAAAACTTCGTAGATAAAGAAGATTTTCGGAAGTAATTTTAAAAAGCGATCGTCAGCAAACTTGAATATTTACCGTGCCGCCTGGTCTAAAATCCCGGTGTTAACTTAAGGAGTTTTCACATCGTTCATCGGTGAGGGGAGGCCCGAACTCCCGAAGGCTCATTACATGCCGAACTTGTTCAAGTCATTAAAATTTATACACTTTTCACAAGTTCACCTAATGAAAATTGGGAAAAGTTTTGACTGCTGTCAACAGGGCCGAAACGTGAATGTTTGACATATGTTTAAACTGTATACAAAGTAATAATTGGAAAATAAAAAAACTTTGTTAGAATAAATTTTATGCCTATATTTTATTGAATTTAATGTGATTACTATCATTATAATAAAAACTAGCCGAGAGAAAGAGTTTGTGAAGACCAGAAAAAGGTTTTCTATCTAAAATCTTTTAAATCTATGGAGTTGTGATAGTACAAACTTAACAATCAAAACCAAAGAAATGTTAAACTTTGTATATTCCAGTGTAAAATATAAATGAAATTGAATATTGTAACAAACCATTGTGGTTTACGTATATGCAGATCATAATAGTTAATAATATTATGTTCTATTATTGTAAATCGATGACATTATTTAAACCTTTCAATTTCAGATAATTTTAACACTGATATCATTTCTACATTTCCATAAATTTTGTACTAAATTAAATATATAACCATTGTTGAAATTTAATGAATTTTTCTATTCTCAATGTAAAAATTAAAGAACGTTTGTAAAGAACAAGTTTGAACTAATTATTGGGATAATGGCTTCCTTAATAAAAGCTCAAAGTACCTATTAAAAGAATTTTCTTGTAATATGGTAACTAAATCAATACTTCGTTATAAATAGAACGTATAGTTCGACTCATCAATTCGATCATCTGTGAGAATAGAGTGGGTTGTTTTAGGATGATTGTATCGTTTAATTATTTGTAATGGCTTTGCTACATTAGCGGGCGACGGCGAATATTCGTGTTAACTGGTGTTAACGCAATAGTGCTAAGAGAACACTAAGAGAAGTAGGGCACAGCGGATAATCCGCTCAAATCGGAGCAGCCCGTCTGGGGAAGGACTTCCACTCCACCTTACAGAAGATCGTAGCCAAATAGCATTTTTCTCGGCCATGTTGTGTTCCTACGGTGAGTACGGCATCGCGTGAGTGATACCCCTGGAATTGCAAGCGTCTATATTCTGCGGCGATGCTTACCATCAGGCGGGCCGTATGCTTGTTTGCCACCTTAGTGGCATTTAAAAAAAATAGTGTGGCCGGGCAGATCGTTGCTACGCATGCTCGAACTTTTGGGAACAAGACCCCCTATTCTCGTAACAAAAACCGATTCTATTTCGATTCAAATTCAATCGCTGTCTCACTCATACAAAATAGGAATTGAACGAGACAGCGAGTGTGTTTGAATCGAAATAGAATCAGATTTTGTTACGTGAATTGCAAGTACCTACACAGTGTTTTCACATCGAATCTTTGTCAGCTAATGTAGCCAAAGTATAAGACACTTGAAGATCATAAAAGTTTTTGTCCAGAATTAAAGGTAATACTATTTAATAATAGGTAATAATATTTTGTAATAGCTGATTATGTTTCATTAAAAAAGAAACGGTTTTGAAGATACCCCACTCTGTATATCCATTCCTTTCTCGTTTATCGTGCTATCTATCGCCAATCGCTCGGTATCGGACGGCCTCCTAAGCTAGATGCGTCAAACAGTATAGTTAACTCAGTAGAATTGAAAAAGTAAGTTATCACAAAAGTAAATATAGATTTGATGGCAGTATGCCATGTAAAAATTTATATTTTCATCAAATTCTTAATTTAATGTAACGAACCCTGTGAATGTAATAGATTAGAAATATGAAAAGCTTTTAGATCTTTTTAAATTCTTACCTCACTTTGTAATGTCATACCTTGACATCTTTTATGCAAGCTTACTACTGTTTTTTTTACTTGTGATCAAAGTTAATATACCGGTCGCCAACGCGGCTGGCTCGCGCAGTCATAAAACGAAGTTCGAAACTAATACTCACTCACAGTGCCATTGAGTACGTACGTATACGAAGCCCTTTCAGTGCATACGGACAATCGATTTTCAATTGTTTTATAAACTGTGAGCCCAAATTACTATACTACTTTCCCCAACCTTTAGTGACGTCACCATGTCTTATATTATTATAATAATTATGTTTTTGTATTTTTTTCAACAAATCTTTTTTTTTTATAGCTCATGCGTTCTCGTTCGTTGTAATTAGCCAGCATCGAGTGACCTCGCTGTTAGCCAGTGTCACGTTTTTGTATTATGTTGATTTACGAAAATAAATCATAGTGCCTACTACTTTCTATTGCGTTACAATAGTTTACTTACATGTTTGAACTATGGCTAAGTAGAGTCCCGACTAATCCTACCAAACTCTATTCGCGTAATCTCTACTCCTGGTGAAACTTACTCAAGACTTGTTAGTCCCGATATCTAAGGCACCACGGTAACGGTAATCCTCATAAGATTTTCTCTTTTGAAGGCTTCGTTAATTATTAGATAAGTTGTGTTGTTCAGTTTTGTGTTGATATGTACCATTTTGCGTTGCTAATTGTTTTGAATATTCAAGATTGGATATTAAGTTCGGGTTCAGCTGTTGTTGGTAAGTTAGGCGCTTTTGGATGTTGATATTTGAATAAATTTATACGGTGTTAGTATTATCCAAGTTTGTTCAAGATAAGAAATCGCAAAATATCATTCATTTACAAAAATATTTTACATAACGAAAAACGTACCGTAACGTACGTTGAGCCGTCTTTTTTTGATCTTTGTGCACAGTCCCAACACAACACATTACATCAAACTATGTTATTTTTTTTGTTGAAGAGCAATGAACGGTACTCATTTAAATTATTTCAATTAAAGTTATCCCGATTCGTAATCATGATTGTCTATCAAACGTTAAAAAAAATCGAGATATAATGTTTCAATTAACGACTGACAACGTCCGGAAAAGTGGAAAACAATCTTCATTGCACTTTTAATTATTTAAATGTCATCATCATGTTAGACACAAGAAGTCCACGGCTGGACCTCCAATGTCATATTATTGACTAAATAGTCAATTATTGATTACATCGTCTAATAAATACAAAGGAGTGATAAGGGTCAGTAAATCATAGATGCAAGTCACAACGGCGACTGGCCGCCTATGTGCCGTTCACTTCGAACATTAATTACCTCCAGGGTCCCGTGAAATATGAACCTGCAACAATATCAACTATTGCATTGTGATGCCTCTGAATAATTTATGAGATACAAGACAGAAAACGTCCGACTTACCAGATTTAGAGCTCATAATATTGAAATACGCTGTATACAAAATTTATTCGTATTAGAATTCAAATATTGTTATCGATGAAAGTGGCGCAGGACCGAGGTTGGCGTATGATATTATGAGAGGCGTTGTTCAGTCGTGGGCAGAAAAAGGTTTGAGATAATGATGAAAATAAATTCGAAAGTATGTCTGTTACGTTTTTACAACCATTAAACCGTTTTTATTGAATTTTTGTTGGCATAGATTAACAAAATGTTCAGAGATTACAAAATCTGGCGAGAAGATTTATTATAACTTACTAGGTACGCTAGTATATACTAAATCTATAGGCGAGATAGTGTTTGTATAATGTCGGTGGAATACGTCCAATCATTATATTTTTAATGAAGCGGTTACTGATTGTAAGTGATCACCGCTGTCCATATGTACAGGAGTCTCGTTGTCGACCTTAAACAGAAAGAAAAGTGCGTGTGTTCTTCACAGAGATTATAAACATCTCTGTGGTAGGTAATATTAACAAAAAAATGTATTGTTTGATGACTAAAGCTTGAGGCCTATACCCAAAATGAGTTTTGACTTGAAAAATATTTCCTTTTTTTTTTGGTAAACAAAATTAGGCACTTTCTAAACAACTCAGTTGTCACGTACGTGTTTTACACGAAAATATTTTTACACTGTACGCACCTACATGTCATTTACACTGTGGTTGTCAGCTATCAGATATGTTACACGTCCAGAATATATTTCTTCGGTCCCTTCATCTGAAATAATGTACTACATTAGTAGCAGTTACAGTGATTAAATGACTGGCTAGGGTAGGGGAGTAATATGACGTCTGTACGGCTATCGTTAAGGTTGTTACACATTAGTCAAAGTTATTTTTTTATACAAATAGGCCCTAAAGCTATTTCGAACAGTCACATTTTTTACTACCACCAGTTCAGACGGCAGATTTGAACTAAGAAAAACTTAGCACTTACTCTTTAAAAAAATCATGCATAATGTTTGTCATTATTGTTTTTTTAATCATTTTAAATACTTAATGTTTGCTGAAAACTTTTGAAATATTAAAGGTGTTTTCTATTTTATTTTTTTAAGCTATTGCATAGCTTTCGCGGGCTTTGAGCGCGGTGACTCAAGAAATTCCGTAAAGAAAATAAAACCTAACACGGGGGGCGTTGAAAGCCGTGCATCGTCTAACGTCATTTCAGTTCGGCAGACTTCGGCACGGTGTTTGTGTGCGTGCGACTAGACATATGCGTGTAGACTAGCTGCTAACTGCTCATACATAACTGATTCTATCTCTTTTAGACCGATGCTAGGTGAGACAGCGTGATTTTTGGCCGCGTCCACGAGTGAGTCCGAGCCCGCGACAAGGCAGTCCCCGAGTGCCACACGTTTTTTATTTCTCTCATTATTTCCCTCTGCTGCACACTTTATCTTAATTAAAATTACTATTTAATGATAAAACAATTTTTACTATTTAAAAAAAGAAAATATCATATTTTCTCATAAACTTTAGAAAACAGTACTATAATATTTATTTATTTTATAAATTTCTGAAATAATATACATGAGCTTCCGCTGCGAATCTTTTGAGCAGCCTTTCCCATAACTCCGTGTATTATTGCGGCTTGCGACCCATTCTTATATCGCTCATATTTTTTGCCCCTTATAAATCAGTATATCTTGCATGAGCTACTTATCGCGGAAAAACGTGAGATGTATTGTCCCCGGGGTGATATATTCCGTGCCCCGTGACTTTCGCCTCCGGGGATGGCTACGTGTTTTCGTTCTAAAATCAATACGTAACATAGGCACTTACATTTTGAATACGCGTGGGATACTCTTTTGTTTTTGTTTTTATAATTGACGGAGTAGAATCTCTTTCTGAATTTGTTGTGAGTTCCAAGACAGCTACAGTTTCTGGACATCAATAAGCTACATTGCTTATTGCCAATCTGAGGTCACCACTGTTGATACTGGCTATAGGTATAGGAGACACATCCAACACATCTCAGTGGGAATATGTCCGTACGTACGACGTATTTCTAAATGTACCTATTTTGTGATTGTTAAAAAAAAAAACATAAACCAGATATTTTGTAAATTCTACACTTCCTAATGGTTGACGGATAGAGTGAATGTAACTTAACATTAAGTCGCCCTATTGTAGATTTAGGATCAATAAATAAATAAAAGAAATATAAAAATGTTACTTTTGTTAATTATTTAACGTGAAATGATGTCATCATCATCAAATCTTTCCATCGCTGAGATAATATGAGTTTCGCTTCGTCATCAACATCAACTCTCCATCGCTAAGATAATATGAGTTTCGCTTCAATCAGAAAGGTCTAGAGTTTACTCCTTCATAATGCTCAACTGTTCTCCGTGTTGGTCAAGGTTAGTGTTTCCCTTCTATTAAATTGTGATCGAATTGTATGGTCATTGGTTTAAAGATTTATCTAAAGATAATAGCCGAAACCTTCCTAACGTACCTCTAGAGGATATTAAGCCTATCCAAATACGGGTAAAGGGAGTACATAGTTGCTTAACTTACGTGTTCATCCTGTTTGACACGAGTCATGACGTCATTGAGCTCGGTAACGAAAATGTATTGGTTCATAAGTTCTTCTACTCTGTAACTTTATATTCTGTGTGGTAAGTTTTCGTTTTAAAATCAACATACGTTTAATGGCGTGCGATACTTTTGTTTTTGTTTAATAACGTTTCTATAAAAACAGTGAAAATAAACTGTACAGTTTATTTTCACGGTTTGTGAAATGTTTCTAAATAGAGATAGATATACATGAGTACCCCATGAGACCTCAGTTCATAAACCAAAAATACCTTGCTTCTTCTTTTTCAATACTAACCAACGTTAACTCCGTGAGTCTGTCAATATATATATAAAAGGAGAGCTGACTGACTGACTGACTGACTATCATCGCAGGGCCTAAACTATAAGGGTTAGAAACTTGAAATTTTGGGGTTCCTTTTATAACGTAGGAGAGCACTAAGAAAAGATTTATCAAAATTCCCACGGGAAAGCGAGATATACGCAAACGAAGTTGCGCGGGTTTTGCTAGTCATTGATAAAGTTGCAAATAAAAAAAAATTGCTATGTAGATCATAGATCGTAGATCGTTAGATAGGCCCTACGCGTCGCCAACTTGTTACTGATTCCATTCGTTATTACGTCATCACTTGTCATAGAATACATAGAACATTGATCAGATGCGACAAAGTTCTGATTACTTGATTAGGTACCTACTTACTATTTTACTTCAGATATGCGAGCATGAATGGATCGATGGATAAAATTTCACATTACTAATCGATAAAACACGAATTGTATGCTACCTATGTACATACACGTATGTCCATCGCATTTTATCTACTTATATTATGTCGACATTGTGGTTTTTATCGAACAGAAATGTCAAATTTTGTCTATTGATTCATCCATGCTCGCACCACCTCGCACAGTAAGTAAATAAAAAACTTGGTGACCAAAATGGACCAAAATGGAAGTATGTACTTTCGAATAAAAAATAATTTTGAAAATCGGTCCACAATAGACGGAGTAATCGGCGGACATACAAAATAAAATATACAATGAAACATAGAACCTCCTCCATTTATGAAGTCGGTTAAAAAAAATGATTAAATTTTGGATTAACAAAAAGGTGTAAGTATAGATTTCGTAGTCACCAGAACTTTGGCAATTCTATTTGATTTATATTCTTTGGCGGTCGGCCGGTTGCCCCGCCCCCTGTGAGTATCTTGCGTCCCGCTCGGCTGCGAGAGACGAGTGTTTTAAAATAAATCAAAATTAAATTGTTATGAAACACTTACGCATGAAAAGTGACACCTTTATCCTTATTTGTGTTTCGGCTTGTGTTTTTACACTTCCAAAAGGAACACGAAGGCATTTTTACGTGATAATTTCTAAAAATAAACTACGTTAGCTCCGCGCCCGTTCACGGCAAGCGCGTGTTTCGTACTGAGGCAAGAGTTGTGCGTGCGCCTCTTTGAGTAATAACATGATAGGATGTACTCTTTGTATGGACGGGCCTATCCTATGTTTATATCTATGATGTAGATCATTTAATATTCATAAAATATTATATTTATAATTGATATGTCGATATTTATATTGTTATGATTACATGAATTTTGTACTAACTCGTGGTAATCCTATCATGGTGGGGCAGAGCTTAATAGTTATAAATTACATTAGGGTGTGCGAAACGTTCCCGTTACGTTCTCAATCCCATAGGAGCACGATTTATGTCAACAAGAAAAACTTGTTGTTACTGTCTGGCTGCCTACACTACGTAAATCTAGCGTCATCGAATAAATTATCGAGAAAAATACATCTTATTTTTTTTCTTTTTGTTCTTTATTTGAATAAACAAAAGAGATCTCTATGAATTTTAGTTTTTTTTTTTCAATATCTTATATTCCTTGGTCTTTAAAGTCTGCGTGAGCTATTATTAAACATGTTTAATTTAAGGTGGTACGTTTCGGTCCACGCGTGAAATTCAATTTTTTCGGGGTTTTTTACAAATTGCATTTCAAACATCGATAGAATTTTCGTGAAAATTGATTTGGCGACAACAAATACAATTATATCTACTGAATGACTTTTAATGATGAATGATGAGTTTTTTAAATTATTTCTTATTTATTCTCTTTTTGAAAATGTTAATTTTCGAATTCATTGTATTGAATATTTTTTATGAGAAACATTTTGGAACAATGAATCAAAAATATGGAAACATCTACGCCTTTCATCAATATAGGCTCTGATTTTAGTAGAAGACTAACGTAGACTAATTTAACTAAATGAAATTTGAATTTAGACTCAAACCAACAGAGCTTATAATATTCCTGTCGCTACGACAAAACTTTCTAATGATTTACTGGAATCACTTTATGTTATATTTCACATTAATTAACTTCAAATCACTTTCAGTTCAAATTATTTATAATTAGTTTTATTTCAAGTTACATATTTTCCAAGGAAATAATTTATGAAAAAAGTTACTATGAAACGAGAGTTGAATTAAAGTTAATTTATCTTCTACATTCGGAACGAATTTTGTAGAAGTACGACACTGATGAAACACGCCGTGGTAGATTTATGTTTTATTCATTTCGCCTAGTAAGGTTGGACCCATAAAAATTCTGGCGAACAAAGAAAAAAAAACTTTTTTTTTTCATTGAAATGTAACATGTTAAAAAAGTAATTTAGTAAGGTCGAAGAGCTTTAAAAATACTAATGTTATTTCTTGTAAAGAATATAAAATATTTTATGACTAGATATAATGTACACATTAATGCATAATAGATTTAAAAATGTACCTACATACAATTTTTCATTGAAAAGTATACCAACTAAAAATTTAACTCGAATACAATGCACGCGTGAAAAATAAGGTTACTGTGATTTTGTTTTTATAAAATACGTGTATATTAACAGTGAAATATGTTTTATAAACTTTACAAAAATAATATTTTAGAAAAAAATATATATTAATATGTGTAATACATTTAAATGACGTTGCTTCGTTGTTCTAACATTTAGAAAATAGTATATTTTTATTGACTGAAGCAGCAAAAAAGTCTTCCGAGTTATAGGACAGACAGTCGCTGAAAAAAACTCGTGTGGTTTATGTGAGCTATGATCGAGGATATTATTTCAAGACAAAAACCTTATTACATTGTCAAAGGAGAATGACAGAAATTACAAACTAAAAATATAAAAAATTGTTTGGTTTCCCACAGTATTAATTATGTACTGATCTTTTATTTCTAAAAGTGCGCTTACGTCTTTCCACCGTCATTATTATTAAATAAAAAGCCCAAGATAGTAACGAGATAAAAGCGTAATGTACCAGTAATATTTTATGGAAAATTGTAAACATTAAGAACTTGTCATGTGTACGTAATTCATTTTTTACCGTTTAAAAACAAAAAGATTTTTACATTGTGAGAAAACTCATGAATAATAAAAATATAGCTATGCCATTTAATTAAGTCATTAATTATGGAACAATGAGAATGAGAATGGGAAAAATATAAATGAATATCATAACTTCCATTGCGTTTAGAGGGCTGAATGTATTACTACTGAATATTCCTACGTAATTTGAATGTTCTATTTACGGTTACGAAACAATACTTTTGAGAAAAACAAATATTTAACGATATCCAGTTAATTTACATTCATTTAAATTTAAATATAGAGTAGTTTTAACATAGGTACAACATATTGGTTAAGTAAATGAAAGACATTAAAAATATTTTTTGTAACAATGTAAATGATAAAAACTGTGTTACTTATTCGTAAAGACAAATTGAATTCAATCAATATTTTAGAAAACTTAAAAGTAAGAAAAATATTTCTTAAAATTTTCTGTCATTGGCAAGTACTAATTGTTTGCTTACGCGACCCATATGCTGGTTCATCTACATTTATTATTATTATTTGGAGTCCCTAAACTCTCACTGCACACTGCAGGTGCACCTGCAGTGAGACTGTATGGACTTCATGGATTTTTTAGGCCTCCCTACTCTTTTTCCAGTTCTCCCGATCTATTGCATTTTTAGGTCATTCTTTATCCCGCAAGCCCCGTGACACAAAAAAAAATTCAAACAAGTCTTTAGAAACATGTTATATACTAAGTGCATATCTATTTATGAAATGGTATCTGGAGCGATTTAAATGCATTCGCGAGCCAGCCAGTAGGAAATTGTACCGTCGTTACATTCGCTACTCGGAGACGCAGCCGCTCCAGTCCGCTTTTGATAAAACCATATTTTCTCTATTTTACATGGATTCTAAGGAAAATTTTCAGAAATCGACCCAGATTTTCATAATGATGCCTTATAAACATTCCTTGTTATTGCATAAATACGAACATGTTTTTGCTGTATTTTTACAACGTCGTAATAAAGTCGGTTTATTTTTATTATTTCGTCTTGCTTGCCTTCGTGTAATCAGATTTAATTTAATACTGTCGGGTCCATGTAGGACATTTTATAGCTATTTAAGTGTTTTTTATTATTTTCGCTTAAGTAAAAATATATAAAAAAACATTTTAACCCTTTTAAGAAATCTTTCTGATTAAATTAGTTGTGAATTTCAATGCTGTGATTTTTACTTCAAGACAATTATTTTCACAAAGTTATGTTTTTAAAGTATATTGATAAAAGTTTGTGTACTCTAATGATTGATATGATTTTTGAAATTGTATTCGTCAGGATATAAGGAAAATGTCAGGAAAAATGCTTGAATACTTTAGGCTACTTTCCCTTATAAAATTATATCAAATTTATTAAAATGAACCTCATAACAGTAAAAACTTCATTGCATCCTTAGAGACCTTTTCTCTTTATCATCGCTATGCAGCGGTCCACACAAATAGAATCCGGACCATTGCTACAAAAATACTGTGTCCACTTAATCCTCTATCCCTTGGTATTAGTCTGGAAACTATGACGCTTGATCCCGACGGGGAGTGGCCTGCGGGCGTCATTCGGACGTGACTGACTGACGCTGTTACTAAAATATGAGTTTCATATAAAACTGTAATACTTTTTTAATATGTTATATATTACGCAAT
The DNA here is from genome assembly GCA_905163395.2 of Endotricha flammealis. Lineage (NCBI taxonomy): Eukaryota > Metazoa > Arthropoda > Insecta > Lepidoptera > Pyralidae > Endotricha > Endotricha flammealis. Next base: position 6,532,923 of record LR990861.1, on the reverse strand, counting down.
GTCGTGAAATGGTTTATCGTTCGAAATTACGGATGATATGCAAACATCAGAATGATTCTTTGATGAAAATGTGAAGTTTACGATTACCCTAGTTTATGATAAATGAGAATAAACAAATTATTGTCTCATCTGATGGTAAGCAGTTAAACAGTCACCGCTGGCAATACTCAGGGCAACACCAGAAGAGTCATTCCATGGATATTCTTAATGAAATATGGAGAATATTACGACGCCCATGTAATACAATTTAATACCCCGTCCACACGCACCCAATATTTGGGCCAATTTGATCTATTGTCCTGTTCTCGGTGATGTTTAAAGAAAAGGACAGGTATACAAATTGGCCAATTAGATTGGGCCGTGTGGAAGGGGTGTTACATTACACACCGTACGTAGCATTGTCGTTAATGGAAATTAACTTTTTTTTTTAAGATCGTGCGAATTCATGGCGAATCGGTGGGGATTCATTCGGTTGTTCCCTTCTAAGATTAGAGGGACACGACAACTTACTAAAAAACACACTGTCGACGAGAATATACTTCCTTACTTACCTACACCGTGCCTACACCTATAGAAATAAGTACTTACATATTGAAAGTGCTACGTTTCTGAAGTTAGATCAAAACACGATTAGTAATCATGCAGTATTGTCGAATAAGTAAAACTCGACACAACATCGTCTAGTTTCTGTTTGCATTAAATATTTAAACGATATTCTTGTAAGTATAGATTTTTCCTTCAACGCTCACTTTTCCCTATGGACCGATAAGATGGATATCGATGTGTTTGCTTCTAGTTCCTATGTTATGTATTGTATCTCAGCAAATAAAAAAGTCCTTATTCGTATACTAATATTTTTTTGTATTATACAACTCCTTGTGGAATAGTTTTGTCAATATATATATTTATCCATTATTCAGATGTTACTTTCAGAAGTGATTTAGGTCAAATTCACTTCATTTTTCGACAAACATTTTCGTTACTAAGAATGAAGAGATAAAACAATTTATTCTTCAGAAGTAAACAAATATAAATGGAGTTTTTAAACCATGTTTTTAAGAAAAAGTTCCAAGAAAGAGAGGTAACTCGATTCTGGCAACAATTTTCATAGTTGCCAAGTTTAAAACCTGTAAATGTTATTATCTTGCTATGAGCGACTTTTTCTTCCGACAAGCTAAGTTCAAATTACAACTCTCTAGAGTACAATTAATTCAACTTGGGAATACAGTTAGACACCGTAAAACATTTTAAAAGAATATTTTTAGATATATGGAAGATACGGATTTCGTTCCAAAAAGACATTATTTATGAAAGTTATGAGAACGGTCTTTGTACCCGTATTTTAGATTTGAAATTGTGTTATGATTATTTTAAACGATATATTAAATTCTGAATACAAAAGAAGACCTATTCAAAGAAACTGAATTATCACATACTTAAAATAAGTGTTTTGCCATAAAAACCACATTCATTAATATTAATATACCTAAAGCACAGATATTATAATACTTAACAGTACAGATAGCTCACTCCATACATTAAACGTAGCCGTTCTAAGTGCGCTTATTGCTCGGGCAATTTTTAGTACCAAAATGGAAAACTAGATGCCGCCCGAAAAAAACATCACAGACAACTAAAATGCTTTTGCGCTTACAGTCGAACCAATAGATGGCAGTAGTGGCGTAAAATAATCAGAGCACTAATCCGTTTTTTTTTTCAAAATTAGATTATAGGTATGTACTTACTTATTACTTAAATAATAAAATTCGAAAAAGTTAGTTTTTCATCATGACCCGACCGGGGATCGAACCCGGGACCTCCTGGGTGGCGATCTGGCGTGGTAACCATTACGCCACGGAGGTCGTCTTAAATTACACATTTGTAATCGTACATCTTGCACGCATCAGGTAAATTCATATTTACGATAAGTAGAAAGTACCTAAGTATGGGTACTTACGTAATTACGGGCACTGCCATATTTTTAAAAAGTTAGTGTAAATAGGTAGTATAGTATCTACTTGATGGTCAATTTTATTATTGTCGTTTACAATGTTTTTATTTCTGCTTTTTGCCTATCTATTTAACCCATAATGTATCTACCTACTTAGAACACCGAGTGCAAATTAAGGTGAATGAAATGCGTTTCGGCGGCGAGGGAGGCGCTTTAGGGCGCGCGAGCAACGGCGCGCACAGTACCGCCGCCGCCGCATCGCGCCGTTGCTCGTCATCGTCGTCGCGTCGCGTCGTATTCGGCTTGTAGATTGAATCTTTAGCTAATATTGCCGTGCCGTTTTTCAAATAGTTATATGTAGGTAAATACCTACTTTTGATATTTCAAAAATAAGTTTTTAGGGTTCCGTAGTAAACTACAAGGAACCCTTATAGTTTCGCCAGGTCCATCTGTCCGTCCTCGGTCCTACACTCATATTAACAAGCTAACAAAGTGGTAGAACAAAATTTTGAAAAATATTTTTTTTTGGGCCTACAAGGAAAACTATAACGGCTATGTAAGCTCTACTAGTTACCGAGTAATAGCCGAGGAACTTATGAAGTAAAATTTCTTTGACGAAAACGTATAAATGTCATAGTACCTATATGGCATTGTACTCATCTGCAAGCAAGAAATGCGTAGCCAATACGGAACCCTGCATTGTGCGTGGCCCGGCAGGTACTTGCCCGTTTTTTTTAAATCGTTTATTCAAGGTAAAAAACAAAATATAACAACAAAAATGCCGCACCACAAAAGCCGCGCAGGCGCAGTCTGCAGATCTGAGTAGTCCTTATCCTTACGAATATTATAAATGCGAAAGTAAATTAAAAATAAAATATTTTTTATACCACTAAGGTGGCAAACGGTTACATACCGTATCACATAATTCCTATGGATGCGTTGCCGACTCTATTATAATAGTCAAGTGGGGCAGCTCGGATACAAAAAACTGATCCGTGTCCGAGTTTACTACTTTCAAATTTTGATTTATGCGACTCGGACGATTTTGTAATTTAAAGTAGTAAGATGTATGTATCTATGTACACGTACCGTCAAGAGGCATCAGGCGGCCATATGCTTGTTTGCCACCTTAGTGGTATAAAAAAACACGTCGACCTTTATATTGGATTTTGTGCCGTTCTTAAGTTCTATGTTATAAGAGCTATAAATGTAGGTACTGCAAGTATAAAGCTCGACGTGCACCTGACTTGGATTGTTTTTAGATTGGATTAGAAATTTATTTAGGATCATTAGGCTGCTGGAATTATACAAAAAACGAGGCTAAATTCGCAAAGCGTGATGTAGTTCTGCGTTTTTGGTATGTTGTATGGTAATGTTAGTTAGGGTAGTCTGAATTCAAATATGCAACTTCGAAAAAGTTGTGAAAACTGACAAAATCGATTCACTGTTCGCTCTCCAGGATCAAAGTGATTACATATTTATGGAGGTGACTGTACCTACCAGCGTTGAGCAACTACGCTACGCGCATCAATTCATTCCACGCAGAGATAAACCGAGCGCGCGAACGCAGAAGCAGGCGGTGTGGCAACGATGCGTAGCAAGCGCTTCGCGCCATGTACGTACGTTGTAGCCGTGTGACGTGTGGCAACGGCGCACGCGCCTCGTGATTATGGGTGTACATAATTATTTAAAAAGCTTTCTATAATATGTATACATACTGTGCTTTTTTTACGTCACTCCGCGGACGACTACGCTATTATGCGTGTATGTATATTGTATATATATATGTATATACAATATACATACACGCATAATACAGGAATATGTCCGTAAATTAAATACGTCAGTACATTATACCTACTTCAATGCTTACTACTTAGGTACTTACCTACTTATATATACATACCAACTTTTACGAATTTAACACAATTATATTTAAAAAAAAAGAAGTCTTCTTTGAAAAATTAAAAATATTATTGAAATTTTGAAAGATAAAAAAACTCTTACAAATTGTAAAACAAAATGCAAAATGATAGGTAGGTAAGTATGAGATAATTTTGTAAAAGAAAAGTACTAGTAAATCAAGTGTTTAATACAATGCAAATATTAAAAATTAAAAGAAAAAATATATAGGTAGGTACTTAAAGATTTTTTTTTATTTTATTTTTTTATTTTATATAATAATTTGATTTGCTTGTCAAGAATTAAATTTAGCGCCATCTATCTGTGGCTGATTAAACCTATCTTTATTTTTTTGTTTTAAAGAAAGCGACATCTGTTGTGAGTTTGTGACATCAAGTAAAATATTTAGTAATAAATTACGAAACAAAATTAACCAATTCTATTTTACAGTACATTCTTCGCTATTTTCAGGATTGTATTTCATTATAAAATTATAAAAACTATTAAAATATTGTTTTCAGTGCGTAATTTTACTTTATTTTGGATTTACATAATCTTCAATTACAATCGATACACTTAACGCCATCTATATTATTTAGGGTTGAACTACGTTTAGTTTATATGGAGTTGACCACCTGTGCCTAAAGAAATAAAATTTGATCTTTGTAAGATGGATGCGATAGTAACATACTGCGTAGGTGTCGTTAGAATCGTTGTATTTGTGGTAGTGCGTGTATTTTTAGAGATAGTATCCAAATAAAATCGAAAAATGAATCTCTATAGAGCTTTCTCTCGATATATAGTTCAATTTTCTAAGACATGTGGTCGTACTCAACGTGTGGGATGCAAAGATATACCTAGGTCTTTTTGTCGAGCATACAATATACATTTGTTAGATCGTTACGAAGAACAATTTTGCTTATTTTGACGCTGTTATATGAATTACTTTTGGGAGTTATTACTATCATTATATCGCACCTTTGGTATCAGAGGGTCACTACTGCAACTTTTTGTAAAAACGACTTAAATATGCAGAAAGAACCGCGAAAATCGACTTTATATACACAGCAAAAACGGTGATAATCGCATGAAAAACATCGTTTTGAGAGCGCGGGGACCGTTACATTATTTCTCGGAATTGGCGCGTTTGCTTGAAATATAACGGTTCATCTGGTCAGTAGTGTTTTGACCGCCGTAGTGTGAACTTGCACATTTGTGACGAAGCGGTACTACGGTAAGTTATGACTTATTTGTTTGCATATTTCTTGCAATATTAACGTTACTTCTAAATAAAAATCACATTTTGTTACCAAATCTTGTTATTTGTCTGCTGTAAACATAACGGCATTTCTGTTTATAAGTGACATTGGAACATTTTTTTTTTTCTTTTTATTAGAATCAAAACGTTAGTTCTGTGTACAAGTGACATTTTATTTGTAACGATTATCATTTTCATTGTGATAGAATGTTATTTTTGTATAGAAGTGTTTTTTTATTATTAAAATAATTGGTTAATATAATGAGAGCATAAAGTAATTTTAGTTAAAAAACGACAGTCTGTCACAACCTTGTTTTAATTTTATTAGATTTTTTTATGGTTTTTACCCAAAAGGGCCATTCCTTTTCATAATAATAATTTTTTTTATAGAAAGTACGAGTCATTTTATAGAAGTAACGTCTTTTCGGTTGAAAGTTTATTAGTAAAATGGTAATGTCAAAGGTTCTATTTTATACTTTTTAGGTTTTAAAATGTCTAAACGAGGGTTGCTACTCTGTAATCTTGCGCGTCAAGGAATGAATGCTTCATCGTCTGAATTTAGTCATGAAGTTTGCGAGCAAACTTTTCAGCAAGATAATGACATCCACAACGAAAACGGTACATTTGAAAAACAAGTATTGAGTGAAGAAGAGCAGTCTGAAATTAGTCATAAAGTTTGCGAGCAAACTTTTCAGCACGATAATAGCGAACACAACGAAAACGGTACATAAAAATAAATGCATAAATTGTGATATATAAATACTAGCATTTCGCATCATCTACAATCTCTAATTATTTAAATTTTTAGATTTCAGAGTATTATCATGGCTTGATGACCATCAAAAAATAGATTATGTCGAAGAAACTTTATAACAGTTCAAAGAAAAAACAGATAATGCGGAAGAGACTACAGACAGAAATTATTGTGTCACAGAGGGAAATACAACAGGAGAAACATTTCAGTTAGGACAGAGTATGTTTCTTTACTTTACATGTAAACAAAAGCGAGTCAGATTCGAGCTTAATGCTATGTTTTGTATACTTGAGAGCATTTTGTTACTGATTTCTTTATAATTTTGTTACCAAAGTTGTAGTTCCTTATTGCATAAAATAGTGCTGTGAGAATGTGATATGAAGATGTTTAAGTTTATAGATATTTTTGAGACTGTTTAAAATAAAGACAATATGGTTGTGTCAATTTTAGGATTTATTAATGAATATCTTATAAGATTTTGTCCGCCATGCTCGTTGTATAATAATAATATGATTTAATTTCGTATAAACATGTGCAATAATAAATAAATAAGTATTAAGAGGGATGATGACTGATTATTTTTAGTTTAAGATTTAATTGAAATGTGGGTTATGCCTAAATTTTGTTCAGATTTTACATGCCATGCACCTAAGGCATATCATTTAGATATTGCTTTGATTATTTTATGCCTTTTTTTTGTAATTTCTTTCGAAGTGTTTATTTTTTTTTTTATTAGGATATCTTTTGTTTAAATTTTAAATAAAAAAACTTGATAATAATCTCCTGTTTTATTAAATAATCCTCATTTTTATCGTTAAATCAAGTTAAATAAACTTTTTTCGTCTTTTTCTGCTCGATTTAGTCTGTATTGGTTTCCAGTAAAATACAGCTTTACTAAACATAAGGTAAATCATCTCTAAACGTACTCTAATACGTACTTTTAAGGTTTTATTATTTTTTAAAAAGGTCATTTCTGCAATACAACAATTAGCGATTTGTAACAAAAAGACACTTTTGGTACCCTCTCTTCAGTTTATGGCTTCTTTCTCAAAATCGTCTTCTCGAATATTTTATTGAAATAGTGACGATTATCTGTGGAGAATTTATCAACATAAAACTGTGAGAATCGCGTTAATACTCTAAAACAGTATTAAGTTATTTAAGAAATGCGTCAAAAAAAATCTTATTTTGCTCCTCCTGAAAAGTTGGAAAACATGCAGTAGTGATCCTCTGATACCAAAGGTGCGATATATGAGACATCAATACATTAGAATGTATCTCTATTCTTTGATAACTTGGTCTTACGGGAGCCACAGTGATCGATCGCCCACACCTGGCCCTAGAAACTTACCAGGAGTGATTAATTCGATACATACCGACTAAAATGAGGAAATTCCCCGCGAATATTGCGTATATTAAATTATTCTGAGTGAGAGCACATAAGGAGCTCTAAAGGAGACAGGTCTACTTAACGATTAATTCATTACAGCTACCTCTTAGGTCCATGATTCAATTTAAGGCACAAAGGATGTTACACGTATGGTTCTTTGGGTAATTACGATGAAAGACCTGGTGGATTGCGAAGACGCGGTCCCTTTGTACGGAGTGTTTCGGTTCATTATAGCTTCATTTTGTTATGTGGGTTGCGTCCGATGTAGGTACAAAATTTATAAAATTTTAATAATGTAAAATTATTACTCAGACGTTTCTGATTATCAAAATTCAATATTATATCAAAAATCTGTAAGTGGATCCTTGTTAATAATTATGACTGACGCTTATGAAATCGCATTTCGTTTGGACACAAAGTGTTCGTAAGATTTAATTTCGCGCAGAATTTTCCTTTGGTAAATTACGAAAATGCCCGAAAATTACGGTTATTTCTGGAGCCGCAAACAACATGTTTATTTATCACTATATTCTACGGGAATTTTCACCTCACCATACGTAATGCTGCCAGAGGCTTCGCTCGACGAAACGCGAAACAGTAATTTATAACAGTGTCTGCAAACAATGGGTGTCGCACAAATCGGATGCTGACGTTCGTCAGACTTCATCAGGTCCATACGGTTTGTTTACAGTGAGATTTATAACTTCTGTTTGCTTGGTTTCATTTCGTTTTTCTTGAAAGATGTCTAGATTTAGTATGTTCTACTAAACAACGTATTAAATGGGTTTTAGTCGGTATTTTCTAATATTTTTTTCTATATTTCTTTACCTATTTATCTATGCTATATGAGCGAGTAAAATTACATGGTCTTGACTTTTAAGAGAATGTAATATAAAACCATAATGTTGTAATAACATATTTGAAATAACTTTATTTATCGCTAATAGGAAAAAACTAGTTTCAATAAACAGTAGTTTCATCAGATTGGCCTTCCTCCAAATGTAGCAGTATTTTTACAAGATGTTTTTTCTTAATCTGAATACGAATTGGTATCCTTTGACTGGCGTCCTCAGGCCAAAGACTTAACCTCGTTCGACATTCTTTTTTCTTTTTAATTTGACAGGAGCAATGTCTCCTCAACCTTTGTTCTTCGTAAATTGACGAACGAGTTTAAGAAAAGAAGGGAGTCGCTTGCATAATTAGGCAGGTGATGTACTAGCACATTTGCGGCTACCTCGATTTCCATTGATCCTTCTATTTGTCTGCAAAACGACGCGTCTTTAACTACGTGACTTCATTTGTATTCAGCGTAGTTTATGTAGTTTTTCACTAGAAATAGATTCTGTTATGACTTATCTCAATATCTATCTTAGAAAATTTAATAAAGGCGTGCATTCAGACATACCTCTGAATATTTTAGTTCGTGCGTGCTTGAATATTGGGGGTTAAGGGGTTTTTGAAACGCGATTTCTTTATTAAAATATTCTTTTACTTCATTTCTTCAGAAATATATTTTTCATCTGCCTTTAGAAATCATGAGATGTCGATGGTCTCAAAGAAATGACGATCTCGATTAAGTTAAAAGGAAATTATTTTTATATGTCAATGGATAGGTAGGTGGACTCTATTAATAGACATCTTATAAAAAATTCTTAGAAACTTATTTTACTGAGATTGCTATTCAAAAAGTCATTCAACGTGGTACGTTTATTTTCTCTTGCATAAACCTGAATTTTATCATTCATCTTAAGTAAAAAATGAAAGCTTAATGAACTTAATGGATATTTATTCTAATTGCCTTTTTTAATGGCCATCATTGTTCCTTAATTTGTGCAATTACCTGCCGATAATAATGCTTTTAGGTTGACATTTCTGAAATAATTTTCATAATCTTTGGGGGACGATGTAGACAGCGCTAATGGTCCCTTATTTAATTCGAAAGGCCCGGTAATTACATCAAGTGCTATTAATTTCGCGTTCCATTCGATTTCAGGCCCTTAATATTGAACATTCTAGAATGTGACTAGACATAGTTAGATACTGGTCGTCTGGCACGTATCCCATATTAAACTTAGTTCATAGAGCACAGCATAACAGTATAGTATGCCTGTTATAATTTCTATGGACTGTCCGTTTAATTGTATTTATTTGCAAAGTTTGTGTAATGTTATAAAGTAGAATTTATCGAGTTTGTCTGTATTGTATGTTTATTAGGCTAAACTTCAGGATTTTCGGCATTTGTTGAAGTTTGCTAGTAATGTACAGCATTGTATCAACATCCATTTATGTGTTTCATAATTCTACAACATTATTTTGTTTATTAATAAAATAGTTTAAGACTTAAACTTGTCAGCATTGTGCTTTTATGCTAGTAGAGTGAATTTGAAGGTTTCTTACATATTTAGTCCGATGTAGAACTTTAATGTATAGCATATTATTTCAAGTAATATAACGTGTCAAACCTAGCTCTCTAGTAATCTAATAATAATCCAATATAGAACGAAAAACACCTTGCATTTCTAATAAAGATAATATTATCTTACAGAGACGAGGGTCGGGTCTCTGTGACCTTGTTTATTCATAAATAAGTATCTTTGATTCGAGTTAAAGGAGTGCCTTAAGTAAAAAGTTTCATTACCTAGTTAGAGAGTTAATGAAGCTTCGCTGAAACCAAGACCTTTGCACAGTCGAAAGGGGAAATAAAGAAAATCACAAAGCGTATGACGTCTGCAGTCAACGGGTTCCGTTCCGTTTCGTTGATATTATTGAACAAAGGCGAATAACACATAAAAGTAATAAAAATATGTACATAAAGAAATATATAAATACGATTAAGTTATCTTTATTTTATTACTTTAAGAAATATTTAAATGTATATAAAAATAGTTTTACTTTTATCCACCATAATCAAAATAAGGATGACATGACATGACTCTATCTGGACGCAAATAAGCAATAGTGTGTCCACATGCCTCTCATTTTGAGAAAAGTGGATACGAAAACTCAACAATTTTTAATTACTTTGTAAGGAAAATTTTCGAATATTGGTCATGTTTTTGGTTATTTCAGAGTTATATTTCATTATTTTACAAATTTACATATAATAAATGTTAAATATTATTGCGATTACAAGTTATGTGACTTAAAATTTTTGTTTGTTTGTTTTTAAAGTACGTGGAGTTACTTAATTAACTTAGGAACTTAATATATTATAACTAAATTATTCTCCATAGCGCATTAACATTTCATTTTCGATTCTATTAGACAAAATTTTCTAAGAAATATGGGCTAAGGCAGTTAAAATGTTATTGAAAAAGGTTTTTAAACTGATTAGTAACAATGGTGTAGAAAACCTGTTCTTTTTAATCTTGAGGGTTGACATGTTTTTGCTTATTTGCCTCCATTTAATACTTACAAGAGGTTTTTTTATATGGTAAATAAGCAAAATATACCCGGGGGTGACATATGTTTATTTATTATATAAAAAAATAGGGAACTTTACTACTTTACCCGTGCGAGGCCGGGGCAGGGCACTAGTCATTTATATAGTTTAGTTCCTTGGTGTAAGGAAATGACCCTTTTGTAAGACGAATGTGTGAATTTGACTTCAATAACATCTGCCCTATTTTTTACGACTGATAAAGTGGTCACAGGAATCAATCTATAGTTAGATCAGGCAGGGTAAACTTCTGACCCTTTTCGATTGATTAAAGGGAGCGTCAGATCCATTGACTACCAGTAAAGGGATAGGTGAATGGATATTTTAGTCTAGCTGTGATCGTCTTCTTGAATTGTTTGGATTTCATCATTATATTTTCCACACTTTTCAAATTAAATTTACTGGATGATGATGATGAATTACGTCAAAAACAAGATGTTCACGTTGGAAAGGTTGTTCATTTATTTATTAGTCAAATATCTACGGCGATAGTCAACTAATAGTTGTAGATAGTTGACTGTACTTTTAGATATTTGACTTTTCTTTAACAAATACTGTCCGACAAAATGCATGTCGCATTTCGTCAGCATTGCCCGTAAATGTAATGAATTAATCAATCAACATCACGTTAAAATGAACCGTACATCACCATAGAACCCTAAAAAAGGTGATTTTAACACGAAAGGGTATTACATTGCAAATTTATTCGGAGCGATCTGAAATTTAAATGTGAGTTCATCAAAGTTTCTACTCGGCGGAATACTTGTATGTGAGTGTGTGATTGCTCTTCATCTTTAAAAGTCCTCGGGGATATTCCAACTTGGGCAATTTACTTTCTTAACAGCTCGTTACCACTTATTACGGAATACTGGTAATGTTTCTTTATTTATGTTAAAGGAAGTAATGCGTTTTAAACTGCTTTTGCCTTTTAAATTGGTATAAGTCGAATTCAACAATTAAAATATTTATAGGAGAAATCAAGTTTTGATTGTAGCTGGAAAGAAAAGACAGACCCGGTTGTGGCTAAAAATGTTTACTTTATCCCAAGGATTGTGGGTTTCTCACACAAGGCAACCCTTTGTGTGCATAAATAGATATGTTTGTCTTGAGTAATATTTATTTTAAAAAAAATAAGTAAATAATAAATAAGCTTTGACTTTGTGTGTTTCATGAAAGAATATTTATTTATTTTATATTAATAATCATCGAAGACAGAGATAGTTCACGAAGATAAAAAAAGAAAAGTTATAAGTTAAGTAAAGCCCCTGGTTCTTAAATTTTAGCGTGCCCTAAGGGCTTGTACAAAAAATTGCAATGCAAATAAAATTTATTAACTCGTACGACGCATCGTAAGACTGGACACTAATTGGAAGAGAGACACGTTGCCGCAAGATATGCAGTGATTTTCATTACAGTTTTTCGAATTCGAATCGCCACGATTCGCAGTTTTGTGTACAAGCACTAAGACCTTGTCCACAAAGTCCACACATACCCACAGAGAGCAAATTCGCCACGAATCCTTATAAACGCGCGTTGCGTTGGCGTCATAGGTCAGCATCGCGCTTTTTCTGGATAAGGTCATATCTGAAAGGTCAAAGGTTTCGCTCTTGTGGACAGTGTCTTTAATTTTAATTACTCACTTAGATTACTTGATAAGCGTTGAATGAAAACATTGCGAGGAAATCTTCGCCAATTAAACGTTTAAACTGCGGACTATTCAATCCTAATGAATTGAAATGTGATCAGTTTATAACAAAACAGTGTCTTAACTTATCTGACACATTTCAAAGTAGTAGTGTATAAAAATAACATAAAACAATAAAAAGATCATGATCACTTTGATCATGAGATCAAAGTTCAATGAGCAAAGTGAGTTCAGGAAGAAATTTCTCGTCTCACGAACATTTTGCCAGCTTGAACGGTTGTTAATTTTTTTAAAGATATTATATCCTTTCTTGTATAATATTACCGGTATCCGCTGGTTTCTCTAGTAATTAGGCGGGCGAGATGCGTAAAATAAAATTAACAATGCAAATTTTCAAGTTAATTTTACACTGATGAATTTCTTAAGCCCTTTAATCAAACTTTTAATTTTGTTGTGTCGGTTTCGTAATTTAATGTTGACCTGGGCTGTTACAATGGAAGATTTAAGGTGTAGGTTACAGGTAAGGCCGGATGAGAAAATAGTTAACTGTAATAAAGCCGTTGCAATAACTAAAGTGCACTTTTCTTGACTGACGAAGGCCTTTTGTTCACCGTCAGCGTCACCGAGATCGACATGACAGCGCCGAAGTAGCAATATATACAGCGCCGTCACGGTGCTCGGGTGACGGGCGTGCGATGACACTGGATGACACACAGCTATACGAATGTATGTATCGCTACTTGTTGGGTGCCGTCATGTCGATCTCGGCGACGTGATTGTGACGGTGTGACGGTGGATTGCCAAACAATGCATAAATTCTATCGTTACATATCCAGAAATATTTCTAACTATTTAGGTACGCTAGTACTATTTATTATACTGTGATTTAGGAAACAACGGTGGCATGAAGATCTAGCTCCGATAGTAATGAGCATAATTATGGTTTGTTTTGGTATTATTATGATTCCCTAAACACGCGAAGGAACCCTTGAGCGGTCAGTACATTATATTTAATGTATAATAAAATTCTAGCGGTTACTTATACAATAAAAATAAGGAAAATGGTTACATTAAGATATTGAAGGAAATATGAATAGCAGCAAAAAAGGTTTGTTTGTATGTATTCCGTATCCTTGACTGCGTATTAATGAAAATATAAAAGCTGCCTTTTAATATTAGATGGTGTGTACTTTTAGACGAGTTTTTTTCACTTCACTTTTCCTGGTAGGAACTAGTACCAGAAATCGAGAACTATTGGTTCCGCTACAGCAAGAAGAAAAACTTAGTTAGGTTATTCACATTGAGAGAAATATGTCTGTTTTAGTATTTCTCATTTTGTTGCTGAAATAAATTGTAAGTTGTGTCATACTAACATTATAAATGAGAAAGTGAGTTTGTTTGTTATTCCTTGACGGCTTGACTAAACAACCTCCGTGGCGTAATGGTTACCACGGCAGACCGCCACCCAGGAGGTCCCGGGTTCGATCCCCGGTCGGGTCATGATGAAAAACGAACTTTTTCTGATTGGCCTCGGGTCTTGGATGTTTATCTATATATGTATTTGTTATGAAATATAATATCGTTGAGTTAGTATCACATAACACAATGGGGCTAGCTCAATCTGTATGAATTGTCCCTATATATTTATTTATTTATCTTGTGACTTTTCAAATTAAGTAAAAAATTAAGTAAATCAGCCGATCATTATGAAAATTTGTATACATATTGTCAAGGGTACAGAGCCCAACATAGGCAATTTTTTGTCCCGTGAAAGTATATCATTCCAATGGGAAAATATTCTTTCTACTATTAGGTGGCGCTGCAATTGCGATGTTGGCCAACAGATGGCGCCACAAGTCGCGGTATAGGTTGTTTTGTTGTCAAACGAGATCTATGTCATAAAAAAGCCGCGGGGAAAAGCTAGTGTATAATACCTTACCAATCCAATACCAATATCTTTGTACAATATGCTTTGCCAACAAGTTTAGTCACAATAATTACTATTTCAGTAAGTTTATTGTATCTTTTTGTTTTGTGCAAATCACCTATTTCAACGTTTTGTAAATTAATATAACTCGCAATTTTTTTTTAAATTATCCTCTTTGTAATTTACTTTCTTAGTATTCAAAGTAATTTTTAATTTGTTTTTTGTTTAGCTGGACAGTCGGAATAATTATGTAGCTTCCAGACATTTAATTTTAGTCTTTGACGCAAAAGAGCTTTATGAGAATTTTATTTTTGTTATTTTGTAAAACTTTCATAACTTCGCTGTACTTATTATATTACCACCATGTGATGTTTTGAGAAGTTGTAGAGTATTTATTAACATGGACTAGCCCAGTCGGAGAAGTATCACACTCTCACGGATTATAACCTTCCTATTCTATTCTATTTTCACCCAGCTTCTCGATAACACAGACCTAATATATAATAATAGAAGGCTCAAAAGAACTAAATCCTTTGTGCTAGTGTAGTATAATGTAAACAATACTAGTGAGTGTAGTGCAATAACATTTATAACACATGCACAAAGTGTTTTCAATAGACACTAAGGTAAGTCGATGGACAATGATTTGATGTGATTAGACTATACGTTTTATAAATTTACGTTAAAGTTAAATTACTAATTTAGCCAATAGCTAGACTGTAATATTCTAAAGTAGGAATAACATATTCATACTATACTTAAATAAAAAATAAAAACCTTTCTTGTAGCGAGCAAAGCATTGGTAGCACCTTCGAAGTTACTGATGTTTATAGGCATGTTTTTATTAGGTGGTCCGCTTGCTTGTTTGGCTGTTGGCTGTTGAATGACATTAAAATCGTGTACAACAAAAGCAAGATTAAAATAGCAAAACATTTTAATAGAAATATACATCAATATGATTTCATAGCAATGATGTCATCATCTCATGAATTTGTTTATACAGAGGATGAAGATGCAACTAGTATTGTAAATATCATATTTGTCATACTAACATTCAATAAATGCGAAAGGAAGTCTCTTTCTGTCTGTTACTTTTGCAAACTTGTACCCTACGAAATGATGTAACAATCTCTTGTAGTAAAACCTGAATATGATCATGAAATGTTATAATATAACCCTTTCTTAAAACTTCTTGGCGAAGATCAGCGTCGCCCGCATTCCAACTGCTCATGTTTTGAGTCGACGACGCCTCTATAAATTTTATATGAAAATATATCAAAGGGTCGTCATGTCTTTGCTTCGTCTTCATATTACGTCTCTTGTCTGGATAAACATAGCTACGACTTTAGACAAACGTCTTTCCACTAACATCACAGGGAGATTTTGTCTGTCTGTCTAGCCACTTTTATGTTCCTAGTTGCACTTTGGTCTTGAAATCACATTATTGTGATAAAACACAATGTTTATCATATTACACTATGTGACCAATAAAACTGATGACAATATTAAAAAAAAAACATCTTATCGATCCACATTATGGCTTATTCAAAATACCTCTTTACAAAATTTTGCACTCTAATTTAGGGTTTCGGCTGTGCGATGATCAGTCAGTTATGACTTTGTAATCATAAAGCAGAAGTCGGAGATATATTCATAATTTTTAAACAGACCAATGAATGAGTGTTTACTTTGAAGATCTTTAAAACCCAGAAAGGAAACTATCACACATAATTTAATTACTGGCAAACAACTTTGGACAGTTTGGTCCAGTGCAGAGAACAGGAAAAGACATTTAGAAACATTCGTAATCCAATCAAATTAAAGATACAATTTTAAAAGTAGATCCATGTCCAATGATTATAGCTACTAACATATCAATAAAGCCGATTTGGTTATGGTTGTACACATTTTAACCACAATGTTCAAAATATGTTTGTGTACCGAGCTCAGCTAATGTGTGAAGGATTGTGGGATGAATTCATTATGAAAGGGATACTCGAAGGCTGATGGACGTGTCTGTCGGATAAAATGATCAGCGTTAATCAATGTGTTAGCAAAGCTGTCCAAATAAATCGTCATAGTGAAAACAAATAGGTGTTGTTTCATTCTGTTGTTTTTATCACAACAATTTCGTTGATGTAAAAAAATATACAAGATGATTTTTTAGTCACCAGCCATATTGAAGGAGGTCGGAGTGTTCATGATAATGATCAACTTTTACTATGGGGACCCATGTCAAATCGCGAAATAAAAAATCAGCTGATTCATACATTTGGGTGGTGACTAAAAATCACCTTGTATAGGGCTTCCTGTCACAGGTTTTGTTACATCGCCTACTAGGTTGATCTCAATTTACTGTATATTTTTATATAACTTGTAAGAAAAATAAAGAATTTATTAGTATTATTTATTATAGGTACTAACAATCATCTGTTAAAATGGAATGTAAAAATATACATACAAATTGTAGAGAAGACCATTATTGGACATAGAACGACTTTCTGCTGTAGTGATTGTGCAATTACAACACCACTACTTAATATGTAGTTGCAGTGAAGTGGTAATGTACCGGGTTGATTACCTTTTGAAGGTAGTCGCTGAGACCCATAAGTCACTGACTATTTTCTTTAAAGAATTGATATAGCTGGAGTAACTGACCTTCGGCCCTCGTGTAAGGGACGTGCGACGCAAAATCACAACAAGGTTAAGACAAAAGCCAGCAAGACGACAAGTAACAAGTACTCGTATATCGTGATAACAGACTGTAAAGTTGTACAGTTTAAAATATACTGGCTTGTATAATAATACAACACGGCATAATAAACCCTTTTCACCGTTCTTTGTCCAAAGGGAAAGAATCGTTACGAAACACTAGTGCGAACATGGACCCGCAATTAGTATAATAAACAAAAGAATAATTTCACCTAATTACTGGCAAACAGTTAACCTAAAACGAAAATAGCCGAGTTTGAAATATGGCTCTGCTTCCGCTCACTGAGAATAAATACCTTGGACAACATACTGAAATAATTAGTCTATCCTTGGGGAACTTAAGACCAAATGGCGTCTATTTTTCACTGGTCTCCTCAACCGCAGAAATCTACACTTAGAAGCGTTCATACTGTACTTTTGTAAATTGTAATACTACTTTTTTTTTAATAAAACTTTTTTTTAATTAGCTTTATTTGCACAACTTTCGTGTATCATGATATGCCGTAGGAATTTTGAAAAATCCCATCCAATCTCTTGCCTACGTCAAGCAAGGGAAGAGTTTGAGCTGGGCGTTCTATCAGTCAGTCAGATTTCTACTTAGGGTTCAAACAAAATCGTAAAAAAAACAAAATTTTTGATGTGCTTCCCGTACATTGTAAAGTGGTAATATTTTTGCCCAACTGAATTAAAGAGACAATCATTGCGCGTGATACGTGCAAAACAATCATTTTTCACAATTACAAATCTTTCTTTAAAAGTAATTTAACAACTTGACGTAAGTAATAAATAAAGCGACCCGTAGGACCCGTCTCTTAAAACATAAAATTCAAGTTCTTTAGCTTTGATGGACCAAAGTTTAACAATTTAATTTTCGAAAATGGATTTCGCGAGATAAATACAATTATGAATTAATTACGGTTGTTCGTTCATCGTACTGTTAATATTTTATTGTTCGTGCTCTTTTTTTATGGATATTACATAGCTGTCAATCAGTTTCATGGTAAATGCACACCATATTCAATAGACAAATGGTAATTTCTTTATGAATAAATACCGAAGCTCCACAAAATATATATCACCAGCTTTTCCCCGCGGCTTCGCTCGCGGTTAATTTTATAACATAGATATCGTTTGACAACAAAACAACCCATAGAGAGACTTTTGGCGTCATTTGTTGGCCGACATCGCAATTGCAGCGCCATCTATAGTAGAAAAAATATTTTCTCATTGGAATGACATACTTTCACGATAAAAAGTAGCCTATGTTGTTCTGTACCCCTGACAATATGTATACAAATTTTCATAATGATCAACTGATTAAGTCAAGCCGTGAAGGAATAACAAACAAACAAACTCACGTTCTCATTTATAATATTAGTAGGTATACCAATGAAGTATGATAATGATAGTATGAAAAATAGATATATATTGGTATATTTTCAGCGAGTTTTAGAAAATCATTTTAGAGTTAATAACAATGACAGCATGAGATTATGAGATTCTGATTGAACCTGAGTCTAGACGATACTGTGTGAATCATCTATATATATAAAATGCTTTGTCCTGACTGACTGACTGACTGACTGAGAATCAACGCACAGCCTAAACTGCTCATCGTAAAAATCTGAAACTTGGCAGGTGGAACTATTATATGACGTAGGCGTCCGATAAGAAAGGATTTTTCGAAATTCGAACTCTAAGGGGGTAAAAAGGGGGGTAAAGTTGCTATGGGACAACTTAATTCCTTGGTCCAATCTACTTCAAATTTTGCATAAAAATTGTTTAAGAGAATTGATGAAAGATGTGATTCTTATTTTATTGAAATTCTTGAAAAAAATTATTTTGTGGGTAATTTTCTTCGATTTGACATCAATACTCATACTCCTTAGTGCTTTTGATTTCAATTACATTTCATTTTGACACATCCGTGAAGTGAAGTGTATCATCTGTCATGTAATTATAAATTGTGAATATTCAATCATAATGTCGTCTATTTATTCTGTTTGTGATATCGGAAAAACAGCTAAAATTCTAACTATGTATAAAGCGGACTAAATCATATTCATCGATAATAAATAGTAAGTAATTAAATATTAAATTTTATAATATTTGACAGGGTTCAAGTTAAATTGGTCAATGGTTAAATGGCATACATATTGATATTGTCTCTTTCTCATTTATAGGTAATCTCATTATGTCGACTCGCTCTATTATTTCGTAGTGTTGTTGTAGGCTGAGGTTGTAGGTATTGAATTACCGATATACTTATACATTTTTTTTACGGAAGTGGTTGGAAAACAAGCTCAGGAATATGGATCATTTGATATTAGGTGATTACCGTCGACTATGGCGCACATAGATTCTAGGGTCCCTAACCCGTTGCCGACCTATAACAGGAAAAAACAGGATATAGCGAGAAATAGTATAAGGAATGAGTTAGATTTTTTCTATACCACAAAGGTGACAAACAAGAATTTCGGATATTTCACTCCCCAACGAAACGCATTGCTGCTTCACGTCCATATTCTGTAAAAGAGTGGCTCTTCACTGGTCGGGCTAGCCTATTTCATAAACGCCCACTCCAAAGATTGTAATGAGAAGTATAAAAATAGAAAAAAAAAAATCTATACATATGACAATTTTTTGGGTGTGATATGAAAGGATTTTTTGAAATTCCCACGGGAAAGGATAAACGCACACGAAGTTGCGCGGGTTTCTCTAGTACCTATATAAAAAAGTTCTTCCTCTCGGACGCTTAAAAAATATGTTAAAACTCAGCAAATAAACAATTTCTAGAATATTAGCATTGTCGTGCAAACGATGACCAATGATTATACATTTTATAATAGTAATTAGTGTTTACTTTGAAGAGAAGCCACTAGTGAATATAGTTGAAACGTATGATATACTAATCCCTTATAAAGGCGTTATATCATATATTTTTTGGAAGTTTTCTATAGATAAACACCCCCTTACAGTTTTATTATAATGTAAAGCCCGCGTGTGTGGGAGTCATGAATTTGATTTATGGCCGAAATATTTATATTGCGTTATTATCTAGTGTTGGCCGGGCCTAAACAAACTTCGCTAATACTAAGCAAACTACTGTGCAAACCCTTAGAGAATTACCTTCACCCTTAAAGAAAACTTTGCCAACTCTTATTGCCTTTTGCGTTGGAAAGTCGACGAAAACAAAAAAGGGACATTTGTTTATAAATCCTTATTATATTTTTATTACGTAAGTACTGTGGTGCTATATTATTAAGAGGCCTATATTTTGCAACATGTCCTTACGATTTAAAACTTACTTAAGATTTAAAAAAAACAACAAAAAAGATTAGCGTCACTTGCCCTCACGGGTCCTATCATATCATTTGTGGTCATTACAATACATACCTAGTAACCTACGTTTTCTATTTCTATTCTCCCTATCATTTAGTATAATCATCATCAAATCATCATCATCTCAGCCACAATATGTCCACTGCTGGAGCTGGACCCACCCAAACGCTTCCAGTTCGACTGGCAACGATCTACAACCTGCAAATAATAAGTATATCTACGTAAATAAATTTACTGTCTTTAATTTTCTATTTCTCATAGCAGCGTCACATAGGCCTGCATTTGATAACTTATTTCATTCTTGATGTTGTATAATACATTCTTTATACTAAGGCTAACTTTTCATTTATATTTCGAATATCACTTCCACTAGATTTCATTTTAAAATCTCCGCCGTGAGATCTAGCGATCTTTCCAGCAAACTTACGGAAACTTCCAACTCCTTTAGTAGCTTTATTGAGAGTTGGCAAGTTCATTATCTTAGTTCCATCCAGCCATTGAGCGCTGAGTGAAAAACATTGTTATCAAAAAAACTTTTCAGCTTTAAATCGACCGCATTATAGTTTGCTAAATGAAACGATGACTTACTTTATTTTGTAAATATAATTTTTAATATTAGAAGATTTGTTTGTTATTAATCCTATAAATAATTTCTTATTATAATTATAGTGTAAGTCTGTAAGAATTACGCATGTATATTTACACTCTCACGTAAAGGCTCTACCACATGAGTAAATACAACCACCGAATTTTATTTACTCATGTGGCTCTACTACGGATTTGAATAAAATTTTGTACACAGTAGTTTTGTTTTTAGTATCCCAGAAATCACAGTAACCTTTTCAGTAAGATGGTGGTAGATATTTCCCGAGTTAGCCCAATTTATAGTATAGCTCGATGAAAAACACTTATATGCAAGTACATGAAAAAAAAAAATAGTTATTAAGCAGTAGCTCTACGTCATAAATAATGCAAATACTGAAATGAAATAGTACATTTTGCCTGAAAATGACTAAAATGTAAACACGGTAGGAACTTAAATCTAACATAACTTTGTTTTCCGTTCCGTTGCATGGATACTTTTCATGCATAACCGAGATTCTTGTGAACACAATAAATATCTGGATTTTATTACATTCTTTGTTTGCTGTTGCTCTTGCGTCGTTTTTAATATTACGTATACATTGACCACTCGGTAATAAGGCTATTACATATGCAGTTTTTATGAACAACTTTTGTATAATTCTAACAGATTTTTTGACAGTATTATTTGATAAAAAGCTACCAGAATGTAACAAGATATTAAAACAAACACTCGAGGAACTTTACTAGGTAAATAAAAAATAATAAAATATTTATTGTATTCTTCACATAGTAAGTTCTACATTATGAATATTTCTTTTTTGAAGTCATTATTAATTTTTTCTCGCCTTTGCTTAATTAGGCGAAAGGTTATAAGATTTTATTATTTTGAAATTATTTTACACAATAATAAATTCATAACTGATATAAATCCTCGAGATTTATAATATCTTAATTCGAAAATAACTTACTACTTAACACCACATAATTTGAAATCTTTTATGTACTTACTTTATGAAGCACTTGGCTTATTTGCCTAGACTTAAGGTTGAGTTAATGAAATAACTTTAACGATTATGTGTATGAATATTTAGTTTTATATTAATAAAACATCTTAGTGGCTTTTATTATCTTAAAGAATAATCTTTAAAATTATCGCTGAAAAGTCATTTTTTTTAGTGTACACAAGCGCCTAACAAACGTCGTCGCCGCCACGCTGCTGCTGGCGCCCGCGCAGCGTTGATGCTAGCGATTGCCTTCTAATAATATGAATTTCTGACTTGCATACCACCATTTCTATTATACCATACTCAGAAACAAATTAAATTTTAATTTTATTTATAAAGAAGTGGTGATAGACCAGTGGATGAGGAACCAGCTCATTGATCGCTTCGTTCAAATCCGGTTTGAATTTAGTTAGGTTGATGGCAGTAGCTCTACGTAAAAATCGGTATATTCGCTCAGTCCTACTCCGATTATCTTCTTTATGATTAAATTCGTTGTGAGTTCCAAGACAAAATTCGTTGTGAGTTCCAAGACAGTTGTAGTTTCTCCCCCGGGACGTCAATAAGCTTTATCGCTTATTGTCAATCTGAGGTCGCCGTTTGTTGATCCTGGCTACACAGGAGACACATCGGTGGAAATGTGTGGTAGGCTTGTCCCGATCTTCGCCGAGCCCTTAGGAGTAAGCTTAGAAAACCGACCGAGAAGACTCAGATCGACTATATAGTAGAAATCATCACACATCGAAATATATATTTCGATGTGGAAATCGAACCAGTAACTGCTATATAGTATACTCAAACGCCGAAGTTATAAAAGCCTAACAACAATCTCATATTAGTTTTACAAACTTACTATTACACTAGTTATGTTTCATTACCTCTATGCGGGCATTGAACCAGTGACCAAGCCACTCGACCACCGAGGCCGTCAAAGCTATACCAATCTAATATTAGTTTTCGGTCACAAACTTTCCATATTACACGGGTTACGTTTCATCACAGTGGGTAACTGACGTTAAACCTAAATAGATACCGCAAACTATCAGAAAACCGAAGAAAGTAACCGTAGACATCGTTTGGTTTTCAAAGGGTATTTCTGGTTTCCCCCTAATAGTGAGGGGCATACTGACCGATAAAATACTAATTGCCACTACCACATAACCCGTTTTCATTCACTTTTTCTAGGCATACAGCAGGCACACGAGCAAGTAGGCCACCTGGCGGAAAGTGGTTACCGATCATTATTACTAGATGCGCTAACCCATTTTATAAAGCCATTTATTTAGATGTCGCTATTTGAAATCATTTGGTTTTTTTCTGTCTACTGTGACGTTATTCAACCCTTTGTATGAAGGATTGTATACAGTACAGCTCAATGACATTAATGTAATATCTCACAGTCTCTATGGATACACGGGAAGAGATTGAGCTGAAGGCCTCTTGGGCCATCCCAAGAGGCCCAAGACTACGTCACGATCAGTATGACATATTCAGCCAATATTCAACCTTATATTAATCGCCCCACAGCCGATGATGTGGGTCAATCACGGGACCTAGCTGTCATGGGTAGAGAATACCTTGTTTTGTTATACCATGTGTAACATTAGAATACGGATATAATATCAAAATCGATTAAATATCACATTTTAAACGAAATCTCACCTCATGCAGTATTAACATTTGTCATCTATTTTCAATTATATCCACGGTCGGGTTGAAGGGTGCTGACAAGAGTCATATAGCTAGAAATCGTAGCTGTCTTTATGGACCCTGTAAATCACTTCTACGTACTTGACCCGCGTAACCGATAGCACCCCGGCATTAAAAGGGTTTGATTTATACGCCAAACTTAGAACATTGTCGGCATCTGTTGCTTGAGTTCTCCCTGTGAAGTAGTTTGTTATAAAGGTGAACTGGACATTGCATGATGTAGTACGATAATTAAGTATTTTGTTAAATCTGTTTATATTTTACATCTATAAATGATAACTTTTGAAGTTTGGCTATGCATTATATATAAATCTTACTTAATATTATAAAGCCGAAAGACTTCTTCACGCTCAAATGACTGGGCCAATTTTTATGATATTTGATAGATAGATAGCCGAGAACTTGGATTAACACAATAGGGTAGTTACTTTTTATCCCGAAATGTATGCGCTTCCCGTAGGATTTGGCCAAAAGTCTGATAGTCAATGCCGTTTTAAAAAGTAGATGGCGCTGCTGTGCAGAAATACACGCAAGCGAAGTTGCGCGGGTTTCGCTAATTATAATTAAAAGGAATTAATGCGATCATACTTGTTATTGCCTGACGTTTCGATCAGGTTTCACAGGCCGTGGTCACAGGCAAACTGGTAACAGCAACGTCATGTCTCCATATCTGTAATGGAATCTTCTTCCATCCTCAATCCAGCTATCTCTCCACCTTCCACCCTCATTTCATCGTCAAATTGCTCTGTTTTAACTACTACCAGTTGAGTAACTATACCATCAGGGGATCGTAGCAAATTCATCGAATGGGTTCCTTTCCTTCATCTCTTGAATATGAGATGGAGGACCCGAACCTAGAATGCAAAACAATTTTGTCTCTGGAATCGAACTCACGGCTGGTTACTTGATCACTAACCTTGCGACTCGACCACCGAGATCACCAAAAATATAACAGAAAGAAAATATTTTATTATTATCAAGGTACAAGTTGTCGGTGTGGCAACACCTGCTTGTTTGCTAACTTATCTCATAAAAAATACCCTCTTAAGGCGAAGACAAGGGAAAAGAATAACTTTCAGTTCAGGAAACTAATAAAAAACTTATTTTCCGTGGCACAAGCCTCTTTACTGGCTAACTATTTGTATTTACCGAAATGCATTATTGATTAGTCAAACTTCTGTATTGGTTTGCCACACCTTACTGGGAACGGCAACTTCCAAGTTTTCCTGTCTTGTAGAGGGTAAAGTTCACAAGATACTTAGGTAATTATAAATTTATATAATGTCTTTGTTTGTGATCATGAACTCGGGTTTTCGGATACATACTAGTGATAATCGTACATTGTACGTATGTATATTTTAGTTAGTTTTGCTTGGGTGATCACAATATTGAACTTTTATTGAAACTATTAGAATACAGGCGCTTTGTGTCACTGTCAATAACTTTATTCTTCTTTACAGCAAACTTCACCATTAGTTAGGCGTGTCTAGTACTTTGCAGTTCCGCTAAAGTTGTAGCGTCTTCTATCAACAGGGTAAAGTTTATAACGCGCCACGCGACAACCACTGCATTGTTTCTATATTGGTTTTACAACTTGAAAGGCTGGTACTAGCTACTTCGACCAAAGCCATCTTTTCAGAGTTCCGTCCGTACTCGAATGGTGTCAATAGAAATATGTTACTGAACCTCTGCTTTCTGTCCATCTGTCTGGCAAGCTGTCTGTCTAGCGCCTGTAAAGATTGAAATATCATTTGTATGATCTCTTGAATATCTAACTCATCCAAATATTATATTAGAGGCATTGTTGTTTGACTTTCTTGGTCATTCAGTATGACTGTTATTTTATTTTTATGACCTTTTGGAATCATTCCGTGGAATGCTGTTATAGTGTTATTGGGTCTAAAAACACATCGTGTGTCTTTACACAACCACCCCATAAAGTTCTCTACTGTTTGGAACAAAACCCCCCAAAAAAGGCAAAATATCCTACAATTTGTACTTATATGGCCTTCTCAGTGATTGATTGTCATTTATAACGAGCTTTGAAGGCAATTGGTTTTTTCATTAACGAAACAAATCACAGACATTTGTTATGGCTTGAATCATTATTTATATATAAATTGTATTTTTTTATGATGCTGAGAGAGTTATGTATTTAAATATCGAATTGAATTAAGCCGGTTGTCTATGAGTGGTTTCACATTAGGTCGGACCGATAGTTTTACCAGAGTGACAAAGGTGTCGCATATTTATTTCAATAGCGTTACTCACATTAGGACAACCCGAACCACCATCGACTCTCCGTCCGCGGTCTAGCGTCTTGACGCTTAAGACTAGAGAGCTGTAACTTGGAAAGTATACACATATTTACAATGCCAACAAAGTGGTAGAACAAAATCTAGATTTTTTTTATTTTGGGGTGCCTCCCCTACATGTAAAAGTAAATTTTTCAATACTATGATCCGTTTCGGAATTATTTACATTGTCATCTATCTCCGATGTCCTATGTTTAGGAATTTGAAGAAAATCATGATAGTAATCCATATGGTGAATCTTCAATTAAAATTATTACGGTTCAGTAGACACTAAGTTACAGAGTAGCCGACGAACTTAAATATGATATTGGACTCATCTGCAAGCAAGCAAAGCATAGCAAATAGGGAATCCTACAATATGCGTGGCCCAACACGCACTTGACCGGTTTTTTGTACCTAGTGACTGACTTTACTAGCAATTTACATACAACTGAACTTGGCAAATTAAAAATCAATTACATCTGTTCCATTACTTTTTGTTTAAATAAACAATTATAATTTAATATAGAATAGATTACCCAAAAGTTTATCTTCATCTTCAAAAGCAAACGTATAACTTTTTATATTGATTCGGGAAATTCCGGTTCCAAAAACAATATTAGTATAACATTATAACAAAGTCAGAAGTATAAAAAGTTTGAAACAATGGAAACTTTTGTTAGCGTACTTGCACTAAGATCTCAGTGGATTATGGCAGTCAAACTTGACCGACTCAACCGCGTCTTTGAATTTCACCTTATAGTTGTACGTTCTACTGAGAAACAAGGCTTGGCACACACTTCGTTCAACTCTTTAAACACGTCACACTCCTTTCATTGTCTCCTACTATATGTACTTAATTTAAATTCGTTGTGATTGTGAGTTACAAGACAGCGGGCTTATGGTACCTTCAAATCTTAGTGCTGCAGCACACGAGGTCACAGGTGACGGCTACTAAACGTGCCACATATAGATGCAATCATTTATCGTCACATTTTGTATAGGGGTTAGACGTGTGGTCATGGCTCGAATGTGCGGTGGTCGGAGGACAACAAAACGCGGCTACAAGAAGCAAGCACTGACCTGGGGCCCGATTCTACTAAACAAATGCACCAATGGACCCTCAATGGTGTCTCAATAGAATGCCGATAGTGTATCAGTGGAATAGTTTTTGATATTGGTGTATTTGTTTAGTAGAATCGGGCCCCAGAACCGTAACTTGTGGCTCGGTGGCGACCACAAATACGCTCAACAAAACTAGGTACTCTTCAAGCAAAAAAAAAAAGAATTACACCGAAATAGGATTACAATTACATCACAGATACACTCGTCAAACTAATAACATCTCTCTTATTGCATCGTGGATTAAAATGAAATACAATCTGTGCCGTGTGTAGCGCAAACTTAATGCTATCTTTCATTCCATTAATTCTGAGCTAATTGAATTTTGAAGCTGGAAAGTTATTTGAAGAGAGTCTCCTTTCTCGACAGGCAGACTGCACAATGAGTGGAAGTAAATCTATATTTATGTTAGCCGACAAAAAAGAGTTATCAATCATTATTTTCTATTTATTATTAATGAATTTATATTTTAGTATAATGTATAAATTAGAATCGTATGTGAATGATGTACAAATTATTATTTTGTTAAATATTAAAGTCTATGGAGACTGTCGAAGAGACCAACAAAGGGTTGTAGTAAGTAAGTATCTCGAATAATTTAGATTTTCATAAAATAAAAACAACCTGTTTCTTTAAACCAGTAAAACTTTTTCCACGTTTGTGGCCAAGCCATTACTTGAACCAACAAACCTGTACACTCTGTTATCCAAACATTATTTTAAGAGAGCGGTAAAAACTCAACTCTGCTATTCTAAAGAACATATATAGCCACATAGAAATATATGAGAATTATGAAAGAAATTTAACAGTCGGGAGCGAGCGTTGTGAATAATCTGCTGTGTTGCAGTTCGAAACCACGCTTTCACGCTTGTATTTACATTACGGGGAAGCAGTTTCTCCAATTAACGTCGAGAACAAGAGATTTGCTCTCCATTCCCCTGTCTGCAAGTCCATAACACTCGTATAACATTCATTAAAAGCAGTTATAACACCTTATGATATAGCGCCACACCCTCGTAACGTTATATGGAGTATAAAGGATTTAATGTGATTTGTAGGTGCAAGAAAGTCGTAAATTTTAAAACGCGCGAATATAAACAAATAGGAATGAATGTTATTTCTTGCTTCTCCTTGTAATTTTCTTGTGGTATTATAGCAGCAAGTACCCACTGGAGAGTGATTGTAAAACAAAATGAATTCCGAAAAGAATTTCGGGAATGGAATTTTATGAAAAACAAGCTTTTAAGTAGTATTTATCTTGTTGTAAACTCAGAAGAACGTAATTCCACAAAAGTAAATTCACTTTGGTGTAATATTTTTTTATAATTTTTAAATTGAAATAGTAATATAAGAATGAAATCTAGGAGAAAAGTGTTTTGAAATTGGACAGGAGATGGAAGTTCGCGGAATTGAGCGGCGCCACTTGACATAATATTCCCGCGTCGTTCCGACAAAGAGCATAAACATTTTTATCTCCGAAACAATTTTCGTAATTCCAGACGGGTTCCTAAACATGGTTAGAATAACAATTTTACAATCTTCCGTTGTCACGTACTCACCACTCCTTGGACCCCAAGGAGGAAAGTAATCATTTCTGGCAATCGAAATGTATAAAATTTATATTCAGAGATCGTCAATTTGAATGTTTAGCTTTCATAAAAATTCTAAATAATGATAAATCTTAGATCAATGGTTAGTCAATGGGATGTACTTACATATTTCAGAAAGATAAATAATTTCTGGTAAAGGGTCCAGATACAAATAGCTTTTGACTGGTGAAATAATAGATGGTGTCGCTGGAGTGTCAAATTAATATTTATAATGACTTACGCGTCGCTGGTCATCAATTTTGTCCTTCCAGAGGAAGTTATATTTACTTAAATAAACCATTAATGAAGACAAAATATGTCTCCGACAACGACTATAACAGTTTGTCAAATCATTTTAAATTCTCAACTTTCAAAAAAATAATAAGCTAATCTATACTAATCTATACTTCTATACTAATATTATAAAGAGGAAAGATTTGATTGTTTGTTTGCATTGAATAGGCTCGGAAACTACCTCCTGTTTGGCGGTCTGGCGTGGTTACCACTACGCCACGGAGGTCGTATAAAACAGGAATTAACGTGATCATACCTTGATATTGTCTGATCAGCGGCTCTATTCTCGGTATAAAATATTTAAAAACAAACTAAAACAATTCCTCATCAGGAAATGTTATTACAGTGTGGACGATTTCTTAAAAGATAAACTTTTATAAGACTCACTATCTCACGGTCACAAACTTAATAAATATAAATAGTTATAAGGTAGGTAGTAAAATTGTTTAAAATAATAAAATTTCAACATATTAATTATTTATAATGTTATGAAACTCTAGAAAATATAATAGTAAAACAATTTTGCTAATTATATAATACTAGCTAAACCCGCGCAACTTCGTCTGCGTGTATCCCGCTTTCCCGTGGGAATTTCGGAATGTATTATACCTAAAAACCTACCTCTTGAATCACTCTATCTATTAAAAAAAAACCACATCAGAATCCGTTGCGTAGTTTTAAAGATTTAAGCATACAAAGGGACATAGGGACAGAGAAAGCGACTTTGTTTTATACTATGTAGTGATGATATAGAAAGTATATTATAGTTAAAATAGATAAGTTATGTATAATGTAACAATAAGGTGGCCCACCGATTGTAGTTGCAATACCCTATTCCATGTACCAATTAGATTAATTAGATTTAAGCTGTACATGTGCAATGAATGATAATAAATAAATAAATAAAAATTATCGGCCACGGCCGGTGCAACCTGCTCCCCATTCTCGTTACAATCTAAATCCAGCTCAATTCATATTTTATATGAGTGAGACAACGATTGAGATTAACACGAGATTTTAACGATTTTTGTTACGAGAATGGACTGCCTGAGACCTACAACTTGTAATTTATAACAACGCAACGCAATTTTTTTAAAGTAAATAAGATAATTGTATTTTATTTTAAACATTATTAATTATGCCACTCCGTATACATTTATTTGTTCGAGTTTCACGTAGAAATGGAGCAGCAATGATCTGATATTAAACTTTGTTGAATGTTGATTGACTTTTATAATACGAAGACGCCCTGAATGTAAACGCTTATTGACATCATTTTATAATAAAATTCTACTTAATATTTTATGTTATTTTCTTTGTTAAATAGGACATTAAAAATATCATTTTGATTTCATATCAAAATTAGCTGACTCGTGCAACTTCGACTGCGTACTATGATGTTATTTTGCTTTTCTCGATAAATGAGGTTTCTTACACTAAAATATTTTTTTAATTCGAACGAACTCTTCAACATTATAATAATATCAGTAAAGGTTTATTACACTACACGATATACAGACAGTTTTAGTAAGATTTAGCATAGTGTATTAGGAGTTAGCAAGTAAGCCTGTCTAATTAGACTGACCGAATGGGTTCGGCCGTGCTTACTTGCTTAGAAGACAGTCTTATTAAAACTGTCTGAATACCGTGTTGTGTAATAAGCCCTTATGTATTGATTATCGTGATCATCTCGGCCACATCTCAGACATAGACAACACTTCCAGTATGACCGGTTGGCAGCGGATTAAGTATACGTAATATGATTCAATATTATTATTATATGACGACCTCCGTGGCGTAATGGTTACCACGCCAGATCGCCACCCAGGAGGTCCCTGGTTCGATCCCCGGTCGGGTCATGATGACAAACGAACTTTTTCTGACTGGCCTCGGGTCTTGGATGTTTATCTATATATGTATTTGTTTTAAAATATAATATTGTTGAGTTAGTATCCCATAACACAAGTTTCGAACTTACTTTGGGGCTAGCTCAATCTATAAAAACTATATGAACTGTCCCCTATATGCAACGTCCCTTTACATTTAGGTCGCCTGGAAGAAATTGTATAGCGATAAGGTCGCCTATAGCGTTCTCTATTTTATGTTACTTTGTTTTATGTAATTTTGTGCCATAAAGAGTTTGTATTGTATTGTACGTACTTAATAAGATTGCAGTCGGAAATATTAATAGATCAAATTAACCACTACAAATTATAATATATAGTAATGACGTAGCACATAAAACACAACTTTTAGATTTATCACTAACAAAATATTATTTTTCCTCACCGCAATCAATGAATGTCAAACAGAAGGGTACAATATTGTGGCTGTGAGGGTTGTCGCATTCGAAATATTGCCATGTTATGTCAGGGATGTCAAATAGGAATGACACATGATATCTTTTACGTACGTCATTCGCAGCCTTCGTATTTGCTTTGCTCAGAAGTCAATATTTTTTTTTCCTTAAGCATGAAATTTTGTCTTATAATTTTTCGCTTTAATCTATATTAATGATATGGGGTTCTTCAAAAAAACGTTTTTACAGGGTCGGCAACGCCCGAGTGATATTCCCAGAGTTGCAAGCGTTCATAGGCTAGGCTACGATGATCGATTACTTTCTGACGGTCCGTAAGCTTGTTTGCCACCTTAGTCGTAAAAAAAAACATTTCGCAAAAGAAATTGTTTATATCAGTAAATAAGTTTTATGTCTTTTAATTATGAACGTTCCTATGTTTTGTTCTTTGCTTATAATAAATTAGTTCTTTAATTGTTTAGTCTATGAATATGTTATTTTCAAATATTATACTTTGATTTCTCGTAGCTTGTTTGTTAACTCGTAGCGCATGCTACGTGCTACGTTTTAATACGCTACGAAAAGTTGTAGCAATGTTCGTAGTTCATTTGCTAGAAACAGTTTTGGTGATTGTTAGAGTCGCCTAATTATTACTTTCGTTTCCAGAATTACCACAACCACTACGGATTTAACGGACTGTAATTGTACGTCTGTTTGCTTTAAAATAATTCGTAATAAGAGTCGAGAAGTAGTTTGGGATCCAAAGAAGAATATAGAGTAGCTTTTATCCAGAAGAGGGAATAAAAACAATGGGCATGTGTGTTAGTAAATAACAAAAGAAATCGTTTTATTTCAATTATTGTGTCAATGTACAATTTAAAACATACCTTATTTTGCCATATTACGTTTTGCTACTGTACAAATGTGTCGGACGCACCCTCTGCTTTGAAGTTCAAACCTTTACAAAGCGATTAATTAAAAAAGAGAAACTGGGGAGGGGGTAACAGTATCAATCTCCTATTCGGATGTTAACGTACATTTGTTTGCATTCCTGTACTTTTTATATTGCCCATTTTTTATTTCGACAGTTTTAAATCATCTCATGTTTGCATGTCATGCCATATTTTGGGTTTTCTCGCACGAAGTTTACCGAAGTGGAGTTAAGCACAAAGTTAGAAGACAATGGAATAGTAAAGCACACAGTTATATGTTGCGGACGCTCTTTGTTTATGTTGTGTTTTTTTTTTTAATGTAACGTGTGCGTTAGCCGATGAATAAAGAATATATTTATGTATGAAAACGAACTAGGACGAAGAACCCGTCTATACTCTCGTTTTCGCTCTAAATTGCATATCAGCAGTCTTTGGCAATTACGATTTGATGGGACATATAAACAAAAATCAGTATCTTCTTACAATCGGCAGAAGAATACAGTGGTGCGGCAAAGATAGATGATAGTCGTGAATCCAAGTCAATTTAAATTTAATCCAGTTTGGTAAAAAAAAATCGAAAGTTATGATTCATATATCTATTTATACGGATTATTATATGCGTTATAACGAATAACACCCCACTTACGATAGCTTTATACTAACTACCCCACCTGGCATCGCGTAGATACTTCTTCATAAAGTTATCAAAACTTCAGATAAGTACAGATTGTTGTTCATATTGTTGTTTACTTTTATCAGTATGAACGTGTACGTATTAGAAATTTAATATTTCAGAATCGAATTTTCTGATTACTGCAGAAGACTTACTTATTACACTTATTTATATTTATGAAGATAGAACCGATGCGTACAGACCTTATTCTTGGAGCCAGAATGAGTGTATTACAATAATTAACGAGTTTCTGTGTGTCCGGTGATGATGATGGGCATAATTTCTAGCCAGACCTGCGCTGTGACGTCACGAGAGAATGTTCAAATGTGGGCTAATGTAGAAATGGTATTAGACCAGCAACAAAAGATGCAAAGGATGTGTTGCCAGTTGCATGGAATATGTGCTAGGTGTCAGGTTTTTAGTCGGTATCCCTCATTGGCTAGAGAGGTGAGCCTGACAGACCCCCGTCGCTTCCCCAAGTGGCGGGACACGCAATGCATTTTCCTGACTATAAACAAAAAAAAGGTCGTGTGCAAGATATATTATATGTTAGGTATATTGTTCGAAAAAGCCATATCCATAATTAGCTTAGCACCCATCCTTATCAAAAAGACTTGAACTTTGACATAGCATGTCTTTGGTCGAAAAGTCCTATAATAGTCCACAAAACATATTGGCGTTTCGTCATGCATTATCTGCAGCGAATTGCCAAGTGAAGTGTTAAAAGGGCAGAAATAGTTGGTTGTAAACAACTTTTCAGAAAAATGATATCACCTTGTAAAGTGCGATAGTTAGTTCGTGCGCGAGAGATTGCGAACGTGACGGCGAGCGAGCGCGAACATAGCAATTTTACGCGACTATTAAATTGAACGATTCCCTTGCAATAAAACTCTACAGAATTTCCTTTCGGCCGTATTTTGGAATGGCTCGAGTTGGAATGTTTGTGTAGGGATATTTAGCTACATCTGACTTATGAGGCGGCGACGGAAATGTTTCGACGTTCTCCAGGTAAATAACATTCTGTTATTTTCCAAGTAAGGCAAGAAAAATTCTTGTTTGCTGCTATACGCAAATAAACCTTTTTATTTTAAGAAAAAAATGTTTTAAATGTCTTGTTAAATTAAAACGGATCATTAAAAGAAATGTTTCTAAAATAATTTCGTATTTTTCATTATATTCAGTTTTATTTATTTATTTTTAGTACGTCGCTTGTTTAAGTTTTATTACTTATTACATATATCTAATTACAACATAAATATTAATATTAATATTTCTCTAACGCGTAGATATTATTAACTATAGTTTATAAATTAACATGGCAAATTATCACCCCTTAGGTGGCCGAAACTCAACTATTATAAATCATTCCCGTTCCTATAACTTTGTTATTATCCTATAATTTAAACTAGGTGTTTAATGATATATTACACAGTTCGGTATTTATCTTATTACGGAATTTGTGACAGCTCTCGGTTCGGAATGAATTATATTAAATTGTTGTACTTGAAAAACAAAATAACAAAATTATGTAAATAGATAATTTAGTGTAAATAAATTTTATGGTTTATAGAGCTTTAATAATAAATCGTAATAATCGTAAGTCTATATTAATATGATAACTCGACCGTATGTATGTTTTTTTTTAAATTAATTTATTTGGCCGTGGTCCCAGGCTATTGTGGATGAATGACAGTCGTTAAGCCAAGTCCGTGGCCTTCATGCGACTCGAAAACACCGGCCTCTGCCAATCCGCATTGGAGCAGCGTGGCAGAGTACACTCTAATCCCCTTTGACTGAAAGGAGACCCGTATCTGCAGTGGGATGATTATGGATTGATATGATGATTTATATTGATTTATATTCAAAACACTGTTATGACGTAAAAGATGAACGCTTAAAACGTCCCGTGCAATCAGATCAAGTATAAAATATCACAGTTACAAAACTGTAAAGTTCGCGTGATACCCGTAACCCGAGGGATAAATTTATTCTCGGCGTGTTCGTTTATAAAAGTGCCCTTTGAAAGGAACTCCACCTGTCAAGTTGGCTCCGAAACTCTGCAACACGGGTACAAATAATAAGCCGGAATATCCGCTAGAACTACAAACTGCGATGGTGATCTAACGGTTAAAATACGCGTTGTAATATTACAAAAATATTTCAAAATCCACAGACTTTACAAGAATCTTAGTAGTAGCTAGACGGTTATGAGCGACTGTACGTCATAAACATCCTGTTAGGTATGTGAGCGAGTCTTTATCGAAATCGTAAATGTAGTCATTATTTTTCTAAACTTTTTCGATTTTCAAAAAAAAATATTATGCGAATTTCAAACTTTCAACGCTATAATGTCTCGATAAAATCTGCACCTTTTGAGCCCTCGTCTGACCGCGTAGCCCTAAATTGCTAGAAGTTATCGCAGATTATGTGTATTTCGTGAAATCGATCCTATAAACATTTTCAATGTTAAAAATTACACAGCAATTTTTTTTTTCCGAAAACTTTTAAATTTTATTCGGTTGCTATGCTTTTGATTCCGAATCGATGGTAGTTCTTTTGTATAATTTATTAACCCGAATCGTTAATGTTAGCAAGATAATGCACGAAAAGCCTTTTCTTCGATTCAGTTTCGAATGAAATGGTTTCAGTTAATTTTATGGAGTTTAAATTTTGATACATAAATAATATTTTTTTTTTGAAAAGTCACCTGAGAAGGCACACGAAAAATGAACAATGAATAAGAAATTGTATCATATTTTACTTTAGACTTATTATACTTATGTATTTAAAACATTAGCTATGCGACTTCGTGTAGTTGTCGAAAACACTATCGCGATATGAATAATTTTCCCCGTTTTTGCATCATTTTACACCGATGCTTCGCTCCTATTGGTTGCAGCGTAATGTTATATAGCTAAAAGCCTTCCTCGACAAATAGACCATCGAACACAAAAATAATTTTTCAATACGAACCAGTAGTTCCTCAGATTATCGCGTTCAAACAAACAAACTCTTCAGCTTTATAATATTAGTATAGATTATGTAACATTATCTATTGGTATTCGCTATTTCGCCAACACATTCTTCAACAAAGACATTAATATTTACAGTGTATCGCAAGCGCCAACATGATTTACGTAAGTCAGTATGGCGCTGTAATACAGCGAGACAGTATTTCAAATAGTTCTCACATACTCAATGAAGGAGATTTTGGCACAGGCTAAAATATCAGAGAGCTACGAAAATTGAAATCTGTTTTGGATAAAATGAATTAAACGTTTATAAAAACACATGATATGTTGTCTGTAGATAATATTCATTGTTATGCAGACGACAGTACCGGGGACACCTATTACACGGGCCGGCCTAGCATCCCTCGTTCCGTAGTGGAGGAGAACCGCGAACGACTTGTGTCTGAAATCGAAGGCACCCTAACCAGGGTGAGCGATTGGGGACGACGGAACTTAGTCCAATTTAACCCCACCAAGACACAAGTCTGCGCGTTCACCGCGAAGAAATCCCCCTTTTCAGTGGCCCCACAATTCCAAGGGACACCCTTAATAATTACCGGCAGCTTAGGGATCCTTGGAGTCGAGATCTCAAGCAACGTCCAGTTTCGTAGTCACATAGAAGACAAGGTCAAGTTGGCGTCGAAAAAGCTCGGTGTGCTGAATAGGGCGAAGCGGTACTTCAATCCGGGGCAGAGACTTGTATTGTATAATCTCAAGTCCGACCCCATATGGAGTACTGCTCTCACCTATGGGCTGGAGCGCCGGCGTACCAACTTGGACCTCTAGACGCGACTCAAAGACGTGCTATGAGGAATGTCGATGATCCCGAGCTAACAAGCGGTATTGAGCCCCTCAGTCTGCGGAGAGACTTCGCCTCCCTATGCGTGTTCTACCGCTTGTATAATGGGGTTTGTTCCGAGGAATTGTTTGACTTGATGCCTACGGCCACTTTCTACCATCGAACTGCTCGTCACCGGCGGGGAATCCAACCTCACACACTAGAACCAAAATGGTCGCGTACTACGCGGTTTCAGAGGAGTTTCCTCCCGCGAACGCTGAGGCTGTGGAATGAGATCCCCGCCGAGGTCTGGGGTTCTTCAAAAAGGGCATTAAAACATTTTTACAGGGCGAGTGATGCTCCCGGTGTTGCAAGCGTCCATAGGCTGCGGTGACCGCTCACCATCAGGCGGGCCGTAAGCTTGTTTGCCACCTTTGTGGTATAAAAAGAAATAAAAAAAACACTTAACGCGATTTTACCTCAATATTGTCGAATGTTCGATCGGTGGCACCGGCCTTGGTAATAAGCTTTAATAATGTATAATGAATGCAAGGCTAATGAATAATGGCTCGTTAAAATGTAATTCTTTTGATCGATTCGGTTGCAACCTGTATTCGGTCACGTAGCTTAATATAAACAAGGTTTCAGTGTATCTACAACAGCTAATAAAAATACACAGATGGCTAATATAATAGGCTGTATTTGGTCATTGATTAGTATCAACAGGATTTCGGTTTGTCGTATTCCGTTGCAGACCGGTTCCATTGAATGGACTTTGTAACGATTGTTCACCGAATTTCGTCGCCGGCCATTTCGTTGACCATCTTAATGTAAACAGATCAATTCGATGAATCAGTTCGGTACAATAGAAGTCAATAACCTTTATATAATTTTCTTGCAAGTTTTTAAATATAAATTGAGTTATGACAATAATTGGAGATTCTTTAAAATAGAAATGCAAACTATAATATTCATACAAGTGACACCGAGGTTCTATTTCGATTTTTCGTATTTTGTCGAAATATTAATTAATCTTTGCACTTTGGCTATCATTTTACGAATTACAGGCGTGAAAAAATAAACAATTAAATCTTATATACAACAATGTAAGACAATACAAATAATTCAACGTGTCGTCAAAATAGGACGTAATCCCCACTCATAAAGGCCAATAGCCACTTAGGATTACGTAACCCAACCACGCGAAAATAATTTGCCTCGAATCACCGAGATATACTTGCAAATGAATGTACGGTCGGTGGGCGCATTGTGGAAAATGTTACAAATTATTTTTGCCGTTACAACCTCCCCTTCAGCGTAAGGCATAAATACGAGCTCCATGACAGACGCCATATTTTTCCCCGCGCTTCATAGTATTTGACATGGTAATGTTTTCAATTCACGCGGAATGATCGCTGTGAAATTGGTTTGTTCAGTTACATAGCTGATTGTACTTTAAATATTCATGGTTCTTTCTAATACACTTTTGAGTTTGACGTTTTCAAATAATGTTTAATGTTATTTGGATTAAAATAAATATTTAATTTTGTATTAAGTAGCGCATATATTTAGTAGCGAAACCTCGCGGTTTATAATTTCCGTTGTATTAGTTAAAAAAAAATTTAAAACTTTTTCATGCTTTAAAAATCCAGACAGTAAAATGATGTCATCGTCTAAAGGTGACCAAAAAAGGTTTTTAGTGCTACAAACATCTTTATGAACGTGAGTTTGTAGGGGGCGTTACTATGGCATATTTTCATACATTTTGTCAAAGGCGAACTGTCAAAAAGTGACATACAATATGAACGGGAGTTGCAGTTCCAATTTCGGCGACGTTCATAAAGATGTTGGTAGATCTGTACATTTTTAACAATAAGCACAGTATTGCAGCTGTGAACACCCCCACCCCTAATCAAAACGCACGCTACGTCTTACGTATAATTAAGTTTATAATGGCCAATGATCGTGATCGTCTATTTACCTAAATGAAGACCCATACATTGTGTCGATAAAGTATACTACGATTTTGTCCGCTTTTACCTACAACATAATCACATATTTGGCAAACAATGCAAAATTTCGGAGAGAGAGAGAGAAAGGAGAAAAACGTGCAACTTATCTTTTGTATATGGAGTGCCCGGCGTCGTTTTACCGCCACCTTAATGTCCCACTCGTCGAGTCCGCTCTCTATATGCAGCGTACTCCGCCGTCTGCCGTCGCTCGTTCGTTGATCATATGAAATCAGTTTTGCAGCGAGTTTTATACGTGGTCGTGGAGATTAATTTCTAGAATATAGGCCCTGCGATACACAAATGTTTGTAAAAGTTAGGAGGACCCCTACCGGAAGGCCGGGTAAATCAATAATTCCTCTCATGGAAACACATCATACGTAAAATAGGATATCAATTATCAAGTTATTGTATGTAGAAATTGTTATGAATAAAGACTTTCCGAGGCGTACGAGAAAAGGAGCATGGTATAAGTACCATCAGTAACGCGTTGTTTTCCATGATCGGAGCTCTGATTCTGGATGGGGATTGGCCCAAAATCTAAAGTACGAGACACGAAAACAAGTAATCCTAACTCTTTCATTCCTCGCACACATGCCGATCACCCAATTCTTATATCATCATTCCTCTCATCTTTCATACTCATGCCTCTAACTTTACGCGGATATACTATTAATTGTTCAGGCATATGCATAAGAGAAATTTGGACGATGAAGTAGCGGCCCGTGGAGCACTTACAAACACAAGCAACTAACAAAATGCGCTATGTGGATCTTTCGGTAAAAATATGATAGGTTTGTTAGTCGTACGTACAGAGAGCGTGCCCTTTCAGACCGTTTTCTCAAAATTGTCATTGTCGGTGAAAAACCCATACAGGCCATAGATACGCGAGAGCCATTTTCTCTAGTTCCATGTAATGAGGCCGCAGTATCCATCCGGTGAAGAAGGAAGGACGCTAGCCGTCACTAGTCCTACCTCCTCGGGCTGACGCCTCACTGATGCCTCATACACATGTAATTGAACTGGATACTCATGACTAAACCATACGAGTTGTTTTATTGAGCTCATCCTGTGTCTGACTCCCCACGCGGAGATACATCGTGACGCTAGTTGCGTTCATGCGTGTCCAGTACACTTAAATTAACATGCATGCATCCTATGCATTTGCCCTACGCCTTTTGAAAAAGGTTTGTTCTATTAGATTTCGCGGGTGCAAAAATGAGGCAATGCAATACAACTCTCTCACTCTATCAAGTTACTACCCTAACAGCTTCAAATCCAACCGCCGCCACACCAACATATACTCGACATGTTTTTAGACCACAGTAGAAATATAAATTGGCCCAATAAAAGTTATTCACCACAATGTTAACAGAAAATTTAAGAGAAATATGAATATAAAAGTGTACAACCTGACTGCATCTTGTACCTCTTTCTGCTGAGCTGCTCCTCACTCGCGCGCGGTAATTCGACGCGTTCGAAATCGCGATATCCCGTCGTAGTAATTAGTAATTTATAAGTAATTTTCTAACGGTGCGCGATTTTGCCTAGTTCGACGGTATCAGACGAGGTTACCTTAGAATTAGCTTGTGGCTCTAAAAATAACCTAATAAATTCCTACGGGCACACAAAGCGTCCTAAACTTTTCGCGCCAGTCTCTCACCCAATAGCCAGCCACCCTTCCTCAACTTCCGCTTTCTTATGCCCCCCGGGTTGGCGGGGTTGAGGGAATAGCAAATTGTGCTATTCCCTCAACCCCGCCAACCTCTCGACCAATCGCTGGCGTAAATATAAATATATTCTTGGCAACTAGGAAGACTGCCTGCATTGACCTATTTGCATCAAATATACCTGAAGCTATAGGGCTTACCGACGAATTAGCACTCTCAGATCACAACACAGGGCAAATTTTGTCATTCAAAGTTAACAATCGGAATAGCATAAACACTTGGTATGAATATAGAAGAGACTTTCACAAAGATAACATGCATAAATTTCATAATTGCATAAATAGTTTATCCTTTTTGGAAGTAATGAACAAATCTGAAGTCAATGCTGCCTTTAACGAATTTCACGATCTCGTATTACTGTTTTTTGATTTATGTTTTCCCGTAATTAACGCTAAAATTAGTACGAAAAATAAATCTATGCCATGGATCACAAAAGGCATTCGGAAAAGCTGTTATAAAAAGCGTAAATTATATTACAACTATGTAACTTCAGGGATCAGAAACAAAAAAACACATAAAAACATATACACTAAATACTCAAAGATGCTACAAAAATGTATTAACAGAGCTCAAAAAATAAACCATAATAAATACTTATCGGCATCAAAAAACAAGTGCAAAGCTTCCTGGACAATTGTTAAAAGAAACACTAATACTAATACTGTTAAAAGCGCAATATCCCAAATACATAATGATGGAAAAATATTAAATGACATTCATGACGGAAGTATTTAATAATAAATTCACCGACATCTGTAATATAAGTAATCAATCTATTGACATTAATTCAAGTAATTTCAATTTATGTAGTAGCATATTTCTGACACCCGTTACTGAAGAGGAAATATATCGCACCATAATGGGACTTAACAACACAAATTCAATTGGGTACGATAATATAAACACAAAAGTCCTTAAGATGTTTGCCCGCCAATTTGCTTTTCCTTTATACTACATTATCAATCTTTCAATGGAGACTGGAGCTTTTCCGGATAGATTGAAGATCTCTCTCGTAAAACCTCTGTTTAAAAAAGGC
Source organism: Endotricha flammealis (assembly GCA_905163395.2). Lineage (NCBI taxonomy): Eukaryota > Metazoa > Arthropoda > Insecta > Lepidoptera > Pyralidae > Endotricha > Endotricha flammealis. The sequence continues at coordinate 6,491,543 of LR990861.1, read as the reverse complement.
GATAGTACTGAAGTTGGAAATTACAGACCTATTACCCTAATCCCTGTGTTAGCTAAAGTTTTTGAAAAAGTGATGGTTAAGAGACTCAATAGCTTCATTGAAAAACACAAAATAATCAAACCGGTACAGTTTGGGTTCCAAAAATGTAAGTCAACGACATTAGCTTGTTACTCCTTAGTTGGACATGTCGTTGAATATAGTAATGACAGAGCACTAACAGTGGCCCTATTCCTAGACATGTCTAAAGCCTTCGATTTGGTTAATCATAAAATACTATTAAAAAAGATGGAAGGTTATGGAATTAGGGGAAAGGCGCTAGACTGGTTTGACAGCTACCTGAATGGAAGACAACAATGCACTGAACTCAGTAAAATTGTTGAGCAGCAAAAAATTACTGTCCGTTCCGAACTTAAAAACAATAGTTATGGCGTACCTCAGGGAAGTATTCTTGGTCCACTATTGTTTCTTCTATATATAAACGACTTGCCGGATTATATTGACCAAAAGTGCATATTGTTTGCTGATGATTGCACACTTTTATTCAAATGTAACGATGCTAATACATTAGAGCTTGAGATTAATCGCACTTTAAGCAGTGTCCTGAAATGGCTTGAGGTTAATAATTTGCAAGTTAACTTAGCAAAAACAAAAGCCATTCATTTTAAAACCTACTCTAGCCCTGGTTTGACACTGAATATAAGTAGCAATGGACAAAAAATAGACCTAGTTCATTCGACAACATTTCTGGGTATAACGCTTGATGAAAATCTGAATTGGAAGAACCACGTAGATAATGCATGTAAAATAATTAACAGATTTGTATTTGCACTATATAGACTTCGCCAAATTGCATCTTTCCAGACGGCGCTTAACGCCTATCATGGATATGTCGCCTCTGTGTTGCGCTATGGCTTGATAATCTGGGGCAATTCATGTGAAATTAAAAGAGTATTTAAAGCACAAAAAAAATGTATAAGAGCCATGTGTAATGTAGGTAGACGGCAATCTTGTAAACCATTATTTAAAAAACTTGGCTTACTCACTCTGCCATGTATGTATATCCTAGAGGCCTGTCTATTTGTTAAACAGCATCCAGAACTATATACTTTCTGTGCACAAACCAAGGATCATGTCCGAACGATTAGAAGATACCGAGTAATTATGCCAAAATGTAATCTCACCTTGTTCCAAAAGAATGTTTCCTATATGGCGCCTAAACTTTTTAATAAACTACCGCCGACTATTGTTCAACTACCATTGCGAAATTTTAAAAAGCAATTGATGGAATGGCTGCTCTCTAATTCTTTTTACAGCGTCACTGAATTTTTAAGTTATAAGTTTTAATGTTAATTACAATCTGTTGCGACACTTCCGACATCTTAATGTAATCAATGTGTGTTCTGATGCTAATTTATATTGTTTTGATTTTGAATTTTTAGCTGACATTAGTTTTCTTATTTTTTTTTATTTTTTGTTTGTTTTTTGTTTTTTTTTTTATTATTGTGCTAGACATAGTAATAAATATTTATCAAGAGTCCATTGTAAGATACTGTACCTACGCCAATTTAAATTTGAATATTTTGCATGCCTACATTTTTATTAAGGCAAATTATACTGCTGCCAACCATATTGTACTACACTTGGCAAACACAAACAAACACCATGTATAATTTTAGCAAATAAACATTTCATTTCATTTCATTTCATTTCATAAAACTTTTAGCGCCAATTTTGAACACCCCTCTCTCATGTTGCCGTCCCTTTCCCTCAAGTCCCGAAGGTTTCTAGAATCTGTTTGCCATTGTTTCACATAGGTACCTGATTTTTTGTACGTTGAATTCTTGGGTATATTGACGTTACACTAATGGGTTTTTAAGGAATTACTTGCAGATGTGGTCCGTAGAATTATTTTCTGGCAATTCTTGGTATCAACTAACACACAGGCAAAAACTCAAATTTATGGCTTCAAGTATCTGTTTGTTTGAAAAAATAAAAATCTTCCTAACCATTTCTTGGTATTACTTAACACCCCGACAAAAACCAAATTTATGTCTTTCAGGGATATGTACATTTGAAAATATTGTATGTTTCACTTTATAAGTATATTTAGGCTGTGGACGAGCGTAATATGTATTTTACGTCGGTCACACAGCGTATGACTACGACATCACAGTATGCAGTCGATGACGTTTATCTTGGAGAAATAGAGCGTTTATGAAATGGGCTAGCTCAATCGTGGAAGTATACGTCGTTCTCACTGAAAATTGGCGTAAAGCAGCAATGCGTTTCGTGCTGTTATAAAGTATCACCTCGAAGGCTTTTAAAAAAAAGAAGGACTGTATTAGAATTTTCGGGAAGACCCTAAGCAACCTTTACGTTACGAGCTCAAAACCAGACTGACGCATTGTATAAAACGGGGTCTGGCCGACTTGCTTACATAGCAAGTCGGTAGTTAGCATTTATACATACTAACTTTAGATATAACAGTGCGGTGAGAGATCTGAAAGCTTAACTCCTATCCATTCTCCTTTCCTTTTCCTCCCTATTCCCTTCTTTGTAGCAGGCAACGCCATTAGTAGCGCCTCTGGTATTACTGAAGCTTATAGGCAGTAACCACCTTCCATTAGGAAACCCGCTGTTTATATATATAAAAAAAATATATAGGGTAAATGCCTAGTTGTGGAACATGACAAGTGGTGGGACATTTCATTTCCTTTTGGATTTTAAAGAACTAGGACGCGATTTTGTATTTCTTTTTTGGACAAATCAGACAGATTGATCTAGCACCAAAGTAAATTCAAAACTTGTGTTATGGGATACTAACTCAACGATACTATATTTTTATAACAAATAAACAACCAAGACCTAGGCCAATCTGAAAAAGTTAGTTTTTTCATTATGACCCGACCGGGATTCGGACCCGGGACCCCTGGGTAGCAGTCTGGCGTGGTAACCATTACGCTACGGAGGTTTGTTTGATATGACATAAAAACGTAACTTCTATTACAAAACTATTGAGTAGCAATCGAGCCCCTCAGTCTGCAGAGAGACTTCACCTCCCTGTGCGTGTTCTACCGCTTGTATAATGGGGTTTGTTCCGAGGAATTGTTTGACCTGATGCCTACGGCCACTTTCTACCATCGAACTGCTCGTCACCGGCGGGGAATCCAAACTCACACACTAGAACCAAAATGGTTGCGTACCTACTGCGCGGTTTCAGAGGAGTTTCCTCCTGCGAACGCTGAGGCTGTGGAATGAGATCCCCGACGAGGTCCTTCCTTTTAGATTATAACTTGGGGTTCTTCAAAAGGGGCATTAATAGTTATTTGTTATGCAAGGCTGCAAAGTTGTTTTTTGCCGCGAGTACTTAAATTGAAAGCTGAGCGTAGCGAGGGTTTCAAAGGTACGAGACGCAGAAAAACTTTGCTGCCGAGCGAAACACAAAATTTTTCACCTCACTACAGCGAGGAAAATCCTAGGTGCAAGAAAAACGCAAATAATATATTAAATAAGTGTTTATTTTTTTTCATGCGGTCTCGTGCTGGTCAGTTCGATTATTTTAAAAATAAGGTTGGCACACTGGCATGAAATAAGTATTAATGCATTTTCAGAGGACTGGCGGTATAAAAAATTAAAGAATAGAAAGGTTCGAATTTAAAAAATACTTTCCACGCTAGGGTACAAAATGCACTTTTGCGCTCAGATTTCGAATGACAAACAGATTCTTTCCGAGCTTGAAAAAGATTTTTACAGGGTCGGCAACGCGCGAGTGATACTCCCGGTGTTGCAAGCGTCCATAGGCTACGGTGACCGCTCACCATCAGGCGGACCGTAAGCTTGGTTGCCACCTTTGTGGTATAAAAAAAACAATCCACTCTAAAATAATCAGATTTTATAGCTCAATGGTGTATGTAGCCAGAACATTCTCAGCAAAAGTTTCAACTTGTACCTATTATGGGTGGAGGTAACAAAGCTCTCGGCCTCGACGGCTAGTGTTTACAACGTTTTTGTTAACGTTATGCTCTGGTTCACAGGAGAGACTGAATAGTAACTGCGGGGACCTCATTGTATCAGCGAACATTTAAATTGCTACAGAATTCAGTAGTTGTATTTTGGCATTCAAAGTTTTGTATTTCATTATGATTCATTTACATTGTGTTTTGACAATTTTTTGCCTACTACTTCGTCCGCGTAGATTTTAATATTTATCCTTATAATGCCTTCATGGATAGACTTTTTTGATGATTCTGAATTTTCACGTTTCAATTCTTTAGGTGTTGATTTTGAAAATTAAGTTAATAACTTTCTAAAATCTAGATATACACTTCCGGACACTTGAATCGAGCCACCCAGCAGTTTCAACTTTGATTGCTGGTAACTTAACAAAAGTATATGATCAACGAAAAAGTTTTTATGCAATTTGGAAGCTGGTACACTTTACATTAATAAGGTATACTTAATTCCAAATTTAAATTTCAATAACTTGATAAAATTACAATTTTAAGTGAAACTTGTCCTGTATAACCTTTCTCAAAGACAAGACTCGGGTTGAATTTTGAAGAAAAAAAAAGGAATTATTGGAAAAAAAAAATATTCAGTAACTTGTATTGCCTCCGAGAGCGTTTATGATTGCAGTCATGCGATTTGGCATGGAGTTAATCAACGTCATTATGAAGTGTTGTGGAATATTCTCCCATTCCTCCTCGATAGCAACTCTCAGCTCTTCCAAAGTTTGTGGTGCTAGTTGGTGAGCTCGAACACGCCTCTTTAATTCGTCCCATAGACGTTCGATGGGATTCATATCAGGGGCTCCTTGCTGGCCATTCCATTGTCGTGATTCCAACATCATGAAGGTATGCCCTGACGATTCCTGCAGTGTGCGCTCTTGCATTATCATGCATAAAGATGAAGCCTTGGCCTACAAATCCAGCATATGGCATCACATGAGTCTCTAGGCAATGGTTAATGTATCGACGGGCATTTAGTGTTGGTAGACGTGGTCCTGTCACAACCTCTAGCCCAGTTTTACCATCGGCAGATATTCCTCCCCAGACTATCCACGAGCTCCCGCCATAACTCACTCTCTCTTCAATACAACACTAACAAAGCGCTCTCCCCGCCTTCGGTAGACCTTCCTCCTTCCATCATTACCATAAAGCATAATCTTAGTCTCATCAGTAAAGAGTACCTTGCTCCATTGGCGTTGAGTCCAATGCAAATGTTCGCGTGTAAACTGTAAGCGCGCCATTCGGTGAGCTCTTGTCAGTTTCGGCCCGTTGGCTGGCTTATGTGGGCTCAGACCACGTTCTTTAAGTCTTTGTCTAATTGTTCGCGCGGAAACAGCCACTCCATGAAAGTCTCGAAGCTGTTCTTGGATCTGTACAGAGGTGAGGTGACGATTTCGTAAACTGGTTGTCGCGATAAATCGATCCTGTCTTTCTGAAGTTACCCGAAATCGCGGTCTTCCTGGACGGCGCACGTATACACCAGTGTCGAGGTATCGATGGTTTACCCTTTGCACAGCAGAACGGCTTAAAGAAAGCTGTGATGCTACATCGCGCTGATTTCGGCCCGACTGTAGAAGCGCCACAGCTTGCGCGGCTAGAAGAGGCGGTGTATCCATAATTTTAACGTTTAAATGGCTCAAATTAAAAAAACAACAATTTTACGAGGTCTTAATTTCAAAACAATTACGGTGAATTCAAAATTATGGAGTTAAATAAAAAAAATATGTTAATTTAGATCAACTTTTCTTTTCAAAAGAATGCACTAATTTGGATTTTGTTTCGTTTTTCCATTTGATAAATTCAAAATTGGAACAACAGCACTTCAAAATCATTATGAATATACCAGCATCAAAACTGCATAAAAACATTTTGATTAACTTAAGAATATTTTTATGTTCTATGTCATTACACATAAAAATGTAGGGTGGCTCGATTCATGTGTCCGGAAGTGTAATAAATACAAATTATTTTTGCATAAAGTTTTCATTGGTGCTAATTCTGTTATACATTTAACTAGACTAAACTAATTGTGACAGGACCAAAGGTGTTGTTGTCCTTCCTTGGTTTTAGTGACAAGGATAGCAACACTTCTAGTCCTGTTAAAATTAGTTTTAGCACCATTGTAGATCTAACCACAGCAGTCAAAATTTCACTCATATAAAATGTCAAAGTCAGATGCCGTAAATATCGAAATTACCTATATTTTATGTAACTGTTTATATAACGAGAATGGACCGGCTGGACTCCTTGCGAGTTATGTGCGTCTAATATAATATGTGTTTGTTATATTATAGTAAATATATATTATCGTACTGATATGCGTGATGTTACGTGATGCCCTTTGGGAAATAGAATCGCTAGAAGCCAAACAGCAACACGTTGCTTGAATATCAATAAGCTATTTCCAATTAATATGTTTTGATACGATACGATATTACTGGGAAGGGTGTCTAAGGGACTTGTGTCAAAGCAAACATGTCTATTCGCCTCCATGAATACCCGATTTATGTAAATTGTTTCTTAATTAATGGTTTTTAAAAGTTATTAAGGACCGGTTTACAGGGTCCTGATAAGTGCTTTATTACCTATCAGGTTTTTTAAGATTTGTTACCTTTAAAAAAAATTTTTTGTAGTATTTTATGGGAACTACGTGGAAAAGTTTAATTTAATTTAAATCTCGCCTTACTCTCTCTCGTGTCAATCCTGAAAGAAATCTATGTGCCTCATCATCTAGCGTTTAGGCTTAGGCCATAATCAGTAAAGGCTTTTATTTAAATATAAGTATTAAGACTCCTTTAGAGTAACGCTGATCGTCAGCGGTCAGCGCCTGGCTAAATAGTCAGTCTGACTCTGAAACGTATTCTAAAATTTTGCATTTATCTGTCGGCGCTAACGATTAATCTGACTATAAAACCAGCCCAAGATATATTTTTCTCAGAATGTTTCCAATGCAACTAATAAAACTGTAGGTGCTCGTCCGTAAATTTCCGGAATGTCGCTTCGGGTCCTTCGGCGCGATTCGTAAGCGACTTTGATTATTTTTCGACAATTTAAATGGAGAATTTCAATCAAATACTTGTAACTGACAAAAGTTAATTTGCCATGAACACTCTTTTCATGTCGACGTTCCGACCAAATCCTTTTGAGATTAAACATCCCGACTTTTGATAAAAGTCCCGATTTTTCAGAAAGGCTCCGTAATTTATTGGGTAGGAATAAAATACGTTTTCTGTAGTATCTTTTAAATAATTTTTCATGATCACTTTTGGTACACTGAATGCCAGTTGGAAGAGAAAGTGTACAGTCAAGAGAAAAGACTTTTTTAAATAAAAATGACATAAAAAAAAGTTTTAAGTATTGGCAAGGCACCAGTGTTTATTCAGTTAAAACAACTCGCGCCACAGCTACAGCAAAAAAAAGATTCAGCAGGACAATATGTGAGAAAAACAATAGATAACATTAGCTTTGTTTGTTGTTGGTTGTAGTGTTAAACATTGTGTTCAGCCACTTGTCTAATTGACGTTTGATTGTGTGCTATTCACTGACGTCTATTAAAACTACAAGTCTGTACAAGTATGTTTATGAACGTGAGTGACGTTTGTAGGAGGGGGTTACTGTGGCATATTTTCATACATTTTGTCGAAGGCGAACTGTCAAAAAGTGATATACAATATAAACGGGAGTTGTAGTTTCAATTTCGGCCACGTTCTTAAAGACCTTTGTAGCATTTGTACGCTGGACTGGCCTTATAAAGTGACAACTATATTTTGTGCCGATTTGAAGCGCCCCGCTGAGCGTACCGGGAATTAAAATGTATGTAATAAATAAGAATAAGAAGAATAAGTTTATTTACCATAAAAGTTATAAAATAGTTTACAGGCTAAGTGACATCTCTATCGTTAGTTTCGAGTACGCTCACTGCTGCCACAAAAGGGCTACCAGGGCTACGTATTCGATGAGGGCTACGTACTTGATGGCTGCCATTGTTGCTCTCAGCGCCCAAATGGCGATTTTCAAATCGGATCAAAAAATTGGTGGCGATCACCAATTGGTGCAGCTTACTAGTGTAATAGAGGTCAGTGGTGATATTGTTAAAGGAAACGGTAACTTTTGAATTAGTATAGGTATACATATAAATGGTAATGGTAAAGATTAAATAAAAGAAATGATAACAATCTTAAATAGAGAAATTATAGAATAGTTAGGAAAAGGAAGTATTTAATAAAGAATTCTCAAATGAATTATGAAATCCTATTTACAGGTAATTTCGTACCTACCTAAAAGTTACGAGTACTTTAAGCCTTAGCAACGAGAATTAAGTACGCACGCACTTGACAGTTACGATTTCAGTAAACGAATAATCAATAATTATATTGAACCGATACTGACTGCGTAAAATGCCTCAACCGAGGTATGAACAAGTTACAATTAAAAATGAGATGAGGAAAACATAATCTACTTACATATGTATTATATTCATAGTCCTGACTGATTTATATATCAACGCACAGCCCAAACCGCTGGGTCTAGAGATTCCAAATTTGGTAGGTTCTACTAAGAAAGGATGATTCTTTTCCCACGGGAAAACGAGATATACGCAAACGAAGTTGCGAGTATTTTACTAGTTTACAAAAAAAAGAAATCACTTCATCATATATCAATACTATCATATCACACCATAATCATCCCACTGCCAGGATGCGCGTCTTCGTTTTAACTAAGGGTGTTAAAGCGTACTCTGCCACGTTGCTCTTCACTGTAATGAACGTCAATACGCCTATAAGTACCTAAGTATTTCTTGATGTGGTAGAGCATTTATGAAATGAGCTACGTCGCCACTAGTACCACCCACTCACCAATATTGTAAGTGGTAGTAGTGTTGTTAGATGCAGCAATTTAGCTTAGTGTGTTAGCTGCATCTAACCAACTTCTTTCCTCACATCAATGCGCTTGGTTGATCTTCAAAGACCGAGGTTTGATTGTAGCTTCGGCCACTATTGATATTCATAATGTAATCATTATGCTAATAATGAGATAGATATGAAACTTTAGAATTATATGAATACTATTGAATAAAAAATCGTTTAAGAGAGGTAGGGCACAGCGGATAATCTGCTCAAATCGGAGCAACCCGTCTGGGGAAGGACCTCCACCTTACAGAAGATCGTATCCAAATAGCATTGGTCTCGGCCATGTTGTGTTCCTACGGTGAGTAACGTCTCCAGAGCTCTACTTTTTGGCAACGCGTGAGTGATACCCCCTGTATTGCAAGCGTCTATAGGCTACGGTGAAGGCTTACCATCAGGTCGACCGTATGCTTGATTGCCACCTTTGTGGTATAACAAAAAAATGAAAACTTGAATCATATTTACGTTTTGCGATTAAACGATTGGCTGAGGTACATACATGATTTAGGTTCTAGGTTACTAGTTTTACATTATTTGCACATTGTTGCTAAATATTTGAGTATGTATATTACTCATTTTGGACATATCCATTTTGTAATACATAATATAAACTCGATGTAAATGAACTTTAAGGAGTTCAAAGTTTATGTTTGTGAGTGGAAAAGCTAATTTATTATGAGTACTTACTTATACGACCCCAATTACGTACAACGAGATTAACGAGCTATAGAAATGGCACATAAAATGTACTACTAATTAGCATCCGATTGTATTCAACGTTTTGATATTTATATTTCGAGTATGATTGGTTACGAAGCGTCATATATTTATTTATTTATAAGTACATATTATCTAATACCCCATGGCAAGAAATAACGTGTACTTATTCCCTAAGGATTCCAAGGTCACACTGTCGACCTTTATGAGGAATAAGTAGAAAGAAACGGAATCATAGGAAGTCAAACTTCCGGATTTACTCATTAGGTATATAGTATATTTAAGTTGAGATTCAGATAAACAAAAAGAATTAGAACTCGTAGAGAATTTGTGATATTAGTAATCAGAATTCCTGATTTCTAGCTTTAACTTATAATACTCTCTTATAAACCCCATATAAACTTTTCACTGACACCGAGGCTAATACTGTTTGTATACAATGTATCTCTAAAAATACTCTATATTTTTGGATATTCCCGCTGCGTCATAAAAACTGAAGACAACCAAGTCAGGTGGCTAGTCACAAATATTAATATTTCACGAGTGCTTTGCAAGGTTAGGATACGAATATAAATGAAGCGGGATTTAAGTTAAAATAAATGTTAAAGTGCTTTAAACTTCAGAAAGATTCGGACACGCCTGTGTCGTTTGTTAGGGGCGTACAAGTTTTGAATTTATTTTTGCCGAAAACATTCCCGTATACCTCCAAAATCATTAATCAGCCTTCACTTTGGCAGTGACCCAACGTCCTTACTTCCCTCTCATTTGTATTTACTGAAAGAGTTTTAGATCATAAATCATGCCATTTTGATAAATGAACCCATTCAATTTTTTCAAATCTCTGAGAGAGCGTCTGGATTTAAAGTGATATAATCTTGTTTTTAATGATTTAGCCATCCGTTGCGTTTAAGTCAATATTGTCGTTTAATTTCCTCTGAAATTGTGGCTTTTTCGTTATTTTGTTTGTTTCCCCAAATGTTAAGTTAAGGGAAAGTTTATGAGTTTTGTCATTTGCATTTGATTAATCTTGATTTTTTTGTACTTCATCAGTAAGAAATTTACTTTTTGAAATAATATTAACCTTAATGGCTTTTTTATGTCATATGACAAATAAGCAAACGGGCCATCCGGTGGAACGTGGATAACATCGTTTATGGACATCAGCAACACCAAGGGTATCTATCTATGTAATACGTTCTCACTACAAGGAAGCTGGTGAATACGTCTCTGTATTAACGTAAAGCACACATTGCAGACTCACTCCGATATTCTGTGAAAAAGAACTGTTTAATTGGAGTTTTCTGGGTCTAGCGGTTTTAATTGGTTGTTCAGTTCAGTCAGTCTGGAATTAATTAATAATTTCACGTAATACGGTTGAACCTGCATTATCCACATACTCAAATGAAAAACAACGAAGACGCAGTGCAACATCGCTCTTTCAAAGATACAGAATGTAGTTTGAACGATTCACACGCCAAAGATTGAGCTTGACCAAATAGCTTTTGCATTTGCGATAACTCTTGTGTTCTACACCATTAGATTTCTTTTAGATTAATCTAGGTTCAAGACTGGTCAAGTGGTACTGTCGATGGAGGATGAATGAGTCATCTCCGGCGACAGGGTAGTGCCGGAAGGGAACGGTCGCCGCCCACCACAGAGCCTTTTAACGTGTCATGTTTTCCTATCTGAAAGGAATTGTTATCTTTTAAAAATCTTATACTAATAAAATATACGCGCTTCGATTCTCTTATATTTTCAACCGACTTCAAAAAAGGAGGAGGTTCTCAATTCGACCCGTATGTTTTTTTTTTTCTATGTTTGTTACGCGATAACTCCGCCAATTATGAACCGATTTCAACAAATCTTTTTTCGGCTTATAGGTAATACCTCAAGGGTGGTCCCATTTAAATTTAATAATAAAAAAAACATTTGAAGTTGTTTTTTTTTTTTAAAGTTAATTATTCAAGGTATTATCAAGGTACTTTTTGACTTATTCGTGCGGTTATATTATTTTGTTTGTTGCTTATTTTTATTAAAACTACAACTTTTGTTTTGTAGTTTATTTTATGCCAACTCAGTTTTATAATTTCAATTCCATGAGAGAGCTGCAGTTGAGAGGTTATTTTTGATATATTTGTTAAATCATTCATTTCGTGCGTTACCCGCAAATTGATCTGATGATACTGATTGAATAGTGTTGATGTGACGATATTAACAAATTAATGTTGATATTATAGTCAGTAATTTTTTTGGGCCAAATTGCTTTGCGTAAAATGGGCCGCAAAATATAGTTACAGCTAACATTTATTTAGAAGACCTCTGTATATTGTAAACATTTGATTTGAATTCAACTTTAGATTAGCTATTCACGTGCTACGGATGGACCGGAAGCACGGGGAAGTCACGATTTTTGAACCCATCCAAATACTGGCTGGAATCGTGGTTACTTAACCTGCATATTCATGCACCTCGTTTTGTTAAATGAAGGCATCTTTTGGAGTACATTGGGCATCGGCAATGGCTTACAATCAGGTGAACATCAAGATCTGTCGTTTCCCTCCGATGATAAAAAACAACAAGAAGTCTTCATACTAAGATCATAACATAATATAGAGTTATCACACGGGCAAATGACAAAAAAAATATATGTAAACTGACAGTGAAAACATTCTGAGCACAATATACAAAGAATGCGTGAAAAAGACACATTTACATAAATAGTAACGCACGTTACCTACGACAACACAGTAAATGAAACAAAAGAAAGAGGATATTGTATTGTGAATTGTCGCAAGATAATATACGTACAAATTGAATGACGTCATTTACACATACTTTCTTAGGGCCGATTAATAAAGCCGCTAACGTACCTACAGATGTCGCATGCATGATACTCACTACGAACGCATATGGTTTCTCAACACGTTTAAAGCTGGTTTCAAGCTGATTTCAGAGTCATATATAAGTTTGAACTGCGCCATCCAGACGCGCGCGCTTGTTACTTACACTAATAGTAGCCACGTTTCATAGTCACGCAGCAATTCAAACGGTCCGTTCGTGAAACGCGCGAGCGCTGTCGAAGTGCGCTCATTGCAACGAAAAGTCGTTTCACAGGTTAAGCGCGCGCTTTAAAAACGCGCTGGTCAAGGTCGCGTCTCGCCGGCGCGGCGGCATCACTGTGAAACCAGCCTCAAATATGCGTTCACGTATATGTTTGAAATTGAGAATCATTTGATTTTATTGAAACGCACAGGACAAACAGTCATATTGCTCGACCCGACTACCGATATCATCATAAACAAAAAGCAGTTTAACTGAGCTGCAGTTTTTGCGTGAAAGACTGAAAAACATCTATCCATACAAACGTGTTTATAATATTTGTGGGTACACAAGTAGTCTTTAACCTAGATTAACGCAGCAGTTATCCAGAAAATCACTCCAGGAACAAGAAGGTTACGGTTGACAACAAATAATAAAGGTTATGAAGTCCCAAAATGAAAACAAACTGTGTTTAATTGGAACTGTTTACTATATTTCAATATTTTAATGAGAAAATACTGATTTAACCGTCTTCACACACTCGAGCAAGTTTCAAAACAATAAATCACACTCACAATCATAAATCATAAAAGTATAAAGGCACTAAGTAACTATTTTCAATGAAACTTGTTCAACTGTTATATACTATACGGAGTCATGCATGCATCGCAAGCGATGGCAAAGAAATACATTTTCTGTTTTGTCTCTCTGAAACTGTAGTAAACAAGTTAGACACTCACTCCTTTGTGGGATACTTTTAAAAACTTCTTGAATAAGGCCGTCTTAGAAATGTCTGCGGAAAGCGAGAGAGTCTAATAGGAATTAAACACCCATACTAAGCAAGAATTACTTTATAGAAATCAGGCTAAACGAAATTGCTTTTAAAGGTCACTTGTTTTATTGGAATATGTATTTCATTAATATATTTTTACTTAAATTTATTATTTTGTCGGTGCTGAATAGCAGGATTTTGCTCTCTGATCAGTGAACTGAGCTGTTATTACCCATGCATACCACTGCGGCACACAATTTTGGCGCCTGTTTAGGTTGTTATTAATGACATTATAACCTTCACTTATATGAAACAATGTAACTTTAGTTAATGATTTGCATAGTAAATCGCCAGATCATGTGAACAATAAATATGATAAGTAGATCTTGTTCCGCGCGGTAAGCAAACCGCATGGTGACTTGCAGTCATGTGAAACGCACACTAAAATTAAAGGCCTACCTTCAACGAGTGTGTGCATTTTTTTTTGTAAAATATCTATTTTTTCATGTAAGTGATGTATTTTATGTCTTAATGAGAATAAAACCTTACCTTCGACACCAGACGGCGCTGTTTCGAGTCCCGATCGGGGCAGACATTTGTATGATGGCATTTGAGTTTCTCTCGAGTCTGGGGGTTTTCTATGTAATATAAGTATAGATTTACAATAATATATCCCTTGTCTGGTACCCATAACACAAGCAGGATAAGCCTAGCTTACTTTGGTACCAGGTGGCGCTGTGTAATTTATACAGGGTTATTTTTGGACCCCCCGCCATTTTTTTAGGTGATTCTATAGCAGCAGTACAATGAATTTATGAAATAAAAATAGTTTATTTTATTGACTTATTTTTTTCAAAATTTCACAAATACAAATTAAAATTATGGTCACCCGCGCGTGCGGCCGTCTCGTAGCATCGCACTACGCGCATGCGTAGCTGATATCATGCTTTCAACCAATGACAATGCGCCGTCGTTGACTGGCGCGAGGGTGGCCGACCGTTCCCATAGATTGAGTGACACAAGACTGTAAAATGTGAATGTTAAAACTTTTTAAATTTTTTTTTCACCGAATATTTTTTTATTACTTTTCCTAAATCATATCTATTTTAGGCGGGGGTTCCAAAAGTAACCTTTTATATTTAATTAACACATTACTAGATATCATAACGAAAGTTACATTGTTTTACATGAGCAATGGTTGTATGCCTTGTCAATATGGGTTAATTCCTGGTAATAAAATTAGTGGTATTAAATAATTTAATATTACCACCCAGTAACAGGTACCGAAAGTGATTATAAAGTTTCGACAGGTGCGGTAGAAACCGTACCCATGGCCTACTACACTCGCCAAACTGCGTGTTACTTGTGTAAGTATAATTACAACGTGTTATGAGGATATCGTGACTTTAAAGCGAGCGTGGGAGAGGGATGTCAATATTTTTAAAATGACGAAAGTAGAGATGGCAATAGCTCAGAATACGCAAAATACTTCTTTTCTAGTATATTTTCATACGTTTTTTATTTATTGTTAATTACGTAATCAGTAAATGGATGTGATTATTGTATAACGTAGATCATTATTTAAATAGATAGTTTAAGCTGTAATTAATGAGGGCTAATAGATAAACTAACGTTTTAGACAGTTGATATAAAATAGTAATATTTTATTTTTATATTTATCCCACCACATTGTATCACACCACTAAAGTTGAATATTATTTTACAGTTGCATGCGTGGTGTGGATTATATCAGTAAAGTTGAAAAAATACATGTTCATGCACACATATTATCTATGTTTGTCTTGATTTAGTAGAGTAGACTTGAGTAGGATCCCCGCGGTCCTTGGGGCATAGAAACTATAGCTAGCCACTCGACCACTAGACCTGTCAAAAACAAGGTTTCTGATCAACACATTTCCCTAGCTAGCCTTAGCTATTATTATTTTTTTGCGAAATTCTCATCGGAATAGCGAACACTCTCACAAAGTTTTAATGGTTAGTATCTACACAACAACATGAATAAAATTATGTATAAGATTTATTTCTAAGTGGAAGTCGCGTATAGCTATCAATAAAGCAGGAGCTTAAGAAGGCCAGCCTCACCACAAGTGACTGAGAGGCGGACGTAGAGACCGCAGTGCCCTCTTCCGGAGCTCCGACGGAGATGAACAATTTATTTTTGCAAAGCAACAAAAATATGACTTTTCAGATCTGAGAGAATAAAAATAAATAATATTGAAGGAAGACACGTCTAGCTTCTTATATTATTGTGAGTAAAATACACGTTTTTCTTAATCTCGGCGAAGCGGACGGCAAGCGTATTTTGTTTAAAAACTATATTTTATTTACATTCGTCTGTTATTTATTAAAGTCACTCTATATCGTTAGTTCCTTTGTATTTGTGATTTATAACAATAGTTTGCTTTAAATTAAAAAATTAACTTAAAAATGAAATGAAATCATTTATTTCAGAAATGAGACCTTCAGAGGCACTTTTCTTGTCAGTTACAACTTGTTTAAATAAAGAAAATAAACTACGTTATAAACTACCACCATTTCGGACACAAGCAAAATGGCCACCGGTAAAAAGAAATGGCGAAAAAAAACCGGTTACGGCCTTTTTTGTCATTTTGTAATTTTTTCATATAAACAATTATTGTTTAAACAATATTAAAACTATCGTACAAATGTATTTTATATTTTATGTTATTGTCTATATTCATCTTTATAAGGAGGTGATACAATTCCTTTAGTAGAAAACCACACAATACGCGGGCCAACCATGAAAGCAAATACCGAAAATACGGACTGATGATCAAAACATCAGTCCGAATTTTCGGTACCTTTATTCTAACTAGTAATGTCTTTTTGACAGGACGTGTCTCGTTGTTTCGGATGAACACTTTCATAGTATACCCGAAGATTTAATATGAATGCTTACAAACTTTATAAGCAAAAAAAGTGTTAGCCACCCGATAATATAGTGATAGTTTAGAATAGTATTTTTAATATCCTCTAAAATCTGAAATACAAAATTTTTGCGCCGGAACCTAGGTTTGTTTTTCTATACAATAATTTGTTATCCACGAGAAACAAAGCAGTAGTACCTACCTAAGATTTTTAAGGAAGTAGGTTTAGTACTAACTTTTTCGATATAATTTAAATTTTCTGAAATATTGACTTCCATTCAATAGAGATTCTTCCATTCACGAACACAAATGAGGAAAACGTTGCGCCGACGAGGGCACAAAACTGTAAGGACATAATATTAAAGCCTGTAAAGGCATTCCTTTCTTGGCCGTCGAAATCCTTTTTTTTCTTTCCTTTTAAAAATATGATTTAATATCAATAAACTTGGTATTTTTCCCACAGCTGTTATGAGTCACAAACCGAATACAAGTTAAGTACAAATAAATCGCTTACGTTTGTCAGAGATGCCGGCTCACGTAAATCTCTCGATTCAACGGCGGCCTATTACTCAACACACTCAAGCCCGAAGCATTCGTGAATAAATACTAAAGAGCATCACGATCCTTTTTTCCCGTAAGACGTTTCTCACTTATTCTTTCGGTGTAATACCGAGTGGCGAGGCTGCGAGCTCATCATTTGCATCCAAATAGCTCCTATAAATTCGGTACCCGAATTTTCACCATTCTCTTCGCTCCTTGGGAGCAATTAAATACTTTTTTCTCGTACTTTGGGCGGGTTGCGATTTTCCGGTGCGAATAAATTCGACCGTTCAGATTGCACTCGGCTTCATTAGTGAATAGTTTGGACACATTTCACGGCGCAGTTAAAATTAAGAGGTCATTTGAGTCTGGTGTTCGGTGGCGCAAACGATGGAACATGAGAAAGCAGGATATTTTTACGTTTCGTTTTAAAATAATACAATATTATTATATTAATAGGAATTTTGTGGTGTGCCCATCGTTTATGTATCCTAAGGGATACGTTTTCGACGGGTGTGCCTCACCTACGTACTGTATGACTGTGGACTAGAGACATTATAGGAAAGGGACATCTTAAACAGTATAAACATTCCTCGCCGTCGCCCAGCTACTTACTTATACTTGGGATGCTGCTGTGCGAGGCGTACGCCTGGTAGACACACAATTTAAAACTTCAAATTTTATCATAAAATCAGCTTCACTAAAAATCTTAAATCGAAATTTTTAAAGCAACATTTTACATAACTGCCTACATATATCCTCCGTGTTTTATTATAGACGTTTCGGCATTAAATTCTTGAGAGATATCGCTGTGGTTTCTCCGTGACGGGGTTGTATAACATATTGCACGTGGTTTAACACGTTTTACGGAAATAATCGGAGTAGTTGGGGTTTGTCATTTAGAGATTAATCCAAATATTGTTGACTGTAATCCTGTATTACTAATTTAAATACCCCGTATTTGTCGTTGATTTAACTTTCCGGTCCGTCTACTCTCCCCTTATAGTTATTTTAACTCTGACAGATGTATTAAACAGGTTTAAAACATTCAAAATAAGTGTCACGGGAATAATTCTGTAGCAGAATAAGGTGTGAGTCGACATAGATGGACTGCTAGAGCAGTTAACCATTGATCAAGATTCATGGACCGCTCTTATTTGGAGTTGTTTAATAGATCTGTCAGAGGTAAAATAACCATAACTGGAGAGTACTTTGCGTGTAGCGTTACGTCGACTCATTGTTATCGCTTCGTTTTGCATACAAAACTCAATGCGCACTTTGGCCATGCAATCCGAAATAAGTAGGAATGTGAATGACATTTTACGTTACTGTAGGTACACTGTATATACCGGCTACTCCGTTGATCATGATACATCTAGTTGATCCTGTGATTTCTCCAACGTGAAATGTTCTATTCAAGTAGCCCATCATTGTCAAAGATACATAAGTACGGTCTCGTTGATCTCATTTTCCTAGGAATATTATTGTAAGCTGATATCCACCCACATTCTGCGTAAATTAAACAAAGATCAAGTTTACATAATTGAATGAATTCATGATTTTTCGCTATAATATAGTATTACATTCACGCAATAATATTACATAATATTTTGATTGCAAACGCGGGTATTATAAACAAGTCTTTTGGTTATGAAATCATTTCTAGCTGTCGTAATGGTCATCAGAGATCAAATTATCATCACAGATCAATTAAAAGGAAAGTAAATTAGGATAAAAATTTCAACTCGTCACTTGTACTTAATTGGCTAGTATTTTATCTTTTTTTTATTTGTAAAATTTTAAATTCTACTGGATTTTGTACATTATTAAAATATTGTTAGTAAAGTTGTACTATGTTGGCTTCTCCTGAAATAATAGATTTAAAACAAATGCTTCTTTTTGTTGTAGCAAATCTGTTTTGCAGAATTATGTACCATATAGCATTGTGATTAATTCGATTTAGTACAGAATTCATACTTTATAACCTAATAAAATGAACCGTGTTAGAAAGAAAGCCATTTATATTGATTACATCACGGACCTTTTTGGGAAGCTGTAAACTGTATTTTATACCTTTAGAAAAGTAGGTGAATGTTTTGGTTATGTTGCACTTGATCGAATAAATTATTAGTTCAAAATATATAAAATTAAACAGGAAAATAAATTTCGAAATCAATCGTTTTAAAACTGTCATACTTATTTTAAAAAAATAATTATTATTTTTTCTATTAGGTAGATAAATTAAATATGATTTTAGCTACCTATTATTGACATTAACAATAACCACCATTTGGATTTAAATTAAACTTACAACACAAATGACAAATAGAATTAGTAACATTTATATAATTTAGCAATGTATAAAATTCATTTTCTTCATTATTTGAAAAAAGGGTGTGGATTGGTTCCAGAGAAAAGACAAATATAAAATAATAAAAACAAATCAAAACTATTGGAACTATAATAAAATAATTATTTTAATCTGTTCACGGGTTTTCAACGTATCATAAAAGCATTGGTATTATTTTGTATCGGCGAATGATTTGTTGTTATGGTACCGCTAAGTGCCGCCTATGGAGCGCTCAATGGTCTGGAAATGATAAGCGCCGCACATCTCACCCACTTGTACAACTCTTATCGTTACGAAGGAAATTAGTTTTTGTTACATAACTAGATGTAGATTTTATTTTATAATAATCATTAATTTCAGGCAACTAAATTTTACAATTATGGCTCATATAATATTACTAGCTGACCCGTGCCCACTCCGTTGGGCATAATGTTAAAAGCCTTTTTATTTTTTGGTTTTTTATATAACCTATGACACTCAGCAATAATGTGGCTTTCTATTGGTGAAAGAATTTTTAAAATCGGTTCAGTAGATCCCGAAATTACCCGTTACAATTTAACAAATACACAAAATTTACCTCTTTATAATATTAGTATAGAAGTATAGAAGTATAGATATACAACTAGCTGCTGCCCGCAGTGATACCCGCGTTTAATTTGATGCACAATAGCGCCATCTATATCAGATTGTTGACCAAATTCTACGGAAATCACGTACTTTTCGGGATAAAAAGTACCCTATGTGTTAATCCAAGATATCAACTACCAACATACCAAACATCATAAAAAATCGGGCAAGTACGTGTCGGGCCACGCACAATGCAGGGTTCCGTATTGACAACGCATTTCTTGCTTGCAGATGAGTACAATGCCATATTCTATGACATTTTTACGTTTTCGTCAAAGAAATTGTACTTCATAAGTTTGTCGGCTATTACTCGGTAACTAGTAGAGCCTACATAGTCGTTATAGTTTTCCTTGTAGGTTTACTATATGGACTACTACCATGATTTTTTTACAAGACACAAGACTTTCGGAGATAGAGGGGGGGGGGGGGGGACCACCGTGCAAAACGAAAATTGGCACGTTAAATGTAAATAATTCGTAAACGAATCATTGTATCGGAAAATGATCATCTCACCCCCGCTATGATTTTACGAGACCTATCTAACGATACTACACAACATGGGGTCGGCGCGAAAAAAAAAATTCTTTCCCACTTTAGATGTAGGGGAAGCACCCCAAAAAAAAAATTTTTCAAAAATTTATTCTACCACTTTGTTCGCATTTTTAATATGCGTATGCATATCAAATTACAGCTTTCTAGCATGAAGCGTCTAGGCGTTAGACCGAGGACGGACAGACGGACATGGCGAAACTATAAGGGTTCCTTGTAGTTTACTACGGAACAATAAAAATAAGCGTGAAGAGGTAATAATAAACATACAAAAACCATTCACCTTTATAATATTAATAGGATAATATACCTTACTATTATGCTTTTTTTATTATAATAAGTAATATGTATTTATTTTCAAAAAGAACAGTATGTTTTTAATGGCATACGACAGGCAAATAAGCAAATCCACCTGATGAAAAGGGTTACCGCCGCCTATGAACATCAGAGATGTTACCAAATACTATTTATTATTTTGTGCCAATACGTAATCTGGAGGAAATAGATAAATAAATGTTATTAAAAGCTTTTATTTAACTTGCACTGTATGTATTTAAGGGTGGAATCTTGGAACGATTTGAACCACTTCCCGAAAACTGCTTTTTGTTCATACGCGACTAGATGACGTTGTGTAATTCAATTCATCCAAGAATATTTTTATTTATCACTAACAAGGTAAATTTTAGACTTTTCGGGGTACTTATATTAATTTAAAAGTAAATTAGATCACGTAACATGGAATAAAATCGTTATGTCAGGTCATAATAAGAAAGTCAATATCTATAGAAAAACCAAGAATTCTTTAAAAAAAAAAACTAAAATCTCTAAAGAAAATTATCGTGGGGGAATCGTGGCTGATGCGGCCAGCCATTTGGCCCGCGGCCAGATTCGCCGATCTTGTAATTTACTCATGCGGAATGAGATTAACACGACATCTGGCTTGTATTTAGTGAATTTGCACTTACCCTGCACCAGTTGTACGTAAGCACATCCTAATATTTCATAATACTCTAATAGTTTCGGGTCTCGCACCCGTTCGTATTTTTCTTATATAAAAGAGCTATTTCGACATTTTCGTCTTTGAAAGTTGAGATGGAGTATACATAATAGTGAGCTAGTTATTTATACCCACCATTATACAGATTTTTATTTCACTCTAGTTGTTTCCCGTGGCTTAGCCCGCGTGGCCTTTTTCAGGTTAATGTATATAGCCAATGACACCCATATAACTTGGCTTTCTATTAATACCTCAAACTAGAAATAGAGATAGTTTATAGATAGTGAAAATATAATTTTTAATCAGATAAAACATCTTTTTTTTACCACAAGGCTGGCAAACAAGCATACGGCCGGCCTGATGGTTAGCCGTCACCGTAGCCTATAGACGCTTGCAATACCGGGGGTTTCACACGCGCGTTGCCAACCCTCCCAGCCCCCCCAAGTGGAGCTCTGGAGACCTTACTCACCGTAGGAATACAACATGACCGAGACCAATGCTATTTAGCAACGATCTTCTGTAAGGGAGGTCCTTCCCCAGACGGGCTAACACACCAATAAATTTAATATTCTAAGAAAGTATTAAAGGTAAGTAGGTAGGTACTAAAATAGTTCCGTCCAAATTCAATGTATGCTTTAAGTAAATCTTTATTCGGATTTATCAATAAAAGATGAAAACTGTAATACACAAAATATGTTCAGATCGGTATGTAAATATAAAGTAATGTCACTAGCGGAAAATCCGTAAACCAATTTCCTTTTATTTTTTGTTCCAACATTCGTTTAAAGGCCTCATAGGTACCGAGAAAAAAGGATATATTTTTTAAATATTTCTCCCTTTACATTTTATCCAATTTACTCGTAACCCCGAGCTATTATCGCATAGCTTACGTGTTTTCAGACTTTCCAATCATTGATGTAGGTATAATTAAAAATGAATTTTCCTTTTAAAATATCATTTAGCGTAGACACTGTAAAAACCGCTGCACCGGATGAAAAACATATTATATACCTTAGATTTAATTATTACGAGAAAGAACAACAAGACATCCTGAAATACAAACCTTGATTGGACTTTCTGTTAAAACAGTAAAAAATAAGCCGATTCTCAAGGCAGAAATTTGGTTTATACAAAAAGCTGCATAATGAATCTTTTAATTTATTTAGTGCAACACTAGTTTCGAAGTTCGGACCAAAACACGTATCAACAAAATTAATGTTTATTATAATGACAAAACTGTAACAACTTCGAACATTAATTTCAACTTAAATTTAGGCCAACAAATGGTAAAAGTTTGCGGAACTAGATATACACAGATAATTATGATGTCATTTTAATCATTTGTCTAAAAAAGATTTGTCAGTTTTATAGTCTACAATATGTGTGGGGAAGTGATTTATACCGAACGCGCAATAAACCTTTTCACGTTTCTGAAAGTTGGTACAGCATTTTATGAAATGGGCAAGTTCAACCGGGGATGTACCACCGAGGGGTGATCACAAAATATTGGCGTAAAGCAGCACAATGCGATTCATTTGGTGATTTAAAGATCAGGTTCTCTTTCCTTGCAGCAGATAACCCAACGGTATTACTGATGTTCATAGGCGGCGGTAACCACCTTCCATCAGGTGACTCACATGCTTTTTTGCCTGGGGTATGACATAAAAAAATATTTCTGACCCTGTTATTCAGCAATAAAAAAAAAACTCAATTCAAACAAAAAATCCATTTGTGCTTTGAACAACGATCGCTTTCGGAAAATTATTTCATTTCGTAAAAAGTACCTAGGTAGATTTAAATTTTACAATGCGTAGAGTACAAATATATTCTTATACGTATCCTGTACTATTTTGCCGGATTCAAACAAGGATAAGACGCCTACATGAAAAATTTTCAACGAAATAATGAACTTTTTTTGTTTTACCATATCATCCCTCGGGCGTTGGCGTGGGCTCGAGATGCTAATGTAATGTGTTACTGAATAAATTTTAACTGTAAAGAATTATAATTAGTTATTTGAGGTTTTTAAAAAATAATTATCTTTTTTTTAAATAAATAAATAAAATATTCCAATATAAACTAAGCAAAGCTGTACTATGGGAACTATAATGCTTATTATCTTTTCTACAGCCTCGCAATCGTTCTCGTTTATGACGTCATGCTCACGTGGCATTTCTCGAGTGGGTGTTAAGTGGCGCAGCCGGCGCGTCCTCATAATGCTAATATTTACAAAACATTAAATGAAAGTATAATATAAACAGAAATCGTAAAGACATATCCTGTCAGGATTTGTAGTATATTCTTAAAATACTCATCACTTTACCCGCGTAATACAAGATATAGTTCTTTCTAGATTTGGTGGGCAGGGTGAGTAATCCGAGTAGTAAAGGTGAGTGTTCCTGTCTATTAGAAAGGGACTAGTTAATACTACACCCGTGTCACAGTCGCGAGAGCTACTCGGAGTTCCTCTCTTTGCCACATGACATGATGGACCAGGCACTGATTTGGGGTGATAAGTGATTCGTTTCTCTCTCTATAAAATAAGATTTAAAGCTTTTATTCAGAGAATAGGTTTTTAAATAAATAATTTGTGTAATTTATAATCCTACCCATAATCTACTACCCTACTACCATTTCGGAAACAAAAGCAAAATTACCACTAGAAAAAGAAATGGCGAAAGAATAAAATATAAACATTTACATATTTTCACATTTTATATTAATAATAATTTTATAGGTAAAGTTTGTTTTTTGAACAGGCTTAAGCGTGGATAGTAGGTAGGCTTTTACATAATCCCAAAGGGTTACCTAGTGTTATAATATTGCTATTTTTCAAGAGATTTGCACTGGTGTAATGTAAAAACATAAATTGTGACCCGCCTCGGGCTGAAAGGCTAGTATCGCACATAAAATAACTACATCCTTATGAAAGTTTTGGATAAAATATTTTTCGTAATTCCTGTTCATCAAAATTTATAGTGGTTTCATAAAAGGTCGATGAGTCTGTTCCAAATAGTGGGTAATGAGTGAGAAGACATGTCACTATAAATAAATATTTTAACCACGTAATTTGTAATTTTTAGGGTTCCATATCCAAAGGATGTCCCGTATTACTAAACCTCCGTTGTCTGTCTCTCCGTCTGTCACGAGGTATCTTCTAAACCGATAGCTAGACAGTATATTTCTGTTGCTCCCATACAATTAATGTTGTACTTATAATGGTACAGAATCCTTTGTATGCGAGTCCGATTCTCACTTGGCCTGTTTTCTTCTTCTCATTTACATTCTTATTGTCACTGACAATAAGACTAGCTACGGTTTTTTAATATACGAAGAATATCCGCCTTTATTGCCCGGCAAAATGCGAAAGTTGTTAATTCTGTTTTAATTATTTACTGCTTACTGCTCTTCAGAATTTAGTATGCTCTGAGCACGAGCTGTTCATCTTTTATTTGAAAGTATTAGAATGTGTTTGTTTACATTTTATCTCTTCGTATCTTGAACAAACTGAAATTTAAGTTAATGAATTCAGTTAAGTATTCATTCATGTTAGTATAAAGTGTCATAAAGTGCACCGTAAAATATATTCATCATCAGCTCGGCCACAAGAAGTCTACTGCAAAAATTATACTGCAAAATATACTCAATAAAGATTATTTTTGTATAACAAGGTCTTCGCCACAAAGATTTTATATCCCCACCAACAATCAATGGTAGTTCATTTCTCGAACACCAAACTTCATTGATTGAATCCGAGTTTCAGTTCTCTGCAATGCCATGTGAGTTAATATATAGAAAAACGGTCCAAGATTTTTTACTTCCCGCCCTGATTCTACCCATTTTATTGGGGAGTAATGAAGCAAAAAATACACAAGTGAGTTGGATTATTTCCAGAAGGAAGGCGGCCTCATTTAGAGTTGCAGTTTATTTATTGCCCATAGCTCACTGTGAATTGAATCCAAATTACTGGAAGAATTCCTTCGTAACTATGCGATGGATGCTTTCATTATGGGCACCTTTGAAGGCTCCGGATCTTTTCTCTTGTGAAATATTCTAGGAAAAATTTTGTTTGAAAAGACGAATTACTTTTTATTTTTAACTGAGAGAAAATATTTTCTGATATTTGATTATTTTTTAAAAACGTTTTAAATAACATTTTAAAATTCTTTTCTTTTTATATTAAGTACCTATTGTAATCCCAAATTCTGGAAAATAATAAATTCGTTGAGTCGTTTTTGTATGACTATAAGTTTCACATTTTATAATATTAGCAAGATTAAACCTTTATTGAATATTATACACATTAAAACTAAACTAAACATATTATTATAAACATAAATTATAATGACCCTAAAACTAAAAAGATACATGCGAGATAACTCAAAAGCACTGCAAATTTGTAGACGAGTTGTTACATAGACGACTTACGTTTGCACCAACTTCATATCGACTATATCTTGAGTCAGTATCAAGTTGGTGCAGTTGGCGGATTAATAATATGTATAATGTCTAATACGGGGCGTTATTTTACGGTGTTCCTCAAAGTTTCTTTAGAACTAAAACTATAAGGTCCATAAATGATATTACTACCTGTACACATGTTACCATCGATTCCTACTTTCATGTTAGTTATGCCGTAAAACATATTGGTTCCATGTTCCTTACAACTTTACGTGAAATACTGTCGAGGGGAACTCGATCGAGGTGCTATTGGACCCCTTTCGACCCACATCACAGCTATGGTGTACTTTGACAGTAACATTATTAACACGTGGAAAGGTGTGCCTATTACGCCACCTGGCACTTAAGGGCAGGTTTTTTTTAGTTTCGTACCATATACTCTTCGATCTCAGATCTTAATGTTTGTTAAATGAAAATGTATGAAGAAAATAGTAGATTTTACAACAAGTGCACAAAACGAACCATTTTTATCCGAGACTTGGCGAGGGCTAATAGTGATGTCGAGGATAAAAATGGTTTTGTGGACGAGTTATAAACTCTGCTTTTCACTTCGATTGCGAAATAAATAAATAAACGCACGAAAAAATAAGATCTGTTTCCCGCCGCTTTTTTTAAAAATCTTACGACATGTGACATTGAAATTAGGGCTGCAGACCTATACAACTTATTATTAAATTAATTTTGTAATAATAAATTTTCATAAATTATTTAAATAAGCTACCGTCTTTTAATTTTAATATCTTTCATGTCTTAAAAACACAACACAATAATAGATACATTTATGAGTAGATACGTTTTTGTCCTTGTGCACAAAAATCGATTTAGTGCAGTCTATATCCTGCGCAAATAAGCACTTTCAGAGCATTACAATATCTGGCACAAAAAATGCCTTTTTTATTGTGTCTAATATTGTAATTGATGCGATTTTTTTTAATAGACAGAGTGATTCAAGAGGAAGGTATAGGTACATGTATACACACGTAACACATACAAAATTCTCACGAGAAAGAGGGATATACGCACACGAAGCAGTGCAGGTTTTGCAAGTCAAATATAGAGTAACAAAGAGCCTTCTAGACGTTTTTGTGTGTAATTCTTTTAATTAAACTTGTGCAAATGAATGTACATCTTTTTATATAATTATTATCTATGCTAATTGTATTTTTTAGCTTAAGATTATCTTTAATCTACTGTATTATGTTCTGATCTAATATCCATAGCCCTTGAAATCCTCACTGACCCTTTTTACGATACAGACAAAAGGCAATATCTTTTTATTTTTTAAGTCCGCTGCCTCCAGTGCTAAACGAGACATTTATATGGGTTCACGGAAACGAAGACAAGATGTGATTTTGTTTTTGGTTCAAATTGCTATTCAAATTACATGTATTTTTGTGTAATAATGTGAAAACAAACGTAGGTTTTTTTTATAGAAAAGGTTGGCAAACGAATTAAGCCGTTTCTATCGAGATATGAGATTTAGAGGATTTGTATTATATTTTTAAACAAAAGAGATTTTTATACCAGAATCATCCAGGAATCGTCAGCAATTGGTTTGTACGGCTAATTCTTTATAGTTAATGTAGGATTTATAGTTTTAAAAAGTAATCTAACGTCGGGTTTTAAATTAATCGATGTACCAATTCTTCAATTCGTATCTATTAGTTTACATTTTCCTGTCTAAGAATCAGATCCATAAACACTTCATAGTTCAATAAGAGATATAAACCGATTTATAACGATTATTTTGTTTTTGTTACTCGCCTAACTTTATTTCTAACAGGAAAAAAAATACTCCTTTTAAATTCCCTTTTAATATTGTAAAAAAAGGAAATAAAGTATGGGATTGATTTTATTGTAAATAAAATCTTTTTGATGTAGGTAATAGAATTATGATTTTGGTGGTTACGATACACGCGTCCGCGCGTGACAGACGTTGATTGTATACAAAATGACATGCCCATATCCGCCGACCGCAATTTTTTATCACGTATGCTATTTGGATTATAAAAATATTTAGTATAAAATAGTTTTCGCATGGTTATTTTATGTGATGGATTTTGTGTTTGTCACGAGTTTCTTCGTGTTTCGGCACTTAAAGCTCCACCTATTGTCGATTTGTGTTATCACATGTTATGTTACAGGTAATCTATGTATTTCTCGAAGAGCATTTGTCTATGAATGTTGTAAGGCGTGTACATACACATTGTTTATGTGTGCGTGAGCGATTTTACGAGCGTTTCCGAGGTTACGCACAATACGTAATGTGCATGTGAACGTTACAACATTAATAGCCAACTGCTCTTCGTGTAATAGAATATCTGCAATAAATGAGTGTAAGATTGGAAAATTCGCTACTATTATGAACTTCTGTTTATTTCACTTCGATCAACTTCGCGAGAGTACAGAGCTGGCATAAGAGTCGTTACGATATCTACGATATATTGATCGGCCTACGATACACATATAAAACATCATGATTTTTTCCTAATTAAAAATTTCCACAATTACAGTCACATTGAGAATTTAATTCGATTATAACGTGAAAATCTCATTGGTCCCAGCGGCCTCATTAAGTTTGTGCTTCGAAGCTAATTTCTTAATGTTGGAGTTTTGCGTGGATTTTATAAATTCAGCTCGGGTTTGTAATTACTGATACTCAGCCCACACCGTTGTCGTGTTAATTATGAGAACTCTCTAAGACAAACTTTAACTACCTACCTCGTTTATTCCAGTGCACGTAAAACTATACGGTTGCGTTGCAATGTAGACCACACAACGTGACCACACAAAATATAATATTTTTGTTTACTTAAATTATTTGACTTATTTTTCACTAGCGCCCCGTTTTTTAAGGGTCAAAATTTTTTGAAAATATAATATAACCTATGTTACACGGGGGTAATGTACCTTTCCAACAGTCCAACAAATTTTGAAATCGGTCCAGTAGTTTATGTATTTATTCGTTACAAACAAAACTACAAAAACCTAAAATGCAAATCGTTTCTCTTATAATATATTTTTTTTTTATACCACACAGGTGGCAAACAAGCATACGGTCGGCCTGATGGTAAGCCGTCACCGTAGCCTATAGACGTTAGCAATACCGGGGGTATCACTCACGCGTTGCCAACCCTCCCAACCCCCCCAAGTGGAGCTCTAGAGACCTTACTCACCGTAGGAACACAACATGGCCGAGACCAATGCTATTTGGCTACGATCTTCTGTAAGGTGGAGGTTCTTCCCCAGACGGGCTGCTCCGATTTGAGCGGATTATCCGCTGTGCCCTACCTCTCTAAAATATAATTTGTATAGATATACCTTGTCTGTCGAATAAAAAAATGTAAAAACATCTACGGATTCTAGAGGCATCTCCTTTTCTCTCCGCTTGATCCAATTCTACAGAAGAATTTTGGGAAGGAGATTTAAGTATATGAGATATATATGTCTAATGCTGATGGAGCCGCAACAATCATCTGTGACTCTATCGCTGTCTGTCTTAACTTATTTGTTATAATACTCGACGATATTTCATAATCACAATAAAGTAGATAATACGAAAATACCAATATAAAATACATTATGGGCGGTTACTCAGCAAATTTTATTTATACTGCACGACAGCCGGCATCAATTGGAATTACAGGGCGGAATGAGTGAAAACATGGGCGCGTTAAAATGGCATGATCATATTTTAAATGGAAAAGATTCATTTGACCGCCGTACGCTTTGCTCATTAACATCAATTATACTCTTAAATTTTTAACAACTGTGTCGAACATACTGTATTTCATCAATTTTTGTAAAATATGTCGTCCTACTTAATGAACTGAGTTTACAATACAATATTCTTTATTGCACCAAAAAATAACAATAAAATAAAAGTACTAACAGGTAGGGAAAGTACAACAGGCGGTCTTATCGCTAAAGCAATCTCTTTCAGACGACCTTAGGGTAGAGAAATAAAAGTGAAAGATAACAGGTAGGTGGCGCAAAATTTTACAAAAACTTAAATATAAACTAATAAAAACATGATATGATAAAAAATAACAATAATGATTAGGGGCTAGGTCCATACAGACGCGTCCGCAAAACACCCAAAGTTTAACTCTTTCTGCTGTTTTTTTAATTATCAAATGCTATCAAAGCCATTGAATTTAATTATTCAGATTGCAATAACATAACAAACACTATTGCAATTTGTGAGCATTTGCATTTTAACGTTATTTAAGTATTAGCGACAACAATTTCCACAAAACAAAATACCGTGTTACAATCGGTTAGGCTCCAATTATATTCCAAAGTTTTGAATATCAAGCTAATTTGTCTTTAAATACGTGTACATAAAGTGCAAATTTCAAGTTGAAATTTCTTTCGCATGTGAACGATTTACCAACAAAATGGCCATCGTTTTACGGCTGGTTATCTCACAAGCTATCACGGTTCAATGCCCGACACTTAGTGTTGCTCGAACACCTTAACCATGATATTGATTTTCATGATAGAATAATGAAACGTTATTTATCCAATTATAATATGCTAACAAGCTTGTAACTTTTAGATAATTTTCACAATTTTCGAAAGGATTAAGAAAGTACCATTTGTATACTTTGTGATCCTTCGTTGAATTTCAGCGTTCCTAAAACGTTGAAAGTTTGTTTAAGAAACATAACTGGTTTTCTAACTCTGCGGTAACTAAAACGATTTAAGTATCTTTAAGTTAGTACATTTAAGTTTTGAAGATTTCTCCTTTTTTGTTTCAGAAAAATACATTATTGTATGGTATATCGCTTCGGAGAGTAGGGGTAGGGTCAGGGGTAAAAGGGGCAGAGCTCGACATGGATCCCTGTCGCTGTAAGTACCCGATGCCAACCACTCGACCACTGGGCCTGTCGACTAAGGAAATGACGTGATTGACGGGGTTAGACTAACACTACTAAGTGTATATTATTTCATACAATATAAAAGCATCTCTGACTATATAAATGTACTCAATTAATTCGCTAAGAGTGCTTATTCTAGTATGACTAACATGGATTAACCGCAAATGTTTATGAACCAGTTTATCCTTGTCGTAAAACAAAAGGAGCTATGCTGACCAAATATTACGTATGAAAGTAATAACTGGGGACTGACTGGAGATAATGTAAAGATTCTCATAACTTACGCTTGGATGCCGCGATTGATGAATGTGTGCGGAACCATCCAGTTCAGGAAGAAAGCAAAGCTGTTCTATATTAGGTAGATAAGAGAGATAAGATTTCAGACCAGATATTAAAAAGTCGTGTATTAAAATATTACTTTATTTTAACTATACTCTATGTATAATAGGAAGAGATAAAATGTAAAAAAAAACATTATTATAAGTACTTCAAGAATTAACTACAACTATCTCAAAACTTACAAATAACTTAATCAGAAAATTAGACGGTATAAGAAATATTGAAGAAGCTGGTAACATCAGTTACTGAAAGAATCAACACCATCTTCGTTTCGACTCGAAACTCGAAAGCTGAACGGTATCGGCTTTGCATATTACAAACCCTTTAGCATTCCGCTGTTGAACACAACATGTGTATCATTGACAACCACAATGTTAATTACTTCTTCGATCTACAACGTCTACTGAAGCCCGAACGAGGCATAATATAAAGTATAGCATTTGTTCTTTAAGTAACTTAAAAATGCAACATCAGTAAAACAACAGACTTATAAAACCGTTATAAAGTTATACAAATAAACGAAGTCAAACTTGGCAATAAACCGCAGAGCCCATACAATAAATGAGACAATAATGACTCGCAAATTACAGTCGAAATGAAAACAATTAGTAAGTACTTAGCAATTTACTGTGGTACAAGCTTGTTAATACTACGTCACAAAGTTATATGTTCAGACAAATTAAGGCCAGGATGTCCATTTTACTCAACTTTGACTGCTGTCTCATACTAGTTTAGCACATTATTGTAGTTAGGTGTTTTAGATAGAACTGAACTATGCTCCATGTTTCTGCTTTAAACATAACATCGTAGTTTCATGAGGAATCTTGTTTTGTATATAATTAACTGAAACTGTTCTGTTTTGAAGACGGAAAGTGAAGTGATTATTAATTGTTATTCGTTGTTGTGACAAATGAACTTTGTGTCACATGATAATTGGAAATCTTGAATATTTCACAGAAAGTAAGAAAAGTAAAACCCATAACCAAAAAAGTGTTGAAATTGTTAGTTTTTGTAAAAAAAAAAACATTGAAAACTTTGTAGGTGATAGACATTGAAAGTATTTGAAAAGTATTTTTGTAGGTTTCTGAACTCCTTGATGGTGAGAGCATTTGATCCGTGATCCAACCATCGGACACAGAATAAGACCGAAAAAAAAGAAACGTCATTTGAACAAGTTGAAGAAATTAGCCTTTATTTTTTTAATTAAACAAACTTTTTAACAGAAAATAATTTCTGATCCCTATCAATAGATTTGCGAATATAGTCCCCTTTCCCCAGTTACCCGTAATTGGTATTAGGATAATTGTTCACGGCCAATGGTCCCGGGTAGTTTAGTTTCGGATTACTGTAATTGGGAGGAGCGAAACAACGAGAGATATCGGGAGGATAGCAAAACAATGCGCGGGGAACGCTCGCTCTGACAAATTAAACATTTTTTTGTTCTAGTGTACAATTCGTTATTTCAACTGTTACTTTTTGTTTTATTCTTTGAAGAATTTCTAGTCTACGGTTTTGTTATTTATTAGTTCGCTGTTACGTTAACAATGAAATTAGATTTAGTAAAAGTATTTAAACATTAGTACAAAATGGTTGCTGTGAGTTTTTGGAGTAAAATACCATCCATCTACCTATTAAAAGATTATTGGCTAATAAATAAATATATATAATAATAAATAAATATATAGGGACAATTCATACAGATTGAGCTAGCCCCAAAGTAAGTTCGAAACTTGTGTTATGGGATACTAACTCAACGATATTATATTTTATAACAAATATATATATATAAATAAACATCCAAGACCCGAGGCCAATCAAAAAAAGGTCGTTTTTCATCATGACCCGACCGGGGATCGAACCCGGGACCTCCTGGGTGGCGGTCTGGCGTGGTAACCATTACGCCACGGAGGTCGTCAACTAATGATCTCTACTTAAATATAACTAGCGCCCCCCTGTCCCAGCTTCGCTTGTTTTTGTAAGAATATTTTTTATAAAGTAGGTGTCACCCGTGGAGACCACCCCTAGCTTCCCAACTGTGAAATAAATTTTTAAATCGGTCTGGTGGTTTCTGAGTTTATTCGTTACAAACAAAAATACATGACCTTCCTTTTTGTAATATTAGTATAGATAATGCATGTAATAGAATGATAACCGATTACCCCATTTAAACGATATAGTTTAATCACGTGCATTTTTGCTGATAAATCATTATAAGCATTATTACAGACAACAGAATTTATTACATTGGCAAAGAAACTCAAACGAATGTGACTTTGTGGAGTTTTCTTGATAAAAGTTGACCACGTTGCCTATTTCCTGAGGGTTTGTCGCCCTAATCGTAGTTTCGGGAGTAGGAATGTGTTTTATTAGTGGCTGACGTCTCATATCCTGCCGTTTGTACAAAACATTACAAGTAATTTAGAACTTTGTCGTCTCATTTACAAGTTCATCCTTTACTTTACTCCTACTTCTTTAGTTTCAATTAATAAATCGTGTCTTATACAGCGTGTGCCATTTTATAAGTATTCTTTTATGTTTTATTAAGTTATTTTCTTTTGTCCTTGCCTGTTCCTCTACAGGACATTGATAGTCTAGGGTTTCTTCTTTTCATAATACTACGTCATGTATTATAAAATTTCCAAAATATGTTTAAGTGGGTGCAATCGTAAGTAATTTACTAATAGAAACAAAAATATTAACTTTTACACTTTTTGATCTAAATTCAAAAGAAAATAAACATCATAAAGTGTATTTTATTACAGCGTCTATCAATGCTCATTTATACACCCACGGTTAAACGAAACCCTCCAATTTTCCAATCTCACGCCTCTCTCATCCAGTGCTTCCCGCTTTTTATCAAGTTTTCTGCTAAAACTGCCATAAAAACAACTAATAAAAAGTTCACACCATTTGCTTAGCGTTTATAACCCTCACAAATATTAGATGAAGATAAAGTTGCGAAAATAAATTTCTACTTTATGTCAACATAATAAGCTTTATAAATTGCGTTAAAGAATTAAGAGGAGCATGCCTTCGCTAGACGGGAATGCACTTGGAGAATTTTTCAAGTAATTTGGATTCTATTCACAACAGCCGAGCAAGAGTCGAATGGCGAGACGCGCCAAATGAACCGGACCGGTCGGGTTACGGTGAGCTTACACTGAGCGAATATTTGGAGTACGTAATACGAATGTTGAAGTGTGAAGTGCCTTTGTTGCAAATTTTATGTTTTTAAATTGTCGTTTCTTTGAATTTGTAGTGAAAGTACAGATGGCGGATCATGCGTTGCTTTATGGTTAGGTTTGATAGAGTTTTGTACTGTACAAACATTGATTAAAATTTGTAAGACAATGAATTGTTTGTTAGAAATTTTCATCACTAAAATTATCAATATCAAGTTTTGGTTTCGTACACTACCTCTCTCATCTAATATTTGAAATGAGGTAGCACGTAAGATTAAAAAGTTTGAGGCTTTAGTGGCCCATTTAGACGATGCCAGTTTATTGCCTGTGGCATACAATAATGTTATAGCAATAATCGATATACATCGTCTAAACGACAGTTGCTTACAATTCTTGAAGGATTTTATTGCTCCCACTAGATTACATGCAATTATTGCTCTTGAATGTACAAGAAACTGGCGTCGCCTAAATTGGCCTTAATACTGGTTTTATTACGAGTATAAAATAAAAGTAATGTATATTATACTAGAGAAACCCGCGCAACTTCGTGTGCGTTTATCCTTTCCCGTGGGAATTTCAAAAAATCCGTTCATATCGGTTGGTCACACCCAAAAAATTTTCATATGTATAGATTTTTTTTCTATTTTTATACTTCTCATTACAATCTTTGGAGTGGGCGTTTATGAAATAGGCTAGCCCGACCGGTGAAGAGCCACCCTTTTACAGAATATTGACGTGAAGCAGCAATGCGTTTCGTTCGGGGAGAGAAATATCCGAAATTCTTGTTTGTCACCTTTGTGGTATAGAAAAAATCTAACTCATTCCTTATACTATTTCTCGCTATATCCTGTTTTTTCCTGTTATAGGTCGGCAACGTTGTTAGGGACCCTAGAATCTATGTGCTCCATAGTCGACGGTAATCACCTAATATCAAATGATCCATATTCCTGAGCTTGTTTTCCAACCACTTCCGTAAAAAAAATATAAGTATATCGGTAATTCAATACCTTTTTTTTCTACAACAACACTACGAAATAATAGAGCGAGTCGACGTAATGAGATTTCCTATAAGTGAGAAAGAGACAATATTAATATGCCATTTAACCATTGACCAATTTAACTTGAACCCTGTCAAATATTATAAATTTAATATTTAATTACTTATTGTTTATTATCGATGAATATGATTCAGTCCGCTTTATACATAGTTAGAATTTTAGCTGTTTTCCGAGATCACAAACAGAATAAATAGTACGACGACATTATGAAATCATTTTGTTTGCTTATTCACAATCTAAACAAATATTACATGACAGATGACACACTTCACTTCACGGATGTGTCAAAATGAAATGTAATTGAATCAAAAGCACTAAGGAGTATGAGTATTGATATCAAATCGAAGAAAATTACCCACAAAATACATATTTTTCAAGAATTTCAATAAAATAAGAATCACGTCTTCCATCAATTCTCTTAAACAATTTTTATGCAAAATTTGAAGTAGATTGGACCATGGAATCAAGTTGTCCCATAGTAACTTTACCCCCCTTTTTTACCCCCTTAGAGTTCGAATTTCGAAAAATCCTTTCTTATCGGACGCCTACGTCTTATAATAGTTCCACCTGCCAAGTTTCAGATTTTTACGATGAGCAGTTTAGGCTGTGCGTTGATTCTCAGTCAGTCAGTCAGTCAGTCAGTCAGTCAGTCAGTCAGTCAGTCAGTCAGTCAGGACAAAGCATTTTATATATATAGACTAGAGATACCCGCGCAACTTCGTTTGCATTTTTCCCGCTTTCCCGTGGGAATTTCAAAAAATCCTTTCTTATCGGTTGTCTATTTATATAGGTACTTCTCATTACAATATTTGGAGTGGGCGTTTATGAAAAATAGGCTAGCCCGACCGGTGAAGTGTCACCCTTTTACATTACAGAATATTGACGTGTAGCAGCAATGCGTTTCGTTCGGAGAGTGAAATAGCCGAAATTCTTGTTTGTCACCTTTGTTGTATAAAAAAAGCTAACTCCGTCCTTATACTATTTCTCGCTATATCCTGTTTCCTGTTATAGGTCGGAAACGGGTCAGGGACCCTAGAATCTATGTGCTCCATAGTCGACGGTAATCACCTAATATCAAATGATCCATATTTCTGAGCTTGTTTTCCAACCACTTCCGTAAAAAAAATGTATAATATGTATATCGGTATTTTATAACCTACAACCTCAGCCTACAACTATCCCTCAACAACACTACGGAATATTAGAGCGAGTCGACGTTATGAGATTTTCTATATGTGAGAAAGAGACAATATCAATATGCCATTTAACCATTGACCAATTTAACTTGAACCCTGTCAAATATTATAAAATTTAAAATATCTAATTACCTGAGTTAATTACTTAGGTACTGTTTATTATCGATGAATATGATTCAGTCCGCTTTAAAATTTTAGCTGTTTTTCCGAGATCACAAATAGAATAAATAGTACGACGACATTATGAAATCATTTTGTTTGAATATTCACAATTTACAAAAAAAATATTACATGACAGATGACACTCTTCACTTCACGGATGTGTCAAAATGAAATGTAATTGAAATCAAAAGCACTAAGGAGTATGAGTATTGATATCAACTCGAAGAAAATTACCCACAAAATACATTTTTTTCAAGAATTTCAATAAAATAAGAATCACGTCTTCCATCAATTCTCCTAAACAATTTTTATGCCAAATTTGAAGTAGATTGGACCAAGGAATCAAGTTGTCCCATAGTAACTTTACCCCCCATTTTCACCCCCTTAGAGTTCGAATTTCGAAAAATCCTTTCTTATCGGACGCCTACGTCATGTAATAGGTCCACCTGCCAAGTTTCAGATTTTTACGATGAGCGGTTTAGGCTGTGCGTTGATTCTCAGTCAGTCAGTCAGTCAGTCAGTCAGTCAGTCAGTCAGTCAGGACAAAGCATTTTATATTTATAGATAACTTTTTCCATATCCATGACATCTGCATGCAAGTTCAAAAGATAGATTTTTTCAGTTCTTACCAAACTTTTTAATTGCCTTAACTGTCGGTAGAAGGTACAAAATGCACTCCCGATGTCGTTCAAACCTAAAGGTTCGTTTGGTTTCGTTCAAATAATTTCACTAGTGGTTCGTACTCGTACACCTAGCCAATATTGAAATCCATTTATTTTCAGTGAATTTTTAAAACATTGTCCAAAAATAGTTGCACCTTTTCCTGGGTGCACTTTTGGAATTAAAAGCAACGTAAGGTAACTCAGGTAAAACGGTAACAGTAACTAAACTACCGTTTCTATAACTTCGTAGTTAAATGATGTAGTTATGGAAATCGCTTATGTACAGAATTTGTACAAACTTTTTACCGTGACAATGTGTATAATTGTAACTATTTCCGTCTCCCTTTTTGACCGTTCTCAAGAGACCGGTTGTTCCGTCGCGTGATTCTAGAATATCAACTTCAAGCGGTAAATAATTCAAAATTTTCCCACATTTTGATAAACATTGAAGAAATTATCGCTAAGCAATCAGTCGCTTGAGATTGGCAGTAAGGTAGCTGATTAGGATGACGAAATTGTCGCCGTCATTATAAACAAGAGGCAATACGAGGCGTATTAGCACTACTCAGAAATAATATGCAGGTTATCTCTCTTATTGAGCACAGATCCCTAAAAATCTTGTATGTAAATGTATACAATGCTAATGGAATCAACCCATGTAAGTAAACAAATACACTTGATTTCACAAATAATATCAGCCAGCAGATTGGCAATTTTCTTTCGTCCTCGTATGAATACAGAAATGCAGGTGAACTGGCATTGTTCCAAGGTTATTTGGGCCACCTACTCGTACATGAGTTAGTCATCTGAATTGTCAATGGGCCTTAATTGGAGTCGAGAGTTGACAAATCTGTTGTTAAATGGTGTAGGTTCTGTTAATTTGAAGTGCTACAGCTGATTTAATTACCTTTCGTCGAAGAACGTATGGTCGAAATAATACATTTATTTTCAATATGTATTCTATTTTTGCACTCATTTGAATGAATGAATAAATGAGTTTGAGAAATCTAATTGCGTCGCAACGCAACGCATCTCCTACTAAAAATCGTGCAAGGTAGAGGGGTATTTTATCCACGGGCAGCGAGTTGCAGGCACAGCTAGTCAAAATATATTTATTCCACACTAACTGTTACCCGGGCTCCGTCCGTATGGTCAAGGGAAAATGTCAATAATTTTTCCCATAGGAATCTCTTTATTCCGTGAGAAAAGCCTATGTAACTCTTCAGACCTTAAACTATCCCCAATAAAAAAATCATATCAATCGGTTCATTACTTTCGACGTGAAGGAGAACAAACAAACAAACACACAACATTTATAATATTAGTATGGATTCACCCTATTTATAGTCCTAAATTTACAAAGACAACAATGGAAATGTGAGACAGGAGGCGAAAGTAAGTAAGAAAGGTATTAACCTCAAAATGCATAAGAGTCTTGTTTACCACGCGAGGTATTACAAAGTCCGCAAGGGTTCCCCATGTGACCTATTTATGTCAAGAAACTATGCCTGCATAGTTTTGTTCCCATTTCTAGTGTGATACTGACAGTGAATAGGTTTGTGATAAAATATCTTTGAGTTCACATACTTCTTGATATATGAACTAATACTTAAGAGAACAATCATTATGTACTGTCTAGATACTCATAAATATTCATTTACTTAAATGCCTAGCAAAGCCTTAATGTAGTTAGTTTTAAATC
Organism: Endotricha flammealis; assembly: GCA_905163395.2. Taxonomy (NCBI): domain Eukaryota; kingdom Metazoa; phylum Arthropoda; class Insecta; order Lepidoptera; family Pyralidae; genus Endotricha; species Endotricha flammealis. The sequence continues at coordinate 6,452,484 of LR990861.1, read as the reverse complement.
TTAAATACCAATGTAGTTAGAAAGAACATCATGATCTCTAATTAGTTTTTCATTCTTAGAAAATTATATATTCATCCTATGAGGTTTTCAAATAAAAACTTTTATTAATAAACAAACAGTTTTTACTTCTTTAATTGTTATTTAAATCTACATATTTATCTTATAATAAAGCCACCCAAAAAGTTATAAAAAAGTAATCAAACATTATATTCATTTTACTTTTATACATATTTATTATTCTGTTCGAAATATCGTGAAGACATAGCGAGAAGTTCAAAATAAAGGCTTTAATCACGTAAATGATAGAAAGCTTTTCTCTTTTCGTTACATTGTGTGTAATGTTGAAAGTTTTTACTAGACCCGACCTTTCTCAAGACCGTTTACATTTTATAGCTAACCAAATGTACGTTGCTATCGATTACCTATTACTTTCTATACTGTATTTTCTTTATGGCTTAAGAGTAAGCTGTCGCGCTTTCTACTGAAGGAGGATTAAATATTCTACCATTTACATTCGACATCTTTAATCGAATGTTACGTGAAGTTTAATATCACGAACATGAATTTAAACAAATGAATAAAATTAATAAGTTAAGAGATATTCTAGATAAAAAAAAAATTACAACTTCTGTTGTCTGGGTCCCAGTTTTCATAAAAAGCTGTCTTTTCCCCGGTCTCCATCATAAAGAGGACCTATGTGCAAAGTTTTAGTTCTGTAGATCTAAGAGTTTAGATTAAACGTCCACGATATAAGTCAGGACTTTTATTTTTATGAAAAAAAAAACGTAATAAAATTTAATTTTATTAAGTTTTTTTTCTTAAATATATTTTTTAATATGAAAAATAACAGCTTCCTCTTAACTACAATTTATTTGAGCATCTAGTACTGTACTTCTGTGTTTGTGAGTGAGATTTTTGACGTCGTGTTATTCGTGTTGAAGTAATTTCTCTGATATGATATTGGTTTTGAGATATGGTTCATGTTATTTGTTTAACTGTTCATTTATATTACTTCATGGATTTCTCCTTACCAAATGACCAAACAGAAAAACTTTCAAATAAGTAATAAGTACTACGTACTCACAATTCACACTAACAATTAAGTCACAATTCTATAGCTTCACATGGACATAAACATACGTATCCCTGTAGTGAGATGATTATGGATTGTTAAGATGACGATGACATGGACATACTACAAATGTTGGACTTGAGCTTTGCTTAATATGAATAAATCATTGCCTAAGGCTGACATCAGACGGACTGCATCGCAGAGACCGCGCGCGGTCAACTGTATGCAGTTAAATATATCGACTGCGCGCGGTCGCTGCGATGCAGTCCGTCCTTAGAAGTTAATATTCATTAGGAACGTCTTTTATTAGCGATCGAAGTAAGGTCTAATTGCCTTATCTGTCTATTTCTATGCAATGTTCTTCAGCCGTATCGTGATCGAGAATAGAACCAATCAAAATTAAAACGCACAAGAACTGAATCTTATTGTTGGTAATTTAGTTTTTCCTTTGTCCTTTAAAATCTCTATACGTATTTATCTTTATTTGTTTAAAGTTCTAAACCTTATAATGGCAATAAATGAGTTTTTATTTATTTATTATTTAATTAGAAAAACTAATAATTAAAAAAATACGAGGTATTAAATTTCTACAGATATTTGTAAATTATGTTGTAAGTATATTTACGTTTATTACTATGTGATATCAGCATTGTAACCCAGGAACATGATATCATATTTTCATACTAAGTCAATGTTTGTAGCGTGTCCGTGCACATAATGGAGTGGCAACTTTATTAGTTTGGGTTGGGAGGCAAGTAAGGGCGTACTAAAGCGAAAACTCGAGTGGAGTTCGTGCACTTTGCCGTACAAGATCCACACGTGTGCGTTTCGTTCGAGCACGGCATACTTGATTTAAATTACATTCAGATGACTAGCATTTAACCGGTGTTTTCGTCGTGTTTCATATACCATTGCCAAGTTTTAATCATGAATACTGCTACCGTGAAGTCAACGTAAGTTCATGAGAACAGGCTCTCCTCATTATCGTTATCAAGCCGTTTGTTCAGTTGCGATTGAACAATATCTTTGTCAAGAAGATAAAATTAAAGTCTATGTTTGACAAAAGCATTGAATATTCTCGGTAATAAGAAAAGTTTTTAAAAACATTTTTACAATAGGTTTTAATTTTCTAGGTCTATTACGTACGTTCAAAGAAAAGTCAACAATTAAGTAAATAGTAAGATATTTATTTTAATGTCTTTAGCTAATTCCAGCGACAAATAAGTGAACCATTATACGAATGATAAGATAACGTAGCAATTATTTCCCACAGCGTAGAATCAGATTTCCACTATCTCAATGTGTAGGGAATGTTGAACCATTTCCAATTTACGACCATAGCTGTTCGTTAAGACTTGTTTTTGGTGGGGTAGTCACATGGATGTATGTTATAGAAAATAGGTAAACTTTTTCCGAAATGTAACTGATTAAATCATCAGGCCACGTCCCCATTTTTTTTTCGTTTTAAGTCAGGAAAATGCAGTAATGCATGCCCCGCCGCTTGGGGCGCGGCGGGGGTATGTCGGGCTCCCCCTTTAACCACTTGGGGTACACCAACTGCCACGCCACGGACGGACGGTGTTACTAACAGTGATAACATAGCACAGAGCGACAATCGGCAAAAACCATGCCACTGACGTCATGGCTATCAGTCGGCTTACGTACGGCCCCCATGACTTTGACTTAGCGGCAAGCGGCGCGGCGCGGCGGCGGCGCGCTCTATGAGCCGGGCCGAGCAGGCGGGGCGGGCGGCCCGCGCTCGGTGGGATTGCATTGTGTCGCACTTTGTTTTGGGTAAGACCATTGAAGCCAGGAACGTATATAAAAATGCATCCTGTATCAATACTGCTTGTTAACCATGTGAGAAACGAATCTAAATAAGATGAAAATCCTCTTAGTACCAAGAAACACTGGAGTCTGAGCAAAAAAAAAAAGAAAATACACGAAATTTATTTGTCAAAGTAATATTTCTTTGTAGGAAAAACCCGGATAATCGTTAATGCTCTGCCCCGGGCAAAATCCCTTGTATAGATTGCGGTATCACCATAAATAACTGTGTAACTGTTTTTATGGAGGAGAAAATTACTCTTTTCACTCGCTGCCTTTTATGTACCGAGAATTTTTTTACGATTTCGACTTACCGATTGATGTATTGTGGAATGGTTTATTAAAAAGTAATATATTATGGTTACGTGTGTATAAATGCAAGCGGTTTTATTTAAATGTATCAAAGTTTTCCAATATCGAGGACCGGTTTTGATATTATACTGATAACTTATAGATAGCTTATATGTCAGATAAACTGCTTTTATATGGTTTTCTCGTTAATTTACAATTAAATTAGTACACCGTGTAACCGGTGCTAAACCTATTCAAGGTATACATACATACATACATTACGGTAAGTATATTACTTTCAATATTGTGATTTGTTTACAATTTTTAAGTTTTTTTTTTCTTGTACAAGTAAGGTATACTCAAAATGTATGGGTGTTATTCTGGCATTAATAGAACGCAATCAACAACACCGAATAACAGTATCCTCAGAATCGATTATATTCCAAGTGGCGATACAGCTCGATTCCCTCGGAAACAATCGAGTACAAATTGAGATCATCTTATCGAGTTTGTCAGCGTAAATCGCTGCTCTCGATACTCTATTGCTCATTCATTTCACTATCTCGATTATGTTAACCAAATGGGTATATCGATTCAAGTCGTGTAATATAGCGTATAATACACATGGGTTTGTGAGTGAACTTAGAAATGTTGGGAGACATTATTTTGTCGTTGAAATGCTTGTATATGAACTATCTGTGGTTATAGAAGAGTATTTTGGTATAAAAATAAAAATAAACTCGCGCGCGTACATTATGACGCATCCATAGCGTGTTTTTAGGGTTCCGTAGTAAACTACAAGGAACCCTTATAGTTTCGTCATGTCCGTCTGTCCGTCTGCGGTCTAGCGCCTAGACGCTTGATGCTAGAAAACTGTAATTTGGTATGTATACTCATATTAACAAGCTAACAAAGTGGTAGAACAAAATTTTGAAAAATATTTTTTTTGCGGTGCCTCCCCTACATGTAAATAGGAAATTTTTTTTTTCGCACCGACTCTATGTTGTGGGGTATCGTTAGATAGGTCTCTTAAAAACATTGAGGGTGTGGGAAGACCATTTTCCGACACAATGGTCCGTGTGCGGATTATTTACATTTAACGAGTCAAATTTCGTTTTGCACGATGGTCCCCCCCCCCTCTATCTCCGAAAGTCTTGTGTTTAGAAATTTGGAAAAAATCATGGCAGTAGTCTATATAGTGATCCTACAAGGACAACTATAACGATTGAGTAGGCACTACTAGTTACCGAGTAATAGCTGACGATCTTATGAAGTCAAATTTCTTTGACGAAAACGTACAAATGTTATAAAATGTGGCATTGTACTCATCTGCAAGCAACAAATGCATAACCAATATGGAACCCTACATTGTGCGTGGCCCGACACGTACTTGCCCGGTTTTTTATACATTCAATGCAGGCAAGACGCTTAGTTCTGTGCTTAGTTCATGCGCGTGCACAGGTCGGAACTCGGGACGGACTTTATTTATGTACCTACTTTCAAATAAAGATGAAAATCTATTCAATAGTAGAATTTTATTGACATCTGTCATATTTAGTTGTTTAATATATAAGTCTTTATTACTCGGCCAAATCAGAAAGTTGTTAAATCTACTTTTTTACCGATTTCATTGTGAAGTATTCGATTGTGTTTGTTTACATTTAATCTTTTCATAATCTTGAATAAACTATAACTGCCTATGATTTTAATTCTCGTAGAGAGATAAAATCTCCAAACAGTAAGCAAAGTTGGTGTTTTCTACTTTCAAAATCAATTTTTGGTGCATCATAGGTAACTTGTGTTCCATTGTTCGTGAACAAAGCTACTAATACGACGGTAAAATTGATTACGAATAACATTATGTTTATGTGATGTACGCAAATCAGCTTTAAAATGTCGACTACTTCACAAGTAGCGTTTCCATAGAAATCGATTGACGAAAAATTATTCTTGCACAGAAAAAAAATGTAGCTCATTATATTTTAGAACCAATTTTATTATCTACTAGATTTTGCACGCGGCTTCGCTCGCGGTTAATTTTATGACATAGATCTCGTTTGACAACAAAAAAAAACCCATGGCGCGACTTGTGGCGCCATCTGTTGGCCGATACAGCGCCCTCTACAGAAAAATCATTTTCCCATTAGAATGACATACTTTTGCGGCCTTTGTTGGACTCTGTACCCCTGATAATATGTGTACAAATTTTTATAATGATCGGCTGATTAGTCAAGCCGTGAAGGAATAACAAACAAACTCACTTTTTCATTTATAATATTATAGTTAGGATCCTTGGTGGCATTGTGCGTCTGAAAATTAAATGAATATTAAAATTAAGCAATGACGACCGCAGCCATTATTTAAATTGGTGACAACTACTATCGATCCGTAGCCATTGTTTAGATTGATGACAACTCCTGTCGATCCGTAGCCATTGTTTAGATTGATGACAACTCCTGTCGATCCGTAGCCATTGTTTAGATTGATGACAACTCCTGTCGATCCGTAGCCATTGTTTAGATTGATGACAACTCCTGTCGATCCGTAGCCATTGTTTAGATTGATGACAACTCCTGTCGATCCGTAGCCATTGTTTAGATTGATGACAACTCCTGTCGATCCGTAGCCATTGTTTAGATTGATGACAACTCCTGTCGATCCGTAGCCATTGTTTAGGTTGGTGACAACTCCTGTCGATCCGTAGCCATTGTTTAGGTTGGTGACAACTCCTGTCGATCCGTAGCCATTGTTTAGGTTGGTGACAACTCCTGTCGATCCGTAGCCATTGTTTAGGTTGGTGACAACTCCTGTCGATCCGTAGCCATTGTTTAGGTTGGTGACAACTCCTGTCGATCCGTAGCCATTGTTTAGATTGATGACAACTCCTGTCGATCCGTAGCCATTGTTTAGATTGATGACAACTCCTGTCGATCCGTAGCCATTGTTTAGATTGATGACAACTCCTGTCGATCCGTAGCCATTGTTTAGATTGATGACAACTCCTGTCGATCCGTAGCCATTGTTTAGGTTGGTGACAACTCCTGTCGATCCGTAGCCATTGTTTAGGTTGGTGACACTCCTGTCGATCCGTAGCCATTGTTTAGGTTGGTGACAACTCCTGTCGATCCGTAGCCATTGTTTAGGTTGGTGACAACTCCTGTCGATCCGTAGCCATTGTTTAGGTTGGTGACAACTCCTGTCGATCCGTAGCCATTGTTTAGGTTGGTGACAACTCCTGTCGATCCGTAGCCATTGTTTAGGTTGGTGACAACTCCTGTCGATCCGTAGCCATTGTTTAGGTTGGTGACAACTCCTGTCGATCCGTAGCCATTGTTTAGGTTGGTGACAACTCCTGTCGATCCGTAGCCATTGTTTATGTTGGTGACAACTTCTGTCGATCCGTAGCCATTGTTTAGGTTGGTGACAACTTCTGTCGATCCGTAGCCATTGTTTAGGTTGGTGACAACTTTTGTCGATCCGTAGCCATTGTTTAGGTTGGTGACAACTTCTGTCGATCCGTAGCCATTGTTTAGATTAGTGACAACTACTTTCGATAGATGACAGTTAAAAAGCCAAATAATCTCACAAAATAATTGCTGGAAGTAAGTACATACATGGAAAGAAGAAGTATTTATTTTGAAAATCTGAAATTCCTTAAAAGTATTGACTATTTCCATAAAAAGATTTTGTTTACAAAATTTATCTCAAATCAAATCAATATAACTTATTATTAAAATCAATTGATTTGATTAACAAAATAACGTAAATCTTAATCAAATACTTATTTTGTCTTACAATTTTATTTCTTTGATTACTTACTATATTTTCTTACATTATTCTGAAGTGTTTGTTTAGGCTCGGAGTCAAGAAAACACTCAAATTGAATGTGCTCTTACTACTAATATTATTCATTGATTGATATTGTACCAATGCTGCTGTACCAAATTAACGAGATCTTCAAATTAATTAATAGTAATGAATGAGTTTGAACTACACAAAGAAAAAACGTATTCATTACCAAATAAAGACCTTCATGTTTCTTTGGTACAAATGTATAAATAAAGTATATAGATCACCCAAGTTATTCTAATTAAATGAAGTGTGAAAGTTACACATTAGCATTTTTGTTTATTATTAAAAGGCTATTCTTATCAAAATATGGTGTAATATTAAACATCATATCCGTTGGGTTGCCAGACTAAATAAAAAATACTGAGAAAAAAGATGCTGATGGATTATTTTTGATTTTTCCAGCAAGAAAGTTTGTACAAAGTATAAACAGGGATCGTAAGCCAATCCAGGCAATATGCTGTAGATCCTACCGATACAGTTTTGCACACGAGTTTATATTTACTGTAGGGAACCAATCAGAACTAGTAGTATGATAGAGTGGCTCGTAATTTCAAAATCACCATCATTAAACGAGCTGTGGGATTACAGACGATTTATAGTATCTGAATATACGTTTTGAAAATTAATGCTTTTGTAATTCATGTTTTTTTTAGGGGGATAATTTAAGGTCTGGAGAGTGACATAAGACAACTTTTTTTTCCCACGGGATAAAGAGATTCCCATGGGAAAATTATTGACATTTTCCCTTGACCAGCGGAGCCGCGGGTAATAGCTAATTATATTAATTAAATGTCGTGTACATCCTATTATTGAAGATATAGGTACCTATTCAACATCATGGAATTTTAGACGCTGAGCAAAATTGGTTGCAAGCAAAGTTATAGGCAACGGCTTCTTATCTATTATTTCGCCTTTTTGCAATAAATGACAAACAGCTATAGGAAACATAAGGGAAATGGAGTAACAGTTATATACCTATTTACTCTTAAAGAAGTGGAATAAGTGGATCATATAAACGAAATATTTTCGTCGCGAATTTAAGGAAAATGTAATGTAGACGAAAGCGGAAAATATTGTGCTGTTAACAGTATCTTTTACTTTATGAATAGCATAATTTGTGTTAAATGATCCACAATCGGCAGTATGTTATGGACCGTTACCCACCAACAAGTATGGAAATTAATGTGTGTTACTGCGAAATATGTTGTGTTGATAAACCTATAAGCGGTTGCTATTTTAAAATGTTTTACACATTTTTGAGGAGAAATGAGGTATCTAGAGAGTCCCTGTGGATAAGGATTAGCTTATTAATGAACTGGTAGATTAAATTCTGTACCACTATATTCGTGTTTTCTTTGTAAGGTACATAATTTTTTATTACTTCATCATCATCAGCCTGTATCTACCCACTTACCCACTGCTGGGTACTTGTTATTACTACTTGCGGGGTGGTAATGGAAAACATCGTTAAGAAACTCGCACGTCCAACAAAATATGTTTCGAAAGACGTATCACCTAATAAGATAGGACTAGTTTATCCTCTTTTTGGACTGTTGCTGTGGAGGTCTGATGGCAGACTCTCCACGTTAAAATCTGTATCTTCGCCAAACGCCTAAGCTTAGGTAGCGGAGCCTGCCAATCCTAAAGAATTAGGAAACGGGATAGTCTTTCTTTCATTTGATATCCTTCCTTATTCCATACAATTTCAAAATTCCCTAAAAAAAAGAATATTCATATCAGCCAGTATCCACAATTATTTTCTCAAACAACTTACGTTTTAAAACCTCCATAATAAAACCCTCAAAATGCGTACGCGGCTCTAAAGATAACACAATGGTTATTTATACAGAATGAACAAAGTAAAAGTAAGGGGTGCGAAAGGGGTCAGCACAGTCGGACGATCATAATTTTTCAACTCATTAAACCCCCCACGTGTCCTGGATAAGCATCGAGCTTCATTTAGTACATGACGTCCAGCCAGGTGTGAGGTCTGTGGCGTCACAATGTGCATTGGTGCTGTAACTAAATATGGTTAGGGTATTGGCGATTGACGGCAAGCAATTAGGGATTTCCTTTGGAAAAAACTATTCAAAATTATCAATATTTCCATTAAACTCATACTTTTTATATGACATACAAATTGTTGTAACGTTACAAGAAATATAATCTCTGTATAAATTCGGTCTCATTTTTATTCGAAAATATAGAGTTTTTTTATACTAATGGAATATATATTGGATAAAAAACTTTTATTAATTTCCTTCATTTGAAATATTCTGCGTCTAAAGACTGAATGGGCACTGAACACTTCAGCTAAATAGATTTTTTAACGTTGAATTTAGCTAGTTCAAAATTAAATGCTAAGCGTAACTTTAGAATTATCATCTTCAGATACAAAAATTTATATTCTAAACGTGTATTTGCTGAATAGCAGCTAAACTTCAAATGCTAACAGTTTCAATTTGCGGTTGTGAACGGGATAAAACGGCCGCAAATACGTGGTTCGCAGAGCCAAAGTGCATCAAAATGGGCCGATTACGAATTGTTCTCTGCAGTACCGACTGCATTCTTGTGCAGAATAATAATGTGTACTAACTTGTTGTATTCTTAAGTATTCCAAATATTTTATATCGTGAAGATAAACTTAGGATTTAAGAGGGTTTCGGGTGAATTCCGTTTAAAATATCCGCCAAAATATTAGAAATCGTTTTCATACTTTTGTAAGTTGGAAAATGTTTTGACTAATTTTATTTACGACAAATAAAGATACAGGCAGCGTCGTTTCTTCCAGAGCCAATTGTATTGTCAGTTAAACATTCAACTAAATCTATTTTGTCCAACAGAAAGACCTTTACTTTAGCGATTTTAAAAGAACAAAAAGTATCTACTTATCAGGATCCTTCGAACACTCTAATATTTTATGAAAATATAAAGATATTTGGTGTTTAAACACCATTCTGCAGCTGGTTCTTCTAAGTTTAGATCCGCAATCAACAACCGACCGAGGGTGGCGATTATAGAAAATCTTTTCAATTTCAAAGCAAGATTACAATGGTCTTTCTCTGTAATTGGATTAGGTGTTATAATTTATTATTTTTTGATATAATAGCTGCCGACGACCTCCGTGGCGCAATGGTTACGACGCCGGCCCGCCACCCAGAGGTCCCGGGTTCGAATCCCGGTCGGGTCATGATGAAAAACGAACTTTTTCTGATTGGCCTCGGGTCTTGGATGTTTATCTATATATGTATTTGTTATAAAATATAATATCGTTGAGTTAGTATCCCATAACACAAGTTTCGAACTTACTTTGGGGCTATGCTGTGTTATTTGTCGGTATATATTTATTTTATTTTGATGATGACAATGATCCGTTTCGGAATTATTTACATTTATCGTGTCAGTGTGTCCGAAAGTCTTATGTTTAGAAATTTGAAAAAAATCATGGTAGTAGTAGTCCATATGCTAAACCTTCTATAACAGTTAAGTAGGCTCTACTAGTTACCGAGTAATAGCCGACGAACTTATAAAATAAAATTTCTTTGATGAAAACTTCCAAATGTTATAGAATTTTATATTGGACTCAACTGAAGGCAAGCAAAGCACAGCAAATAAACCCTACATTGTGCGTGGCTCAACACGTACTTGCCCTGTTTTTTTTTCTTGTTTGACAGTGACAGCAAAAATTTTTAATGCGCTTCAAAAACTGACTGTAAAAGGAAAAGAAGAGTAATTTTATTCATTATCATAATTTCATGTCAAACGCGTTTTTCGGAATTTATGCTAGGGATATTAGATAACGGGTCCTTTAACAACCAGACTCAAGGTAAATAGTAAAATGTTCATCAGAGAAAATGTTTGTATGAAATGTAAAAGGAAAAATTGCAATAGATGTGAAACAAGTTCGAGGGCAAGCATTAGTTATTACGTTGAACATTTTAACCTCTATTTTGTAGGTCTCGAGTTTTCTATTGTTCTCTAAAATACATTGGAAAATAAACATTTTTTCTACGTCTATTAGAGCTCCACTTTTTTACAGGGTTGGCAACGCGCGAGTGATACCCCCGGTATTGCAAGCGTCTATACGTTGCGGTGACTGTTAAAATAAGTATTCTTAAATCTTTATATGGCAATGAATGTATATCGAACAGTCAAAGTCAATTTTGACATAATGTCTTGAAAAACTGAAATCTGTCTTGTAACCCTCGTTTAACACGCAATATACGCTGCTGCAATTTCAGTATAATTTTGCTGTTTTAATTGATCTCCATTGGAAGAATACCCGTGCAGACTTACGCTGACCATCTGCGCTTTAATCTGCGCTACAGTGACTGCTTACCATCGGGCGGGTCGTATGCTGTTAGCCACCTTAGTGGTATGTTTAAAAAAAACTATACTAGGGACTATTTTATACTACCTGACCTTGTAACTTCGCCTGCGTGGAGTTTCGGTATGGAAAATTTATATAACAAGGGACAAGAAGAGATTTTTCAATATGTACAGCGGGGTACACGTAAAGTGGTCTGGGTTTTATTATTAGTACCAATATATTAATTACTAGTTGATCCACGCAGCTTCCGTCTACGTCGCGTAATGGTATTATAGCCTATAATCTTCATTAATAAATAAACGAACACTAAAAGAATCCTTAATTGGAACTTAGTTCCTGGGATTGGCGCCTTCAACAAGACAAATAAACTCTTCAGCTTAACATATTTTAGTAATATTTTTTTTTACAAATCACACAGATTGAGCTAGCCCCAAAGTAAGTTCGAAACTTGTGTTATGGGATACTAACTCAACGATACCATATTTTTATAACAAATACATATATAGATAAACATCCAAGACCCGAGGCCAATCAGGAAACGGTCGTTTTTGATCATGACCCGACCGGGATTTGAACCCGGAACCTCCTGAGTGGCGGTCCGGCGTGGTAACCATTACGCCACAGAGGTCGTCGTATACTTAGTATTGATTTTAGTAACACATTTTTTTACTGAAAATCTAATAGAGTTAGCGTAAAAAATAGTAGAGTTAAGGGTAAAGAATTACAATAAGCTAACTCATACAAATTTGTACGAGATGGGTTATTCCTACCGCTAGGAGGCGTTGGTGAAAACGGGCACAAACCTCTTAAAAAACATAAAATAAAATTTATGGTGACTATCATACTTCATTCAAAATTTTCATCATATTTTTTTATTTATTACAAATGTAAAATTGCAAGAACCTTTTTATAAATACATTTAAGAACAGACTCTTCATTAAATTAAACAACATCCTTACATGTAACTCTACTGTGTAGAATACTTGTATCCATGTCGTGTAATAAATTCCAAGGATCATGTTATTTCTACAATCATTAAATTCCTTAGTGCCCCTGTAAACCGTGCGTTTTGTCGCAGTGTTTAGTCGCGCGCTGCAACAAAACGCTGTGATTAAACGCTACGACAAAAGCTGCAACTTAACATAAACGGCATAATACCTCGACGACGAGACACCATAAAGGATATCTCGTCGCTCCTATTCCTGGAGACCAGATTAGTGACCTGCGGCCCATCTGGCAGGAGCTGGCGTCACATGCCGTGTCCCAATAAAATAAAAAAATAAAATAAAATAATATATGTGCAAGTGTGTGAAGATGTATATTTGTTACTCGTTCATGCTCGTTAAGTTTTTTTCCCCAAAAATCACCACGTAGGTACTTGAAAAAATCTCGGCATTGCTAGCATGTTATAAGTGTTTAAGATAACCATGCATGCATTCAAATTGAACGTGTAAAAAGAAATTTCAGCTTAATCTGAGACATCAGATAAATCAAAAAAAAAATATTACAACACAAAAAATTAAATAAAGAGACTACTAAATAGATAAATTTATAGAATATGATTTATTTGCAATACCCAGTGATAGATACAATACAAACGGATAACTACAGACTAGTGTCATTGCAACAAGGCGGTTCTATTCCTGACAGCGATCTTTTCAAGGTAACAAAAAACAAATACATTGCAAACAAAATATAATTAGATCACGTTGGTCATCGCGATCAACTATACATACTAAACCTAATTGCCTCATCACATTCCTACTATTCGACACCAAGTGTGTGAAAAATTGACAAAAATTGTCGCAAACTATTTGCGTCTAGTCGCCTCAATTAGTTGCATAGGATAAGCTGGTCTTTAGATGCCGCTATACAAAATAGAACACGCGCGTTGAGACTAATTAATATTACAGTCTATTATGCATATTATCTTGTTAAAGATATTAACGCATCACAGACTGACTTGATAGTACTGAAAATATTAGTTGCATTGTTACATTAATAAAGTATGTTTACTGGTTGTTGAATCGCGTTTTATATTTTCTGTTGATAAAGATTTTTGTAGTATTAAAAGATATTAGATCATACACTGGGCGTCAAAAATAAGTAGTACAGTTTTAAAATTGCAATTACTCTTAAACTATAGAAGTTAGAGTTTTGAAATAAAAGTCATTTTATAGCAAATTTAACAAAGTTTTCTAAAAATAATACTTTATTTAGCATTAGTAAAGTTTTACACTGAAAATTAGGAAAAAACTAAAAAGCTAACCATTTTGAAGGAACTATCAAGAACTTAATTTTTACGTTTTGGGCCTTGTTCCCACTTTAGTAACTTGTGTTGCCGCCTCGGGCTCTGATGACAGCTTGGAGCCGGTTTGGCATGCTGAACACTAAGTTTCGGAGGCGGTGTTGGGGAATATTCACCCATTCTTCTATCAGGGCCTGTTTTAGAGCCCTGAGGGTGGCGGGGGATGGTCTGAGTCTTCTGACTAGCCTCCCAAGCTCATCCCAGGCGTGTTCAATCGGGTTAAGATCTGGGCTTCTTGATGGCCAAGCCATCAAGCTGATGCCAACCTCCTGAATGTACTCTTGTACGAGATGAGCGGTGTGTGGCCGGGCGTTATCATGCATTAGTATAGCTCCATCACCCATATTTGCTAAATATGGCCCTGCATACTCGTTAAGGATCTCTAATGCATATCTTTCACCAGTCAGAGTGCCATTTTCTATGACCACTAGCTCTGTGCGACCCTCTGAAGAGATGCCAGCCCATACGTGTACAGAGCCCCCGCCGTATTGAACTCTTTCCGAGATGCAACCTTGAATGTATCGCTCACCAGGTCGCCTGTATACTCTCCGCCTTCCATCGGAAGTGAATAAAGAAAACCGAGACTCATCTGTGAACAAAACTCTTGTCCATTCTTCTTCGCCCCATTGTACGTGTTGACGCGCGTTGCGTAGTCGTACTACTCGATGCCCTGTCTCAAGTTTGGGGCCATTTGCTGGCCTGTACGACTTCAGGTTGGCTTCAGCAAGTCTTCTCCTCACTGTACTCTCACTAACGTAGTCTCTTCGGGTCTGAAGAAGCTGTTGCTGGACCTCAACTGCATTAAGGTGACGATTTCTTAACACAGTAGAGACAATTAAGCGGTCTTCTCGGGTACTAGTGCACCTGGGTCTGCCATTACTTGGTCTCCTTAGATGGTTTCCAGTCTCTTCGTATCTTCGCTTTACTTGCTGGATCGTTCTTAGAGTTACACCCACCGTTCTTGCAGTACGACGCATACTGATGCCAACTTCGAGAAAAGTTATGATTCTTGCACATTCTTCTGGTGAAAGAGGCATGATTAGTAAAGTTTACTCGATGAAGACACATTTGCTTTTGAATTGCAATTGATTTATCAGCAATAAAGAAAACAATAAAAAACAAAAGTACAAGCCAACAGTTTAAAAAAATAGTGTTTTTATTTATTAAGTTTTTTTTCAGTCAATCTTTAAAAAATGATATTATGCATGAAGTTTTTATTAAATGAAATTAAATTGTCTTTTAACTTTTTTTTATTTCAAAGGTCTAGCTTCTGCAGTTTAGGAGATATTGCAATTTTAAAACTGTACTACTTATTTTTGACGCCCAGTGTAGATTTTGTAATGTAGCAAGCTTAGAGCATTAAACCAGACCGGAGACGACACTCATAGGGTCTGCCAAAGGTACGAGAGCGGCGGCCCCGTTATATAAAACTAGTTGCCGCGATGCGATTGTGTGTTGTAGGATAATAATGTTGTCTGCGTTTACAGCGACGTGATAGAAAATCTATGTGTGTTACCTCACCCCCCGCTGAAAGAGGCAGAATTTTTTGCGTAGGAATTGTTGCGCGTGTCGTCTCCGTTCTGGTTTAATGCTCTAAGGTAGCAAGTGTTGGACGTGGCGTGGTATAAAAAAATATATAAAGTTAAAAGAATTAATCGACCTCCTAGCTTAGCCTCGAATAAAATCGCAATTAGAATTTCAATTATATGTAATTTAAAGTTAATGAAAATTAGTAATTTGTGCCCTTGTAACTTTTTATTTTACTTACTAATTGGTTATCATACATTTCGTTATCATTTTGTATTTGATTAGCGCTAGTGTTAGAGACAGCTCTAGTACTTGTACAGCCCGTGTCCAATCTTGACGCCCCATCAAGTTACTAACTCTAGATCTTTGCGCCCGTGTGTACATCGCACACCCTAAGGTAGAGAAGCCTCTCTGGTAAGTATAGTCTCAAGAGTATTTAAAAGTCACAAGCTAAATGCCGATCAATTGGAATTAATAAGGAGACGGTAATTTTATTTAATACTAGCTGACCCGTGTCCACTTCGTTGGGCATAATGTTAAAAGACTTTTTATTTTTTGGTTTTTTATGTAACCTATGACACTCAGCAATAATGTGGCTTTCTATTGGTGAAAGAATTTTTAAAATCGGTTCAGTAGATCCCGAGATTACGCGTTACAATTTAACAAATACACAAACTTTACCTCTTTATAATATTAGTATAGAAGTATAGATAAGATAATTTTAGCGACATGACCACAGTCTCTTTATTATAGCTGCAGGATGAGGTGACTTATTTTTTGTGTAGTATAAAGAGGAGAGATGTGATTGCTTGTTTGTTTGAATTGAATAGGCTTCGAAATTACTGGACCGATTTCAATAATTCTTTCACCAGTAAAAAGCTACATTATCAGGGAGTGACATAGGCTATAGCTTTTCCTCAAATTCAATGTGGTTCCCACGGGAGACCACAGTCTCTTTATTATCGCTGCAGCATAAGGTGACTTATCTTTTGTGTATTATCAATAAAAATTATCATAATAAAAACCTCTATAAAAAAACTCTCTAGGACAGGATCCTACTCCTGGGTGTCTACGTGTTGAGAAACGAGAGAGTAAGCATTTACTTTGATATAAATTGAGCTGTGTCAAGTATCTATGCTAATATTATAAAGAGGAAAGATTTGATTGTTTTTTTGTTTGAATTAAATGGGCTCCGAAATTACTGGACCGATTTCAAAAATTATTTCACCAGTAGATAGCTACATTATCAGGGAGTGACATAGGCTATAGCTTTTCCCGAAATTCAATGTGGTTCCCATTGAATTTCGGGAAAAGCTAAATTCTTCACGCGGACGAAGTCGCGGGCAAAAAAGCTAGTATTTTATATATACGACAAACACAAAACAATACGTTTAATTTCCCCTTTATTCATAATTTATTTTGATTGATGTGATGCTTAAAATGGGTTTAATAATGCTTTTCATCTCAACAATGGCTCTTGAACGAGAATAAAGCTACTTAATTAAAAATATATGAAATATTTTGACTGCGGTTATGATTAAAATACATTACTAAAAATAGATGCATGTAATTTAGGAACCTGTTAAATATGTAATTTATTAAAGCAGGCAATAGTATTAAGAAAAAAGTATTACACAAAGGAACTCATGCACAGTACGGTGGCGTTGCAGTCTGGCGGACTAGGTAACCCGGACTAATACTCTAGTTATTACCTAACTAAGCTGCAGACAATTTCCGTGAACGACATCCTGCCACAAGTACGGAAATCGTTTTGCGAGGAAGAAAGTTTATATCCGTTTATTTTAGATCGGGATTTTAAACTAGAAAAGGAAATATTAATAAATAGGATATAATGAAGGTAGAGCAAAATGTAGGTAGAGCATTTATTTATTTAATTAATACTAGCTTTTCCCCGCGGCTTCGCTCGCGTTAATTTTATGACATAGATCTCGTTTGACAACAAAACAACCCATAGCGCGACTTTTGGCGCCATCTGTTGGCCAGATACAGCGACCTCTATAGTAGAAAAATTATTTTCCCATTGAAACGACATACTTTCACGGGATAAAAAGTAGCCTATGTTGAGCTCTGTACCCCTAATAATATCTATGCAAATTTTCATAATGATCGGCTGCTTAGTCAAGCCGTGTAATATAAGTAAGGATTTAATTTATAAATGCTCTACCTACATTTACTCTTGTTCTACATTGTATTGATCTACTGGTATTTAGGACATTTATACCCGCTGCTCAGGTGTCTTGACTAACTCGACGATCAAAGTAATCCAGTAATTTACAAATATTAACATTCAGTACATAGACCACTGACAGTGTCTGAAGAACTTATCACGGTCCAAGTTTAACTCATAGGAATAGTTCTTGAATATTGATGGAGTGTTCTCGAAACTGAATTTCTATCGAAGGTTAAGGAGAGCGTTTCAACATTCTCCTCAGTTAGTTGAAATATTTATTTGTGCCCTGGGGCTTTTTCTAGATTCCCATTATTTTTTATTTTTTATAATTAAAAAATAATGTTTACGAATTTTCTTAACAGAATTGAAGAGATACGTAGCAGAGAGATTTAAGGAGACTTGTGTCGTATTTCGTGTCTAAAATTGAAGAAAAACGTCAGTTTAACAAACGGCGATCCCATTGCAGACACTTCGTGTAAATGTTATGTTTGTTTACTTTATTCATAAAAATCTTACTTACTTTGTTATCTAGGTGTGTATACCTATTTAGTATTTTATTCAAAACTTAGTTTTTCAGTACGGTATAGGGTACCAGTACTAGTATAGGGAGTACGTAATATTAATACACCCATTGATATACCTAAATATATAAATGTATTTGATAGAGTACCGTTTTTTTTAAATTACGTTCATTAGAATTGATACTGATCTCATTACTTCACTCATTACTTTTTGGAGTGGTAGAGCAATTATTATGAAATGGGCTTGCTCGACCGAGGAAGTACCACCCTCTCAAAGAATATCGACGTGAAGCAGCAATGCGTTTCGTTCGGTGAGTGAGAGATCCGGAAGCCCAACTCCATCCCTATCCCCTCTTTCCCCCGTCTTCTTTCCTTTCCCTTCCTCTTTCCTTTCATCCAACCCCTTTGGTGGACAACGCATTGGTAGTGTTACTTACTGATGTCCATAGGCGGCGGTGACCGCTTTACATCAGGTGGCCCGCTTGCTTGTTTGTCTGCTGTATGACATAAAAAAAACTTGTGAATATCATAAAACTCATTAATTTTATTTATAACGCTATGAAATACGTACTTAAGTTTCGACGGCGTCGAGGGAGCTTTTTAAAAACACAAAATTTAAAATTAAAAGTGTATTTTCTTTAAGAGAGCTTGTTACAGACTAACTTAAAATCTAACATAAGTCTACACAAAGGACTGCAAAATGCTAGTCCGCTAAAATGCCAGACAAAACAAAAGTGGTCCGATAATGCGTGGGCAGTACGAGGAATATGCACTAAGCGTTGATAAGGACCGTACGCGGTGGAGTAGCGCCGTGCATAACTACGTTGTCAATATTCACATAGCATCGTTAAATTGTTACTAAATATGTTGGCACACCAGAAAAAGCGTTTATTTTAGTAGAGCTACGTCTATATTTAATGTTGCCGGTTCTATAGGCCAGTGTAAATCGATTTTTACTTCGCTTTCATTTATGGCAGATTTTTGTATAAGTCTACTACATCATTTGTGTAATCTCACGTGGTTATATGTAATTACAAATTCTCTCTCAAAATAATGCAAGGTCAGCATTTTCTTTCGCTTATTTTTATAGGACTACTAACAAATCTTGTAGTATGTTCAGTACTTGGCGTTTATTATAATTTGGTTAAACGAAAATTAATCTTAAACTCATGGCAACTATATCTTTTTAAAAATACATTTGTAAATTATATTGACACAACGTAACGTCAAAGTAGTTAGGACAAGACAATAATAGGTTGAATGTAATAAAACTATTTAAGAATGGTGTTGAAAATATTCGAAATAATAAACGAGACGATTTAGTAGTAAAATTGCAGAAAGAGTGGAAGTGACGGCTGATAGGGAAAATGGAAAAAGAAGCCGTACTGCATCGATCATTTATGATGTGAGCAGGGCAAGTATATGAATGATTTTAGGAGTGAGTCAGACAGACTCCCGCTGCGTCGCTTTTCCGAGCGGCGCGGCGGGACATTTTCCCGATTATAATATACTCACTATAAATAAATCAAAGGCAAGTGAATGATGATGATGAAGCTATAAAGAATCGTTTACTTTAAAAACTTATGCACTATATTTTAATAGGCACTTATCAGTGAGTTATTATGTAAGGCCGCACCCGTAAGAGAACTTCAGCGAAAAATGTTCAACAGTCTGTCCGACAGCAACTTGCAGTGCAGATGTAAACTATGTAACAAGTAGGTAGAAATGAGATCTTACATTTGCAAGTTGTAGGACAGATTGTCGGAAATTTCTCGCAGAAGTTTTCTTGCTAGTGGAAACGTATGTATACACATACTCTATTCCAGATGGCCTACCTGTCAGAGTTTATAGCTTTTGTACGATTTTTCGTCGATTTTTCAGATTATTAACAACTGACTCTAAATTAATTAAAAGTCAGCTAATTTGGTACCTCTTATAGTCCGTAGATTAAAACGTTCTTAATTTCAGTTGAAGATTGAGTCTTAATATTCACAATTATTTAAGTAGAGCGTTGTGCATCGGGCGCTGGGGCATGACATTTTAATGTGGACGTCAGAAAGCTCAGTGTCAAAGATTTAATTTATGCAGAAACGACATTTTGTAACATTACGCACTTGGATGAGTGCGATTGTTTTATTTTGAACACGTCCGATATTCTACGGAGATGCGATTACGATGTTACAACTGGGCTAACTGTCCTCGGATTTGAATCAGAGTGAAAAAAAATAATCGCGGCTAAAAGTAAAAGTAAACTGGGCACACTTTTATGTGATAAACTTTTATGTCAAGGTGACACGTATACGTATGTATTTTAGCATTTCGATCCTAGCGAAGCGACCACTATGCGCGATTGTGACACCCGACCAAGTCTGGGTCGCGCGACTCACTCCTTATTTTAAACTCGCAAACCTTTATGGTTTTTTAATGTGTATGAATTAGGTATATATTTTTAAACGATACACGGTAAAACGGTTTAAACGGCAATAAAAAAAATAAAAAAATGTGTACGGAGCTTAGACGAAACTTACTTACTCAATGGGAAAAAAAAAAAT
Organism: Endotricha flammealis; assembly: GCA_905163395.2. NCBI lineage: Eukaryota > Metazoa > Arthropoda > Insecta > Lepidoptera > Pyralidae > Endotricha > Endotricha flammealis. The sequence continues at coordinate 6,432,013 of LR990861.1, read as the reverse complement.
TATCTACAAAAAAAATATAAGAAATATTTTAATTACCTATTTCTTCACATAGTGTCATAATAATAGTATACAATAGACACATAGTAAAAAGACAAGACTGTAGTCAGTATCACCCTAAAGGAGAATTTAGCCCAACAAACGAATGCCAAAGATTTGGCGATAAAACAGAAATGACATAGACCCTATATTTGTTCATCGAATTCATTCCACCGCTATTGGAAATAAAATTTATGGCTCAGTCCGTCGATTTCCAATAATTTCCTGCAAATGCAGTATTTGATATAAGTTTTATTGTTCGTTTTCTAAATTGAACATTTCCTATATAGCAATTTCTTTTGGAAGTGCGTTAAATAAATACCCACGCAACTTAAGGCGAAAACATAACATAGATAGATACAAACAGGAAAAAAAATACAATCTTACAGACTAGGTATATGCAACTAGGCCTTATTGTTAAAAGCAATCTTACTATGACATAAAACACCACGTGATCACAGATTACTAAATAGTTACTACGTGATCCGATGTCATGGGATTGAGTCATCAAAGATTTTTTCATACTTTTATAACACAGAACAGAACCTAAAAAAAGTCTTAATTATTGGGAGATTCTATGCTTACTCAACGTAATATGAGAGTATTCATGTATGTTTTTTCAACGGGCCAGTCACATCTGTCCAAATTTATTACGTCAATGTTGTTCTATGTAGGTATTACATAACACCTCCAGCTTGAGCCTTCAATATAATTGCCACTAGACTCCGTGTCGACGCCTGGGTGCCGTTAAGTGTTGATCATGCACGTAATGAACACTGTACTTAACTGTGTAACATACTTAGTTTTATAAAATAAAATAACTAGTTATACCCGCGCAATTACGCTTGCGAGTATCCTACTTTCCCGTGGAAATTTGGGAAAATATAATGCATATAAAACTTCCTCTTGAATCACTTTACTTCACTTTAAGTAAGTCCTTGGTCACTGTCTAGTACTAAGCTAAGTTCATTTAATTAATATTGATAATTTTATTTGTGTTATAAAGTAGTGTTCACATTGCTTTAAAATTAAGATATTCATATATAATTATGCCGAAAGGGCTAAAGGAGGAGAAGGATACGTTAAATTTAAACATCGATATTCCAAGTTCAAAATCAAGCAGTGCCCCTAGCTCACCTATTCACTCAACTCGCTCCACTAAATCTACCGCATTTTCATTACATAACGAAATGGATTTTACATTTACAAACATTTTATTCAAATTTGTCAAGCCTTATGATGGTAATCGCGAAACACTTAATTCATATATCGTTAACTGCAATAATGCCTATGAGCTAGCCACGGAATCGCAAAAGCCTATATTATTCAAATATATACTAAGTCAGTTAAACGGCAAAGCGGAGGTTGCTTGCTCAATTAAAGAGTTCTCTTCCTGGGACCAGCTGAAGGAGTTCCTCCAAACACAATTTAGTGTTAGAAAACACTATACACACCTCCTAACTGATCTCCAAGAGAGCAAGCAAGGCCCGCAAGAGAATGTTAGCCAATATGCTTTACGAGTCGAAACTTACCTCTCACAATTGCTTACCGAAATTTCATTATCCGTAACTAAGGCAAAAGAATTACCAGGTCGTACCGCGGCTATGGAGGACCTTGCCCTCCATCACTTCCTTATGGGTTTACACCCCCGAATCTCAAATATTGTGAGATGTAGGTCAGTGAAAAACCTAAATGAAGCAATTAACCTAGCCGTATCCGAAGAACGGATACAGCAGACCTTATACAAACGTCCACCACCAGAATAAAAGGTTAATTATTCAAATAATAACAGCCGACCTAGAGCCGGCCCTCCGAACAGGCCAAATTTCACCACCTCAACACAGAGGACTCCTCAACCTGGATCCTCTGAACCTTTCTGCAGATACTGCAAAACCCCGGGACACGACATAAGTGTCTGCAAGAAAAGGGAATATAATAATAACAGATTCAGGGCATCCCAAAACGCACCAAACGCGTATAGGCCACCCCCACGCGTTAACTATTTAGAGCAAAACGACGATGACAACATCGGTCATGACGAAGCAGACTCAGAACCTGCTTTAAGCGAATAAAGGGCTCCCGGCGGTGTCTCGTGAGCCCATCCAATCGATCTCTACTAAAAACCTATTCAAATGACACCCGTTTCCATACATATGAAACCCAACCTCAGGTCCACCGACAGGGTAACCAGCCCCAAACCGAGGGCCTCGTCTCTATCCAATCTCAGGTCCACCGACAGGGTAACCAGCCCCAAACTGAAGACCTCGTCTCTATCCAATCTCAGGTCCACCGACAGGGTAACCAGCCCCAAACTGAAGACCTTATTGGGATGGTAATATTGTCCATGTTAGTGTGTTGACTAGATGCCACTTGACACTTTCGATTCACAGGTGGATTAGAACAAATGATAATTTTATAATTATTAAGTAATTAATTTTATTACATCTTGAATCATATTGTTATTGCTAAAGATGTAATAAAATTATTAAATGATACTCGGCACTTCCGGTTCGACTTGTTAAATGTTACAAGTCGTACTTCCGTTCTGAAAATAACTTGGTTTACGATTTATTTATGTTTTAAATCCTTGTTAAATTTATGTTAAAATTGTTTTACGTTTATTATAAATTTATTTAATTTACAAGTTTAAAATTAGAAGTAAAATGAATTGCTATTTTGACTTGTTGTAACGATTGGCGGGGAGGTAGCGATTGGCGGGGAGCGAGGTTATATAAGGACATGGTAGAACGTTAGGCGGCGGTTATTGTGAGGCCGCCGGACATTAAAGATAAGTTCCAATTGTTTTTATTATTATTGTAATTTTGTATTTGTATGAAAAAGATGTGTTAAAATACCTGATCGATAAAAAAAGGCCATAACCGGTTTTCTTTCGCCATTTCTTTTATCGGTGGTCATTTTGGTTTATTTCCGAAATGGTGGTAGTTTATAAAGTAGTTAATTGATTTAATAAACATTTTGGTTATCTACCCAAGTTTTGGTTTTAATTGAAATATATAATTTACTAATTACCTACTTTGTTTAATTTACTTTCTTGATACTTATTCCCTTTTAATGATCTTAATAACCTGACATACTAGGGAAGTATCTAACAACCTCGTCTCTATCCAATCTCAGGTTCACCGACAGGGTAACCAGCCCCAAACTGAAGACCTCGTCTCTATCCAAACTCGAGCCAACCGACAGGGTAACCAGCCCCAAACCGAAGGCCGCGAACAATCTAAATCCATCTCCAACATCAAAGTCTACGAGGTTAGCATAGACGCTACTAATAGGCTTCTACCTCATATCCTTGTGTATACACAAGTATCCGACATTCCACTCACCCTATTGGTAGACTCGGGTTCTGCCATTTGTTTATTAAAACAATCCAGTGTACAAAAACCACTCGCTCTTAAAAAAGAGCCAATCAAGTTGAAAGGTATTGACCCAGGCGAAGAAACAACGCCGACCCTAGGTCACTTCCAGCTGAAATTACAGCTATCCGAAAATAAGCGAATTTCCCACACATTCCACCTTATCCAGGATATTAATCTACCTTATGATGGTATAATTGGATCAGATTTCCTCACATCCTTCGGGTGTAATATAGATTATACCCATGATATTATCAAAATGGGAAAAATATCTATCAAACTCCATTTCTTTGAACCATTTTATATTATTCCTCCACGTGCAGAGGCAGTTATCGAATGCACAGTCCAAAATCCTGAACTGAAAGAAGGTATAGTTACCGACCAACATTTGTCAGACTCTCTCTTTGTGTCAAACTGCATCGTAAAAGTGAAGCAAAATCAACGAATCAACATAACCATCGCTAATACGTCAGAGAATCAAATAACTGTCCAGGCTAACTTGAACCTTAAACTAGATCCTTTACCAATAAACTCAGTCCAGATTCCCAATAATCCAGTAGATGCAACCAGTCGTGTTGAACAAGTAATCAACTCTCTACGAACATCTCATCTTAATAAAGAAGAGTCTGAAGCACGCGTCGATTTATGTACTCAGTACTGCGACATATTCCATATACCCAATGATAAGCTGACCTATAGTTCAGCATTAAAACATCAAATTAAGACTAGTACAGACATCCCTATTCATACAAAATCCTATCGCTTCCCGGAATGCCACAAGAAAGAAGTCGAAACCCAAATTAACGATATGCTTGATCAAGATATTATCGAGCCTTCATCTTCACCTTGGAGCTCCCCCCCCTATTTGGGTGGTACTCAAAAAGGCGGACTCATCGGGACAACGTAAATGGCGGATAGTTATTAATTACCGCAAACTCAACGATATAACTATCGGCGAAACTTACCCAATTCCTCAGATAACCGAGATCCTTGATCAACTAGGGAGCAGTAAATACTTCTCTACCCTAGATCTTACTTCTGGTTTTCACCAAATTCTGATAGCACCCGAAGATGCACCCAAAACAGCCTTTTCTGTACCTCAAGGTCATTTTCAATTTAATAGAATGCCATTTGACGACCTCCGTGGCGTAATGGTTACCACGCCAGACCGCCACCCAGGAGGTCCCGGGTTCGATCCCCGGTCGGGTCATGATGAAAAACGAACTTTTTCTGATTGGCCTCGGGTCTTGGATGTTTATCTATATATGTATTTGTTATAAAAATATAATATCGTTGAGTTAGTATCCCATAACACAAGTTTCGAACTTACTTTGGGGCTAGCTCAATCTGTATGAATTGTCCCTATATATTTATTTATTATTTATTTGGCCTCAAGAACGCACCTTCAACCTTCCAAAAACTTATGAACAACTGTCTTTCTGGGCTTCAAGGCTCACGATGCTTCGTCTATTTAGATGACATAGTTATCTATTCTTATGACCTCGAATCTCACATTTCTAACTTAAAAGCTGTTTTCAACAGACTCCGAAACTTCAATCTAAAACTAAAACCAGAGAAATGTGAATTTCTCCGTAAAAAGTTGGCTACCTAGGTCACATCATCGGAGAAGATGGTGTTAAGCCTAACCCAGAAAAAACGAAAGCAGTGAAAGATTTCCCAGTTCCTCAATCCCCGAAAGACATCAAATCCTTTCTGGGGTTAGTGTCATATTACAGGAGATTTATAGCAGATTTTGCCAAATTAGCCAAACCCCTTACGTCCTTATTAAAGAAAGACGTATCATTCGAATGGCGAAATGAACAACAGCTCGCCTTCGAGTCCTTGAAAAACAAACTTATATCGGCACCAATCCTAGCTTACCCTGATTTCACTGCACCATTCCTTCTTACCTGCGATGCCTCAAATCACGCCATCTCAGCAATCCTATCCCAAGGGCCCATCGGGCAACATAGGCCAATCGCGTATGCATCATGCACACTAAATAAGGCAGAACTCAATTACAGCGTTACAGAAAAGGAGTGTTTGGCCATAGTGTTTGGTACTAAAACATTCCGACCTTACATTTATGGTCACCGTTTCAAAATCATAACGGATCATAAGCCATTGCAGTGGCTTTTCAATTGTAAAGATCCGGCGTCTCGTCTTATCCGTTGGCGTCTTAAATTGGAGGAGTTTGAATACGATATCCAGTATAAAAAAGGGAAAATCAACGTTAACGCTGATGCTCTCTCTCTCGCTTCCCCGTTAATCCCATACATGCGGACTCTGGTGATCCCACTGTTTCAAACCCTGCTGATGGTAGCGCAGAACAACCTGTGCAAAACCCTTCCATACTTCAAGACGTTTCCTTACCCGAAGCAAACGTTGTAGGAGCTCAGCCCCCAAGTCAAGGCGGCACCACTCCTAACATAAATCCTACTGAGCTGGAACAATCACCACTCTTTAGTCCCATTACGTTAGAGGACCTCGACGTCAGGCTCCCTTTTAGTCCTTTAGGCAGCCCTTTAGATTTTGATATTAATGACTTAAGTTCTGTCGGTCTCCTTACGGATAGTAATGACTTACCGTCCATCGGTCTCCTTGAAGACAGTAACTTACCTTCCATCTCGTATAGTCCAACTGCGGATAATCCTCCAGAGACCGGATCCCCTGTAGAGGAACCAAAAGTTCATATCCCAATAATTTAAAATCTTAAATGAATTCATAGCAAAAAATAGTAGATGGCTGAAACGTAGGAGATAGGATAAGGAAAGAATCTAAATGGTTCTGCTGAAACGTGCTTACACTGTGTCTGGGGACTGATGTAAGTTACGATTTAACACGTAGTAATGTTAGGAAATTGCTTTAGAAAAAAGCAAAATCAATATGTTACATAAAATATTACCGTCTTGTTAGTAAACATAGTTTAAGGAGGGCGTAGTTATTCACTGTTTTGTCCCTGTCATTCCTAAGAAGATTTATGAAGTGCGAAAGTAAGAAAATGACTAAGAATCTGTATATAAACAAAATAATGGTAAGGTGTCTAACTGTCGGTCTGTCTGTTAGTTTTTTTCTCCTTAATCTTTGATACCTATGGCTTTGTAGATTTAGAGACGTATTCCACTAACAGGACAGCTTGCCAAAATGTAGCCATCATTATTGTCGTCAATAACTGTCTTTGTGAAAAGACAATCTGAAGTGAGAGATGAGTGTGTGAATAAAGTAACCTATTAAATTTTTTTCATAAAAAATATATAAAAAAATGAATGCACATGAAAATGGCTAACAAATTCAATGCTCACTGACTACGCTACTGAGTTAAGGCATGTACTCGAATTTTATACGAACATTTTTTTCATGAATAACTTTTGTAGAATCTCATGAAAAAGTCTGATATTCGAGTTTGCAACTCAATCATTATATTATTCGTAGGCTTATTTAAAAAAAATGTTATACGGCATACAAACAGGCAGGAGGGGCCACCAGAGGCATTCTCTTGAGACACGGTTGAGACACCATTGAGAGTCCATTGGTGCACTTGTGTTAGTAGAATCGGGCCCCGATGGAATGTGGTCACCGCCGCCTATGGACATCTTATGTTGCTGTTACAATGTAGAATACGTTTATCGTGCGCAAACTAGTTAATCTACAAATTATGCGGTCAGATCAGTGTTAAATTTTTCTTCAAATATACTAACTCGGTAGAAGTAATTATTCTGAATATTTATTAGTAGACGCCTGCGGAACGGCATGCGTTTTCATGAGAATTTCCAAAAGGCCACTGTCCCCTAAGCGGAGATCGATAGGCGGAGTGGAGATGTTATCTAAATATAGGCTAACGTTATTTTTTAATAGAATGTCAGAATAAAAGTACATATTTAGGAAATAAGTATATGCGCTCAACTCTGCTCATTTCAGCTTTTTTGTTTAATTGTAGGATCAATACTAACGTAACACCAAGCTGTTGTGCCATCCTTTCATAAAAAGTTCATAATCATAGTAATATGTTAGTTCGCATATATGAATACTCTCTACGATTTAGTCACAATTCGCATGACTCGTTTCATTATGAAATCCAAAAGCAGATTCAATAAAGCCTCATGGGCTCAACTACTTCTTTATAGAACAAAGAAATTCTGACAAAAAGCTAGGGTCGACAAAAAATAAATGTTGAAACGGTCGCAAGTCAATAAGCTAGTAAGTTATGATCTAGACCCAAAAAAAAAGTTGGCGAGTTCTTTTATAAATTATAGGGGTTCGAGGGGGTACTAACTTTCAAGTTTGGAGGTAATTCTGGGCAACGACTGACAGCCCTATTAATGTTATAACTGATAGCTCAAAGGAAATGATGACCTTGTTTTTCATAATAGTAAAGCTAGCATGCAGTGATGGGGGTTGTGGCACTCCCACCGGTACTCGGGCATTCTGCATGACATCATGACACTCTGTCATCACGCGCCACGACACACGCACAGTGGATTTTTGACCCCGAAAAAGTGACATCGTCGAGATTATTCCAGAATCTGTTAGTTCAAGTTATTTATAACTCACGACAAGCATTCCCGTGTGCCAATTATGTCTAGATTTTTTTCTAGACGAATTTCCAAAAATGCATACAATCGGCGGAAAAATATGGAAAATCTATTACTAATAAACGATATCAGTGATTGTAAACCTAATAGCATAGTATTATAAGCTTAGTAAACGATCACATTTCAAGAGTTGATTGGCAGTTCTACTCGCGGTAGTTAATGAGAAATTTGAGGTTTTCTGTTTTATCTTTGATATTTTCTACTGTGACACGGTAACAATTATGTCTGTAGGAATACTAAACGAATGAAATAAATATCCTTCTGGTGTACTACGCCACAGTACACCACACCCTACATGTATGTTTCCAGCATAATATTTATTGGTTTACGATGAATAATAAGTCGTAGTGCAATAGTTAAAATTGGTAATCTTATAAAATTTGTAGTCCTGTTTGTTGTTTGGTGGACAGCTTAGCGATCTTTTGGATAAAATAATCACGTTTAAACGGTCGCATTTAAAAAATATATATCTACAGCAAGTACTTACAAGTTCTGCTTAGAACCAAATGACGTTGTGTTAGCTATTGGTATAGAATTATTTATTTCAGCTTTCAAAAAGAAACATTCAATTAGGTTAGTTACAACTACCTACAATAAATAAGCTAACGTAAAAGATCTGAAAGTAATGTTAACCGCAAAATACGTATTTTTGTAAGCCAAATATTTACGACTGCTTTACGTAAAGGCAATAAAATTTCTCTGGAATAGTTTATTTTTGACGTTTGATTTACTATTTAGTGGCTGTATTTAGAATTATAACCACAATTAATCAAGTACACTCAACCAATGAAAGAGTTGAACAGGGTAGAGAACTAATATCAAAGATTTTTATGCTAATCTATATATAATTCAAAGCCCTGACTGATTTAACTAAATAATATCAACGTATAGCCCAAACCGCTGGGTCTAGAGATTCAAAATATGGAATAAAGGTTCCTTGCGAGATGTCTAGGGGTGTACTAAGAAAGGATTTTTCAAAATTCCCACGGGAAAGCGAAATATATGCAAACGAAGTTGCGAGTATTTTACTAGTAATGTATAAGCATCGTTATGAAACATAGTGAAATATGAAGAAATTAAAATCGACTAAAACATATTTATTTACGGCTCTGCGCACCTCTTTCATTGGCTGACTGTACTACGACTTTGTTTAAACGAAACTTAGAGTTTGCAAAAATTTAACTAATATGATTCACACATATCCATAATAATATAATAAATATATATTCTTGGACGGCGAATCACACAACGCCATCTAGTCCCAAATTAAGCAAAGCTATGTGTATATTGCTGATAAATATGCATAGGTACCAAAATACTTTTACTGTACAACACTACACACTATAGAGCTTATTTACAGTAGATTTTCATTTGACAGCCAAATCTACAAAAGTTTTGCGTCGTCAATTTTTCATACAAAACTGGAAAAAAATATCGCTACAAAAAGTTACAGAATATTTTTTATGAGTGGGTAACTGAGTCAGTGATGTGGTGAAATTTATTTATTAAAATCGAATAAACAACGGGAGTCGTGCAAACAAAAATAACACATCTAGCCCGGGCTCGCCTCGAATTTTAGTTTCGGCACATATTCGCTTAAAGCGCGTCCGCTGTGATCATATTCAAAACATTTTCTACCAAAAAACATAAAAAGTCATACTACCGAGTTTTTAACGAAGTTTCCGTTTTTTGTGTCTATTTTGTTGGAGATACAGAAATGTTTAATAGTGCTAGTAACGGCGCATACAATGTGAGTGGTAACAGTAGTGGCAGCGCTAATTACGCCAAGAGAAAATCATCCAAACCCGATGTATGTAAGTACATATTGCCATAAATCTAAATAAGTGGTAATTTGATATGGAATGAATTTTCCGATTCATCGAATGATACGACGCACGCCACAATTCAATTAAATGTTTTTGTTTTCAAATAAATATCGTAATACGTTTATGAAATGTGATTTTGATATAACATTTCTGATTATTGTAAATGTTACTACTACGTAATAATATTGTCATATTAATACTTCGTTAATATCAATTTATTTCGGTTTTATTGTGTATTTGGTAATTGAAATTTGAAATCCTTTATCCGTAATTAATTACGTGAAAGTCAATTATTAAGCCTCTAGTTCCCTTCAATCTAAATGCAGTCTGCTCATTAATATCAACGTCTAATAAGTAACTCCTTTTTCTCATCATTCTATTCATTAAATGTGAACATAAAAGAGTCTTTAGAATGTTCATCACTGAACTAGTTTTTTTTAAAAATACTATGCAAAAACCGAAGGTACGTATTTTTTTAAATAATATATTTACCAGAGCCACAGTAAAACTGCTGGGCCCGATAGTAGGAGACTATTTAAATTGATTATTACCTTATTCTCATAAATAAACTGAAGCGGTTTTACTAATATTTAAGTGATTCCCACTCGAATTTGTATGTAAACCATAAACCGCCCTAACTTCCCAAGATTAATAATTTGGACCTCAATTTATTTGAGAGTCGGATAAAGCCGATAACATAACTCTGTGTCAAATAAAAAAGCAACGTTCAGAAGTTAAACCGTGCACTAAATCAGGAAGGTTCAGTTGTTATGAAGATTGGAATCGGTGTAATAACCGTAAAAATACGCGTAACCTCATCGAAATCACAAAGGAACACCCAATCGTACGTGAAACGTCATTTTAACCGAATCGTTCATTTGGGCCCTCCATCCATGTGTTCTGATTAAGTGAAGAGCGACTCATTGTCCTTTAGCTGACTCTGGGGTGTATCGAGCGCACACCAACTGCATGGGATTCGAGCGCATTTGACAGTCGGAAATCTGAATAGACCGGCAAAGGAAATGTCCCAAACAGTGATAAAATAAAATAAATAAAATAAAAATAAAATAAAATGTTTTTATTTCAGATAACACAGATCCATAGATGTTAGTACAGCTTAGTCTAGATTTGTTAGTAATAGGTACACTCATGTTTAAAAAAAATAATAATAATAAAAAATATAAAATAAAAGTATAATAAAGATAAAACCGAGAGTGATCAAATCGGATCATGCGTTTCGCAGATCACCCTCCTCACAAAACAGGCCCACAGCGGGGAAGAAAATCTATTTGCCAACGTTTCCAGGATGCCGTTAGGACTGCTCCGTATTCTGAAAATTAGCGACGATATTTTTTTGCGCAAACATGCCGCAAAGCCATCTGTCTGATATTCAGCAAACATAGCTGATGCACTACAGAAACGAGGCAATCCCAACATCATCCTGAAAACGTTATTGTATTGGACCCGCAGCGTGTCCAGCGCTTTTTTGGTATAGCTGACCCACAGGTTTCCCGTGTACAAATTTTGGCAATATGCTTTGAAAAGCGTGACCTTAACGTCCTCGGTACAACGGGAGAATCTGCGAATGAGCATATTCCCTCTTACTGCGAGCGCTCTACGTTCTCTATCTATGTCGTCATTATCCTTGAGGTCCTCAGTAACAATGTGACCCAAATATTTGAACTTCCTCACACGTTTAATGTCGACTCCATTGAGGTTAATATTAGCATCAGTATTAGGACACTTACCAGGGGCCTCAAAGATCACGTACTCAGTTTTCTTGACATTGTAAATAAGCCCGTGATGGGCAGCATAGGTCTGACAAACATCAAGAAGCACATTCATGCCACCAATCGTTGGGCAGAGCAGCACCATGTCGTCTGCATAACTTATACTGTTTAAGTTAACACCATCAATCCGACACCCGACACGCATACTGCTCAGCTCAACGATCAAATCATTAATGTATATATTAAAGAGCGTGGGAGAAGTCAAACCCCCCTGCCTCACCCCACTTTCCAGCACATAAGGCTCCGAAAAAGCGTCCGCCCATTTCACCACATTGGACTGATTGGCATACCAATATTTAAATATATTAAGCACATCACTCGGCATACCCCTGTCCCTCAACTTTCCCCACAGCTTATTATATGACACTAGGTCAAAAGCCTTCGAGAGGTCAAGGAAACAGCCGTACACAGGCGTCCCTCGACTTGTATAGTACTTGACAGTGTGCTTTAGACTCACGACTGCGCTTTCCGTCGACAGTTTTGGCCGAAAACCAAACTGCGCATCGTGGATATCCGCAAAGTTTTGTAAATAAGAATTAAGCACACTGTCAAATACCTTAGCAATTGTTGTTGCTAGTGAAATGGGACGGTATTTCCCCCTCTCCGCGACGTCACCCGCCCTATTCTTCACAATGGGCACCACGATAGTTTTTAACATTTCATGCGGAATATAAGAGTGACTAATGCACATTGTGAAGAAAAGAGCAAGCACCCTAGGTAGATGAACACCTGCATGTTTTAAGTGCTCCACACTGATACCGTCATGGCCAGGGGATTTGCCACCTCTCATACTCCCGATTGCCAATTTTATCTGCTTAGCTGAAACGTACATCAGCGGGGTCTGTCCGGATAGTTCGTCATAGGAGAGAGCTGAAGGCCCCAATGGAGAATTAACTTCAAAATGTTTTCGGAACATATTAGCAATAAGCACAGGCTCGCTCTCCCCCTCCACACTCGCAGGCAGACCAGGCCTAACATCAAGCTTTTTTGTTGCTTGTGTGTGTGATGTACCGTGATGTATAGTACCGTGAATTGAAGCCAAAGTCCTCGTCAGCCGCTTACCTGACGAGGACCGAGTCATTATTAAATTAACACATTATTGCAAAATTGTGAGGCCTTATAATAGTACTGATTGTGCACTCGGTATCGCTAATGGAATGGTTCTCGGTGTAGGATGGTTTTCTCCGACTGAAAAGTCTTTATTTCTAATAAAAAGTTGCCGGTGTCGTCTAACGTTAAGCTATTTTCAACCCTTGTGCTAGTTGCAAGGTTAAATAAAACAATATTATACCCAAAATCAGTTCTTGTAGAAATTCTCTAATTATACAGGTTTAATTTAATTAAGTGTGCAAATCGCATTAATGGAACTAAGGAGAATGTGCAAGCGGGATCCGGCAACACCTTAAGACCTTAACACTTCCAACTCTGAGAGTTAGTTAATTTTATTCCATTCACGGATACTTTAATTTCTCGCTCGGATGATAATTTCTGGCGTCGTCGCCCATGAAGAAAATCTTGCTAAAGTTTAGCAACACTATTATTTAAATGCAAGCTCAGTGCGAGCCCCGCTCTGATATTTTATTACGCTATTTTGTAAACTATGAAACTTATATCTGTAATAAATGTCACAACTCGACACTTGTTTCTGTTAGAATACGGCCGCCTTAAGCCAAGTATTTTCTCTTTCGACATTTGAAAGTGTTGCATTTGATTTCTATCATTGACGATATTATGGTTTCTTTTTACTCGTGAGAGATATGTCAGAAACTGAAAAAAAAAACGAAAAGCCATGTCAATTGAACTGTTGGCTTCTAAGAAAATTCTTAATGAAAATCGATGAGTGAACAAACTTTTTTAAAGTCTTTCTATGACTAAACCTCAAATTATTTTTAACGATGTGACTCGATTTCAATGACAGATTATATAGTAAAGTCAAACTATAATCAACTACACAGATGAATTCACTGAGTGGCGAACGAGATGACCTTTTATTTTAATTTTGAATCTTTTTCATATTTTACTTTCTAAATGTAAATAACTTTGGACTAGCCGACCGCTAAACAACCTTTGGGTCACATTACCCATTAATATCAAAGAATCAAGTGCGAATAATGTCTCGCGACCCCAAGAGCCGAGACCGAGCAAATATTTACTGGTGTGGACATTGATCTATTGAATTTAAATTTGGTAAAATGAATAAATAATATTAAAAAACTAAATAAGCATTATAAGTTAAGGCCTGAATTCACTTTGATTAGTGCGATTAGTGATTGAGGGTGATTCACCCTCAATTACTAATCAACTGCACTCGCACTAATCAAAGTGAATAGAACCCTTTATAGTTTTAACATGAAAACCTCGGCTTGCCAGACGTCATAATTATATTTCCTTAGTTTCATCAATCAAGTGGCAATACTAAATACGGTGAGTTACTCAATACCACTTATAAAGTTAATTACATATTTAATTTATAACTGAGACTGTCTCACACACTGTCAACTAGTATTACATTGCTAAAATATTATGATACCAGAGTATTTTTAACTTACTCGAAGACACGACTACATTTATTTTTCACTATAACATACAAAAAGAGTTTTATAAAATTGAAATCGCAATTTAAAAATCTTTTCATTGAAATGAACAGTGAGTAAATATAAAAGAACAATTAAATGAAATAAGTAAATAATTGACCGAAATTATGATATTTTAATGGAATTAATAGATACAGAAGCTACTATATTATAAAAAGTTTAAGTCGGAATTAATAACATTTTTGCCAAAATATTTGTATTTTAATACATTATGTGTAAGTTATTAAAATGTTACACAACAGCAACGCCCTGTAAAATCATCGTTGATAAAAACATATTTCAGCACTTCCTTTTATTACAGTCATAAATCTTTGCTTGTCGACAAAATTGTGATAACAGAGCACCGTAGGAAAGAAAAACAAAGTAATTGTTTAAAAAAAAAACATCTTCCTTTAATAAAGTTGGAAATAAAAGAAGTTCCTTTGAAAATTTATCTGCTGATTAAGCCTTCGAAGTAAGGGGTTAAGTAAATAAAGGACAGTAAACAGTAAGTACAATGTAGATAACGCGGCTTTTGAAGAAGTCCCTGTCCCCAACTAACCGTGGTTCTACGAACAAAGTGTAATACCAAACACACCTTAGAACGCTTGTGATAAATCTTTGGAGTGTGGTGCAAGGAATATCATTTAATTGTATCTTGGAACAACAAACGTTTGTACAGAGCTGTAAAGTTGAAAAATTACCTTTCGCAACGATTTAATACATGGGTTTTAGTGGATAATTCACCAGCATTCGCATATGCAAAATAGTGTTACGTATGTACCTGTACAATTTACAAAGAAATAGTCGGAATCCAAATAGTAGCGAGTTCACTGGGCATTATTTTTGTATATTATTAACTATAATATATATATATACGTTTTGAACACATTCGATTAGAAGTTTAGAACACTTTATTAACGGGGCTTGAACGCACATAAATAACTACACACTTTATTATTATTAATAGTTGTTATAATTAGTTAATTACGTAATAAAATCATGCTTTACACTCAAGCTGCTTATATTTGCTCCAATTGGTTCCACTTCCATTAATTTACACTATTAATATCTTTTTTTCAAATTTTTAACAAATGTAAATCTCATCTCCGACCTCCACTTTGCCGCTTTTTCCACGAGTGACAGATTCTTCCTCTTCTTTTCAATAGTAACAACCACTATATATAATTAAATCGATGTCAACAATTAAATCGATATTCGTAGGAACAATTGATTGAGGGATTTTAATTAAATATTATTAAACATTATATCCCTTAATTTAAAATAAGAACAATTGTTGTTTGTAGCACAATAATAAATTGTCTCATGCATTTTTGTTACAAGAGCTGCTACCGTATTATCGTAACAAAAACAGTATCAATTTCATCTCAAACTAACGCACTATCTCGCTCAATTCCTATTTTGTATGAGTGAGACGGCGCTTGAGATTAACATGAGATTGTAACAATTTTTTTACGAGAATAGGGGGGCTAAATAAATGGAACACTTCTAACATAGTCTTGATAAACATTATACTGGTAAGTCTATCGACAATTCATAAAAACAACAAAAGTTTGAGGTCCAGGGTTTAACGCGGCTTTCAACTTTCCCCTCCATAATGTCTCAAGAAATTATTGTGACTTAACTGAGGCAACATTTTTTTGCTTATTTTTTACAAGACCACTTTATTCCTTGTTCAATTTATAGGTTTACATATTATTATTAAATAACAATAATACGTATTTTATTAACTGAATTATTCTTAGCACATTTAAGGAATGGCTTGACCGAGGAAAGACCGGCTCTCACAGAATATCGACCTGATAGCAATGGTTTTCGTTCCTTTGCCTGTGTCTGTGTACTCCTTGGCGCGACGATCACCATCAGGTGACCAACTTGCACGTTTTTCAACCTCTTTCAATAAAAAATCTGTAGCTTTTTTTGTATTCTGAATAACGTGTATCATTTTCATTGTTCCATAGCCACAGACCACACCTATATCAATAGTAATCATGTAAGTTTATAATAATAACATTCGACTGACTGAACAAGATTTTTCACACTTCACTTGTCATACAGATGATAACAAAACACAATGAATATTTTAATTTACCTATCCTTATATTCAGGAGTAAGGAAAGGTTTTGCATATAGATAGTACATATTTTGTAGACGTTTGGTAGATCATAAGCGGTAGCGTTTAAAGAAAGACTGAGCGAAAGTAACACTTTTGTAGAACCCATTAATTTTAGAAACAACTGGTTAGAATTATTCAGAAAGGCTATTATATAAACATTATAAATATACTAGCGAAACCCGCGCAACTTCGTTTGCGTGTATCCCGCTTTCCCGTGGGAATTTTTAAATTTTTCTCTCCGTAAGAACCATCCTCGTACTTCAAGGAATATTCTAAAAAAAAATCAGCCAAATCGGTCAAGCCGTTTTCATGTTATGTCGTGACAACGGAAAACGGGTTTCATTTTTATATATATAGATTATCGATTCGCTACGCAAACGAAATTGCGTGGGTAAGATTACTTTTTAACAATAAACCATTACGCGGTCAATCTAGATCGAGATCCCTGATTCTTGATCCTTGATGATCATTAATATTGATCTGATACCATGTGGGATTGATGGATTTAACAACCCAGTCAACCGAGATCAATCTGGACTGACCGTGTTAAGTAGGTATTAGTGTTATAATAAAGTTATAATGTATTGTGTAGGTATTTTATTAATCAGACAGATATATAGACACACAGATATACATAATAAACTCAAAATACTCTCTCTCTATGGATCGATGTTTTTTTATACCACAAATTTGGCAAACAAGCCCGCCTGATGTTAAACATTACCGTAGCCTATAGACGCTTGCAATACCGGGGGTATCACTCACGCGTTGCCAACCCTCCCAACCCCCCTAAGTGGAGCTCTGGAGACCTTACTCACTGTAGGAACACAACATGGCCGAGACTAATGCTATTTGGCTACGATCTTCTGTATGGTGGAGGTCCTTCCCCAAACGGCTGCCCCGATTTGAGCGGATTATCCGCTGTGCCCTACCTCTCTTAAAGTGGTAAAAAATAATAATAATCTCTTGACTTGAACCACAATATCTACAGGTTGAAAAACAATGGCGATCTTATACAAAGTATCTGGACCCTGACGTAATAAACAGCATTGAAAGGGTGTGTACCAGATAAGATTTTCTTTGACTGAGACGGCAATTTTAAGGCCTTTGATGGAGCAAATCTTATTGATGATAATCTCTAAAAAAGAGACCACGATTTTTATACTTTTAATATTTTTTTTATAAAAAAATTTTTGTTCCGTGAAATAAATGTTGTGATTGTAAAAAGGTTTTTTTTTGTTTGTTTTGTGTTTGAGAGATCAGGAAATTAAAATAATTTGTTAGATTTAAATTCTACTTATTATAATTATATTGAATGATTTCATATCATATAGAGTACTAGCGAAACCCGCGCAACTTCGTTTGCGTGTATCCCGCTTTCCCGTGGGAATTTTGGAATGTATGATACTTTAAAACCTTCCCCTTGAATCACTCTATCAATTAAAAAAAACCGCATCAAAATCCGTTGCGTAGTTTTAAAGATTTAAGCATACAAAGGGACATAGGGACATAGGGACATAGGGACAGAAAAAGCGACTTTGTTTTATACTATGTAGTGATGATGAAGCTGATTTTTTTCACAGGGGTTCGCACAAAAATCCTGTTTTTTTTCAGAGGAAAGAAAAGACGGATTTGTTTGTAATTCCGACGAGATAGCGGAAACGCGAACGAAATTTTGACTGTATTATTCAAAATGTCGTTAGCAATATTCAAAGAAAGACTGCAGTGCATTAAAAAGATCTACCTTAACAATCAATACGAATATGTGGGGGAACATAAAATAAAATTGGTCGTAATAAAACGGGTAATGCCAGGTGCTATGGCTCGCTCCTATCATATTCCAAGAGCCATAAGGCAGGGGCCATAAAATACGCGTCAAATGTACAAACTTCATTTTACTACATGTAAAATCTTCAATAATGTAGTGTATTTGTTAATAATGATTGAAGTAGAGCATTTATGATATGGGTTTAGGCTGCCTTATTGCGATTACACTAGTCTATAAGCTGTCTGTGTATAGGTACTGTGTCCCATTGTTGTGTGTTGCAAATGAAGCATATCTGTCTTGGGAAGTACCACCCTAACGCAGAATATATAATGCGTTTTGTTCGATGAGTTTTCATCCAGAAGCTCAACTCTTTTACCTCCTCCTTTTATATCCCTTTTTCGCCTTATTCCTTTCCTTGTATCAACGAATTGGTAGCACCTCTGGTATTTATTCCTGATTTTTTTTGGCAACGGTAACAACTTTCCAACAGGTGGCTCAATTGCTTGTTTGCCATTGGTAAGACATAACAAATATTATGTATTCTTTCCGTTGATCAAATAACAAGATTTTTATAACCACGCCCAATGCGTGAGTTTTCTTTGAATTTATCAAAATGATTATGGTTCTAAAATCTTATCAATTTTTATTTTTTATTCTAAAAATGGCAGTCGCGCGTTTCTTGGCCACAATTTAACATTTCGATATGCAGAAACCAGAGTGTGTTCATGGATGCAGGTCGCGGGTATATAATGTAGTTAGGTATACGGTATACTATAGAATATTATCGAATGGACCGATTAGTTAAAATTGCTGAAATTTGGTCACTATACCGGTTTTAACTTGTAGACCAAAGACATTGTTATTATGGTACCGAACGTGACCGAACCAATAATCTGTGAGAACTGTCTGTGCAATTTCTCGCTGGTATTAACTAAAATTTTACATGCGTACAGTGAGTCGATTAATGCTACATTCTATGTAAGATGGATTTAACGGTCACATGATTGAAACCCCGCAATCCATATTTCTATACTAATATTATAAATGTGAAAGTGTGTTTGTTTGTTTGTCCTCCCGTCACATCGAAAGTAATAAATGGATTGATATGATTTTTTTATTGGGGATAGATTAAGGTCTGGAGAGTGACACAGGCTACATTTTGCATCGGAAAAACATCTCATTCCGACGGGAAAAAAAAGTATAACATTTTTTTTTTACAATTTTTAACGGAGATCATTTAAGGTCTGGAGAGTGACATAAGGCTACTTTTTTTTCACGGGATAAAGAGATTCCCATGGGAAAAGTTATTTACATTTTCCATTGACCACGCGGGCGGAGCCGCGGGTAAAAGCTAATAGATTATAAAAATATGAAAACTACGGCTAAATAGAGTGGAGTCAGTGGCATAACACATATGTTATCATATTAGTACCTTGTCACTTTGTAGGTTCCTCGTTTTAACTACTGAAAACTTTTGATAGAACATGTCCACAATAATATAGTGACAAGGTACAAAAATAATAACATTTTAATGTCGTTGTACACTTAGCTGATTGTATTTGCTTCGGAGATTTGTCATATCTGTTATGTGGAATATGCACAGTATTTGCACGTATAAATCATTTCCCCATCTGGTTTGTTGCGCGGACCACATAAAATTGATTGATATGCACACCAAAAATGGAAATCAAATCCATCAATTTTGAATAATTTTACTCGTCTTTTTATTTATTTAGGTATGTTTGCCAAATACGCGCTACGAATGAAAATGTAGGTATAAATATAATGTTATAAGTATTTATTAGTGAGCAAAACAATTCGTTTGATACAAAAATATATTTTAGTAAACACTTTAAATTAAAATTTGAGTGTAATTACAAAAACAGAATGTGTTAAAATGTAAATCAAGAAGCGAATAGAAAAGGGATAAGAAAGTTCAGGTTTGAATCCCGTGCATAAGAAACATTTATGTGTACCTACCTACATCACTGAAATAAAAAGTGGTCTCATGTGCAGTATTGTCTTAAAATTGTAATTTCAGTTAGACACCGCTTTTTTATAACTCTTTATTTAGGATCATTTGTATAGATTTAAAAAAAATACTAAAGAGTAAAAGTATAAATAAAAAATATATTACAATCTCAGCTTAATGAGGCAGTACAAAAGAATTTCTCAAGTTATTTCTTAAAGCAAAGTATTCAAACAATTTTTAAGGTACAAAAACTTTTATCGTATAATCATCGTATAATCAAGATACTTGATTCCATCCATATAATAATTTTCAGTTTGTCTTATACATATAAAGTGCTGATAGACTTGAGCATTCACTTGTAATGAGCATTCTTGCGAATTCACGGAAAAATTACGAGAACATTTTAGCGAGCATTCTATCGAGCGTTCTGGCGAGCATTCTAGATTCAGATTAGTTTGCCACCATCTTCTGTTCGCTAGAATGCTCATGATGTTCGTAGCAATATTTGGCTCTATGCTCGGCTCGTGGCTCGGCTCGTTCAGTTCGACAAATATAAAAACGGCGAATGCTCGATGTTCTGTTACAAGTGAAAGCTCAAGTCTATCAGCACCTTATGACAAACTGAAAATTGTTGATTTGCAAAATTTTATTTATTTCTAACCAAAAATGCATTTTAAATTTTATAAATCTGTTTGAAATATACTAATAACTTAGTAATGTATTGTAATTTATTAATTACTTATTAGTTACCTTATGAAAATGCATAGTTATTTATGTGTGTACATAACATCATATCTCCCACGTAATATTCAATTATGTATTTAACTATACACCCTTGTGTAAACAATTGTAAGTGAATTTATATCATTAAAGGCGATGTCAGAGCGACGATTACCTAGTGGATAGTTTACTAGCTTGTATTATCATACTAGTAAAACCCTTGCAACTTCGTTTTAGTGTATTTTTTTATGCACAATTATCGCCATCTATATCTATTTTGATGAAATCCTACAGGAATCCCGTACTTTTCTGGATAAAAAGTACGCTATGTGTTAATCCAAGGTATCAGCTACCTACATACCAAATATCATAAATATTAACCCAGCCATTTGAGCGTGAAGAAGTAACAAACATACACATCATCAACAACTTTCGCCTTTATAATATTAGTAGGTTCAGCAGTATTACCGGTATTCGCTAATAGTTTACTAGACCGTTTAGTCTACATTAATCTATTGAGCATTATAATGCAATTTCGCATTCAATAAGTTAAATTATGAAAACAGTTAAAATCGTAGTTTCCAACTTCATCTCGCTCATTTCATATTTTGTATGAGCCAGATGGCGTTTAGGATCGAAATTTGTTTTGATCAATGTCAAGAAGAACCATCAGGTGGTTTATTCTCGAAATAAAACAGTTATTAAAATTTTCAATCTTATATGCTACCTATCTCGTTGATAGCGGTGACATCGAAAAATTTTTGATAATAATATTTAGTAAAAATAAAGAGATTTAAAAAGAATTGACCTGATGTAAAACTTATTAACTATGCGATATCTTCTAGCTAATAGTTTACACTTGTCAGTTTGCTAGCGCCCTAAGGCAAACAGTGTCAGCGCTCTGGCTACCGAACTATAAATCAAATAATTAAACGTACCTACCGTCGCCTACCAAAACTTATAGACCTCGGCAAACTACTGGTGATTAAAATAGCTTATGTAGGCGTGAAAGGTTCATGTACAGATTGTTCACACTACATAATACAGTTTACCCAACAGGGGGGGGGGGGGGGGGGGGGGGGATGTGTCAATAGTTTCTTACTAAATGTGATAAAGATATCCTTAGGTTGGTATTTATCAAATTACTCGAGCTTCTCGCCAGATAGGGAGATCAAGAGAGGAGGGTTTAATCACCCTTACCCTTTTGGACGTATTATAATAAATTCAATATTCGCAAATCATTGAGCTCTCAACGATAATACAATTTCACATTATTGCAAAGATTACTCGCGGAGCCCCATATAATTAGGGAGTCATGACTCCGGCTTACACGGGACATGTTTAGGGTTAAGGTTTGTCATTATTTTATATAACATCGTTTTGTATAAGTGTAATGATCTGTGTGTAATAAATACAATACTTATTGCATTTTATTTTTTATTTATTTTTTAAATGAAAATAAGCGAAAGATATAATATAGTTTTTTGGACATAAAAAATGTAATGTCCATTTAATAATTACATAAAAAATCGACCCATATATTAATAATTGAAAGTACGTCAGATTAACTAATGTCCATGATTCGTGTATCACAAGAATTGTGGACTTTTTATGAAAAAGTTTTTAACAAGTAACACCTATTTTGATATATTTACTATTGAAGAAAAATACGAGCACTGTTCAGTTCAGTTCAGTCCTTCAAACTCCATAAAAGGGCATCTAAGTACCATTAGTTGTTTGACAAAAAAAAAAAAAACATCCAAAAAAGAAAAAAAAATGTGATGATAAAACCAGTTATATATTTTTATACATCTAAAAAAAGAGTCAGTTTTACTTTACTTTACTAAAAAATATACGCCGCAAAATGAATAATTCATTTTATTGAGAATATTGTGCAAAAAATAATATAGTTTTATTATTCCAATGACAATTCGCAGCAAAATAAGCTGGCAGCGCTGGATGAAAACGCATACTTGATCAAATTTAAATAACATTGTGAGCTGTGAAAACCTCAATTAAGTAGACAGTAATTTACAATTAATTGTTAATGATGGAGTTGTCATTATATCATTATGACTACAATATAATTAAAATTCTCTGGCAGAAGTACAGACGAAGTAGTCTGCAACACAAATAAGCATCACGCTATATATGCACAATTTCACATAGGATATGTAGGTGCAAATCAGCAAATTATATACTGGAAACATCGACGTCAGCGCTGACAGATACATAAGATAATCAGAACATAAACAGGTAATGAGTATAATGTAATTCATTGATGATAATATTTGACGACCTCCGTGGCGTAATGGTTTCCACGCCAGATCGCCACCCAGGAGATCCCGGGTTCGATCCCCGGTCGGGTCATGATTAAAAACGAACTTTTTCTAATTGGCCTCGGGTCTTGGATGTTTATCTAAATAATATGTATTTGTTATAAAATATAATATCGTTGAGTTAGTATCCCATAACACAAGTTTCGAACTTACTTTGGGGTTAGCTCAATCTGTATGAATTGTCCCTATTTATTTATTTATTTATTTGATAGAGAAAAATCCTACTTTCTACTAATAAACATAAAGGCGAAGTTTTGCGAGTATGTTGGTTACTTCTTCACGCTCAAATGGTTAGGTCAATTTTTATAATATTAGCTGATACGTTGGATAAACACCTGGTATTTTTATCCCCAAAAAGTACACGATTCTTGCTGGATTTGGTCAAAAGTCTGATATAGATGGCGCTGCTATGCATAAGATCAAACGCAGGTGGCGCCGCGGACAGCAACTAGTAAGTATATAACGACGAAAGCTTGTGAGTATGTTACTTCTTCACGCTCAAATGGTTGGGCCATTGTTTATGATATTTGGTATGTAGGTACCTTGAATTAACACATAGGATTTGGTCAAAATGATCGTCAATGGCGCTTTATAAAATAGATGGCGCTGCTGTACATAAACAAATACACGTAAATGAAGTTGCTCGAGTTTCGCTTTTAGATTTTTAAATAAATAAATAAATATATAGGGACAATTCATACAGATTGAGCTAGCCCCAAAGTAAGTTCGAAACTTGTGTTATGGGATACTAACTCAACGATATTATATTTTTATAACAAATACATATATAGATAAACATCCAAGACCCGAGGCCAATTAGAAAACCAATTAGAAAAAGTTCGTTTTTCATCATGACCCGACCGGGGATCGAACCTGGGACCTCCTGGGTGGCGGTCTGGCGTGGTAACCATTACGCCAAGGAGGTCGTCAACGGAGATTTACATTTTGTACGAGTGTATGGATACTGAATAATTTATCAACTTAGTTGAGAATCACAAAGAAGTGAAATAAAAAAGAAAGTAATAATTACCCATAAATCTAACTCCAACGAGCGTCTAATTACTTTAGAAGTGATTTTATTTGTTTGTTGTTACACAACAGATTACAGAGCAGAATCCGCTTATAGAAGGAAAATCTGAATAAAACCAGACAGGTTTGTGTACATTTATGTAGGTAGGTATATTATGAATGTAGGTGTGTGGGTGTTATCAAGTGACTTCAAATTAAAAAGACAACTTAGTACTTAACTAACTATTAACCTCTTACAAACAAACTATATTTTTATAGTTATATTATAAAGTTAGGTAAAAAATCTTTAAAAAAAAAATAATGTCATGAATTAATTAAAATAAATTAAAACTAAATGAAAAACAAAATAGAGACAATATGTAATAGAAAAGAGAGCTACCTGACCGAATGGCAATAGAAATGCGGAATAGCAATAGGAATATAGCCTTTGAGTAACCGGCAGTTTCGCTATAAAATAGGACAATGCACTGCGACCCCACGGACTTAAACACCAAAAGGCACGAAATCATAGAAGGCGCTAAATTGCCAATATTTCATGACTTTAATTTCTCCACGGCCTACACCGGCGCGGCGCGGTCCCATACCAAGGCTCGCCACAACCTCCTCGGTATAACATTACGACTGGCCAATTACAATCGTCAAATTTAATTAAAACAGATTGTAATCTATAAAGTGAAAGACAATATTTTTATTCAATTAGGCCTCTTTTTTTATACCACAGAGGTGGCAAACAAGCATACGGTCGGCCTGATGGTAAGCCGTCACAGGCTATAGACGCTTGCAATACCGGGGGGGCTCACGCGTTGCCAGTGCTCGCCATGCCAGGGGCCCGATTCTACTAAACAAATGCACCAATAGACTCTCAATGGTGTCTCAATAGAATGCCGATAGTGTATCAGTGGAATAGTTTTCAACATTTGTTATGGTCTTAAACAATATCATAATGTTTAACTTATTGTTTAAGTCCATAACAAATATCAAAAACTATTCCACAGATACACTATCGACATTCTATTGAGGCACGATTGAGAGTCCATTGGTACATTTGTTTAGGAGAATCGGGCCCCAGGCGGGTTGGCGAGCGCAATTGGTGAAGATTTTCAAGGTATATTATTTTTAACGAAATTTCCATTATTGGATAAATTATATATAATTATGCCCTAGAATTCCTTCGCGTGGGAGTCGTTTTATAAAATTATTAAATAATATAGGAACAAGTAGGCATCTTTTGTGTTAATTAAGGTCATCAAACACTTTTGTAAATTTAAGACCAACCCGGTCTGTTGTTTTGTTGGTCTGTAACAAAGAAACATGGCAATATCTAAACGTAAAATAATATCACTAGAATTAATAATTAACTCCTTGGCAGTAATTCCTTATTTGAATAAAAGCTTTCTTGCAAAGAGATAAATTGTGCGGCAGCGTTGGGTGACAAAAACTGTAATCCTTAAAACAAAGAGCTCTCTGGAACTACTCATTCCTCACATTTCATTTGATATCAATCACGGCTTACAGTCTCGGTTGCAGTCGGAAACTCTCGGCAAGTTTCGGAGGGCTTCGGCTCCATTTGCCACTCATTGTACCCTCAGTGAATCTACAAAGCTACGCGGACCGCACGTTTCGTAGGCTCGTAGCTCCGTAGCGGAAGGTTCGAACTACGAGCAGTATAGTGGTAATAACATTAATTTTAGTGTCATAAGCGCGTAAGTGTTATGTGTTATAATGGTGTTTAATCATTAATTGGAGGATTAGCGAAGGTTCTATTAAAGTTCATATTTATTATATGGTAAGTGAAAATACGTAATTTACATGTTCACACATAATATCCTTTTTGTAACATAATTCGTGAGTGACGAAAGAACGGCTTGGTAAGTTAGGGTTGACAGGGCACTTACTCCGTGTTTTCTTTTCTCGCTTTTATCAAGATTATTTCTCGGCTTAGTTTCGAGGATTGTGATAAGGCAATGTTACAAAATTCGTTAGATACACGGGTACTTGTAATCATTGTTGTAGATAAGGTCAGGTCGTCTTTTTGTTAACATTTTTATTTAAAAAAAATTAAAAATATATGTAGTGGTTATTTTAC
The DNA here is from genome assembly GCA_905163395.2 of Endotricha flammealis. Taxonomy (NCBI): domain Eukaryota; kingdom Metazoa; phylum Arthropoda; class Insecta; order Lepidoptera; family Pyralidae; genus Endotricha; species Endotricha flammealis. Next base: position 6,405,771 of record LR990861.1, on the reverse strand, counting down.
TATGAAACAGTAAACTATAAAAAATCATTCTAACAAGCAAGGTTTTCTCGTGATTTAATGATTGCCATTTTATATTAAAATGCAATAATGCAACTGATAGGTAGAATATAGTATTATTATTGTTATAATAAAAACAGTAATAAAGTTCAAAATAGGGGTACGAATCATAAGCACCTATGTTAGAGGTAGTTTCGTAATTCTTACAGCTTTGATATAATTTATTTGACTGACATCTGGAACTTTTCAATCCAAAATATGTCTTTATTCATGTGTCAAATATTTTTTACATTAAAGTGTCATATATTATCATCGAGTATTACGTGGTCGTTGACATCGTAGCCTTGTCACTTGGAAGTTGACATTTCATTGATATTTTGACATTGAAAGTCATCTGTTTTAAACAATTTGTTTTATGGATTGTGTTTAGGAATCCATGTTAATAAATTTATATGTGAAATTGTGTTTCTTTGTCATACGCGTATAAAATAAGAAAGTATTGATATGGTATTTTTATGATGGTCAATTGGGGCCTAGAGAGTGACAAAGGTTACTTTTTAACCCACGAGAAACAAATCAAATAAAATAGTAGCCAGCCCAGCTTTTTAGTATTAAGCTAACTATAGTTCTCTGAGTTAGACAGTGGACATACACATACGGACATGGCAAAACTATATAATTGTTTAACCCTAAAAAGATATAGCTTGAGCTTTGAATAAAGATCAAGTAATACAGTAAACAGTAATAGTTAACTAGTGTATATGCAACAAGGCGGCCTTATTCTTAAAAAAAATTTTTCAAGGCAACCTTAGGGTACCGAATTTCTGTATGAAGTGTGCTGTATAAAGATTAAACGTATTCCTGCAACTAGGTGTACAATATGTATAATTCATATTTTCTTATATGACATGGCATTTGAAATGCAGAATATTTAAACAGATATTGTAAGTAATCATAAATTCAAGTCAAAGAAATGCATGAACGTCCTTGTTTCACATAAAATAATAAATTTAATGAACATCATTAGGTAACTGTAATTAAATCAAAGTCAATGTATTTTCCATAACACCTGCTAATTAAGACAGTAATAATGAGATGAAAATTCCTTTAATTATACAGCGCCTGTCTCCCAGACAATGATTTAGTTGAATATTTTAATATTACGTGCTTACTTATATTTTTATCAGGAAATATTTTTAATTACGGACATATAAACCCAGTTTCAAATTCTATTATGGGCTTATATCACTAATAATTTGTTTTCGGAATCAGATAAATCGCACTAATACCTAAATATATATTATTATCCTTACTAATACTATAAATGAGAAAGTGAGTTGGTTTGTTTGTTATTCCTTCACGGCTTGACTAAGCAGCCGATCATTATGAAATTTTGCATACATATTGTTAGGAATACAGAGCCCAACATAGGTTATAATATTTATCCCGTGAAAGTATGTCGTTCCAATGGGAAAATATTTTTTCTACTATAAAGGGCGCTGTATCGGCCAACAGATGGGGCCACAAGTCGCGCTATGGGTTGTTTTGTTGTCAAACGAGACCTACGATATGTCATAAAATTAACGCGAGCGAAGCCGCGTGCAAAAGCTAGTCAATTCTCATTATGATTAGCATCATTATTAATAATACAAAAACATTATGTATTTGTACTCATTAATAATTACAATAGTCTATAAAATCAATGTGCATAAAAATGTTGTAACTCTGATGTTTGTAGTGAGTCCGACAATTACTGCGGACTTCTACTACAAAACCAACCTTCCTCTGCCAATGTCGATATAGACCGTGCGAGTCGCTCTGTGACTCCCATAGACACAAGTTCTAAGAAGTGAGAGCCTTCCGCTGTCACAACTGACTGATATCTATACTCTATACTTACTATAATATTATAAAGAGAAAAGATTTGTTTATTTGATTCAAAAGGCTCCGAAACTACTGGACCGATTTCAAAAATTCTTTCACCAGTAGAAAGCTACATTATCAGGGAGTGACATAGGCTATAGCTTTTCCTGAAATTCAATGTGGTGTGGCTTTTCCCACGGGAACGGGTGCGGAACTTCACGCGGACGAAGTCGCGGGCAAAAAAGCTAGTAGTAAGATAAAACCGTGGACTGGCTACAAATGTCTTTCAAATAAAAACGGCGACGCACGCTCGGAGAGGAGGTTCATTAAAAGCAGTTTTGTAGTGAATGATTCCCCATGGTTCTCATTATTCAGTCATCTTAGTCACCATGTAGTGACCAATGATTGGATGCCATGGAACTATCAGCTTAGTCACAAGAGAAGCACCATAGTCAGAAAAATGATCTGCATAAGAGTGTTGGTTGAATCAAACTGGCGGAATCAGCGTAATAATAAATATTTTTGGACGAATCACACAACGCCATCTAGTCCCAAACTAAGCAACTAAGCTTGCATTATGGGCACTTGATTGCTGATAAATATACTTACTTTTTTTTGTAAATAAATACTTATTTATTATACTTAGAAAACATCCAGACCAAGGCAAACAGACAAGTTCATGCACACAAATGTTTGCCTTGCGCAGGATTCAAACCCGCTGCCCTTGGGATAAAGTGACCATTGCTTGCCACTCGACCACAGGGCCTGTCAATAATAAATATATATTTTCTATTTAATAAATTTGTAGAGGTACGATTACCGAAAGCTAACGATTTCAGTACTACAGTGAAAGTGATTTTTCTGTGACGTCAACAAGGACGTTTACAGTTACTTTCCTACCCATAACAATATTTCTCATTCTCATAAAAACTTAAAGTTATGATTTCCATTTGAATATTTTATCCTTTTGTATCATGGTCTGACGTCTAATGGGGCAATGACCGGAAAAGTACATCTTTTCTGGGCAAATAGTATGTATTTAACTTTTATATTTACATAACCCTTTTCTTCTCTGATATTCAAGATTGCACAGTGTTCCGTATAAAACCGCTTTTGTTCTACAAATATTGTTCTTACTAGTTTGCACGTATAGTCCATTTCGCGTTACAAACACACACAATGGTCTTACTGTAAAGTTGAATACGTATTCAAGTCATAAAATTTTAACGCTATGGCTTTTCTATATGAGAATTTGTACTGAAAAAGTCGAGCATCTGCACTCGTAACGCGTAGTAACTATTTAGTAATTAGTGGTAACGCTCTCTATATCACTTTCCGAGTAGTAATTTAAGATTGACGCCTATTTCACCACTTGCGGATTCGTCAATAAATTGACAGTTTGTGCATGGGATTGACAGTCTTTTGTTTTTATTAAGCTAAAAGGTCACAAGGGTCTCTTTAGCAAGTGCACTACATCAGAAAAGTATATATTGCACTTACGATACTTTGTTCTACAGTCTTAACCTTTTTTGGCAAATAAAAATAAGGCATATTCTCTGTAATTTTTACGAAAAATATAAAAATTAGTTTGATACTTGTCATGTATTTTGGAATGAGCAGTAAGACGTGATTATATAAAGAACATCGTACCTACCTAGTTTTGCGAAAAAGGACAAGTCGTAAAAAACTAAATTTAATCAGCATACCATAGACGTTTGCAATACTGGGGGTATCACTCACGCGTCACCCCCCCCCCCCCAGTTTTTTAGTCGAGTGTAGGAGTGTAGCAGTGGAGCTTTGGATACCTTACTCACCGTAGGAACACAGCATGGCCGAGACCAATGCTATTTGGCTACGATCTTCTGTAAGGTGGAGGTCCTTCCCCAGACGGGCTGCTCCGATTTGAGCGGACTATCCACTGTGCCCTACCTCAAGGCATTTAATAAAAATAGGCTTGAAACTTTACTTGAAGCTATGAGATAAAAATTAATGTTTCTAAAACCACTACTAATATTTTAAAATCGAAAGTACCTAAGTTTGTAAGTTTGTAAGGCTTACTCAACCTATCATCACAAAGTTTTAATACACATTGTCAGGGTTACTTATAAGGAAACATGATACATTTTATTCAGTAAATAGCTATTAACGTAGGATACAATTGTGCGAATGACAGCTTGTTACATTTAAAAATAACATATTATTATCTCGGATGAAATATAAATTAATCTCAATATTTTTCACAAACCTTTCAGTGCTTCTATTGACTTCCCTTTTCACTTACTGATATAGTTGGAGTTGGTTTAAAACCATCTCTTATAACATCTGTCAATTTATCTAAAAGATAGGCTAATCGGTACTTAAAAGCAAGTGATGACACAGTCCTTACAACTATACTAATATTATTATTGTGTAGTAAATAAATAAATATATAGGGACAAATCACACAGATTGAGCTAGCCCCAAAGTAAGTCCGAAACTTGTGTTATGGGGTACTAATTTAACAATAATATACAAACACACACAAAACAAATACAATATACAGATAAACATCCAAGACCCGAGGCCAATCAGAAAAAGTTCGTTTTTCACCATGACCCGACTGGGATTCGATTCGAACCCGGGATCTCCTGGGTGGCATGGTAACCATTGCGCCACGGAGGTCGTCAAGAGTGTTAATTTTGTCCTTCTTCATCGAAGCGAAGTTATTGGATTGATATGATTTTTTGGGGGGTTTATTTATTGTATTTTGAGTATAGGCTACTTATGTCAGTTTTCACAAACAATTCCTAAAATTTAAAAGTTTCCTAAGAGCTTTCTCTATGTCCCAATCGTTGTTTTTTGGTACGTGTATGACATAAATTGATTAAATTAAACATTTATTTATTTTCCACCAGAATGTTACATGTTTAGTTTAACTATTCTAAACATTGGGGTATATACACTTATACTAGGATAATAAGAAAAACAAATAGAAACATACAACATTTGGGAGGACTGGAGCCTAAACTAAGACAGCCTGTATTTCAGGACTCCAAAAAGACATTTAAAATTATCGATTCAAAATACAGTTTTAAAAAATTGATAATTTTATATTGTCATACAAGGATTTGAACAAAGCGAAAGCTGTTAGGAGATTTTTAAACTTTTGGAATTGTTGGTGAAAACGCACGATAAAACAAAGCATCCATCAATATTATTTAATTGGATGATATACCATGATTCTAATTTTGAAGGATCGTAATCCACAAGGCTGTTCACTATTATACCAGTTAATAATATTATAATACAAATCCTTACCATCAAAGCAAAGTTTTCTCATAAATGTTTAATATTGTATCCATATAATATAAAATATTGATGTGTTACTCCGCTTTGATGACTAGATACCCCAATCGTAGGGATTGATATTAGTTTATTACTATGTATCGATATTCTAAAAAAATACTCGTATTTTTTAATCACTGCGCGTCTATGAATGTAGGATACTTTTATTTTTTAATCAAAGCGCGTCTATGAATGTAGACTACTTTTTTATTTGTTACTTGATTAAAAGACTACAAATATTCTAGTTTTCTTTGACAAGCTCTAGTTTTATTCATCTATATCATACTAATATTATAAATGAGTAAGTTAATTTGTTTGTTATCCTTCACGGCTTGACTGAGCAGCCGATCATAATGAAAATTTGTATAGAAATTGTCAGGGGTACAGATAGCCCAACATAGATTACGCGGGCGAAGCCGCGGGTAACAGCTAGTAATCCATAATTTAAGACAAAAATACTTGTTAAAAATTAAATAAGCTTAAACTAGACAGGACAGTGTTATTTTATTACAAAGCTCCTATAGTCACCTTCTGGCTTGATCATCAGATCAGCTCTACAATAATATTGCATTGTCATCTGATAGACATAGATTATGCCACATCATATCAAAACTATCGCTGCTTTAAAATTATTAAAAAGCTTGTAAAAAAAGAGAAACTTTACAAAAAACTTTATCTAAATAGTTATAAACAATTTGTTTTCAAAATTAAACAATGATAATGAGTTAAAATGAAATCCCTAAAGTTTAACAACAGGTCAGCCGTAAAGCAAAATGTTATAGTCTACATTAAGTGTAACTAACTGGTTTGGTTCGAAATAGTGTTGCGTAGTAGAAATGTAAGTTTATCGATAACAATACGGTCATCAAAAATACATAATGATGCTAGTCCGAATGTTATGAAAAATAGGATAAACAAAATTCAGATTTAGTTTTTTTTTAAAACCTTAATTTACAGATTTAGATTCATCAGTGCTGCTCTATAATTGATAGGTATCGATGATTTCATTGACATGATGCTTATGATGATTTATTTTTAGTTCAGTAGAAATGAGCTCGTATTAGTATAGTTTAGATAAAGTCCTGTATATTTGATAAGCTAGCTTACTACAACATTTATAGATGTCAATCTTTCTATTCAAATCTTATATTATACAAGGTTAACAACATTGACCAAAAAGCGTGAAGCCAAATACCAAATTAATAATTCATTTCCAACTTTGGTAAATAATAAATATATTAATGTTATATCTAAAACCTAAGTTTCGTTGTTATTTTCAATATATTAAAGGTCCGAAAGAAATTATCTAATGTAATTTTGTTATAAATAAATAAAAAAATGTCTCCTGTCACAAGAAGTTTAACTTTAAAAAATAAGGAAAACGCACTATGTAGAAACTTAGCGTGTTTTCTTTTCTAAAGGCCTAAATTCACTTCGATTAGTGCGAGTGCCGATGATTAGTAATTGAGGGTGATTCACTCTCAATTACTCATCTCCTGCACTCGCACGCACTAATCAAAGTGAATACAGGCCTTAAAATAAGTCACCCCAATCACATCAATCGTTTAGTAATTTTCTAACAATATCGATAGTTGTACAACACTAGCTCTAACTCCCGAATTACTCAGTTGTCGTGAAATGAGATCGTTTCATTGTACTAAGTGAGCTGAGAGTACGGAGACCGCATTTGTTACAAATGTCGACGTTATTACGAACTAAGTTATTACTGTGACGCTATTTGTTTCAACATGTTACTGGATTTTATAAATGCTTATATTTTTCAACGAAATATTATGAAGAAAAATACACACGACCACAATAATGAAGTCATAAATCGTTCATAATTAAGTAATAAATATAATGTACCAGTACCAATTTAGTTCACACGCTGTCACCAATTTGGGAACAAAAACAATTTATAGACAGGTGTCAAGATCACTTCAGAGATGTGTCAAATTCTATAATAAAAATTATGTCTGTTACACTTTACAGTTTTAGAACTTAATGAGAATGGCATCATCTTCAGAGAAAAGTTTTAAATTCCATAATAAATATAATATGTCAACAAGTGTAAAATTCCATAGTAAAAACCAATCGCACTTGACATATTTTTAAAGGTGGAATTTAACGCTTGACTCTGAGTTGTTTTGTTTTGTTTTTCTCATCACTTTTCTGAGTTGAATCGTATAGTAAAGGACAATATCCATTTTCACCAACGCCTCTTAGCGTAGGAATAACCTTATGTCATACAAATGTCATTCAATTTGTGCGAGTTAGGTTATTCCTATCGCTAGAACGCGTGGGTGAAATAGAAACGCACATAAGTAACACATCTACTTATTTCAAGGCATATTCCTTATCCTTTCTATTTATTTAGGAAATAACGACTGCAATCCTTTTCTTGGCTTATTTAAGTTATCCTCGTCCTAACCTTATCCCGTTTCCCCTCTATCTTCCTTTCTATCGTATAATGATTGGCCAAATTATACGATCCCAACTATTTCTGTGCAAATAGCATGTTGTTAACTTGTTACGTGAATTTTTTGTATACCTACAACAGTAATTTAACACAGGCCCTTTAAATGGAGCGTGCTGAAATACTTAATTGGCCAGTATGGCACTGACATTCTGATTAGACACAAAAGGTTCAAATCGAAAGAAATGTACATGAACTTTTTTTATTGCACCATATTATGTATTTTACATTAAAACTATCTAGGTATTGTTGTTTATTAGTCTAGACCCTGTTGGGCATAACAATTAACAGCTATTTTGATGGATATAAGATTTTTTCGCCATTTATAAAATGCTAGCGGACCGCCCTAGCTTCGCACGTGTTTTACTAAGGTTCCCAATAAAATAAAATAAATGTAACGTAACCTATGTTTCTCGGTGGTAATGCACCTACCTTTCCAACGGTGAAAGAATTTTGAAATCGGTCCAAGGGCTGTACCATGACCGCTTAACCCAGATGTTACTGACATATTGTTTTGTGTCCGAATTTAATGATTTTCTGTATACGGCTTAATAATCTTTAAAAAACATTTGGAAAAATGTAAAAAAAATTATATCTCTAGTGGAAATTCGGGAAAATGATGTTGTTTATAAACAACGCTAGTAAAATACGCTACTATCAGATATGATTTGTAAATAAAACTACTTCTTTGCAATGATTTATTTTATTAGACTTTACATACAAAAATAAGAGAAAAAGGGAAAAGAAAAAGAAACTGATTTAATTACGTAGTAAATACATATAGCTTAAATCAGGTTTGTGGTGCAATGTAACATTGCATTTTATTTACAAAAAAGTTGACGTGTTTGTGACATTATGCGCAACGTAACTGTCTATATAAGTATTTTACAATATGGTCATCGTATCGTGAAAACTCATGAAGGGTTACAGGCGCACAACCAGGTTTCCGTTGATCTTTTTTCTAAAATATGTTTCTTGCTATACTCCTGCGAAATTTCAGATAATCATATTCACCTTTATTCGCTTTATACATAGTTGCCATGCATTTTGCAAAGATAGCATTTTCATTTCTTTATTAGTTACATTTCCTGGCTTATTGTTCTGTGTAGCATACAGATTGTACCTTACAAATAAACTTATGACTGTACTGTCTAAGATACACTTACAATAGTACAAAGGTGTTTGCTTCAATGGCGCGATTTGCTTATCGTCCCATGTTTTGTGATGAAGTAGAAGGTACCTGCTCCATGGCACTAGTACTTTCTGTCAATGTGCCGACGTTTTGCAAGTTCATGCAGTTGCAGATCGTTTTTCTCACTATCTGAAGAATAGTGAACATCTGCTTGAGTCCGTAGTTGTGACCCAGGAAAATTGTTCAGCACAACTTGGTTTTCGTCCCCAGAATCGTCGTCGGAACTTTTTTTTTTTGGATTTTCTGGTGGAAATATAACTAAAGATTTTGGTACATAAGATTCTTCGTCATTTCCCAAATCCTCCACAATTTCATGTAGGGTCAAGTTTCCTACTTGCGTCCTACAACAAAGTAGTACATTTTACTACTGGCGTCTATAAACAACACAAGTTATTTTTTGATATAACTTCTATGCAAAGGCTCCGAATATGTATAATTTGATATTTATGTGTCTTCAAAGGAACTAACATTGCGATTTCTGTAAATAATGTCCAATAATAAGAAAAATTGTTGTAAATACTTACTTTGATAAACTCATCGTTGAAAACTGCTGATATAATTTTTAAATAACACACTGAACTTAATTAATCACAATGGTTGACCATCTGATATCGAATGATAAAACGCTTACCTATCAGGTTTGACAAAATAAATAAATCTAAAGTACCTACATTTTCTTCAATATTTTTATATCTTATGGGTTGTTTTAAAACGACGGTAGTAACAAGTGGGTTAAAACAAAACAAGAACGGCTGAGTAAGGGAAACAACGCAATACATGATGTAAGGCGACGTCTCGTTTACACAATCGTGTAAGAATAGTTATAAAAGGTCGTGGTACGGCCCCAGTAGTTTTTGAGTTTATTCATTACAAACATAGCCATACACACACATACATACAAAAATACAAATCTTTCCTCTTTGTAATATTAGTGTAGATTTGAATTGGACAAGGGCGTAATAGAGCGTTACCGCTATTAATGAAAAGATACCCACACTGACAGATTTTTTTCCTTTTTTTGAAAATATTTTTGATCGAAATATTTGACCTCTCCGCCAGCCGCAGCTGGGATTCGAAACCAAACCCTCTCGATATCCGGCCGAGTGCTCTTACCAGAGAAAGTTTCTTTTGACTTTTCTTCTCGTCAATCATTCCAAAATGCTGATACCTAAATTTAAAAATATATTTACCTAAATGCTGCCCACGGTATTACCCGCGTTTAATTTTATGCACAGCAGCGTTTATATCATATTTGACCAAATCCTACGGGAATCGCGTATTTTTCGGCATAAAAAGTACCCTATGTGTTAATCCAAGATATCAGCTAGCTATATACCAGATATCATAAATATTGGCCCAGCCATTTAAGCGTGAAGAAGTAACTAACATACACACAAACTTTCGCCTTTATAATATTAGTAGGATATTGAAAAAGACGCGTCGAAGCGGCGAGGACCCACAGAATAAATAAAATTTTACTTTAACATTGTTCAAGTTTATTCTGTAATTTTGATATAATTATTTTCTAATAAAGTTAAATAAAGCTGAAAATGGACATTGACTTGGTTTGCGTAGTTTTCTATTTCATTATTAAATACTAGCTTTTTTGCCCGCGACTTCGTCCGCGTGAAGTTCTGCACCCGTTCCCGTGGGAACCACATTGAATTTCGGGAAAAGCTATAGCCTATGTCACTCCCTGATAATGTAGCTGTCTACTGGTGTAAGAATTTTTGAAATCGGTCCAGTAGTTTCGGAGCCTATTCAATTCAAACAAACAAACAAACAATCAAATCTTTCCTCTTTATAATATTAGTATAGAAAATTGCAAAGATGTTCATCGCTAAATACTAGAAATGAAGACAAGATTAACAACGTCTTGATAGAATTTTTGTGAATATTATCTGGTAAATTATTTTTGAACAGAGCCATATTTCTATCTTTCTTTTAAATCCAGCTTTGAATAAAGAGCCCTTGTGAAAACTTAGCGAACAATAGTTTCCTACAGACATGTGCAAGAAATTGCTATACACCACCCAGCAAAATATGGGTCACATAATTTAAGTACCGTCTGAGCCGAGTTGCGGCAACATGCTTGCACGTGTGTAGTTGTGTCCTGCTATCAAATGTCTACCATAATGTGAGTGTTATGTTATCATGCGAAAGTCTGTAAGTATATATATATGTATATCACATTCTAATTCAGAGATTTCGGAAACTGCTTTTTCGTCTAAAAATACAAATATTATGTAATCATACCTCTTAATAACAAAATTTAACAAGGCGACAAGGCAGACAAACAATTGTTTTGTTACTTACGCACTTCATTTGATTTTCCATAAGAATGACAGAGACAAAAAAAATCAACCAAACCAGGGTGATAAAAATTAAACCAAACCAGGTTGATATTTATGAGAGATACTAAAAGAATATAATTTTTAAAGTTAATTACTTCAAAATATTTCAATACGTGTGTAGTAAATATCATAAATAACAAATAGAGAACTGAAGACCCTGACGTTTCATTGCCAATTATTTGCTTGGCAGACAAAAGTTATCATGAGTATTCAGCTCAGAATTTTGAGTTTACCAAAAATAAACAGAGCAGGAGAAACGAAGAAATGCGCGCATGCTCAATGCCGTCAACGTCTCAAAGATAGAAGACCTCGCACCCATCCACTTCATTTAGCTCTATTGAAATACGTTAGCAAAATATTATAATATACCGTACGTGTGCGCTCCTTCGTGTCCATAATATATGTGGTGTATTGTAGCGTTGCGCTTTCTGCTACAATGGTGAGCACACATATTCCATTCCACTACATTATACTTAAGCCCGCTACGCACTGTCCATCCACGCTGGACGATGCACGATGCACGCACGACGCAAAAAACACGTGCGTAGGCTAGGCTACCAAGGCGACAATATTGTAGTCCAGCAAGCCCGTGCACGTGAACGCACGTGAGTTTTGCGTCGTGCATCGTACACAGACGTCCAGCGTGGATGGATAATGCGTAGAGGGCTTTAGCACAAGAAGGGGTTTGGGGAGGCCTATGTCTAGCAGTGGACTTTCTGTGGCTGAGATAATGATACTTAGCACTAAAGTTTAAACAAATCTTCTGATTTAAAATTTAAATCGAAATGAATAAAACAGGGATCGATTTCAAATCACTTTATTGCGATAAAGCACACAACATTATGTGATCACAAAAAAGTATGACAGGCTAAATCAAATCCAATCAATGAATTTCACTGCAAATCTTGTAAGATCCTATCCATCCTGAATGAAATATTATTATAGGTAGGTACCTATATGTAGCTCATCATTTAAAGTCAAGTGAAGAAAAGATTGCATCAAATTATGTTAGAGCCGCATACGCCGCGTAGGTATTCATCGTAAACATTTTAATTGTGATAAAATTTCGCGTTCAGTCTACGCTGACGGTGCGTTTTGGAATTATTTTTTAAAGCAAATGTTATAAAAGTAAGGATGAATGGACATTTGTTAAGTACTCTTTCACACAAAAATGTATAAATTTGCACATAGGATAGTTTTTATCACGAATATCAGTCCGTGAAATCTACATAAATATAAAAACTTGAATTTAACCCGAATTTACAATTACAACCAATCGATTAAAAAGCTCATTCCTTAACCAACTTGATTACATGCATAGGATAATAATCCCCTTAAATAAGTGAATATCATGCTATGCATCGCATGATTCGCATGTAATCAAGTTCATAAAGCCAAATAATACAATCGTATATTATACCCAGGGGCTATTTCTGTAATTCATACAAAATAATCTATCGTTAACGTTAATTATGTAGGTTATGAGCAATCAACGTGAGCTAATTTGGTAGATGACGTCAACCATGAAAAAATCCACAAGTCAGTCGTGCGATAAATCTAACATTTCGTATGAATTGCAGAATTGGCCCCCGGGTGTAATATTCCTGAAATATGCGCTTGCCCGGACACAAAGCATCGCAACGGGCGCCGTATTCCGAGTTTTAAATATTTCAATAACAATTAAATTGTTTTTTTTTTATTTATTTTAAAAACCGAAGCGTGAGTGGACTTGGTATTTTTTAATTAAAGTTTTTTTTTAATAACCGCCCGTTTGTTTTGATAGCTTAATATCGAATTTAGCCCAGTATATTAGTAGTAGTACAGTCTTCTAATTCAATAGTAACGGGTGCGGTCCCCGCACAATGTAAATATTGATTAGTACGTAATATATTATTGATAGATTTAATTGTGACGACTTTTGAAATTTAAATTAAAAATAAAATGTCGTCGGTTCAAAAAAAGTAAAAAAAAAACCAGAATCAGTGTCTGGAAATAACATTCGCTAAAACCGAAAAGTTAATAATCTTAAAAATACATTTTTTCGCGAAAGTATACATACATGTGCTTGTTCCAAAATAACTTTTCATTTGAGTGAGGCGTGCCTTTAAAGGCAATTCAAGCTTCATTTTTCGACAGTGTCTTTTTGGGAGATAATATTCGTATTCACACTTAATACTTACACCAAAAAATCGTTTACTTGTGTAAAATGTTCTTTCATAATATCGGCGTAAAGCAGCAAAATCAAGTACAATTCAAGCATAGAGTAACGAATTCGTGAATGGATGTAGGGCTGACAGACGTGGAACAAAAGAAAAAGTTTATATTTGAGTAGGTTGTGGTAACTGCTTACCATATCATGCGGGCCGAAGGCCTGTTTACCGACGAAGCAGTATAAAAAAGTTACAACTCCAGTGCCGAGATAGTTTCAACAGAAATGTTTTTCATGGAATAATTAGAGAACCTTCTTTTTTATGCCATACCATACCAAACAAGTAAGGGGGACGCTTGATGTAAATTGGTTACCTCCCCCTATGAACAGCAGTGTTACCAGAGTTGCTACCAATGCCTTGCCTGCTACAAGAAATAATAATAATGAGAGAAGATAATATAGAAAAGAAGAATAGAAAGGAGTTCGCTTCCGGATCTCTCACTCACCGAAACGTCTAGAAAGAGCATCACATCATTTGTACATTATTGATCTCAAGTCATGATTAGAAATACGAATTTTAAAGATACGTCTTTAAAATTCGTAACTATCAACAAATGAGTCGGATTTCACAAAAGGTTTGTTTTGACGATACGTGAAAGTAAGACTAAAATATAAATACTTTTCCTTTGTAATAAATAAAACTAAGTTGGGTATGAGAACATCATTAAATAAGGTGAGGCATACTTCAAGACGATTATTCTGAGTAAAATCGCCTTAGTTCAAGGCATTCAAGTGTACCAGTGTGGAAGGGTTTTAAAGGGTGTTGTTAATGTTCTTGATTAGAAGGAATTTGATTTGAGGCTCTCCTATCTTACTTTGAATATTATTAAGTAACGTATAGAATTTTTCTCTTTATTACATCACAATATAATAAGAAAGAATTCGAATTGAAACTTTCTTATAGTTTCATTCATGATCGATTCCTCATGTTTGAGGTTCGTGACTTTCTTCATTGAGCTTCCTTATCACCACTGGAATACTAGAATTAATAATACTGACGATAGCCCTCCATTTGGTGGGTGATCTTCCCTTCACGAGGAGCAGGTACACAAATTTTCAAAATGGTCGGCTACATAGTAAAGGCGTGTAGGAATAACAAACAAAGAAACAAATTTTAATATACTTACTTTTACATTATGCTCCTGCGTGCCGCTCATGTGGAAAAAAAATATACCTAGGAAAGCATATCTTGCTTCCAGAGGAGATACAACAACTAGAGAGCTGCGTAGAGGCGCAGCACATCTGAAAGTTCTTAGAAGCAACCGGTCTGGAACAAAAGATCGGCAATGGTCGAAGCAAAAAACCCGTCCAGAAACAATGCTAAATAATAGAATAGACTCCCCACCTTTGCTTACAGTTAGTAAAATCAAGATAACTCATTTCTCGTGGGACGATCTAATACCTATTAGAAATTATCAGCGTTGGATTTCCTCTTGACAGAATAAACTAGAACTAACTAAATACTAAACCAAGATATAAACGAATGGAATCCCATTCGTTTTTATTGTAAGTATTATAATATCTTACGCTTGCCAAATAGGTAGTAAATTATAAAGTTTCAAGAGGACATATCCTAAACTGTAAATGGAATTATACAAAATTGATATTAAAATTGAGATTTTATTCAAGAGAAGCTAAGTAAACAGATATGATATGTATCCATGTATAGACAGGGCACCAGTTGCTCCCTCTTCCATCCTGTGAGAAACTTCTGTCATACTCAATGTTACGTTCAGAAAAATATATTTTTCCTTCCCTTCCTTGCTAGTGCCACTGGTATTACTGATGTTCAAAGCAGGTATCCAATTTCCATCAGGTGGCCCGCGTACTACCGCGTACCTCGTTTACCTTTTTTTTTTTTTTTTATTATAGTGAGAGAAATGCGAATTCACATCAAAAAACTATTCTATACCCGTAAGTATTTACTCATGAGCCGGGTATCTTCATCGTATTATGGATCATATGTTACTTGTTTTACTGTGTGGTACTTATATACCGAGTTCCTGAATGAAGATGTTCATTTCAAAGCAGCTAATTAAGGAACCAAATAATCTTTTGGTAAGGGTAAAATAAGTCTAACAAGGCGTAAGGTGTGGTGTCGGTTTTCGTAACATATTATTTTCTTTGTTATCAAATAATGGAGGAATAATATTACTTTTATGTTGATACACGACATTAATGTTTAATGAGATCTTCCATTAAAAATACATTATAATATCATGTCCTTTATATTTGCGTATTTTGGAAATAATATGTTTTTAAGTAATAGTAAAAATGTATCCTGGCTGCGTAAAATGTATTTTACCAATTATCTAAATAAATATGACACGTGACGCTTTCATTTATGCGAACACTAAACTTGTTTGAACACAGTGTGATATAGGACTTTGTTCAAAGTTAGGCTGCGGCGTCATGTGTCCGTTGCGTTGCGTCGCGTCGACTTTTTACATACATTTGACAGTGAATACCACTGTGAAATACTGTCAAATGTATGACGTCGACACGACGCAGCGCAACGGACAAATGAGGCCGCAGCCTTAGAGTATTTTAAAATACAAAGTCCCACGTCACACGAAAGTGTTTACACTCATTACAATTAAGGCGCTGTCCCACTGCTGCGCACGGAGAGGCTACGCACGTGTGTTAAGCTTTGCTTTGCAAGAGGATGTACGTGATTGTTTCCACTGCAACCCACGGACACGTTAACCATCAAGTGACGTCATTGATACACGCGTGGCTTGCTCAACGTAGCTCAACGCTGTCAACGCCATGCACGCAGTGAATGCGGTACACAGCTTGTTCCACAAAGCGTGCACATCGCTGCGCACGCTGTGGAAACGTAGACCCACGTAGTCATCCACGCAGTTGTAATGGGCCACGTGGCCCACGTGTCCGTGCACAGCGTGCTCAGCAGTGGGACCGCGCCTTTATGGAAATATGTCTCAAATGTTCCATTCATAACACTAGAACCATTTTGGTTGCGTAGAGACAATAGAGGTAACTTTAGTTTTAATATTTAAAAACTCTGTAGTGCGACTATCACACAATTTCTGAAACGCCTTTTTAATTTAGGTCCACATAAAGTCAAAAAATTTCTTTCATTTCTTTTTTTTTTTGGACGAATCACACAATGACCTCCGTGGCGTAATGGTTACCACGCCAGACCGCCACCCAGGAGGTCCCGGGTTCGATCACCGTTCGGGTCATGATGAAAAACGAACTTTTTCTGATTGGCGTCGGGTCTTGGATGTTTATCTATATATGTATTTGTTATAAAATATAATATCGTTGAGTTAGTATCCCATAACACAAGTTTCGAACTTACTTTGGGGCTAGCTCAATCTGTATGAATTGTCCCTATATATTTATTATTTATTTATTTACTGCTATCTACTCCCAAACTAAGCAATTAAGCTTATACTATGGGTACTAGTAGATTGCTGATAAATACACATATAAATACTTTTTTGTAAAAAATATACATTTACACACACTCTTCTTTTCTTCTTTAGTTTGACAGTGACAGCCCTAATATAATGTGTTGTTAACTTAAAAAATGGTTATAAACAATTCATCGTTTATGTGTCAATGCAAAAGAATTTAATTTTGAATGATTTCTTTGTCTGAGTGCGTACATTCTGTAAAATAATAAAAATCTTGTTTCGGGCCGCTGTCGTTGGTATTTCATTTAAAAAAAAAATTAATTCATTACGTTCCGACGGCGTTTGGGTTCTTATTTTTCTGTTACATTTAGGTACGACAGCAAAGAATAAATTTAATGAATTTTCTTATAATAATAACTTAGGGCCAGACGACTGTTTATTTGTGGAAGAAAGTTACATTCACTTTCTTTGCAACATTACATTTTAATTGAAAAATTTTTAGTCAGCCGTTCGTATTTTATGATTTTTAGAAGTGTTTTTTTAAATATTACTAAATAATTTGAAAAGCAAGATTTACGTTTTTGACATTTTAATTAGCAATAGCTTTCAATAAATTCAAATAAAATAATTTTCGATTTTTTGTTTATTAAATAAAATTACTGAAACAACCGTCTACATTATTAAATTAAACATTTTGTTGGGTGAATTGGGTGATATTGGTACTAATGCATAAAAGAAGGGTAAGGAAAAAGAAAAAAAAAATATAGCAACTTGCTACCGACCTCTAATATTATCCTGATATTACGTTGGTACAGAATATTAATCCAATGCTCTCTGGTAATGGCACGGCAAGCTATTTTCTGATATT
This sequence comes from Endotricha flammealis, assembly GCA_905163395.2. Lineage (NCBI taxonomy): Eukaryota > Metazoa > Arthropoda > Insecta > Lepidoptera > Pyralidae > Endotricha > Endotricha flammealis. The sequence continues at coordinate 6,388,105 of LR990861.1, read as the reverse complement.
GATACTAATGGAACGTTTTAACACAGTAGTAGCGCTAGTATGGGTCCAAGTACTTAGTATTGGAAACGCTTATATTCCATTCTTGATAGCGGATAAAAGAATATAATTGTTTTCAAATATAATATATTTATATATATGTTTTAATGTGTCTTTGCGCTCCGCTCTGCGTGCGGGTGGCGGTGATTATTTAAACGTCAGGGGCCCAAGTCTGCTAAATACAAATGCACCATTATATGTCGATATTGGTGCTAATTCTGTTGTACATTTAACTAGACTAATCTAATTTTGACAGGACTAAAGGTGTTGTTGTCCTTCCTTGGTTTACAATTAGTGACAAGGATAGCAACACTTCTAGTCCTGTCAAAATTAGTTTAGTCTAGTTAAATGTACAACAGAATTAGCACCAGTGTGTCACTTGAATAGTTTTTTGACATTTGGTATTCTCATATTTGTTTATGTCCGAGGCCATTTCATTGTCACACTATCGAACTACTATGATCTTTTTGGTAGTATCTTTCACATAAAAGTGATTTAACTGAAATAGTTGTTCATGGTAGATTTTAACTGTCGACCATTCCGTTCATATTCCACTGACACTCTATAGTCAATGCATTGAGATAGGTACTAGTTAACTTTTAGCAGAATACCAAATTTGGCACTATGGAAATATAATGACAGTAGGGCGGTGATGGTATGGCAATAGTTGTTCCCTAATTTAAAATAGCAGACTTGGGCCCCAGGTGACTCGCATGCTAGTTTGCCAACCTCTTACATAATAAAGATAAAGGACTCCGCCCACTACAACGTATCATACCATGACCGTGCTATGAACGTGTCAGACAAAAAAATATTCTTTGTATTAAAAAGTATGAGACAATGCCCACTAGCCCGTTCCGTCACCGACCAGCATCAGCACCGTCGCGTGCCATGCACGGAGCGGCAACTATCGTGGGGGAGAATATTTTGCCGACGCTCTAGTGGGCATAGTAGAGCGTATCGGGTTGCTTGTCGTGTCTGATACGTTCATAGCACGGTCATGGTATGAGACGTTGTAGTGGGCGGAGTCCTTAATAAGGAAATATAATTTTTCGATGTAACATAACGTTCGTGCAGTCGGTCAGTAGGAAAGCGTCTGGTTTCTCTAATTCTCTATATTAACTGCACGAAAACTCTTTGTGTAATACGTTGTTTATGTATGTACTTATTAGTTTATTTTATACACTAGAGTAGTGTATGCGTCTATGCGTCACTTAGACAAAATGTATGAAGTAGACAGCCGAAGGATAATAGGGAGGGGAGTCAATATTCTCTTTTTCTCTTCATCTTTCCCCTTATCCCTCCCCGTCTCCCAAAGAAGAAAAGTGTTGCAAAAATTTGGAAATGCAGGCTAAGTTGCGTCCGTCAGCTAGATTACAAAATCGTAAATTATAAAAGCACTAGCGAAACCCGCGCAACGTCGTATGCGTGTATCCCGCTTTCCCGTGGGAATTTTGGAATGTATTATACTTAAAAACCTTCCTCTTGAATCACTCTATCTATTAAATTAAACGGCATGAAAATCCGTTGCGTAGTTTTAAAGATTTAAGCATACAAAGGGACATAGGGACAGAGAAAGCGACTTCATTTTATACTATGTAAAGAAGCGATTATTTTCACCAAAATTGTATTCTATCAAAACTCAAACGATAAGCTATATATATAGTGTGAAACGGATAAACGAAAGTTGTAAACAAGTATCCTGCAGTTACACGAAATGAAAAACAAAATAAAGTAAGCAGGTACTCCAGAACATTGTTCGAAAAGAATTTTTGGTCGGAGAATTTTGGAAATAAATTAACTACGTAAAGTTTTATTCGTTGCTCGTACATCTGTTTAGTTAAAATAAATTGCAACAACCAATGTTTTAAGTCTTTTTCCCTCTTTTTGTTTTATGTAAAACGGTGATAATGCGAAACATTTTGATTAGACAAAAATTTACGATTACAGTACAATTTATTGCTCGGGGTGAAAAATTTGGGATACCTCGACCACTCAAGTTGTCCATTTCTTCATTCTAGAAGATAAAAAACAGTTTGGCCTACTCTTCGTAACGTGTCGGTATTTTATTTCTCACAGTCTTATTATTTTAATAAAAGACAAGCATTTTGACAAATGTCTGCCTACTTTAATGTATGATACGTGGACGTGATAGTGCTTTATTATATATAAAGCACTATCACGTCACAGTGCTGTCACGTGCTATACGTATGCAAAGTTTGTTTATCATAACACTTATTTATTTATTTATTTAACTTTATTGACCACAATACACCAAGTACTGATACAATTGGCGGACTTAATGCTTATTGCATTCTCTACCAGTCAACCATTGGGAGTGCAGAAATTCACGATTGCGGCTAAAATGAAACAAATATAATCAAATATTAATAACATATTTCCGTCATATCGGCCCCGCCGGCGGGGCCGCGCGTCGCGCCACCCTGTAGGGACTCGGTTTTCGCGGTACCGGCACGTGCCCGGCCGCTTCTCTCCAATCCGTTCGCCCTCCCCCAGTGTCGCCATAGGCCGAGGTTCGAGCCCCCCTCTGGGGCGCCCCTAGGCAGTCCATTCAAAAAAAAAAAAAAAAAAAAAAAAAAAAAAAAATAATAATAATAATAATAATAATAATAATATGATGCAATAAAATAGTATAAATAGATAATTAATGCAATAATAAAATACATAAGTAATAAATATAATACATATTAGGTACTTACATAATAATAATAATGATGATTCTTGTAATATTTTTGTAAGCAATGTAATTTAAATTAAAAGATAAATATTTTTTAATTAAGAGAATTGAAGAAATGAGCACGCACTCTTTTTTTAAAAATGTACACTTGTACAGAACTCAAACTTCCGACCACTAAAGTAGCGGCACGCTATTATGGCCGTTTTGACATATAATAGTGATGTGAACTGTCAATTTATTCTCGAAAAAAAAAATCTAATCTATAAGTTTTATGTACTTTATTAAAAAGTTTTATTAAAACAAAAATATAAATGTTTACATTTGAACGAACTGAATTTGGAATGAAAATGAATATAGGTACATACTTTATATCCACACTTTGAGTTTCAAAAAACAAATGCAGGGTTGTGTGGTACATAAGTATACCAATAATAATAATATTATAAAAATAAAATACAAATGTTCGCGGAACCCTAATATTTAAAGTTTAGAAATCAATGTAATAAATAAATTTTGTGTCCTAAAATCATACATTCGATAAATTATATGACTAACTGAACGTCACTATTGACAATAAAGAACAGCAATTTGCTCCTTCAAATGTAATTATTAATTAATACGAAACTTCATGAGTGGACAAACGTCAAAACGGCCATCATAGCGTGCCGCTACTTTAGAGTATGCAGGTTATAAGCACCTGCACTATTCTTGTAAATGTAGTGTTTAACGTGTTTATTCAAGAAGATAAAAAGAGAAGGAGATAAATCTCCAAAAAAATTATTGCAGCATTAAATAATGTGTCACATTACACACTCCATAAACAACACAATAAAACACAGTAATATAGTACTGGGACATTAGCCAATAAGGAAGCAAGACCTTTGAAAAAATCTCATTCCGTTACGACGAGACTGGTGTAGAGCATTTAAACGTGAGGTGACTAAGGGACCATATTGATTCAGATCTATTTGCATTTTTGCAATTAAAAAAAAAAAACGATTTTGTATGACATGCGCATATGCGGAAAGCTGAATGCATGCGTAGGTACGCATTCTCATGGAAATAAATCAAATTATAGTTATATCAACTGGGGATAAGCTGGTCTATTCTCATTATAAAACCAGTTCCAGACTACTAAATTTTACAGTATTAATGGTTAATTTCTTCCTTGTATGAATTCGATCGACAGAATAATTAAAAAAAAAAATGTGAAGAGGGAAAAAAATAATTTTGTGTCGTCTCCTATTATAAATACTATAAGCTTCCTTCTGGCACATAATTTACGTTATTATCTATCTGGATTGAATACTAGGATGGTTTTCGCTATAGTGGCGAATATTTAAGTAAAAAATATGGAATATTCACATTTCGGATAAATTTTCCGTACCTACTATAGTTAAATATGGGTTCTTTAGCCCATTCGAATAATGATAAATTACCTTTTAGTTAAACGTATTAATTTCTGAAATAAATCAATTCTTTTATTTCTGTTTTCCTCACAAAATTTACGAATCAATTTCATACTACTGTAAATTTATCTTTACACTCACTATATTTTTAATATAGCCACAGGTTCTTTTTATAATGAGCTCCATTTTCCTACATTCTTATGCAATAAGTATGTTTTTTTTAGATAGGTATACGTGGTAAAAACTAGGGCGAATGGGGCATTGACCTTTCGCGGCCCTTTTACTAGCTAAGATTTTAGAAGACATTAGTTACTTGAAGCACAAACAAGAACAAATGAAGTTACTGACTGTTACTGCTACACATAATATTATAATAATAGTGTACCTATTAACATTATAATTTAATAAATAATAAGGTACAAGCAAGCCCCGGCCCCGTCTCTGCCAGGTCCTAGTCCGCGTCTGCCTCCTACCCCCCCTCTTACAGAATCCTGACTACTCCCATATCTTGTACGTATGTTTAAGCTTTGATAGATTTTGAGAAATTTCATGAGAACGCTAATAACAGGACTGTGCGGGTAATACCGCGTACGTCCACAAATTTTCAATATATGTAACCTAAAGCATATCCTTTTGATGTTTATGTCATTAAGTTTATGGAGCTTAAAAATAATCAAGCAAAAATATCCAATTCAAAAGCACAAAAATGTTTACATTTTTCTTTTAAAGCTCAAAAAAGCGACGGTAAATTGAAGTGCCTGTAGCTTAGAAGGGTGTTCCGGAAACCTTGTCACATCAATCAAAATCTCTCTTGTAACGATTTTCATCGATCAAAATGAGATTCCAATAACCGTGTATAATACGATTATGGAATCAATTACTTAAAATGAAGCGGATTATAAAAATATTGCTTTTGATTTAATCGTCCGGCCGATATTTATATTTTATGCAGCTGTTTTACAGAGAACATTTATATTTGGCCAAGTTTTGTTTTATCTTTTTACTAGCTTCCACCCGCGGCTTCGCCCGCGTAGCCTAGTAACAATTAGCATATCTTTCTTCAGAAACAAATTCCGGTCCGGCACGGTACGGTTCCATCCGGTCCGATCAGGTCCGGTCCAGTCCGGTCCGGTCGGTCTGGACCTTATAAGGACCCTACATGACAAATTTGGCATCTCTAGACCCAGCGGTTTAGGCTGTGCGTCCCCTCTCAACTTCGTTTGCGTATATCTCGCTTTCCCGTGATAATTTTGAAAAATCCTTTCTTAGTACATCCCTAGACGTCGTAAGGACCCTACATGACAAATTTGGCATCTCTAAACCCAGCGGTTTAGGCTGTGCGTCTCCTCTCAACTTCGTTTGCGTATATCTCGATTTCCCGTAGGTATTTTGAAAAATCCTTTCTTAGTACACCCCTAGACGTCGTAAGGAACCTACAGTCCAAATTTGGAGTCTCTAGACCCAACGGTTTGGGCTGTGCGTTGATATATAGTTAAGTCAGTCAGTCAGTCAGTCAGGACTTTGAATTTTATATATATAGCTGAAAAAAAAAACGGTCCGGTCCGGTTCGATCCGGTCCGGCACGGCCCGGTACGGTGCGGTTCCTTCCAGACCGATCAGGTATGATACGTTCCGGTCCGGTCCGGTCCGTTCCGGTCCGGTCCGGTCCGGTCGGTCTGGACCTTATAAGGACCCTACATGTCAAATTTGGCATCTCTAGACCCAGCGGTTTGGGCTGTGCGTCCCCTCGCAATTTCGTATGCGTATATCTCGCTTTCCCGTAGGAATTTTGAAAAATCCTTTCTTAGTACATCCCTAGACGTCGTAAGGAACCTACATGCCAAATTTGGAATCTCTAGACGCAGCGGTTTTGGCTGTGCGTTGATACACCCTCGCAACTTCGTTTGCGTATATCTCGGTTTCCCGTAAGAATTTTGAAAAATCCTTTCTTAGTACACCCCTAGACGTCGTAAGGAACCTACAGTCCAAATTTGGAGTCTCTAGACCCACCGGTTTGGGCTGTGCGTTGATATATAGTTAAGTCAGTCAGTCAGGACTTTGAATTTTATATATATAGAAGATACCACTATGGTGGCAAACAGGCATACGGCCCTATGATGGTAGGCAGTCACCGTAGCCTATAGACGCTTGCAATACCGTTGGTATCAATCTTTTCGGATAAACGATGTTTCCACGAATTCCACCCGCAAATGTATTGAAATACGTTTTTTGCACATAACGCCACCTGGTCCCAAAGCAAAGGAAGCTAGACTTAAACCTGTGTTAATGCTAACTAAATACTGAAGTAAATTAAATCGGACTGTACCCTAACCAAATGTTTACAAGAGTACGAATTTGAATTTTCCGTTAATTTTAAATTGAAATTAATACTGCAATTTTATTCAAGAGTATGCAAGCTGGTCCTACAAGTTACAGTCATTGTTCGAAAACATGCAGTAGGTAATAAAAAAACCTATGTTTTATTACGTCATACTGTTGAAATATTAAAATAATATATATTTTGAATACCTTTATTTTATATAACTGTTAAAATAAATTATGAAGGACTTCAATATTTACTGGCAGCACAAAGGTATTCCCGATGTGCAAAGATCGGGTTTAATAATCTTGCTTCTTGGAATATTCAAATTATCCAAATCTTATTTATACGGATAACGATTCTCCTCATATTTTCAAAGGATCAAAACATCATTTTATCGTAAGTATAATGAACGGGGGTAAAGAATAGGAATTTAGCAAAATCTCCTTGGAGACAGCCGCTTTGAATCTGTCACATGTAAATTAAATAACGTTATAATTAATTAATTTAACAAATTACTTGCCTTCATCGTTCATTGCCTTGTAGATTATGAGTGACAAGTGCGTACGGTATGAAAGGTTACGATGCTGAGAAAATATTATATTATGTTCTACTCGTTAAGGTCGGTAAACCTGGCATTAAGGATGTGATTTATATTTAACAATGCTTCGTCTATTGAATCAGTTCCTACCATGAAACAAAATTCCGAAAATACGGACTGACGTTATGTAGAATTCAAACCAGTTTTGATCCTTATTCTAACTAGTAATGTCCTTTTTTACAGGACTACGTGTCTCGTTTCGGATGGACACCAGGAGGGCTACTACGAGACGTAAATCCGATATTTCGGCCAAAGTATCGGAAGAATTTTAACCGTGAAATACAAGGTATTTCATGGTTATTTTAGTAATACCTTGAATTCTATCCATGAAATACCTTGTACTTTATGGTTATTTTAGTAGTTCATTGAATTATGATCATGAAATAACTTGTATTTCACGGTTAAAATTCTTCCGATACTTCGGCCGAAGTATCGGATTTACGTTTCGTAGTAGCAACTCTGTTTTCATTGGAATTCTGTAGAAAATATAGTAAAGAAATCTCTTAAACTGGAAAATATTGTAGAGACAATTCACACCAGCGGCCATTTTGAATTTAAATTGTGTCAATGTTATGAGTTAAATGATGAAAAATTTCAAAATAAATTCTAAATCAGCGAAGTAAACGGTGGTATACCTACGCGATTTTCCCCATTCGTAGATTTTGTACGGAACCACAGTGAGGAATAGACATTCGTTCACACGTCGCCCTTAAGAATGTATGGAAATGTGATGGAGACATATCGTATTCTCTCTCGGCTCGTAGGTACAATACTGAGTGCTTTCTATGCTTCGTTTTGTATTCACCGCCGTGTTTCTTATTTGATGCTTTTTGTGGGAGAAAACAATGGTATCCATTTGGAGTATTTCGCATTAGGACTCAGACAGTAGTGCTCGTGAATTGAGTTACATTCTGCTATTGTTTGTGCGTGCGCTTTCAATAGTGAACCCTAGATATCTGAGAACAAATGGATTATTCATATCGAAACATATTTGGCTACGTTTCTTTAGAAATGTTTGATGATTTTGGTATATTTGACTTGGAATTTACTTATTGATTGCTTATAGCTATTGTCCTATCAGAAATTGGTTACCCTAAGGTTGCCTTGAAATGATTGCTATTAACAATATGGCTGCCTTGTTGCATATACACTATTATATTTTGTAAGTTTTCCATTATATTGTATTACGTAAAATTGTGAACTGCAAATAAAGCATAATATTATCTATCCTATGGTTGGCTCTAGTGATTTGTCGATATATGTACATGTTTGATACACAAGTAAATTCATGTTAGTGTCATAGGAAACTCTAAACTAATGCCAAATTTTAGGTTAGTTAGGTGTTTAATCGCATGCAAGCTAATTAAAGCTACCTAGATCCTGTTATGCAGTAAGTATCAAACTTCGGCACCAAGTCAAAGATACTGTATGTTGTGTTGTGGCGCATCAACACGCATTACATATGTAATTCTAAGCATAATTAAATGTATGAAATCGATATTATTACCACACTTTAACTCTAGCACTAGATTTTTTTTAGCTTAAACCATTTTGACGACCTCCGTGGCGTAATGGTTACCACGCCAGACCGCCACCCAGGAGGTCCCGGGTTCGATCCCCGGTCGGGTCATGATGAAAAACGAACTTTTTCTGATTGGCCTCGGGTCTTGGATGTTTATCTATATATGTATTTGTTATAAAATATAATATCGTTGAGTTAGTATCCCATAACACAAGTCTCGAACTTACTTTGGGGCTAGCTCAATCTGTATGAATTGTCCCTATATATTTTAATTTGTCCCACGGCTGGACTAGGACTCTCTTCCTCCTATGAATTCCTTAAAATCATGGATGTAAAAGGTACCATTAAACTAAAACATGCCTTACTTTTTGTATTGGGAGTTTAAAAGTGTGCAGTTAACTCGCGACAAATAAAAATAAAATTTTATCTGCATACCTTTCAGCCTCATATCGTCAAATCTTAAAATACGCCACTGGAGATAAAGTTAAAATGGAATCTATATCTTTTGTTGTCTGTACAAAGCCTTTTAATGAAGAAAAGCTATCTACGTCGAGTAATTGTGATTATTTCAAGGTAATACATAAATCAGAGGTAGACGCTACATTGTTCTAACTTTATAACGCGTTTAAAACCACGCTAATAAAATTTTTGTTACCGTACTTACTACGGCAGTAACAATGGAGTTTCTTAGTATTTTTAAAGACCACAATATAAAATTGATTACAATGAAGAAACTATAAACAGTTCAATTATCTGTAAAGAAATGACGTCGGTTAAAATATCTAGTTTAAAAAAGCTTGTAGTTCTGACAAAAATTATACACTTTAGTTTACACACAAGAAGTTTAGTACAAGCACATACAAGTAACTATTTCAATAATACAGACAATTATTATGCAGTTTCTTTTAAATTTACGCCCCTTAAAGGGAAGTCCTATATTAAGTAGCTTATATCTCTAACTGAAAGTTCCTTGAACTATAAAAAAACAAATGAACATGATGACGCAAGCGTGAAAAAAATTTACAATAGTTAGGGTTGCCAAAAATAATATTACCGAACCGCAAAAAATAACCAATAACAAGCGTCGAGTTGGAGGATATCTCCCGTCACCTTGTATTCAAAATGCACAGAGAATGGTCCATATTTCATTTTCGTTCGCTCAGCGAATACAGAATGAGCCAAGTACCATGAATACTAAATAGGCAACAGTTTATTTCGTTAATCGCCCAAACAAGAACTTTAGTTTGTATTGGCTTATCTGATGAATGAGCGGTGTATCGCCGCGCGTACTGACGATATGAGCTGGACAATACCGTAAAATGAAACAAATTTACATCCCTTTAGTACTGATATTATGTATAATATGTTATTGTAGTAAGTATATTAAAATATAAATATTATACCCTGATTACTTCTTTTTTTGATTCACTGTAAGTCGGTACCTTATGTTTATAAATATTACCTTTATTAAATGTATTATTTGAAAAAGTTTGATTCCTACTTAGAAAAGGACAGAAACAATTCTGATAAGGACAAAAGTATTTAAGATGTAGTAACTTTCGTCCCTTATCTTCTCCTAGAAACTAAGCGGTGTCGATGGGTCTCACTTCTGAAACTTTACTTTCACTCTGTATGAGATAGAGTTGAGTAATTTCTTTGCTAAATAAATAAAAGGAAAAAAATCACTGTCACGAGACATGACAATACGGACACCGGCAGAAGCAAAAAGAAGAAAAAGTCTCCAGAAAATCTTTAAAAAAGGGATAACTAAGCAACGCGGTAACGTTTAATGCATGTCTTCCTCATGTTAAGTTCGTTTCCATTATTAATTATCGTAATAAAAAGCAACCATGTTAGCAGCTTGCAAAATAAAGGTGAAAAAAAATTATAAAAAAACAAAAAAAACGTGTTGCTGGGCAGTACAGCGCGGCCGCGCAGCGTGCGGCCTCTTTGGCCGAGAATCCTCCCCAATCCCAACTCCTCAGCTTAATAAGCAGTAAGATGTTTAAAGATGTAATCTATAAAGATGACGATTATCTTTATATTATTACCCAATTGAAAATTGAGTTTTGAGTAAAGATGCTAAGCGCTAAAGTACTTAGTAAATCTTCTTAGAACTGAGTTCACAGGAGGAGATAATCTACTTTTGGTTCAAAGTTTAACTTTAAATGTATGCGACTGTATTTACGTTTCAAAGCTGAAAATCACGGTTTAAATTTCAGATTAACTTTTAAGTACCTTGCGTAGTAGGTACTGTTACGTGCTTTGTTGGTTTCGACTCAATAATAATTGTATAAAGTACCAGTCGTATAAATACATTAGAAAACAAGTTTTTATCTCAGTTGAGTTGACATAGATATTTTATGGGGTACAACAGGCAAACAATCATACGGTTCACGTAACAGAAAATGGTTACCGCCGCCTAAAAACATTAGTAAGAGCACAGCATAATAAATAGTTCTGTAAGAGCAAGGGTACCAATACTACTAATGCGTTGCTTACTACAATACCTATGTATGTATGTATTGTAGCAAGCAACGCATTGATACTGGCTTTAAAAACTGCCGAAAAAAATAGTTGTCAAAACCCTGCTAGGCCTCCCCCAAACTGGATTGGGTAAAAAATCGGAAAAAACTATTTTACATAGTCTAGTATCATTAGTAGACAATGTAATATGCATAGTAAGTACATTATATATAGTATACATTTGTATGCTTAGTAAGTACCCGACAATGCAATATTACCCCTAGCATAGTTTTTGTAACCTCTCAAATTCGAATCAAAGGGGCACAGCAAAAAAATCAAATATTAATCTAATATAATATATCCACGTTCCGTGGCCCATTAAGCACATAAACACACGTACAAAGAAAGTATTTATCTTCATAGCTATTGAAAGCCGGCGGGGACTGAATGGAACTTTCATGCACGAACGAAGTGTACGGGGGACCTTCGTAATGTGTGATACCGCAAACATTTTTAGGGTTCTGTCAAGAATTTATTTTATCGTACGTGACTAACCACTAAATGCATTTATGACGATACTCCGAGATACATATGAGGGAACGAGTAAGAGAGATGAAAATCAAAGTGGTTGTAAGTTGTGTCAAAATGGGTTTTCTTCTTTTCTAACAAAATTCATTATTAACCCGCTCAACGCCATGTGTATCGTTTTCAACGCCATATCTATAATTGTTTTAGTATGCTTTTATATTATGAATATTATCTGTTTTAAAGTAAATTCCTTTAACAAACTCATAATTAATAAACTCGCCTTATTAAGCCATGAACTTGAAAAAAGAAAAACTTAGATAAAACTTTGAAATTTTTTTAGCGAGAAAATTTTATGAAATTGCGCTTGGTTAAAAAACAAAATTATAACACAAAAACTCTTCAACCTTTTACTAAGTTATGCAAATTTTTTCGTGTTTATTAATAGTTGTGATAGATGAATGTAATTGAACAGTACATTAGATTTTTATACGGGAATAACGGTACAGCTCGTGTAAAACCGCCGTCTATGCAAGTATAATACCTAATAAAATTATTATCCGGAACACTTACATAATAATACAATTTCTTACCCACTTTTGTTCTTCGCTTATTCGTTATTACACGCGTCTTCAAATTCTACCATTGGGGATCTTTTTGTCCTCAAGTAGATATAAAACTTGTCAAAGTATGCACAAACAAGTAATAAACCGACGTAAGGGTTGAAATTTACATCATCTCCGTTCACTCCCAAAACTCCTATCATATTTTCATATGGATAAAAATGAGAATATTTTGTAAGTTCTTATACTTGTTTATGTTTTATTTTCATATGTGGATTGTAAATATGATCCTCTGTGGAGTTTTTGTGTTGTTTCCGGATGCAAGTATATTTATAAACGTATCGGATACTTTTGATTCTGCGAAACCCTAAAAAAATGGAACTGTATGTAAAATTTCGGACTTCCGATAGTAATTATAACGGTATCTATATATAACACGAACTACGAAGAGCCGCCTTGCCGCACGAATTCGCGTCCCAGAGATTCTACGTCGCGAATTTGTGTCGCTGTTTTATATATAAGACTCTAACTTTAGAAAACCCCTTGAAAAGCGGGCAACATTTTTTTTATGCTTCTATTTGGTCAGGGTAAGCAGGGATAGTGCTCCTTTGTCTTTTCTGACATAAAAATATAAGTTCAAAGGTTTCCTTAAAAACATTTTGCATGATTAAATAAAAACAAAAGCCTCATCAAGACAAGAACCTCAAAAATAAAACACTTTAGAGTAAGACGTATTGCTCAGATATACAGTACGGTACTAGAGTTTCAATTTTGTTAAGTAGTCCCGGATGCCTACAATTTGCTGGCGAAATAAAACAAGAGTGATAAAAAGGCAGCCGAGACGCCTTAGCTGCCATCTCGTTGAGAGATTAACAGCTATAATCAAGCAATTGGGTGAGGATTACAGCGATTTTTATGTCGCCATAGTCGGTGGCGCCCCCTATCCCGCGGAGCGCGTCATCAATCAAGCCCTCAGAAACTCGAGCAATAACAATGACGAGCGCGCGAAGAAATTTCTACGCAAAATGAATGTACGCCTGTAATAAATGTAGATTTAATGCGTTAGCGATACTGTGCTCAATAATACCACCAACCCTTACTCATCTTTCTTAATATTAACGGGGTACGTCATAAATGTGGACATTTTGCGACATACGGATCACGTAGGTAATATATTATACTTATATATTATTATGTAACTTATCATTTTCACTCTTTACATAGTATATAATGAAGTTGCACAGTCTGACGCTATGCTTAGATCTGTAAACTGTACAACGGATTTTGATATGTTTTTTTTAAATAGATATAATGATTCAAGAGGAAGGTTGATATGTATAATACAATACGAAATTCCCATGGGAAAGCGGGAGAGACAAACGAAATTGCGCGGGTTCGGCTAGTTTCGAATAAACGAAGAGAAATTCACAAACTCGTGTATATTATAACAAAACTTCCATTTTTTTCCATTTTTCCAAGACAACCTTAGATTATAAAAGTTTTCAATTTATTCGGTAAAATTTCACTTTAATCTAAACATAGTAATTATACAAAAGAATAAGTCACTTTTTTTTCAGAAGTTGTCGTCGTCTCTTTAAAATCATACTGTCAAAATAAAACCTGTTATAACATTAATAACAAGCACATAATTGAGCAACAAACTTGGCACCAAATAAACCTTATTCTCAGATTGCGTTTCTAATATGTAAACATTTTGATATAATGTTTATCAAACAACGGGATGAGGTTCATGTCGCTGTCAAGATAGCGATTTTGGTCGTTGATGGACCCTAAGATAAACACGCGATGTATTTATAAAGTTCCTTTTATTTTAGCTAGAGAGCTCTGTAATGCGGTGAAAGCAATGTTATAAAAAGGTTGAATGTGTAAAGGAAAATCTTTTGCTCAAAGTGTGGAAAAATTACGTCATCATCATCGTAAATGTAGCATTCCGATTCCGACGCGCGACGTAGACCCGCGACACTGCTTTAGTTTGGATTTATATATAGACCAGGTCGTGCGATTTGGTTTGGTCAGTGCTCCTTATATAAATTAATAATACTGTAGAGTCGCGCGAGTTAATTTGCGTCGCGTGGCACTGTCGAGCGACTCGCGCGTTGCGGCCGCTTGGGTCGGAATGCTTCCTTCGGTTACAAAAACAATTAAAAATCTGGTGTCAAACGAGACGAAACGAGATGCCGCTACGCTTGGGAGAAACTTGACTGACAATTTTAGTTCCTAATTCAGGATCCATGTCTCGGAACCTCCAAGTTGTAAAATACAACTTGTAAATAAAATACGTCTCAAAACATTCGTATCTTATAGGGAATACTCAATTCTTTAAAGTCAATTATCCTTTCATGGTCAGTGTACAGACTTGAAAACTCGCCGTATGTGTAGTGTGGGTCCAAAAATATACTTACTATTAAAAAAAAAGAGATTTTTGACCTAGAGAGTATTGACACAAAAGTATGAAATAGTGTAACAGCGTCATACGGTTGAGTTGCTTTCACAAACGGAGCGTGTACCAAATGATGTGACATTTACGAGGATGCATATATATTTTTTATTTCCTTTTTATTTCCACTCTTGTACTCAAAGTATACCGTTACTGGCACACCTTTCGAGCACTCTCTTTTCGAGGCGACATAAGATAAGTCAAAGTATACGCATTCCTTTTATTTAAATAAAAAACGTGTAAAAATAAAACACGTCAGACCAAAAACGTCCAACTTCATTTTTCGTATCAATTCTGCTATTTCACTATAATGTTTCATTTGGATTTAACGAACCAATAACATTTATATTTTTACAAATTTAATATGACATAACAAGCAGGTGCAAAGTTTGATTCCATTTAATTATCTATAATTACAATACAAAATATATAAAAAAAGTAGTTAATATTAAATACCATTATTAATAATAATTCCGCGTAGGTACGTAATATTGTATCTAGTTTTAAATTTTTTGTTGCACTTATTCCATTTAAGTACGACATATTTTTATGATTAAAAAAATATTTTGTTTCAATTCCTTGGTTCTTTCAGAGGACTAATTACTAAATATTAATTTTATCTAAATGTATTTTTAATGCACTTATTCCATTTAATTTACGACATATTTTTATGAAAAAAAAAAAATATTTTGTTTCAATTCCTTGGTTCTTTTAGAGGACTAATTACTCAATATTCATTTTATCTCAAGTAATTGGTGTTATAAGTCAAAGAAAGTACTAAAACAATTAAATTAATATTTTTACTAACTTAATGGACGTTATCTAAAACACAAATTCGGCACTTGTTTTCATCGCATTTTTATAAATCTTTTTTAATTTAATTTTATATTTTTTTGTTATTGAATAATTATCGAAACCCGCGCAACTTCGTTTGTGTGTATCTCGATTTCCCGTGGGAAATTCTGTATGTATTATACATATAAACCTTTCTCTATCACTCTATCTATTCGACGACCTCCGTGGCGTAATGGTTACCACGCCAGTCGGGTCATGATGAATAACGAACTTTTTCTGATTGGCCTCGGGTCTTGGATGTTTATCTATATATGTATTTGTTATAAAATATAATATCGTTGAGTTAGTATCCCATAACACAAGTTTCGAACTTACTTTGGGGCTAGCTTAATCTGTATGAATTGTCCCTATATAAAAAATAAAAAAACTATTAAAGAAACCCGCATCAAAATCCCTTGCGTAGTTATAAAGATCTAAGCATACAGTATAGAGACAGATAGACTACATTTTATGCTATTAAAATAAAAGTATAGATTAGTCAAGTACATTACATAGTTAACTACTATACCTTGGTTATTCATGAAATTTTTAATATTACAGTTTTGTAGCGAGTTCCAGTCGGCAATAAAAATGGTGACCAAATCGAGAATCGTCAAATGAACAATCGAAATTGCTTCGAGTTTGCAGTAATCGAAATTGGGTTTTTGCGTTCATTTTGGAACTTGTTTTCAAACGGAGAGCTTCGTGTAATTCAGATACATGCGCAGATGTAAAAGTTAATACATAGATGCCACTAGTAAGCTTATGTATTTCGTGTGTCATGGCCATTTCTAATAAGTGACGTAGAATCAACCTTTTGACACTGTTTATTTAGTTCTTGCTCCTGCTCTCGACTTCCGGGTGTCAGCCGAAAACTATAAAACATGCAAATATGGACATAATTGACAGATCCGGTGGTCGAGTCGAGCAATAACGCTAAACGAGTTGTTATAAAGGATGGTTACTATTTTCTATTTTCTTTGTTATGATGTATTTATTAACAGAATAAAACGTTTTGATTTTTTAGGTAGGTATTTGATATATGTATAATTCACAGTTAAGTTGAGGTTTAACAACATAGAGATATTTGTTTATCAGTCTCAATTCTGTAAAAGTTAGCATTACCAGTCTGTCCGTCAGTAAATCGTTTTTGTTATCTCGCAGAGCGTATTAAAAATACTCTTTGTTTTTATAGAAATTGAATTTGAGGTATCTAGTTAGTTATCATGTCTGATACATACGAGACGATAAAGTAGAACAATAGAGTTGTGTTCAGAAATTGTATCTGACATCAATGACATGCTCCACTTTGCTATCGACCAATATGAAATATACATAGGTACATACAAATTGAACTTCTTTCTCATTTAGAATTTAGAACATTCTTCAGATCCTATATCAAATAAGATAGATTAGCCAATTATTAATTACTGTCCGACCCGAACCCAATATGAGATATCAATCCTTTTATTCCATAAGTCAAATTAAAAAAGTCATTCTCTTTATCCAAGCGATGCGATGCATTGTATTTTTAAACTACGGAAATAACTACTACAAACCAATACTTTCGTCAATCACGAACAATCATCTTTCTCTATGTCCAAATCCTTGTTTTTGGTGCGTGTATGACATATAAAATTATCGATTCAACGGTTTAAAAAAAACAAAGTTTTTAAAAGACAAATTTTTCGAAATCAAGAATTTGGACATAGATAAAGCTATTAGGAGACTTTTAAGTTTTACGAATTGTTTTTAAAAACGGTCATTACTATTCTTTAATAAAAATAAAGCAAGGATTCACTAAAACCTGTTTTGTCTATGACATTCTTGAGGATAATTTAATGAAGTGTTTACATATTCTCGACTATACCGACCGAAGGAACAAGATAGTTAATTTTCAGTTCCCATCTAAACTAACGATAGCTATTTATTCTCCCCATTGAGAAGTCAACATGAGTGATTAGATCGTTTACGTGTCCTGCACCATCCGATCGCCAGACTCGTTCCCGAGGGACTTCGGTGGCAATGACTGAATGCGAATTGCCATACGACGGCTCTTGTGGACGAGAGAATTGGCTTCTCCAACGGGCGTGTAGTTCGACAGCTTAAACATTTGATAAATTCTCTGATAGCTGAAGCTTAAGGCTGACATGGTTTAAGAGCGGAACACGAAATAGTTCCGGACTGAAGAGATATAAATAATTTAATAACGAGTAAAGAGAAGAAAGAAACAAAAAAAGAGTTTATTAATGTACTGAAAGAGCAAAATAAACTACCGATATCCCATGATCTCTCTGATAAGGATGTAACAAAACACAAGGATGTGCATAATCGTCACAAAATTATTTTACAACTTGTAAAAGAAGTTGTATTTCCGAGACTAACGCACCATACACTACCGCTGCGTCAATATATTATGTATATTTTAACCTTTATATGTCCCGGGTGGTCTGATATGGGCCAAAATGATGTTGGTGATGTCCCCGGTAAAAACTGCCACTGGTCTTGGAACTCACAACGTCACATAAAGTTTAATAGATAATAAGATGGGTGAAAAGAATGTGAAACTACATATGAGAATAAGGAACATAAAAATTTTGAAACTTGCTTAACACAGAAAATCTTTATATACATACATCCAACATGCATATACGTACACGTACGTTACATTGGAGTGGCCGTCTGCGTCGAATGTCCACTTGAACGTGACAAACAGAGGTGGAGTGGACACTTTAACCTGTTAACGTAAAGTCTTTCACAAGTATCTAACGTTTGGAAATTTTTCAGTTGTTGCCTTTTCCCTCTATCTTGACATTAAAAAGGTTAGATGTTATTGGGCAAGATCCCAAGGCACCGGAATTGTTTTCTTTGAGATTGATCATTGATCGATTCGATAAAAAATTGAATGGGACGTTATATTGATAGTAAATAGCACTTTCAACTATGTAGACTTGTTAATTTTGTGGGACTGCCTATTTATAATTTATGTATTGAAATATATTTTGTAATGACCACCGTCGTCATTGGTCCAAAATAGCATACATCAATATGTATGCTAATTTGGTATATTGTACTTCAATAAGTACAATATATTTAATCTATTACTTTATTTTATATTTTATAACACAATATTATTTGGGTAACATTATTGTACAAATAGAAAAGTTAGTACATGTGTGAATATTAAGTACAAAATAGATATTTATCTATTTTGCATTATTACTATTTTGTTAGCCGACTTAAAATTCGAAAAATCCTCGCGTAACTTTTCCAACGAAATTTAAACTTTTTATTAAAATTTTACCAAAAATTTAAAAGCACAGATTGTTTAAGCCATGGTAGTCATTTGAAATTATATAAGTTTTTAAAAAAACATGAGAATTTCATTATTAATACAATGAAATGGTAATACAGTCTTAATGAAATATCAATCAATTAGCACTCCCAGAAATCTCTCCTGTTCACCTTTCAAGTTTTTGCATAATTTAATATAAAGAGGCCAAGTTTATCTTCTGGAAAAGTTACGAAGAAGTTAATCTTTCAAGCGATTACTGCAACTTTTAGAGGTGAGGGCAACATCTCGCCAAAACTGGGGGCACGATTGTGACTTAGATTTCCAAACTTATATTATATCAATCAAGATAACTTCTTTTGCAATTAGTATTTTGGAGTTATTTTTGTAATTTGTGTGTGAGTGATGACATTAGAAGCGTCGACGTACCTAGTTTCATAAAAACAAAATGATGTTAAATGACTGTTGTGTTCTTACGGTGAGTAAGGTCTCCAGAACTCCAGTTGGGGGAGTTGGGAGGGTTGGCAACGCGTGAGTGACACCCCCGGTATTGCAAGCCTCTATAGGCTACGGTGATGCTTACCATCAGCCGGGTAGTATGCTTGTTTGCCACCTTTGTGGTATAAAAAAACTCATGACAAAAAAGGCCTTAACTGGGTTCCTTTCGCCATTTCTTTTACCAGTAGTTGCTTTTGTTTCCGAAATGGTGGTAATTTATAGAGTAGATTTATTTACTAAATCAATATTATTTGACTCAATTCATTATAATAAATGCTACAAATAAATAATTAAACATTTTTGAATAATAATGACAAAGAAAAAATCCTGATCTCCGAACTCTTGTGTAAATGGCACAAAGACCACCAACATTCGAGATTGATCAAAAGCCGAAATGTACGTTTTGTTTCTCTCATATTTAGACAGACTGAACGCTAGACGGGAACCGTTGATTGATTGCTTCCAGCCGACGCACCATCCATTATTTTTACCGAGAATCAAACGAACAGTATCATTTGTATCCAATTGCGATACCGGAAAAGTTTCGGCGCTTCATGTTAGGTGTAAACTATTGCGATTGGTTTTACAGAATAGAGATATTATTATTGGTATAATAATAGTATGACTTTATTTGCATAACTGGGGCACAAACATACAAATACACATACATTGACAACATTAACTAAATACAAACATTAAAAATTACTAATGAGTGGAAAAAAAAAGTACAAAATGACATAAAAGGCCGTAACCGGTTTTCTTTCGCCATTTCTTTTTACCGGTGGCCATTTTGCTTGTGTTCGAAATGGTGGTATAATATAACGTAGTTTATTTTTTTAATTTAAACAAGTTGTAAATGACAAGAAAAAGTGCCCGTGAAGATCTAATTTCTGAAATAAACGATTTCATTTCATTTCATTGTTGTACCGCAGTGACACAAAGAAGCAATCTCAGCGTTGAAGATTGCTCAGAAGCAAACGTTGATTTTCAGGCATTACCGTCAAATTAAGAGTTTAGGTGAGCCGATCAAAGAGTTAAGAAATAATAGATTACGATAATTACCTTTTTACTACATCAGAGACCACTATTTAGCTGTGCCTACAGCTTTGTTCGTCTAGATTCCGTTTTTAGCAGGTGCTTAACGTTATTATTCACTATCACACACGATCTGCTGTAAGTATTTTCTGACAACCGAATTTTAACCAAACCTTCGAGTCGTTTTTACATAAAAGATTATCAAACATCCATGCATAATATTCTAGAAATATACATTTTGACAATACAAACATTAACTATATTATTCACTATCGCACACGATCTGCTGTAAGTATTTTCTGACAACCGAATTTTAACCAAACCTTCGAGTCGTTTTTACATAAAAGATATTACACATCCATGCATAATATTCTTAGAAATCTTTACATTTATTTATTAGCAGGTATGTAAAATTAGATAACAATTTTGTATGTATTTATTTATTTATAAATTTTGACAATACAAACATTAACCCTAAACTAGATTTTGCGTTTTCGATATTTTGTCATCAAAACCTATGACGAACGAACATTAAAAAAAATTCACAGATTTCGTGCCTGACACGACTATCGTGCACATTGGAAATGAATCTACGGAATTCGAAAAAATATTGTCGCTGAGCGACGAGGAGCTCGATGGCGTCGCTGTGTGGTCTGTCGCACTCTAATATGAACACGCAAGTTAAGCGACATCGACCCTAGCCAGCGTTTGGATGGGTTTTGTTATCTTGAGCTTCTCCGTGCTTCGGAGAGCACGACCCGTGGGCACGACCCTTTCTTTATAAGGCAGCGGGAATATATTTCCCACCATATTTTTTTTTTTTTTAAAACGAAACTAGTGATCGAAAATATTCCTATGGCAACAAATTGTGGATTTCATATTAACATTTTTTATCTAGGAGTTAAGAAGGAACGTCATAATATTTTTTTGACAGTTACAAGTTTAATAACTTAGCGGTCCCCCGACGTGATGACGCTTTGGAAGTATCATGACCAACTACTATTAACTAAAATAAATATTATATCATAAAATTAAAAGGTCAAATACTCCCGTACATAATTATTATTTATTTACTTTTTAGCGGTTTTGAGTCGGGGGTTTTTTAAATTTTAAATTTAAGTTTTATTTAAAGTTTTTTATATTTTCGTTCTTATTTCATTCTAATCCCTATCCGTTTCATTTGTATTTTAGATATGTATGAGAGGTATTGCGAAACATGTGTGAGGTAATTGCGAAATATGTATGAGAGTTATTGCGGAATATGTATGAGGGTATTGCGATATATGTGTGAGAGGTACTGCAAAATATGTATTAGGGTATATCGAAATATGTAGGAGAGGTATTGCGAAATATGTATGAATGGTATTGCGAAATATGTATGAGAGCGAAATATGTACAAGAGAGCAATTGCGAAACTGAGAGGTATTGTGAAATATGTATGAATGGTATTACGAAATATGTATGAGAGGTATTGCGAAATATGTATGCGAGTTATTGCGAAATACGGTATTAGGGTATTGCGAAATATGTATGAGACAAAGCGGATCAAACGAGCCCAAACTCGATGTGGTTATGTCGTTTAATTACTTAGTACCCATGACTATCTTTCAGCTCCATCATCAGATCAGCTCCATAACTGTTTTAACAAAGATGTGTGACCAAAAGTAGACCGAGCCTCGCTCGCTTCGCTCGCTCGGTTTTTGATGGTCACAAGCCTACCTAACCCAGCAATAGCGGAATATCATAGATAGTCATCTAGTTTCATCATCAAACCCTGGTTACCATCTTTCTTTTTCTCGAAACGTTTAGTCGTTTTTTTGAACTCTCATAACTTTGTTTTGGATGATGCTAAATAGTTAAAAATTTCAAGATATAATAACACCAGTACAATCATTAAACATAAACTTTGAATGTCGTAGCTATTATACTTTAGATTTTATTAATGTCCTAAAACCCCCGATTTCGTCACTTGAAGGTGTAGAGTTTGTGAAGTTAGGCTTTGTAGAGGTAGGGAGTGTAGAGTTAGAAGCTTGTCTCTACATGAGATCTGATAACTTTTTGACAATGCGAGTCATTATGGTCTCGTCTTGGCAACATTTTACATGAAAATGTTTTTGGTGGGATTAATCTACTCTATATACTACTACTATTTCGAAAACAAAAGCAAAATGACCACTAGTAAAAGAAATGGCGAAAGAAAACCTGTTACGGCCTTTTTTAGCATTTATAAATATATCGTGTTTTTTTTACCATAAAATTTAAAACTAGGTACATACAACATTACGTCAATAAATAGTGCCATTAATTTGTCTTAACATAAAATTAAATCTAAAATGCAAAATCGGTGTTAAAGATAGGAGAAGACCAGGCCCGCAAGGCAGCAACCGTTCTCGTGTATTTTCGAGTTGACGTGAGAGTCAGCCTGCCAGCCCCCATTACTGGGCTCACTATCAACAATATTATGAACAATATTGAAGGGAACAACAGTAACCCGACCCACAACGCCACCGCCAGTTTGGACAATTTGCGAGTATGGTGATGACGTGCCCGTACACATTAACATGCTTGTCACCAATTATTTAATCTAAATTATATTAAAATGTAAATAATATAAAAAACAGTCCCATTTGGATGACACTACGACGCGTGTACATATTACAATATTGAAAACATTTTTTTATTAAATAATTTATTGAACATTGACTGGCTTTTCACGACAAGTTTTAGCATTTCACCTTCGCAAGGGGGCCAGGGAGACCTTTCATTTAGATACTCGTTGATAGTATAGTACGCTTTACTGGTTAAGAAATTTTTGACATTTAATTTAAATCGATTGGGCAATATTCTTGAATTTTAATATACATAATGCAAACTTTGAGTCATAAATAACTTGCCCGCTTTCCTAAGCCTGAATTTAGAAACAGCTAATTTATTTCTGTTACGCGTATTGAAAATATTGAAATTATGAATATCCACACCTGGTTATAGTCATGAATGTTCTTACGAACAAACATGATGCTGTCAAAAATGCACTGTGATGCCACCGTGAGAATATTAGTGCTTTTGAAAAACTCGCGAAGAGACTCTCGGACCACGTTAAGCCTATTTCCTTTTTTGCTTATTACAGACTATCTGGCAAATGAGTAGGAGTAGAAAAATACTTAACGACTAGCTGTGCCCGCGGCTTCGCCCGAGTGGAATTGGGCTTATGACTATAATAGTATAGACTGATTTAACAATCTCCTATTACTACTGCTATAGTTTTTCCCCGAGACGTCAGTGTTCTTTATTGCTCATTGTCTATTTACTCGCCGCTGTGTTATATTTAAATTGAAATGGTCAGCTCAGTTATACTAAAAAACTTTCATAGCGCGATTCAGAATCTAACAGTGCCATCTAGTGAATTTTAGAGGAACAGAATTTTAAATGGTTAACTCAAGTAAAGAAAAAACTTTCAAACATAGTGCTACTGAATTTAAAAATGGTCGTTATGAGATATCGGGCGATTCCGACTCAGCAGTGAGTGACAATTTAAAAATTCTTAGGCTGTTGAAAATTTAAATGAAGTAACTTCTATTCCTGACATCCGGTCCGGTTCGGTCCGGTCCGGTCTAGTCTGTTGTCGGTAGTTATGGTGTACCAAGTTTGTAAGTGCGAGAAATATTTTTCTTCTTACATAGACAGGGTAGAGA
Organism: Endotricha flammealis; assembly: GCA_905163395.2. Lineage (NCBI taxonomy): Eukaryota > Metazoa > Arthropoda > Insecta > Lepidoptera > Pyralidae > Endotricha > Endotricha flammealis. The sequence continues at coordinate 6,364,156 of LR990861.1, read as the reverse complement.
CCTTTAAATGACCATAACTTATTTTCCAGATATCCTATTTAAATGCGACAAAGCCTATATTCTGCTCCAAGTCAAACTCTATCTTCCTGTGAAAACAGCATTAAAATCCATTCAGTAATTTTGAAGATGTGCGCGTTCAAACAGAGAGGCAGACAGACAAAAAAATAAAAATAATTTTTTTTTGCTTTGATTACCTTCCTCTAACTGTTCCCTCTCCATTTTTGCCAAATTATGTTCAGACATCGGGGTCTACTGTTTTATTATATGTATATAGATTTACAAATAGTCAACGAATTGGAAGACATATTTTGTCTTCCCGATGTATCTGATGATGGTGTTGAATCTGTTGAAGACGAGGTTCGTACAATACGTACTGTATTGAACGATCCTAAAAAACTATGACGAGCCTAATGACGGGCCTATGGCACCGACACCTGATCCACCTAGCAGCATAATACTATACTATACTATACTCTCGAAAGTCGAACCTAGCAGTTCATCTGTTGATTTTTCATCTAGCCCTCCGTCCTCCGTCGTCACATCCCAACGCGATCGTTCTAGGCGGGCAGCAAGATTTGAAATTTTACCCAATATATCTGCAGACCTCAGAACCTCAAGCCACACGGGCAGAGGGAATATTTTTACCACCGTGTTTTTATTTTTATTTTTTCAAAAACATAAAAAAAACAATCTAAAAACATAGTTTTTTTTATCTACCCTAGATGCTTATGCCCTATAAAGGGTTAAGCCATCGGTCCCGGCTGTTATCGATGGATGACAGTCGTTAGGCCAAGTCGGTGGCCTTAGGGCGGTTTGAAAACACCGGCCTCTGCCAATCCTCATTGGAGCAGCGTGGCAGAGTACACTCTAATCACCTTCGACTGAAGGGAGACCCGTATCCCAGCAATGGGATGATTATGAGTTGATATGATGATGATGATTAGCGACGATAAAGTCGGGATAAGGAAAAGGTTACAAAATAAAACTACAACGTTTTTGACTTTGTTCAAAAAGGTTAAGCTACAGGGCCAACCTTTAACCCGATCATCTTTGTTTTAGGCTCAAATTATAGCTGACTAAATTGTCCAGACGAGTTTTTCTCAAATTTTTGATATCATTCTTCGTTTCCAGAATATCGAGCGCCAAAATCAAAAATTCGGAAAGAAATGATTTTTATTTTCACAATTTCCGCTATAACTTTTTTAGTTTTTGACTTTCTCAAATAATTCTTTTTGCACCTTACAGCTCTCGTGAATACGCGTCTTTTGAGCCTTTTATGAATATCATATCTTCACAACTCTCCGAGATATAAGGGGATCGCACTTTTTCGTGAAATCGAAGCCTATACTGAAGCGAACGAAAAGACATTTCCAATGTCAAAAAATGGTACATCACTGAAATAATCTAAGCACGTTTTTTTACATTTTCAACTCATCGCTACAAGAGAATTGTGGATTTATAACACGTCGGTCCCACGTCATAAAAATATACGTTTATTGACTGCGTCAAAAGTGGAATAAAAGTAAAATTTCGTTCGTGTTAAATAAGTGCCCCAGAAAGCTGCAAAGCGCCGTCACTTAATAAAAGATCTCCCAGGGGAAGTGAAGCAAACGGCTCAATAAGATGAGTCGGTATCATCATCTCTTGGTAAAAAAATGTCGTAAACGTAGGCGGGGCCACATTAAATAAATTGCAGGCGCCTGCCGCCCACCGCGGCATCTGCGTCAACTCGCTAACTACGCCACAGAGTAACTGGCTCTTGTTTCAGATGTGACAAATATTTTGGTGCGCAGTGACGTCAAGCGTAATATTAAGTACCATCTGTTTTTTTTTATTTTTTATTTACGCCTTAAATCCTCTAGACTGAAGAACAGCGACTTCATCGCATTTCAGCTAAAATTAATAAGGGAATTGCAAAGTCGATAATTTTGACATTAGTAGCTAAGTGACGGAGTATGCAAATAAAAAGGCGCTTTTTCATTATGAAATATAATAATTATAAATATTATTACATCTTGAGCTATGAATGAATGCAAACTGAAGCGAGGCAGGGGGAGAGGTAGTGTCCGGGGACGTGACGTAATGTAATAAGTGTACTGTGTAATAATGCACAGTGTGAATGGTCTCGTACAAAATGTATAACGAGCGATAAAATATTATATCTCAAGATGTAATATATATTATACCTATCTCATAGTGAAAAACCGGCTTAAATAGAATGAAAAATAGAGATATGAATAACTTGTATGGAGAAAATAAAATCGAGCATAGCGAAGCCACGTGCACTGATAACTTGCATGAATACGCTTGTTTGGATGAGAAAAAAAAACACAATATCGGATCAAAACGAATTACAATGAAAGTCGATTTTGTAAACTGACTTCATATAAGTAGCTGTCTAAATTCGATTCCGGATTAAGTAGGTAACTGAAGTTTGAAGTGGAGGTTCCATTAGTATGGGACGGATCCGAGTTCGTAGTATTTTAGTTTGCAAAACAAAGAATATCCTAATATTATAAAGGCGAAAGTTATGAAATGAAATGAAATCGTTTATTTCAGAAATTTCAGACCTTCACAGGCACTTTTTCTTGTCATTTACAACTTGTTTAAATAATGAAAATAAACTACGTTATATACTACCACCATTTCGGACACAAGCAAAATGGCAACCGGTAAAAAGAAATGGCGAAAGAAAACCGGTTACGGCCTTTTTTGTCATTTTGTACTTTTTTTTTTCTCTCCTTTTTTTCCACTCATTAGTTTACAATGTAGGTATAGGTATATTAAAATTTATAAGAAGAATACGCGGAAGAATATGAAGAATATGTGTATGTTTGTTACTTCTTCACACTTGGCTGGGTCAATTTTTATGATATTTGATATGTATGTAGCTGTTACCTTGGATTAACACATAGCGTACTTTTTATCCCGAAAAGTACGCGATTCCCGTAGGATTTCATCACAAGTCTGATATAGATGGCGCTACTGTGCATAAATAAATAACGCAAACGAAGTTTCACTAGTTTCATCGTGTCCTGTAACCTGTAGCTGCACCTAATATGCGATCTCAATCTTCTACCGATTGTTCGTGATTGACGGTAGTATTGATTCGTAGTTTAGTTTCTTATATTAAAAAATACAATGCATCGATTGGTTAAAGAGACGCGTAAAATGTTTTTTTTTTTCAATCTGACGTGGAAAAAAGGATTGAGATAGCATATTGGGTTCGGGCGTAATTTCGCGAATGTACGTTTTTATTATGAAATAGGGTGGCAATCGGGTCACTTGATGGTAAGTGATTACCTACACGTCTGTGAAGCACATAGATACAAGAGTAGAGTCACCGACGTGTTGCTGGAGTAGTGCAGCTTCCTTGATCTCTCATCGAAATTTTTAGTTACAAATTATCAACTTCGACTGAATAGAAGTTGTACGTATGAGCTAGTAGAGTAAGTCATTAAAGTATTACATTTGCATTGCGGTTTCATGCCTTGGCTCTGATCACAAGAAGCAGAAAGTTTAATGTGTCAAGTTTTCTTAATACTGCTTAAAAGGAAATAACACAAAATCAATTTGTATCTGTATATTTTGTACAAAGTAAACTTACTCGGTAAACTTCAATTTTTTTTAATGCTACAAAGTTGGCAAACAGGTACACTGTCCGCCTGATGGTAAGCATCACCGTAACCTACAGACGCTTGCAATATCGGGGGGTATCACTCACGCGTTGCCAACCCCGCTTCCCCCAGCAACCGCCCCCCCCCCCATGTGGAGCTGATCCGACCATACCACAAACTTACTCACCGTAGGAACACGACATGCATGAAATGAAGCATTGCTATTTGGCTACGATCTTCAGTAAGGTCGTTCCCCAGACAGGCTACTACGATTAGAGCGGATTATCCGCTATGCCCTACCTCTCTTAAAAACACGCTCTTTTTGTTAAAGAATTATTAATTATTTGCCCTGCGTACTTAAGCTTTGAGCAAAACAGTTAATAACGTTGATTAAAAAAAGTCTAATTTCAAAATATTTTTGTTTGAGGATAATAACGTCATAGTCAAGAGAGGCGTGCGAAAACGGATAACATCATTTCGAGGGAACCCAAATGAGTTTTATAACTTTTATAAGTTGTGACGAGCAGCTCGCTCGTCTTTAGAACGTCGCGGGGTGTAATTATGTTTAATGGCACCGTTTATCGTTGTCATTACTATTAGAAACTTTGTATTCGTTCATTCACAATCGTTTGAGTCAAACGACGAAGATATTGCCAGCAATCTCGAGGTTTTACGCGGTGGCTTATTGTTTTTATCTACTTTGAGTCGCGTTTGGGAGCTAATGAAGCCCTTTAATTGAATCTCGTAAGTGTAATTGGTGTATTCTCGTGGGGACAACTTAAATTATTGGGCTGTCCATTCGTAACTCGAATTTATTGATTTGATAACTTAATAGTTGATGAATAACATGTTATTGGTTACGAATTGGATGATTTTCTTTGGTCCCTTTACACCAATGTCGTTTTACGTGACAAATAAAATAAATGTGCTTTCAAATAACCATGAATATTATATAACCTACTTTAAACAAATTACTATCTATGCCAAGTAATAAAAGGAGAGTTAAAATAACTAGTAATTTACATACATTTACATCAGGTGGCTCGCCTGATTGTTTGCCTTCTTTTGCATAGAAAGAACAAAACAAACTCTTATATAATTTTAAGGGTAGAAACATTCGGACTCACAATTTTTTTCCGTACGGGAATCGAATCAGCTCCATTTGACATGGTCGGATGTAGTTACTACCTGCCAGAGCTAACCTGGCTTTAGATGTCATATTTATGAAATGGTAGCGTACTGCGCGGTTTCAGAGGAGTTTCCTCCCGCGAACGCTGAAGCTGTGGAATGAAATCCCTCCGAGGTATTTTCTTTAGACTGTAATATGAGGTTATTCAAAAGGGGCATTTTTACAGCGCGCGAGTGATTCTCCCTGTGTTGCAAGCACATGTTTGCAAGCGTCCATAGGCTTCGTGACTACTTACCATCACGCGAGCCGTAAACTTGTTACCGTAAAGGTAATCACCTTAGTGGTAAAAAAAATAATATATTTGACACAAAATTATCTCTTGAAAAATATAATATTATGTAAGTAGGTTGGTTTTCCGAAAACAGATTCGTGGATATCTATCATGCCTAATAAATGTTCCTCCGACAACAATTACATAATAGATAATTAGTTATCTGTGATATGAAGGGACTGCCGGACAAATTATTATTGCCATGATATATTGACGGTGTATATTTGATATTATTACTATAGGACAGATTTCTATTTTAATAACAAAATATATATTACATCATAAAGCTGAGCTATACATTTAAGTACTATACTTTAATTATATTCTAGAGTTGATTCTAAATGAAAATTAAATGATTTATTTTTGGGACTAGTACTAGCAATATAAATCTATTTTGAGTGACTTAATGATTGTGTTTACATACACAATCATTATCCACTTTTTTTAAGAGAGGTTGGGCACAGCGGATTATCCGCTCAAATCGGAGCAACCCGTCTGGGGAAGGACCTCCACCTTACCGAAGATCGTAGCCAAAAAGCATTGGTCTCGGCCATGTTGTGTTCCTGCGGTGAGTAAGGTCTTCAGAGCTCCACTTGGGGGGATTGGGAGGGTTGGCAACGCGCGAGTGATACTCTCGGTATTGCATTAGGCCGGCAGCCGTATGCTTGTTTGAGACCTTTGTAGTATAAAAAAAATATAGATTTCTATTTTTATAAAGACTAGGATATCATCCAATGTGAATTCAACATACGACATATACAAAAAACGAACTTTTAATCGGTGTTGTAGTTGGTACTTACTAGCTACCTGCGGTAAGGGGCAAACATTAGTGTAATGGCATTTCTGGTTTTCTCGAGTTTCGGTGTTTTTTATGATTATTTTAAAATATTTTTCCGTTGTTTCATTACACAAGCAGAGACCCGATGGCATTGTGTGAATAGGCATGACGACAGTATCAAAAAATCGTCAATTTAATGTTTGTAAGTGAATATTCAAATAAAAAATAAAAAAACCACTGCTTTAGTTTTGTTTAAAAAAATCAGATTATTAAGATTTTCAATAAAATAAAACATTAAAATACCTCAATCGGCCATTTTGATTGAAACACTAGCAGGTGTCATGGCGTCGGCTCTGACGTCTTACCAAGACGTGACGTCAGAGCTGACGCCATGACACCTGCCGCTGTTTTGGCGCACTATTTGAAAATGATTTGAAAAATGGTTTTAAACTTCGTTAAACTAAAGTTTATTACCGAAATAAAGTTTTTTTCATAAATAGTAAGTGTGTACCCACATTACGGAAGAGGTTTTCAAAATCTTTCGTCACGCCTATTGTGATTAATTTATTATTGTCATAATTCAATTTGCCCGGCATTGATGCAAAGTCAGCATTTTTATCGTCTATTTTGGGTTATGTTGACTATATAGCCAATGATAAAGCGTCAACTCATTCCCAACCCTTTCTATTTCCATATCTGTCCATTCAAATTTCGATTTCAGGCATTCTTCAGACATCCTTTCCCTATAGCCCGACATTCCGATCCATACATTAGGACTTATGATGAAATTACCATCCCTTTCAATTTAGTTCAAGAGGCATTCCAACCTCACGCTTTGTACTTGTCACCATTTTACCACACTTTAAACTCAGTATTAAATATTTTCACTACTAACCATGAATAAAATTTTTTTTTCCCTAAATATTGGTATCCAAATTATTTAGCCATATCCATATTATTATTATCCATACCTATAAAGGTGTTCAAATTCAAATTCAAATTCAAATCATTTATTGCATACTACATACAGGTGTTATAAATATAGTAATTAGAGCAAAGGGTTATTACAATGTAGTGCCCCGCAGGGGCGTAGCAATAGAGAGAGGGAATTGTATGGTATGTATCTTATCTATCTTAAGTTTATCATTACTAATCATTATACACATAAAAAATTTGGTTCTTAAATTAATTCTATTTTTAATATTTTTTATTTTATTTTATTTTTTTTATTTATATTTATTGGGGTTGACCATTTTATATGTATCTATTTATGCATAATTTTGTTTTCATTAAAAAATTCGAATATATTATAGTAGCATTTTTCGATCAGAAATAATTTTAATTGTTTAATAAAAGACGTTTCAGAGTCTATATCTTTTAAATGGTTTGGTATGTTATTATATATTTTTATAACCATGGAATGTGGTCCCGAAGTAAATATTGTCAGTTTAGAAAATGGCTGTTTTATTTTGTGCAGTCCCCGGTTATTTCTTTTGATATTTTTAACTGGCGAATATAGATTTAAGTTTTTTCTTACGAATTTGCAAGATTCAAGGATGTATATAGATGTTAGGGTTAATATGCTGTATTTAACAAAATAAGGTCTGCACGATTCAGTTTGAACGATGTTTGCTAAGATTCTGATGCACTTCTTTTGGAGAACAAATATATCCTGCACATCGGTACAATTTCCCCATAGTATGATCCCGTAGGAGAGCAGGGAGTGAGCATATGCATAGTATGCTTGGAGTGCAGTTTTAAAATTTGTTACTCTTTTTAAATTATATAGCGCATATGTAAAGGAAGATAATTTCTTTGTTACCCTTTCTACATGTGGTTGCCAGTTTACATTTGAGTCAAGGTCGATTCCTAACAGTGTTGTTGATTTTACAGTCTCTAAAGCAGTATTCTTATATTTATAATTTATATTTAAAGGTTGTTTTTGATAGGGTTTAAATTGTATGATTTTGGTTTTTTTTAAGTTAAGTTCTAAATTGTGGCATTCAAGGAAGTTTGTGATTTTATCAAGGGTAATATTAAGTTTTGTATCTAGTTCCGTTGTGTTTGAGCAGGGTAATTGCACTGTGATGTCGTCTGCAAAAAGGGTACATTGATTTTCTAGGACTGTTGGCAGATCATTTATATAGATCAGAAACAAAGTGCATCCAAGGACAGTTCCCTGTGGGATCGATCCATTGAGCCGCACATGTTCAGATCTAACTTTTTGTATTTCCCCGGTTTTAAAATCTGTGTTTTCGATTTCAGTTAATTGCGAACGATTCTGTAAATAGGATTTAAACCATGCGTGTGGTGTTCCTCTGATTCCGGTTTCATAAAGTTTGTCTAGAAGTATGTCGTGTCTCACTCTATCGTATGCTTTGCTCATGTCGAGTAGTAAACCTACAGCATACTTTTTTGTGTTAATGGTATTTAGAATTTGTTGTATGAATTTGTATACAGCTAGGGTGGTTGATTTGTTTTTACGGAAACCGTGTTGGCTACAATGGAAGACGTTGTATTTTTCATAATATTTGTATATTTGCTTTGCCATTGCTGTTTCAAATATCTTGGCTGAAGTTGGAATAAGAGATATAGGTCGATAGTTATTGGGATTTGACTTTTCTCCTTTTTTATGAACAGGCTTTACTATTGATATTTTTAAGGCATCTGGAAATATACCTTCATTAAAGGATTGGTTTACTAATGTTGTGTAAGGGATTGTTAACTCATTTGCGCATTTTTTGACAAGGCTTGGTGGAATCTCGTCTATGCCAAAACTGTTTTTATTTTTTAAGTTTTTTATAATTGCGTATATTTTTTGAGGAGGTACGGGGGACAAGTAAAATGAGTTTTTTGTTTTATTGTTTAGTTTTTGGTACATGGTAGGTTTTATATTAGTATTGCTGATGGACGCGAAAAAATTATTAATAATATTTGCAACTTGTTTTGGTTCCGAAATGGTTGAGTTTGAAAATTTTAAATTTAGGTTACTTCTAGTTTTATGTGTATTTTTGTTTGTTTCGGATTGTATAATTTGCCACATAGTTTTTGTGCTGTTTTCTGAGTTTTGATATTTCTTTGAGTTAAGGATTTTTTTTGATGTTTGGATGGCTTTTTTTAATGTCTTATTATAGGTCTTGTATTGTTTTTTTAAGATTGTGCTATTTGTCTGTGATATAAGTAGTCTAAGGTGTCTTTTGTTACGACAGGATGTTTTTAATCCGGTTGTTAAATAGGTATTTTTTTGATGTATTTTTAATTTAATTGTTTTTATTGGTATATTATTATTTAAAGTAGATACTAGGATTTTATTAAAGGAGTTATAGTTTTCGTTTATGTTTTTTTCAAGTGATATTACGTCGTCCCAGTTAATTTCTTTCATAACGTTTTTAAATTTTTGTATATTTGTATCGTTATAAATGCGTTTTAGGATAGTGTATGTTTGAGGTAATTTTGATTGTAGGGGTAAAGTTAGTTCTACTCCTCGGTGGTCTGAAAAACCGAATTCTTCGACATGTATTTTAAGGTCTTTATGTTGGTGTTTAAAGTTTATAAAAATCAGGTCAAGACAAGACGCGCTATTTATTGTAACTCTGGTGGCATCTTTAACTAGCTGATGGAAGTTAAATTCTAGCATAACGGTTGAAAGTCTTTTTTTAGCTTTGTTATTTGTTAGAAAATTGACATTAAAGTCGCCTCCTATGATAATGTTTTTGTTTTTATCTTTAATTATGAGCATTTTTAACAGATTTTCTATGTGTGAATAGAATACTTCAACCTCTCTATTGCTATTTGGCCAATATATGTTAATTAATACAATGTTAATTTTTGGTATTTCGACAGCACTAATTTCGAAGACTGGTTCCAGAGACATCAGTTCTATATCCGGTCGCTCGATGTATTCGATCGAATTCTTCAACAAGATGCATACTCCACCTCCGTCTTGGGTTCTTCGGCAGAAGGAAGAGACTGTTGAATAGTTATTTATTTTAAAAAGTTCCAATCTCATCTCATTGAGCCATGTTTCAGTAAGGCATATCGCATGGATGCCTGGTTTATCCTCCAGTAGTGCTTCAAGAATGTGAATCTTATTTCTAATGCTACAAGCATTTTGGAAGATTATGTGAAAGTCATTTCCGAAAGGGCTTATTTGCATTTGCAGATCGAAAGGTATTTCCTTTATCCATGTAAGGCTTTGATCTCAGATGAGTTGGGGCTGGATTGGTGGAGGTTTGGTTAATACTCTCCACTGAGCTTGATGGTGATTTTGGTTGAATATCTGTGTTTTCTGTTGTTCGTGTGTGTGTGTTTCCAGTTATGTCATTTTTATCTCGTTTTATGCTTAGGGATTCGCGGCCATTAATAATAAGTTTGTTATTTCTTATGATCGCGTGTTTTCCATTTTCTCTAGCTTCTTTCATAGCTTGCCTTAGATGGCGTTTCTCTAGCAGGGCTTCTTTATTTAAATATTCTGTTCCTTAACTGGGAGTATTCGCCAGTAATGTAATATTTCTTAGCTTAGAGACATAGTGATTATACCTATTAGGTAATTTATATTTGTTTCACTTTTGAAGTTAGTTTATAAATCATCAGTATTTATATATATTAATACATACATATATATATTCATATAATGTTTATTATTATATGTATTTATGTACGTCTATACAATAGTTTGTAATGTATGTATGTATATTTATCATAAAACCGCATTCGTGAATTTCTGCACTTCCCTATGGTTGACTGGTAGAGAATGCAACTTAGCATTAAGTCCGCCTATTGTATCAGTACTTTTGTATTGTGGTCAATAAAGTTAAATAAATAAATAAATTACGATTATTGTGTAATGTGAGATTTTTTATATCCTGACACACACAGGAGTCCTAGGAAAATAATACTGTTACTGTTTATAGTATCTCCAAAAATGTTTGTTATAGTAATAGCCTGAATGTAACGTTCTTGATTACGCTATAGCATTACGTATGCAATATGATTGTTTTTTGGGAGATAGTTTAAAGTCTGGATAATGACATAGGCTACTTTTTATCCAAGAAAAACATCATAATCCTACAAAAAACAAATCAATCATGCACACTTATTGGCAGCTCCGCATGAGCGGCAAAGCCACGTGTAACAAGCTAGTACTTAGATAACAATTATAGAATGTGTAGTCGAAAAGGGACATGAAGCTACCCTGGGGGTGCTTACACACGTCATTATTTTTAACCGACTACACGCTGGCATCACATATAACTTTAAAGGTAAAACGGAACGCACCCTCTACGCTAGGCTCCGTTCGTCTCCATAATTTGAAATTGATGAGATCATGATGTTTATAGCATTGTCATCAATGCCCTCCTCTTAAAATTACTGCCGGATAATATGCCGGCCATGATTGTAGTTGTCTTGTGAAGTGAATGAATTGGTCTGGAATGTTTTAAAAACAACCAGTCCTTGAAAGGTACGAATATAAGGGGTTCCCAAATCATCTTTTTTTATTTTTTATAATTTTATCCCATAAGCATTCACGGTATCAACCGCAGTATAATGTATAAATCGGTTTGGTTAGATAAGGTATATACGTAATTGAATTTGAACATAGACATTCTTAAACATTGCGTGCTAGGCTTGTAAAATGCGACTGAGGATGCTGACATTGCGTACAAAATTTTTGGGAATAGCTATACGATTGTTGAATATCAATGTCCACCTGGGAAGGAATCCCGTTTAGCGGTACGACAAAAGGTCCCCGATTCACCCCTATACTACGAATTCCGATAAATATACTATTCATGTACACACGTTGCCCTAGCAGGTACTTTATGCGGATCATTCCTTTTGGATAAGGTTTTTTGTGAATTTCATTTTTATACTTTTTGTTACCAATAAATGGATAGTTTTGTGGGACGATGTGCATTTTAGCTTACTTGGAGTTTAGGGGATTCTTATTATTGATATAGAATTTATATTTTTCTTTTTAACCACAAAATAGTTTTTGCGTTATTAAAATTGGCAAATGTTATTATTATCTTGCATGAATAATCCTTGTTCTTGATTCCGTCTCTTTATCAAAGGTCGACCATTAAGGCTATTTTAACTTAAATGTGCTCCCCGAAATAGGGAATGGTACACAGTCCGAATTGTCTAGCTAGGATCTCTAAGCCAGGATGTTCGTAATATATGAGGAGGTTAACGGCTCTTTGAATTGACCATAAGTTTCGTTGTAAAATTTGTTTACATAATAAAATGAGCTTTCTAGATGTTTTGTTCATTCATCAAAAAAAAAAAAAAAAAATATTCATAATCCTACTTCCTATTAATATTATAAATGCGAAAATTTGTGCGTATGTTTATTACCCCTTCACGCTTAAATGGCTGTGTCAATTTGTATGATATTTGGTATGTAAGTAGCTGATATCTTAGATTAACACATAGAGGTTTTATCCCGAACACCGCGGGCAGTAGCCAGTATATAATAATATTGTACCATACTAGCGGACGCCCACCTTTATACCCGCACAGTTTCGTTATTTCCGTTCCCGGGGTGATTTCCGGAATAAAAATTATTTTATGTCCATGTCCGGGTCACAAAATATCACCATAACTTTAATCTAAATCGGATCGAGCAGTCCAACAGTATGTTTCTGAAACGTATTTTAATTTTAATTCCACATTAAGTCTTTTCAATCGCTTTTTTCTTCTTTAGTTTGACAGTGATATCAATAATTTAAGGTGTTGATCTTTAAATATACGTTTCAGAAACGTCTGTATGAAAGAAAAACAGACTGAGATGCTTTCGGGTTTATAATATTAACTAGCTGTTACCCGCGGCTCCGCCCGCGTGGTCAAGGGAAAATGTTAATAATTTTTCCCATGGGAATCTCTTTATCCCGTGGGAAAAAAGTAGTCTTATGTCACTCTCCAGACCTTGAATTATCCCCGTTAAAAAATATGAAAACATAATGTTATACTTTTTTCCCGTGGGAATGAGATGTTTTTCCGGGATAAAAAGTAGCCTATGTCACTCTCCGGATCTTAAATTATCTCTGTTAAAAATATCATGTCGGTACTTAGGTTCCTTTCGACGTAAAAGAAGAATAAAAAATTATATACTTTATTGTTTACCCGTCGGAATAAGATGTTTTTCCGGGATAAAAAGTAGCCTATGTCACTCACCAAACCTTAAACTATCCCCAATAAAAAATTCATATCAATCCGTTCGTTACTTTCGACGTGAAGAGAGGACAAACAAACAAACAAACAAACACACTTTCACATTTATAATATTAGTATGTATATGGATGATAATTATTACTATAATAGATTCCACGCACAGTAAAGATCTGGAACCAAGTCCCGCCAGCGTTGTTTCCAAATGACTACCCGGTGTCTCTGTGCTCCATGGGTAGCGGTGATCGCTTAACACCAGGACATCAGATGACCCGCGTCTGCCAACCAACATTAAAACAAAATTATATAGATACACTACACGTACTTTTAACGACATAAAACTTTACTGACATCGAAAATAACAAAAAAAAATATTATGCCTGACTTTTAAAATATTTTAACTACTAAACTCACTCAAACAAATCAAAAACAATACCTTTAAGCTCGTGGATTTAAAAAGTACGATTGAAAATTTAAAAGCTGAATCGACTTCCCCGATATCGCACCACCATTTCCTCTTTTACTGGCAAAAGTAAAAGATTTCTTCAATATAACTCGATCAGTTAAATAGAGAACTGTATACGGAATCCGTTTTACGGTTTAACCACCTTTTTATGTAGACCGTAACAGCGGCTGTATATATTTTTTTATTTTCACAACGAAACGTTTTTGTAGATTATATTTATTGTAGGATTTCATGCTTATAAGTTAATAAATAAGAATAACTTCTATGAAAATGAACAGTGTAGCCGGCAATGAGGTTGCCGTGACCTTTTTTCAAACTGGGTTTAATACCGTGTAGCCAGGCTCTGCACCGATCGAGGTCATATCATCACATGCAATTTGTTTATGGCATTCGACAGATAAAAAAGCGGGTAATTTAATGGAAAGTGGTTGCAGCCAACTATAAATATTAGGAACAACAGGAGTGCTGACAATGCGTTGTCTGCCATAAGGAGGTTGGGAATTGGGTGATAAGGAATAGGAAAGGACCGGATCTCACTCACAGCAAACGCATTTCTGCTTTACGCTACGCCAGTATTCTGTGAGAGGTGGTACTTCCACGGTCGAGCTTGCTCATCTAATAAATACACTCTAACACTACAAAAACTTAATTTTCCGCCTAATAGTAATCAATATGGGTCGCCAAAATTTTCAGCCTAAGGGCCAGACTTACTCCTCCACGAAGTCCTAAGGGCCAGGACCTACCTAGCTCATCGTACCAACATACTGTAATTTTAAATTACTCTCCAATTGTCATTACGCTCCGCTTACGCGGGTCGAATTGTTGGTGCTCGCGGGCCGCAGCTGGCCCGCAGGCCGTAGTTTGGAGACCCATCTAGCTTATAAACGATAATCACTCCTTTTGTGTTTACTCACTATGTAAAAAGGTCTTCACTCCGTTTTTGAAGATAAATCTTCGTATTAATAATAACTCTTCATAACATCCATCATACTGGACCTTCTACCAAATTATATTACAGGATAGGAACCGGGGTAATGTCCCAAAAAAGTGTCATTCCGACGTTCTCAACGCGTAAGTGTCGTACGGAAATTACTTCGTCCCAGTCCTATGTGGGCAAGACAAATGGTATAATTTCGATCCGTAGGGATCTACTGACCGGCGAAACTCCAATTTATGCCCTTACTATGGTTTGATCAAAGTTATTGTGTAATTTATTGTATCTTAGATATCCAATTGGATAATTGATCACGTTTATAGTTCATCAATCAGTTTGCGGGCTGCCATGTTAATTTATTTACGAAAGTAGGGATTGTTTAGCACGTAAAGACTTTGTAAAATAAATTTTTAAAAGGAGCCTTTTTATGATGAAAGAGAGCAATACAAAATCTCTGTGGTAAAGAATGTGATTAATGGACAAACCTCGTTTAGAAATCACTGAAACATCAGAAGAATCAATTTGTATCGGTAGGTAACTAGTCCAAAAATTTTGAAGCGGGTAAGACATTGATGAAAATGGACTAGTTCGAATCTGGAAGTATCACCGTATCACAGAATATAGGCGTATAGCAGCAATGCGTTTAATTCGGTGAAAGAGGGACCCAAGAAGCCAAACTGCTTTCCTAGATCCTTCTCCATATTCTCTTTGTAGCGGGCTACACATAGCCCACATAGGTAACGTTTCTGGTGTTACTGATGTTCAGTTCATATGCGGGGGTAACCATTTAATATTAGATGGTTCGCTGCTTGCTTGCCTGCCATAAAACATAAAAATAGGAAAGCCTTATCCGTCTTTCATATCATTATTTAAAGCACCGCTGCAACTACACACACACACAACACTATTTCGAAATAGGTACTCCAAAGTGTTATCGGGATTGCAAACCGATTTTCAGAGAGGGCTTCTGTCTCAGTAAAGTTGTATTTGAAGTTGCTTCCTACCAGTAAATGGCATTTGCTAAGCTCAGATCACTCACAATTTTTTTCTATTTAATTACCTACATCGATCGGGGAGATCAAAAATTTATGAATAATTATGTGTGTTTCAGTAAAACGTCAGGGAGGTATGTGGGGCGGGGGCGCGCAGTGCGTGCACGCGTCTTTGCCGCGCGGTGCGCGCGCGCAACCCGCTCCAACGCTCAGCGGCGCCATTGCTAGCCGCCGCCCGCCCAGGTAAATAACATAAACTCTTCATTTATTTTCTTCTTGTTTGTCTCTTCATATTCCTTATTTTTATATCATGTGGAGAGCCTATGATGGAGTATTCAATCAAGGGCAGTCTATAGGCATTACTAGTCTTAGTAATGCTCGTTTTCACCAACGAAGAAATAACCTAACTAGACAAAATTGAATGACATTTGATCACATAAGATTATTCTTACCGCTAAAAACGTTGGCAAAAATTGGCATAAGTTTAGCAATAAGTTTAGAAATGAGAGATGATTTGAGGATAATTTAGAATTTTCGTAATATGCAGCATGCACCTTCCATATGGCATCCTAAAAGTTATCTCAAAAGTCACATGAAATCAAACGCCTGTTGTAATTTAATTCAACGTCCAAGGTAAAAAAAGATATTTTCTCCGTTATATTGCTTTTGTTAAATTAGTACCAAATCATACAAATTATTCAAACAAACATACATAACATAACATTATAGTCGAATTTTTCGATGCCATGCGATATTGTGTTCACTGTGCAATAAAAACGCTTTTGACGAACTAGCGAGGTTATAATTATTATAAATTAACAAGAAACTATAATTTTATTTTGAGTTAATTAAATTAGAACCTACGTGTTTGGTTGAATGTTCATATCACAAATTCCTCACTAATTGGTAGACGAGTAAACTCATTAAAACTTGTAACTGTTGACGGCTTTTATAAAAACTTTTCTCATTTATAAATCATATTATTATTTTGATACAAGTAGACGTAATTTAATATCATACATAAAGTAATAGTATTATAGACGAGTCATTGAAACATTTTCTTTTCAGAACAAAACGTTTTATTTATACATATTTTCGACGGTGACGACAATAATATTATATTCAAACTAGTAAAATATTCGCAACTTCGTTTGCGTATATCTCGCTTTCCCGTGGGAATTTGGAAAAACCATTTCATAGTACACCCCTAGACGTCGTCGTGAAGAACCTACATTCCAAAATTTGGAATCTGGTTGGTTGGGGAGATGGTTTAGGCTGTACGTTGATAGTTAAATCAGTCAGGACTTTGAATTTTATATGTATAGATGAAACAACTTCATAAAAATATGTTGAATTACGAGTATTCAGACTTTATAAATCTAGTTCAAATAGTTTAAGGAAGTTTTAAGGAGGTAATAATCAGAATAGGGATAACGGGAGCATTTGGGCGTCCAGCTCTCGTATTCATGGAACAAAGGAGGAGAAACACGGACTGATGGTTCACGCCGATATTTTGCGAGGGAGAATAAGCCCATTTGTTAAAAGACGTCTACTACATTCATACTGAATTGCTTACGCTAGGTATAAGGTCAATGGTTATATTACATATATAATTCTTTATTGCACATAAATAAAATACAGAGAAACAGTTATAATTAAATTAGTGTACAAAGGTGAGCTTATCTCTTTAAGAGTTCTCTTCCAGCTAGCCCTGAACTATTACAGTTTGTACAAGGGTGATAAAACAAGCTCTTTATGTTAAAAAATCTTTCCCTTAGTTTACATCTCAAAATATTTTCCTCCCACTAATATTATTAGTGGGAGTTATTACAATTAAATATTTAAAAATAATTCACAGTAAAGCAAAAATATTTAATATGTCTCCTTTGTTAATTTCAGGCCAACTCCTCCATCGCCAACGTTAGTTGCTCAAGTGGATTCGTCAGTAGCCTGCCTTTGGTTGCTAACTCCATTGTCAGCTGGGACTGCAGTAGTAGCAGTTCTGGTAGCAGTGTCAACTAATAACTGGCTACACACAGAAGAAAATATGCTCAACCCTGCATATAATGGAACAGGGAGACATACACTCGTTGCCAAGCATACAGTGTCTGGCCTCTGGAGGATCTGCCATACTGATCGTTAGTATTTTTTTTATAACAGAAAAGAACAAACGAGCTATCGGGTCACAGGATGGTAAAAGCATTCTCTGCTGGCCCATGAACATTCACGACTGCAACAATTTTGAATGCGTTGAAATGAAAAAAGAAGGAAACAAAAAGTATCATGTACTTATTTAGTTATGTATTTTACCAATTTGTTTAATTTTAATTAAATGACTCATATAAAATCCTTACTAATATTTTATATGAGAAAATCATGTAGTATTATAAGGCTAGACTTTCTTTAGTCACACACTTAGGTCACAGATTAGAAACACATTTGCGTGTATAACATATAAAATTATGTGTATGTGTATGACATATAAAATTATCTATTTTTAAAAACTAAATACAGTTTTTAAAAATAGATAATTTTATATGTCATACACATACACATACCTATCAAAAACAAGGATTTGAACACAGAGAAAGCTGTTATGAAACTTTTAAATCTTAATAATTGTTGGTGAAAACGGACATTAGATTTAAATTGTTTGAATGGATACAGATTTATATGTTTTAAACTTGTTTCCAATTATGTTTTTGATTTTCTTTGTATTCGTTTCTAATAAAACTCAAATAACATGAAAATATGACCATTTCACAACGTACTTTCGCTGGCGTCTTCGTAGAAACTCGACAAAGACATAGAAAAATCATAACTTAATCTTCAATATTTTGATTTTTACCTATGCCACATTTCGATTCTTGACAATCAAATACTTTACTATTATTGTAGTCTTGTAGGCTACGTACTCGATGTCCTGTAGTAACTGTTGGAACTTTCGCTGCCCCAGTACACAATAGATGACGAAACTTCCGCGTGTGAGGATGGTTACAATGCGTCGCCGCTTCCGTAGCGTTGGAGGAAATGCATTGTGCTCGGTTCGTTCTATAGTCGTCGCGTTCCCGTCCCGCTCGCGCCTCACTCGCGTCCCACTTCTATTTCATTTCAAGTCCACGTTGTCCGTCAGTTTATGACTAGTCCATTTCCTTCATTAAATACCGTACCTTTTGTTTCTCGCGCTGATGTTTTCGCTTTGGACGTATTGTGCTGTTTTCCTCTATAATTTTTAATTAAAAATGTTTCGTTTTGATATTCATTATTCTGATGAAATGCGCAGATTGAAAGTATTTTTTTATTTAACATTCAGATTGTCAGTCAATTTCGAGTCGTCTCTATCACTTTGTACATTTTCTATTTGAAAAGATATAAAACTAAATTGTTATTGAAAGAATTCATAAAAATAATTAATTATCTTCCTACTTAAATAATAACTTTTCTAACACTGCAACATATATGATATATGTAGGTACCTAGGTGTTGTTTTAAAGATTAAATTTAATGTTTATTTTAATACAAAATTTTTACTAAAAGGCATTTTTGCTGGTGTGCCGGGCTTTGTCGGGTAACTATTTTAATAGCTATAGAAACTACAGACTACTACGAAAAGGAAAAAAAAGGAAGTTCATTAATAAATTAGGACGACTGATTGACTTAACTATTATATATATATATCAACGCACAGCCCAAACCGCTGGGTCTAGAGATTCCAAATTTGGAATGTAGTATGTTTGTTCTTACGACATATAGGGGTGTACTAAGCAAGGATTTTTCAAAATTCCCACGGGAAAGCGAGATATAATCAAACGAAGTTGCGAGGGTATATATAATACACAGTCCAAACCGCTGGGTCCAGAGATTCCAAATTTGGCATTTAGGTTCCTTATAAGGACCGGACGGACCGGACCGGAACGGATCGGACCAGCCCCCTTACTCTTGAAGATAATTCCGCACGATCGGCATTAGATTGTTAATTTTAGGTACTCTAGGCTAAACTAGCGCTAACTAAATACTAAACTAAATGAAATCGGATTGTATGCTAACCAAATAGTTAGTAAAGTATAAAATTTCAATGGTACGAATTAGGATTTTCTGTTTAATTTTGCATTTGAAATTATACAGAATTGAAATTAAAATCGCGATTGCTATGCAGAGTAACCTAGCTGATCGGACCGGATGGAACCGTACCGTACCGGGCCGTGCCGAACCGGACCGAACCGGACCGGACCGGAATTTGTTTCTGAAGAAAAATATGCTAATAATTGTTAGTAGGCCACGCGGGCGAAGCTGCTGGCAGAAGCTAGTACTTAATAAAAGTGCATACCTATTTATTTATTGAAAAAAAAAACCGGTTAAAATTTGAATTTGAATTTAATTGACACAGTGCACACAGGAATATTTTACAAATATTCCTGTGTGCACTGTGTCAATTTAATTTTGTTATAGGTAATATACGATACCTATAAATCTTTTAAAGCTCTGAAAAAAATTATATTAAGTATTTATTTTTTCAATTCCAGCTGGCGGGCTAGTGTATCGGTGTCTAGATATTCCATACTTTCCACTGTCACAATACGCACCTGATCCAAGTGATTCCACAAACGCAATACCGTGTAAGTATGATGAATAAAATTGATGCAATTTAAGACATTTAGCTGATATTGTTGACATCACAGATACAGATAACCTTTGGGATAAAGTAACTATAGCTAGCCACTCGACCACCGAATCTGTGCGATAATAGTTAACATTATCAATCAATTTTTTACTACCCACACCCTTGACTTCTTTCGTCTTGGTCTTTCTATTCTAGAAAATAATGTGAACCACAGATACAGATATAATAATATCATAGATAACGCAAGTATCACAATTTGTATTGAGAGCAAACGTGTCAACTTTTAGCACATTTTTTTCATAACTGCCCCGCCACTTGGGGAGTGGTAGGGAACTATTACCATTACTCTAACGACACAGCCGAAATTTTGTGATGAGACATCTAAACAGATTCAAAGACACCGCGCCGCATACGATTCAACTGGAGTGTCTGGTAGCACAGATATTAAATTTCACGAAGAACATTTGGCAATGAATGTCGCACGACTTCCACACTTCCCGAGGATGCCGTCAAGGAGGAGTACTATCCCCGCTACTATGGACACTCGCGGTAGACCAACTTCTTGCAGTTATTAAATGGTCTTGGCTATGACACGCAAGGTTATGCGGTGACCTGGTGGTCATAGTTAGAGGCCCATGCCTCCACAACCTTCGGGCAGGACCGGAACCCTTTTGCGGTATAACCAAACAACGAGCCTACTACATCCAAAAAACTCAGTGTGACCATATGGCAAAGCCATATAATGTTATTGTAAACGTGAAATAAGTTGTGGTTCCTTAAGTATTGTAGTTATAAAGTTACGAATGGCCCTTATTTCGTTTTGAGTAGTATAAAAATACTAGTGAAACCCGCGCAACTTCATTTGCGTGTATTTATTTATGCACAGCAGCGCCGTCTATATTAGACTTTTGATCAAATCCTCGGGAATCGCGTACTTTTCGGGATAAAAAGTACTCTAATGTGTTAATCCAAGGTATCAGCTATCTATATACCAAATATCATAAATATTGGCCCAGCCATTTGAGCGTGAAGAAGTAACAAACATACACATAACTTAACCCTTTATAATATTAGTAGGATGTATTGTCTGATCTTTTTTTATATAAACATTTTCAGATGTGGTAACCAGGTCAGCTGCGCCTCTTCTTCTAGCAGTATTCACTCAGGCTGTCGCCGCTCTATGTTGTGTACTAGGCCATTGCGTAAAGGGACGTCGGCTCTGTACTTTCATAGCAGGAGTACTTTTTATTATTTCTGGTAAGTACCTTATTTTTTTATATAATTGACGACCTCCGTGACGTAATGGTTACCACCCCGGACCACCACCAGGTACAAATTCCGGTCGGTTAATGATGAAAAACGAACTTTTTCTGATTGGCCTGGGTCTTGGATGTTTATTATGTATTTGTTATAGAAAATAGTATCGTTGAGTTTGTATTCCATAGCAGAAATCTCGAACTTACTTTGGGGCTAACTCAATCTGTGTGATAAAAAAAATAAAAACACAATGTCACAAGGTACAGTCAGGTGCAAGTTGAGCTTTACATTGGCAGTACAATTTTGGCTCTTATGACATAGAACTTAAGAATGATACAAAGTCCAATATGTAAAGGTCGACCTGCTCTTGACTGTACTATCCTTAGAATTAAGAAAGAGCGGAGCCTCCCGGCACAAGCATAATTTACTATTACTTAAAAGCAAACTAGCAATACAATTGTAATTTTTTTCACTTTAATTTTTATAAGAAAAAAAAAAACATTATTATCATGTCTCCTAATAATATATAAGAAACTTCAATGAAATAAAATCTTCGGAGAAATAGAATACATTTTACCATTAAAATAAGAATTTAACCCATTATCGCCGTTAAATGCCTTCAATATGACGTTAAACTGTCGCACGCTCCCTTTGGAAACGTTTTGATAGTCAGGACTCACTTGACTACAGTCAGTAGAGGCTTCAATTGGATTGGATTTTTTTTTTTTAAAGAAAACTTCTTTAGCGGAGCTTGGCACTTTTTTAGGTAGATGGATAAAAAACTCGCGTCAGATCCGTAGCCTGATCGAAAAAGCGTACTTCTGCCGGCACTCTCTGAGTGCAACCCGTCCTTTTTTTTAAAGAACCGAAGATTAGATGAGATTTCTGCTTTCAAGTTTTCCACCTGCGCCCATTATTTGCATTTATTTACCAGTCTATTTTATATTTTTCAGGTCTCATTATGCTGACCGGAATCGTTATGTACATATCGGTATTTAAGTCGCAAGTTGGTCACAAACTACGCTACATGACAATATTCGACACACCTCGGATGTCGTATAGTTATGGCTATTCATTCGGTTTGTACATAAGTGGCTTTGTGGCCGTCGAATTAGCAGGAACTTCAGCCATATTTCTCTTCCTACAATGGTACCAAAAAGACTGGATAACAGAGTTATCAGAAAAAGCCAAAGCGGACTGCAGAGCGTGGGATCGTGAATACGCTTTTACAGATTTTAGAGAACGTGATTCCACGTTATTAGAAAGGAGGATGATGAAAAGGGACACATACCCACCCCCAGGTTCCTCCACTGCCACACCTCGGGAGCGACGGCGATTCGTTTTCGATGGTGACGAAGTGCCACATTGTTCAATACATAAAAACAGGAGAATAAATTTAAGTTCAGCGTCATTAAAAGACTTATCCTCGTCAACGTTGTACGGATTCCCAGCGGCGCCGAGGCCTACAGCGTGTGACAATTACTTTGAGGAGTTCAAGGACGTACCTCAGAGCGCTAACACGCTGAGTGGACTAAGAAGCGCTTCAATATTTCAGTCGCAGGCCTCAGTAGCTAGTGGCAGGTTTCTAGACTCCTCCGCCGTGGAACCACCACCGTCGCGCGAGGAGGAATTAGTAACGTTTGGTGCAGGAGTGAGAGGTGGCGTTGATGAACAACATCCTCCACGCCACGACCGCGCTGTGGGTACTGACCCTTACCGCAGAACCACGCCAGTCTGATCCTAGAACCTGGGTATTCCGCCCCCAGTCTGAAGCATATCGAGAAGTGATAAAAGTGACGATGCTGTTAACGTACTATTTACATCTAGACTTAAAACCGTACGTAAATAGGTAGATACGGGTAATGATAAGAAGTGTCTTTCGAATTTACGAACATACGTGACTTGTGTTATCAAATTTTTAATTGTTACATTTCCTTGAATAAACACTGCCATTTGTCTATGTTCTTTATTAACCATGAATTGGACCATTTTCCGGTCACCCTGTATTGATAATGTAACACAAACATAATTTAAAACCATTTTTAAAAGTAAATGTATTGTAATTATAGCAATGTTAAATACTAACGATGTATTTTGTTACATCTGAACGCACTAGTAGAGTTAATTGCAATATAAGATGATGCGATTTGGCATTTAAAACTCGGTTCAAGTTGGCAGGGAAGTCGGGAGGGAAGTGGCAGCGGGAGAGAGTAAACACAATACTGCCGCTGCTACTCGCACTGCCTGGCTTCCTCCCTCGATTGTCATTGTAAATTACTTTTACGCCAACATCGACGTAAGTTCACACGCAGCCCTCATACTTAAGGAAATCCGACCCGGCAGCGGCAGGAGCAGTGGAAGAGGCTGAGTGTAAAACAAGTAATTTAATTACATAACACTACACATTTGACGACCTCCGTGGCGTAATGGTTACCACGCCAGACCGCCACCCAGGAGGTCCCGGGTTTGATCCCCGGTCGGGTCATGATGAAAAACGCACTTTTTCTGATTGGCCTCGGGTCTTGGATTGACACAAGTTTCGAACTTACTTTGGGGCTAGCTCAATCTGTATGAATTGTCCCTATATATTTATTTTATTTATATTTAACAGTCCAAATGAGATTTCTGACTACAAACACAATATTATTATTATGAGATGAAATAATGAAAGAAAGAAAGAAAGAAAATACATTTATTCTGTAATAATGAAATAATCATCATCTTCACATAGTATAAAATGAAGTCGCTTTCGCTGTCTGTTCGCTTAGAGATCTTTTAAACGACTCAACGAGTTTCAATTAGTTTTCAGCAGTAGTATTTTCCTAAATCCCTATGGAAAAGTTGTAAACGTAGTTGCACGGGTTTTAAGTAAATTATAAATTTTACAAGAGTCGTGCATGAATCATTGGTATCACTAAACGCTCTAAATGATACCTGCCGCATCATCACAGTCATGTTGCTTAAAACCGACGCCCTAAACAAAGCTATTCGCGCTCGGGGGTACCCGTAAACCCGCCGGGAGATCGCTTGTCGAGTCAAGAAAAATAAGCAGGAGCGCAATTACCGCCACCCTCTGTATGGGCTCCAAACACCTCCAGCCCGATTAAAAAGCTGGAAGAGTTTTTTGCGGAACACTACACACCTAAAACAAGGTGCGACCTCTGGCAGGCCGTTGCTGGCACATTTAATAGCTTTTGCCCAATGTGCCCAGCTGAGTATGCTCGGGAGGATCTTCTGATGGCAAACCGATAAGGGTGTTGCCATTGCCAGGTATTGGGCAAATCTGATTTGAGCTGTGTGTATTATAGTTATTGACTCGAAAAGAAGAAAACTAATTATATTATTTTTTTTACAAAATGAGGAATATGCAACTATCTTAACGGATCTCTTTGATAAAATAATTTTCAAAATGTCAAACTACAAATTAATTTTTTTGAAATTCTAAAACAAAATACTACCTACTTGGCATGACGTGACATTCAAGTTTTGATTTTTACCGAGTGTGAGTGTCATTGCTTATTTAAGTAAGGTTGAAATAAAATGTTTTAATAAGTAAAAGTGTCTGTACGAATATAACTTCCTCAACATGGGAACGTAAGTATTTTAAAATGTCAATAAATTGAATAAATTGGCTTGTGTATCCAAAAAGTGTATATGAAGGAAGTACGCTACTGGATGATTGTCTTGTTGAAATGAAATGAAATGAAATGAAATCGTTTATTTCAGAAATTAGACCTTCACAGGCACTTTTTCTTGTCATTTACAACTTGTTTAAATAAAAAAAATAAACTACGTTATATACTACCACCATTTCGGACACAAGCAAAATGGCAACCGGTAAAAAGAAATGGCGAAAGAAAACCGGTTACGGCCTTTTTTGTCATTTTGTACTTTTTTTTTTTTCTTTTTTTTCCACTCATTAGTTACAATGTAGGTATAAGTACATAAAAATTTATAAGAAGAATACGCGGAATGTTATACACAATGGTGTGGAATGAACAAGTCTTAAATCTACAATAAAATAAAAAAAGTCAGTACTGACAAGAGTGAGCAGACCAGTCCCCCCAGGCAGCACCCGTTCACGAGTTGACGCGAGAGTCAGCCATCGCTGTGCTCAACCATATTAGAGGGAACTCAGCGACCCGACTCCCGACGCCACCACGATGATGATACTATTATCAAATACTTTATAAGACTAATACGCACAGCTCTTGACGTTTCTCATACAATGACTTGGCAACCTCCGTTCACCTCATGCCGCTAGGGGCGCTATAACATTTTGCATACAAAGCGCACAGTTCACCTCATGCCGCTAGGGGCGCTATAACATTTTGCATACAAAAGTTTTGAAATCGTTCACCTCATGCCGCCCTCATGCCGTAGGGGCGCTAGTGTCGCGTCTTGCCCGAATTCTTCCGAAGCTGTGCGTATTAGTCTTCTATAGTATTTGCTATTGTGCTTGTTTGACACGTACCACAACATAGTCGTACACTTTATTTCGTATATTAATGAATAATAGAATTCACGCTTACTATATTTTGCCGTAATTTTCGACTGATTGATACCGATATCGATACAACTACACAGCGATCTAGTAACTAACAAACGTGTTTTGTTGATAATATCATCATTTTCAATACTTCCTACTCCGACTATCTTTCTGATTAAATTCGTTGTGAGTTCCAAGACAGCTGTGGTTTCTACCCTGTCAATAAGCTTCATCGCTTATTGTCAATCTGAGGTTGCCGTTGTTGATCCTGGCTACACGGGAGACACATTGGTGGAAATGTGTGGCGGGCTTGTCCCGATCATCACTTTGGACACAAGGAACTGCAGCGACTCTATTCACACGTACGTAACTACCGCTTGACCATCTTTTGTCGCCGGTTGTGGTGTAGTTGTAGTACCTACGTTTCAAAGGACGCAATGAGATGGTTTTTGGCCGCACGAGAAAGAATTCGTAATTCTGCACCTAATGCAACTGACCTAACTCTGAAGAAAATTGACTGTACTATCAACGTATTTTTCTTCAAAGTTAGGTTGTGGTTGGTTATTAAAAGTTATTGCAAACGTTACCTTTTTTGTTTCAGTTTCTGTTCGAGTTTGTAAGTATCATCAAAGGCATATTTTTATATTATTTACTCATACGAATCGATTTCAGTTCTGACAAACTTAGAAGCTAAGATGCTTTTTTTAAGTTTAGCATCGCAATGCAAACTGGTCGTATATTTTCCATGATACGACGTCGCATTCTGACTAACATTAGTTAAGACTGGCTCGTTTCTGGTGCAAAGACACCATCGCCATCAGCGCGGCAATGCAGCGAGTGTTTTGGGGAGCTTTGCATCAGAAACATTAAGGGGTGGGTTTGACGTTTAAAGCCTTATTTTTTTAATTATTTTTTTATTTATTATTCTATATAAATGTTTTTATTTTTATATTGGTATAACTAACATAGTTCCTAAGTATTTCACTAACCAATAAGGAGTTTTGTAATGACATGATTGAATAAATGTGAATATTGATTAAAGGAAAATGGAATAAAAGAATTAAAAGACTACATCTATACTAGTCTATACTAATATTATAAAGAGGTAAAGTTTGTGTATTTGTTAAATTGTAAGGGGTAATCTCGGGATCTACTGAACCGATTTTAAAAATTCTTTCACCAATAGAAAGCCACATTATTGCTGAGTGTCATAGGTTATATAAAAAACCAAAACATAAAAAGGCTTTTAACATTATGCCCAACGAAGTGGGCACGGGTCAGCTAGTTAATAATAATATTTGATCATTGTAGATTTGGTAGCGGAAGAACACCAATTAGAGGACCATGCCCAAGGATAAAAAATATTGCTTTCAGTAACTACAGCGGGATTTTGGGCTTTATTTTATTTTGCAGTCAAATATGGATGTGTTCATTTTCAAAAACTGGTCCTGTAAGTTTTAATTTTTATTTAACAACTTCTAATGCGACAATGGGATGAAAAATGGTTTTGTACGCCCAACGAATTTAATAAAATAAGATTAAACTGATAAGTTTGGTTGATGATTTAGTTTGGCCAAGTATTTTTCATTTACAATGGTGTAACCACGATTTTTTTTTAACCAATACCATCGATAATGAAAGGTTTTTAAACTATTGATTATCGATACTCTCCATAGTTTGATTCAATCGATAATACCTATTGATATTGTTACTATTTTTCACAGTCTACCATTTTTTTTCATAGTCCACTAGAGTATCGATCGATAGTCAAACTATCGAATGAGTTTTGTCAGCATTCTTCATTATTGTTGGTCGTACTATAATTTTTCAAATTCGAATAAACTAATTCTTTGCTTTTGTAACATTAGTAATAGATTAGATTCAAATTATATTTTTTCATTCATCATAATCATATCGACCCATTGGATATAAATAAATATCAAATAAATAAATAAACTAACACTGCAATTTTTGACGACCTCCGTGGCGTAACCACGCCAGACCGCCACCCAGGAGGTCCCGGGTTCGATCCCCGGTCGGATCATGAAGAAAAACAAACTTTTTCTGATTGGCCTCGGGTCTTGGATGTTTATCTATATATGTATTTGTTATAAAATATAATATCGTTGAGTTAGTATCCCATAACACAAGTTTCGAACTTACTTTGGGGGCTAGCTTAATCTGTATGAATTGTCCCTATATATATTTATTTATTATTATTATTATTAATTAGCCGGGACCGACGATGGCTTGACGAGCCCTCCGAAGCTCGAGATAACGGAACCCATCTAAGCACTGGCTGGGGTCGACGTTGTTTCACTTGCGCGTTTCTTTGCCACAAAGAGTGCGAGCAGTGCGACACAAAGCGAAGCCGTCGAGCTCCTCAATATCAGTTTTTTTATTATTTCAGCGAGATGTGACAGTACGTGTAATTTGGCTTATTATGGTGCAATGGTACTTCCTTCAACCTATACCATTACAAGTAGTTGGTCTGATGCCTATCTACCTATTCCCACTACTTGGTGTATACAGTACGGACGGTGTTGTAAGCTGCTATTTTAATGTAAGTGTGGTCAATAGGTATGAATATTAATATTCAGGTTGTATGTATAATATACTAGCTTTTCCCCGCGGCTTCGCTCGCGTTAATTTTATGACATAGATCTCGTTTGACAACAAGACAACCCATAGCGCGACTTGTGGCGACATCTGTTGGCCGATACAGCGCCCTCTATAGTAGAAAAATTATTTTCCCATTGGAAAGATATACTTTCACGGGATAAAAAGTAGCTATGTTGGGCTCTGTACCCCTAACAATAATAATAAGTTTTTTATTCAGACCAAGTCCATTACAATATGTATGCAAATTTTCATAATGATCGGCTGCTTAGTCAAGCCGTGAATAACAAATAAACAAACTCACTTTCTCATTTATAATATTATAGTTAGGAGTAAGGATATTTTGCCACAAAGGTGGCAAACAAGCATACGGTTCCCCTGATGGTAACTCCCCTGACGTCACTGTAGCCTATAGACGCTCGCAATAACTGGGGTGTCAATCACGCGTTGCCAACCCTTCCCCCCCCAAGTGGAGCTCTGGAGACTAATGCTATTTGGCTACGATCTTCTGAAGGTGGAGGTCCTTCCCCAGATCTGCTGCGATTTGAGCGGACTATCCGCTGGGCCCTACCTCTGTAAAAACTACTGTGGTTCTCTGAATAGTGTTTTTTTTTTGCAGGAAGGCATGGCTTTATTTATAATAGGAGGAATGCTCAATTTGGCACTAAATAATTCTGGATTTGATCGTCGTCTTCTGTTGTGGTTTTTGTGTTCTGGAGATGGCTGTCAGTTCTCTGGAAAAAGGTAAATATTCTGTCCAATTTCTGAAAATTATTCATATATTTATCTTAATTCAAATACCAAATTGCTAATAAAAATTGTCTACAATATTTTTTTTGAGATTTACAACGTATTAACATAAGGTTGTATGGTGCCAAACATCAAATGACTATCTTTAAAACGCTCTCAATGTACCTCGAAAACTGACAAGCGGATACAAGAATTGTGTTTGTGTATTTAATTATTTGTCAAGGCGAATTACTGCTTTGTCACATAATTTATTGTGTTAGTAAAATCTACAAATAAGCCAGTAGACTATTAAAATACGCGATGTGTTAACAATTACAATATATTATGATTTGACATTTTATCTTTCAGATTGGTTGTAAAGTGCTGTTTTTCTGCATTCTTCACGTCAATATTTTGTAATAGACTACACGTGGCGTCAGCTTTGACACAATACGTTACTCCTGTACTGATTAATATGCAGGTAACTATGATTTAGAAATATGTATTTTATAATGTTCCTAGTTTGTCCATTGTATCCGAAATGATAATTACAGAATTCTTGTTTACAATAAGGCTCATACTATAATCCCTAATCTGTGGTCATAGGTCCCACGACAGATTTCAAACCAAAAACATTGAAACAGGGGCCCGAACCTGCTAACACAAATGCACCAATGGACTCTCAATGGTGTCTCAATTGTGTCTCAAAAAATGCCTTTAGTGTATCAGTCGAATAGTTTTTGACATTTGTTATGGACTTAAACTATAAGTTAAACATTATGTTATTGTTTAAGTCCATAACAAATGTCAAAAACTATTCCACTGATACATTATCAGCATTCTTTGAGACACGATTGAGACACCATTCCATCCATGAGTCCATTAGTGCATTTGTGTTAGTAGAATCGGGCCCCAGAACTTATTTGGCTTCAGTAAACTTACAACTTCTGTAAAGTGATTGAATCCCATGATTAATCAAACATGATTTATCAATAAAAATTATGATTTTTCAAACTATATTAAAATAAGATAAATTTGTCTATTTTAGTCATCTGTGGGTAGATATAAGGAAACCGAGCCAAAGTATGATGAAATGAGGTATATTATTAACTGCGCTATTCAACACGCTTCAACAATAGGTAAATAATGTAAAGAATGCTTGTATTTTTTAACGGTTTTGTCAATGAAATCTAGATAAATTGTAATTTTGAAATTTTACCGATCTTCTATTGATCTGAAATTTGGTAAACTCGTCTGATGACAATACAAAATGATGGTATTTCTTTTTTTGCTCTTTTCATGTTGTTTTATTCTATTGAAATGATTTATTATTTATATTTAAAACATTAAGTTTCTTTAGAATAAAGTTGATGTAGGAGCCACAGCACGCGGCGTATTTTAAACGCGCAGATGACGCGCGTGTCGTTATCCAAGGCGGTGTTGCAATCATTCCATCGTGACGTCTAACATACAAAGAGCTCAATGTAGCACGAAACGCGCGTCCCCTTCGCGTATAAAATACGCCGTGTGCTGTGGCTCTGACTTGTATTTTTTTTAATACTTTATTATAACTTGATAGGCTCCACGTTTTGTAATCTGGGAGGCAACCATGAAAGTGTCCATCCGAAACAACGAAATACGTAGTCCTGTCAAAAAATAAATACACAGAAGGTTCAATGCTGGTTTGAATTCAACGAAACGTCAGTTCCTATTTTCGAAATTCGTTTCATGGTACGGGCTGATGTCGCGACATTTCGGGCACTTCTTTACAAGTGAAAAGATCTTCTTGAAATTGTTGAGTTGCAAAATTATTTTATGATGGGTATAGGTAGTTTATACTAATAATAACACAATGTATTTTTTTATGTTTTGCATTATTTGATGATGAATGTTTTTTTTTTCAGGAAGCATGGTCATAATTCATGGTTCTCCTTATACGTTGGCTTTCCGTGCTATTTATTATTCGTAAGTACCCAGTTTTTTAGTACTACGCGACTCTGTTTTATTAGGCTAAAATCGTTTTCCTTGACCTTTATCTCCTTGTTGCTAAACAACTGTAGAAGTTTCAGTGAGATTTCGAAATAAAATTTAAAGGCACGGTATTCTAACAATAGTAATTTTTAATGTTGTCATAAGGGTTCTTTATGAAGAAACTATAGTTTCGCCATGTCTGTCTGATTGACACCCAGTAACGCATTTTAAAAATTAATGGCATATTAACTTATAGCTGTCACTGTCAAACAGATATATATATAATAATAGGTATATAATGGGGTTTGTCCCAAGGAATTGTTTGACTTGATTCCTACGGCCACTTTCTACCATCGATCTGCTTGTCACCGGCGGGGAAACCAACCGCACGCGCTAGAACCAAAATGGTCGCGTATTGCGCGGTTCAGAGGAGTTTTCTCCTGAGAACGCTGAAGCTGTGAAATAAGATCCTCGCCGAAGTCTTTCCTTTACACTATGTTGTTCTTCAAAAGGGCATTCATAGATTTTTACACCCACAGCACGCGCGTGAGTGATACTCCCGGTGGTGTTGCAAGCGTTCATAAGCTACGGTGACCGTTTACCATCAGGCGGGTCGTAAGCTTGTTTGCCACCTTAGTGGTATAAAAAATAAAAGATATCTTGAGACTTAATGTTGAATTGAAATTTAAATGGGTGTCAGAAACTGACTGTGTGTAACTGGTGATCCCTTACTTTAACCAAATACTATAGAAATATAATACGCACAGCTCTTGACGTTTCTCATACAATGACTTGGCAACCTCCTGTTCACCTCATGCCGCTAGGGGCGCTATAACATTTTGCATACAAAACGCACAAAAGTTTTGAAATCGTTCACCTCATGCCGCCGTCATGCCGTAGGGGCGCTAGTGTCGCGTCTTGCCCGAATTCTTCCGAAGCTGTGCGTATTAACTCGGTAGAGTTTCTATAGTATTTGCTTTAACAATAATAATATTGTAATTTATTATGCAGGTCAGTAGCCACAACAGATAATTTTAACTATTTGCAATACACTCGATTTACATTCCCTATCGCCTTTCTTATGATTTTCATCGTTTGTGGATGGCACATGCTGCAAATTAATATGTACGTATCCTTACTAATATTATAAATGAGAAAGTGAGTTTGTTTGTTTGTTTGTTATTCCTTCACGGTTTGACTAAGCAGCCGATCATTATGAAAATTTCCATACATATTGTTAGGGGTACAGAGCCCAACATAGGCTACTTTTTATCCCGTGAAAGTATGTCTTTCCTATAGGAAAATAATTTTTCTACTATAGAGGACGCTGTATCGGCCAACAGATGTCGCCACAAGTCGCGCTATGGGTTGTTTTGTTGTCAAACGAGATCTGCCATAAAATTAACGCGAGCGAAGCCGCGGGGAAGAGCTAGTATACAATACAATACAAATACTCTTTATTGCACCAAATGCATAAACTAGTCTTTAATTTACTCTAAAAACTAATAGGTACCTACTTATGAAGCAAAAATTTAACGCTATCATTATCTACTAAAGTAGCGGCACGCTATGATGGCCGTTTTGACATATTACAATAGTGATGTGAACTGTCAATTTATTCTCGAAAAAAATATAATCAAATCTATAAGTTTTATGTACATACTTCATTAAAAAGTTATAATAAAACAAAAATATAAATGTTTGTTTACATTTGAACGAACTGAACATTGGAATTAAAATGAATATACATACTTTATATTTTGCACTTCAAATGTAATTATTAATTAAAACGAAACTTCATGAGTGGACAAACGTCAAAACGGCCATCATAGCGTGCCGCTACTTTAAGCAAGAAAGTATAGTAACGGCGGAGATATAGATAAATAAGAGCGGTCTTTCCGCACTACAAAATGTTTAATTCACAAAAATGTTGAATTCCTATTTCTGTGCACAATGGTAGATACCCACTAATCATGACATTTGCGAATTCAACATTGTCGGTAGGTCCCATTTGTTCTATGGAACATGACGTAATAGAACGATTTTAGAAAATATTGTCCCTTTGTACTATAGAACTACATACTAGCTTTTGCTCCTGTTTTTGTTTATGAATGATTTTGTTATAATTTCTGTCGGTGAGTAACCATCTAATCATCGCTATCGCAAGTTCCATGTGGAACTAGCTACATGGAACTACTGGGAATAAAGGACTAAGACAAGTGGTGTGTAGCAAATCATTCTCGAGTGGCCAGTTTACATATCAACTTCAAGAAGTTTATATACCTACTTAGTTTGTTCTATGGAACAATTGAGACAAAAAGTTCAAACTGTTCTACAGTACAAATAGGGACAATATTTTCTAAAATTTTTCTATTACGTCATGTTCCATAGAACAAATGGGACCTACTGAACATTGTAGTCCGGATGAGAAGTGATTGTGTTGATTCAATGTTGAATCTCAATAATTTCAGGTTTTGTAATAAAGCAATGAACAATAGCAATATGGGTGAAGTTAGGAAACAAATACTGAAGAATAAGGCTACGATACCTGATCACTTTACTTTACATGAATTCGTTAGTACATTTGTGACATAACATTTATTGATAACTGTAGAATTTACCTTTCTACTAGGTTGGTTCGTCTGGTGTGAGTGATGACTAGCTGACGGGCGGCAGGTGAAGATTGAGTGATAAAAGCTAAACGAAGAATAATCATTTTAGCACCAATTAATTTATTGTCCACACAGATATACAAAATTAATAATGAAAAAGATTGCAAAAAACACAAAAAGCAAGCAGTTATTTTAAGCGCGCTACATTATTCCTTCTATCTATCGATTCTATCGATAAAATTCCGGCAGCCTTACTCTTCTACCACTTCGAGTAATCTCCTGCTTTTCGGGACTCTCAGTTGAAGAAGATATTGTGACCGGAAGTTCTTTGGATGCCGGTTTTAACCGGTCCACGAAGACATTAGACGGTTTTTCTCCGATTTCTATAGTGAAAAATTTTGGTTGTCTCTCTAAGACCTTAAAGGGCCCGGCATACGGTGGTTCTAGTGATCTACGCACGTGATCCTGCCGAAGAAAAACATGAGATGTCGCATGCAAGTCACGTGGTATATAGAATGGCTCATCGAGAGGTAGGGCACAGCGGATAATCCGCTCAAATCGGAGCAGCCCGTCTGGGGAAGGACCTCCACCTTACAGAAGATCGTAGCCAAATAGCATTGGTCTCGGCCATGTTGTGTTCCTACGGTGAGTAAGGTCTCCAAAGCTCCACTTGGAGGGGTTGGAAGGGTTGGCAACGCGTGAGTTATACCCCCGGTATTGCAAACGTCTATAGGTTACGGTGACAGCTTACCATCAGGCCGACCGTATGCTTGTTGCTCGGGGTGAAAGGAACTGCCCAGGCAGCTGGAAAGGTTCACCAAAAACGAGTTCTGCCGGACTAGCTTGCAGGTCTTCCTTCCAGGAACTGCGAATGCCAAGGAGCACCAGTGGAACCGATTCCACTGTGAAGAATTATGGCACATTATAGCCGCCTTGAGCTGGCGGTGCAGTCGCTCGATGATACCGTTGGCAGCATCTCTGCCGTCATGTTCTGCAGCGGGATAGCCTTAGGCCATCGAATAAAGCGGTCAATGATAGTGAGGCAGTATCTGAAACCACAAGACAATGGTAAAGGTCCCACGAGGTCCAGGTGAATGTGGGAGAACCTCGCGGAGGGTGTAGGGAAGGTGGAAAGAGGAGAGCGAGTGTGACGGTAAAGTTTGCTTTCTTGGCATTGCAAGCATTGCCTAGACCACTCTCTACAATCTTTCCGAATCCCTGGCCACACAAATCTCTGCGTAACTGTGGTGATTCCAGCTCCCCGAGTGTTGCGGCGGGCCTAGTCGTGAGCGCGCCGTGCCGTAGCCCAACATATCATTGTTCCCGCAGCCCCGCCCATCTAGGCGGATGAGGTGGCAGTCAATCAGGTTTTTAGTCGGTATACCCCAAGTGGCCTAAAGGGCTTGCGAAATTTCGGGATGTTGAATGGTCGGGGTGGATGTACCGAAGTGTTGTAGAAAATCTGTACGTCGCTATGTGCAGTCAACATCTTCTTGAGCTTCAGGGTAGAACCATTGATTAAAAGATCTTGCGTTCGGGATCATCTTTCTGGGCGTGCGCGAGATCTTGATAGTTGATAGTTATGCCTACTTCGTCCACCCGTGAAAGAGCATCAGCGACCACATTTTCCACTCCAGGGTGCCAACCACAACGTCTTATAGCAGTATTATTTTAATACTACATCGAGTTTTCGTATCACAATGTCTTTATAACAAGCTTGAAACAATATTACTTTTTTCAGCAATTTTGGTGACGTTACCTCTATTTCGTTCATTCAATTCGTACCATGACGTGACTTTTGGCAACTAAAATTTTTTTCGCCTGTGACAGCGTGCGTTCCGTTCACGATTCACGATTTTAAGCACATTTATGAGATACTAGTGAATATTAAGTAATAAGTTACTTAAATATACTTAATTTTCCAACAACAAACATTTTAAATTAATTCACATTAACTTTTTTACTTCTGAACATCATTTGAAAGAGATGGCGCTATATATTTGATATAGCGCTATTTCTTTTTATCCTTTAGCAGGGAATAGACAATGTCATCAAATCAGTCGTTCTTTCACAACACTAAGCAGAAATAAAATACTATTGCGCGGTAGATCGAGGTCATTGTACGAAAACGAGTAATGTTATTATAAGCTTGAAACAAAACTTCCTTGAAATAAGATTGTTTTACAAAAGCTTATGGTTGGCCTCCAGAAACATAGCTCAGGTCTGTTGTAAACTGGGAAATATAGTTCATATTATTATATCTGAACTGACGGTGCAAATATTTGTCTTTACTCATCTTAAATGTAAACGTAAGCGGCTTATGGTCTGTGTAAATGGCGAATGTCTTCGCTTCGACCATGTGGCAAAATATTTAACTGCGTCGTAGACAGCTAAAAACTCCCGATCATAGGGACTATATTTCTTCTGCGCCGGGTTTAATTTGTGGGAGTAAAACGCTAAAGGTTGCAGTTGTTTCCACTTCTCTGCTGCAGGACGGCTCCGATGGCTAAGTCCGAAGCGTCTGTTATGATGGCAAGATGAGCAAGTAAAGTGGCGTTTGACAAAGAAGTCTTGCAATTCTCAAAAACTTGTAGAAGTTCTTCTGTCAAGTTGACTGGATGCGAACCTTTTACTTGAGGGCCAGACAAGAGTGCATTCAAGGGTGCTTGTAGTTGAGCAGCGTTACGTACGAAAAAGTTCACCATGCCCAATAATCTTCGGAGTTCCTTTACTGTCTTAGGAACCGCATACTCCTGAATTGCAACGACTTTCGAAGCGAGAGGTTTGGTGCCATCAGCTGAGACGGAATATCCCAGAAAAATAACCTCTTCTTTCCCCAGAAAACATTTTGTAGTGTTGACCAGAATACCATACTGCTTGAGACGGTCGAACAGTAAACGCAGATAGATGAGTTTGGTGCAAAAATGTATAAAAACTAAAGTATTTATTTATCTAATCTATCCCTATAGGAGATATAGAATTACTGAATTCAAATATTTAGCATAAATATGTATTTTATTATTAGTATATTTTTTATTAGTAACAAAGAAAAGTACTTAGTAGCTCAACAACCCACATGTATATATTAGACACAAAAGCGATTTGTGCAAGGAATATGTGAGTAGGTCGGCTAGTTGGTCGGCTATTTTTTGTTTATATTCATTAACAATCATTATGGGCATACTCACACTGCATTATTTGTGTTGTATTAATATCATTGAGCTCATATTTCGAGGACTTGTTTGGTTTTAGTACTTACTCAAGTACTCGATCATTTTGATAGAGTAATCGTGCTCGGACTTGTTTTTGATACAGGAAATGACCAGAAACAAACTAACAGCGGACAAAATTCAACATGATCTTGTTAAAAGTAGCATTGAAAATATTTTCTTACATGATGTTTTTATGATGATAGTTTTAGAAAATAATAATATTTCCAGTCATCTGAACTTGTTGTTAAAAGACAAAACCGCAGTCACATATATTATGTCCTTCAAAAATCTTTAGGATCTCCAAATAATGCTGTGACTTGAGCAATCGCAACGTGTGCGCGTTTGCAAAAATCGTTTCATCAATAAATAATTGTAAAACCATCTTTTATTATCTTTTTGTTGTAAATTGTTTTACTTTTTTAATTCAGTAATTTAAGTTTAGGTATTATAATGACGGTATTCAACTATGAAGGAAAAATTGTGCATACCTTATTTGCTCTAATATGTTGCAGCTTTCTGTGGTGTTCGTGTTACTTGCGTTATTTTTCTTTTTCACTCGTTGGAGTCCATTAGACGTCAAATGGTCACCCGAATTAGCTGATGGCGTATCGTACCCAAGGTAAGTTGGCTAAAAATTATTTGTAAGTAGAATAGATGCACGCACATGCTATGGGACACAGGATACGAGTGATGCTGTATATCCTTCTAGGATCTAAGAACCTCCTTATAGTAATTTAAGTTCATCGCGATGGCCAATGCCTATGAGATGACCAAGGGCATCACGTCACAATAAATAAATATATAGGGACAAATCACATAGATTGAGCTAGCCTCAAAGAAAGTTCAATACTTGTGTTAAGGGATACTAACTCAACGATACTATATTTTATAACACATACATATAGATAAACACCCTAGATCTGAGGCTAATCAGAAAAGTTTAGTTTTTCATCATGACCCGACCGGGTTTCGAACCCTGGAGGTGGCGGGTAGGCATGATAACCATCCCCTTTTAACCGTTTACGCCACGCGGTCGTCAATGCTCCTTTACCTACATTGTCATGACGGCCCACCATAGAGAAGCTTCGCTATGGGAAGAGCGAAGAGAGCAGAGGATCCTCTGCCTCTTCCATGTCCTTTGACAGAGGATAGTAAGTAGACTGGACAGAGGACAGAATGTTACTCGAGATTGAAATGGGACTTATTTTGCTTAAACTTAATATCCACGGGGATGGAATCGCGTGCACAGCTAGTTTTAATCATTTTAAGCCATTTAATAATATACATGATACATGCATTGAAACAATTATTTCTGATACCTATTATCAGTTGTGAAGCACGGCATTTCTTTTGTTTAAACTCGAAATATTATACATAATATTATTCATTCATTAATTATATTAATTAATTTTACAATATTCATGTAATAATTCATACCTATTGATTTTAAACCGGGCAAGCAAGAAAGGGGCTAATTCTTTTGTACCATTATCTCCACTTCTTAAAACGATCACATCCCAAAACAACCACATCCCAGAATGACCACTCCCAGATCGTCCACTTCCTAGAATGACCACTCCCAGTTCGTCCACTTCCCATAATGACCACTTCCCAAAAGAACCACATCCCAAATCGTCCACTTACGGCCACTTCCCATGATGACCACTTAATAAAAAACTATTTAATTTCAAGGTTTGCATATAAAAAATAGAGCATCCATATTTGCTGACACTCGCTTTTATTTTTCACTTTCATTGTTCACTTCTGTTGCGTTAAGCTCACAGTGAATGAAAACAACACTTAACTTCCTACATTCGAAATATATTTCATTCCCCTTTGGAGCAAAATATGCCACAAATTAAAGCCTCACCTTAACTCAAAAAAATAAACACTTGTTTCCGAACTAAAGAATTATATTTACTCAGTGTAACAAAAATTATAACACTTAACATTAAGGTATTCTTAGTTTATATTGCTACAAAGAATATAGTACCCATTCCATTTTCCTGCTCGTTGAAAAGACTGGGACCTTCCTTCTAGTGAGCAAGTAAGTGGACATTATGGTCCGAAAGGGTGTTTATGCCACTTTTATATTATAGCAATTAGCCGGAAAATTGGACGTCTCGGGGAATGGACATATTGGAAAGTGGTCATTCTGGGAAGTGGACGATCTGGGAGTAGTAATTCTGGGATGTGATCCTTTTGAGAAGTGGTCGTTTTAGGAAGTGGACATTATGGTACTGCATTGCAGCACTTTCCATACATGCCGATTTCACCCCGGCGTTGCCACTCTATACCTAGGTACCAATATTACTATCCTCTTTGGTGCTCTGTCAAAAATGCAGCACTAAACGCTCGGCGATACGCACTTGACACTTGTGTAATATTGCCAGTGGAAGTGTAGTTTCCCGAAAGCGTGGAAATGATTCGAGTTTATTTAAATTTCTCAACTTAATACGCTAAAGTAGTATTGTTTCTTTTTCATAATCGACTACAAAATACTATGAAATATTGAAAACTTCTGTGAAAAGTGATGTTATTACACTTCTTTTGTTTTTCACACCTGTTGTGAAACGATTTAACAGCATAAACCGCCATTATTAAACTATTTCACGTTCGGCGCGCTATAACATTGAACACAGCATCTGACTCCAATTAAGGTGCTTCTAAATGAGTGCTAAGACTATCTTTCCATACGTTATTGTTCTAAGTGTACAAACTACCTTTGGGTTAATATTTTATTACACTGATTTCAGGATTAAAGACGCTACTAATGCAGCAATATTTGTATTGTTAATGCATGCCCTTCCAAGAGGTATTAAATATATCAAACTAATGGTAGCTGAGAGTAAGTAATTTGAAAATAATTATTGTAAATCTTAAAACATTAATTTTTATTTTATGCCTGTTCTTCAAAAAATGTATAACTTAACTAGCTTCTGCCCGCGGCTTCGCCCGCGTGGCCTACTAACAATTTAGCATATTTTTCTTGCTAGGAGTATAAATAAACTGCAAATGACCTCTACTTCAACCCCTAGAAAGGAATTTAACGTATTTCTTATGATTAGTACGGGAGTTTAGAAAATCTCCATGTGTTACAAATAAATGTGCATTCTCCTTTACAAAATAACATTTTCATGTCAATAGATTCCAATACGGTACGGTCCGGTACCACCATATTTTTTTACACTGTTTTTTTTCACATTTTGTCACTACATTTCTCCCTTTTAGGGGTTGAATTCTCAAAAAACCTAAAACACGTGTTTACTCATTTATCGATAGAAGTACTCCTGTAAAGTTTCGAATAAAATAGTCATAACTAATCTTGTTTCTCCATACACTGCTGCGCACGAAGAGGCTACGCACGTGTGTTAAGCTTTGCTTTGCAAGAGGATGTACGTGATTATTTCCACTGCAACCCACGAATACGTTAACCATCAAGTGACGTCATTGATACACGCGTGGCTTGCTCAACATAGCTCAACGCTGTCAACGCCATGCACGCAGTGAATGCGGTACACAGCTTGTTCCACAAAGCGTGCACATCGCTGCGCACGCTGTGCACGAACACATGGCCCACGTGGCACGACACCAACCAAAAACTATGACAATCAATGCGTAGCCTCTCCGTGCGCCGTGGTGGGCCACGCTACAGCTGTACGTAGTCGTGGTTTTATATTCGTGTATAGCAGTGGAAACGTAGATCCACGTAGTCATCCACTCAGCTGTAATGTGCCACGTGGCCCACGTGTTCGTGCGCAGCGTGCGCAGCAGTGGGACCGCGCCTTGATGCTATCTCGGGATAAGCCCACCACACATTCCCACCACTGTCTCCTGTGTAGCCAGGATCAACAACGGCGACCTCAAATAGACAATAAGCAATGAAACTTATTGACGTCCCGGGGAAGAAAACTACAGATGTCTTGGAACTCACAACGAATTTAATCAGAAAGAAGGTAGTCGGAGTAGGAAGTATTGAAAGGACTTCCCTCCTTAACAACTACGTGAGAAACAGCAATTTGAAGCAAAAGGCATTATACCCTAGAGAGATGGCAAATCAGGTGAGGCTCGATTGCCGAACACCACGGTCTATTGTTACGCTACTATTGGGACCTAATGCTATGAGCTATTGTTTACTATTTTGATTCCAATAATATGTATTGCAGAACCTTCTAAATGCCTGATAATTCTCTCTGCTTGCTACGAGATCAGAATAATAAACTACGCCCGAAGTGACATGATTACGCGTTTGTCAAGATCACACTCCCACAGAACGTGATGAGCTGTTTGTTCAATTCTGGTATTCGCGGTAGAACATTCACAGAAAGGAGAAGGTACAACCTTGAAATAGAATAACTTGGCCTTAAAGTTTCCGTGTCCCGTAAAAAATTGAGCTACTTGATGGTCGACCTCTAGCCAAGTTTTCTTTAATCTGTCTCTCACCGAGGGAAAGAACAGATACAGATGACGGCCTTTTACGGAAGTTTCCCACCTTTCCTGCCATTCCGATATAAGATTCTGTAATACGTCATAAAGTTCTGTAATACGTCATAATATAATGTAGTTTTTGTCTAGAAGTAAACCTAAGTAGCAGACTTGTGATTTCATTTGAAACTGAAACTCCATTAAAGCGAAGGCGCGGAGGGACCTGTAAATTCCCCTTAAGCATAAGTTGATACGTTTTATGAGGTGCAAATTCTAGACTGTTAAACGATTTTGCCATTCGGAGATAATGTCAAGACTCGTTTCAGCGTTTTTTTTTAAAGTTGCCCGCGAACTTGCATTAATTAATAAAAGACCGTCATCAGCATAACCCGTCAAGGAGCATCCATCCGGTAAGGGGAGGCTGAAAAAATCGTAAAGTAATAACGCAGAAGGAGGCAGCAGAGCGGGTGAGGGAAGCGGATCCAGCCGCCCCCCCGCTCTGCCGTAAAAGACCGTTTGGCAGGCGTTTGGCCCATGCCCGGCGAGTGC
The DNA here is from genome assembly GCA_905163395.2 of Endotricha flammealis. Classification (NCBI taxonomy): domain Eukaryota; kingdom Metazoa; phylum Arthropoda; class Insecta; order Lepidoptera; family Pyralidae; genus Endotricha; species Endotricha flammealis. The sequence goes on along the minus strand of LR990861.1, from coordinate 6,322,255 downwards.
CACCTTAACGGGGACATCCGGGCGGCGCGTAGGGAAACCGGGGAAACCGCTGCTCATGGGAACGGAAGTCCCCGAGAGTTGCGGCGCACCGCCAACCTTGCCGTAGCCCAACAAGGGGGTCTTCGGACGACCGCCGGCAGGGTAGCGGTTGTATTATTGTCCCCGCAGCTCCGCCCATCTAGGCGGATGACGTGGCAGTCAGTCAGGTTTTTAGTCGGTATACCCAAGTGGCATCATAAAGGGGGAGTCCGACAGACCCCTGTCGCTTCCCCAGCGGAGGGACATGCAGTAATGCATTTTCCTGACTTTAAACAAAACAAAAAAAGGCTGAAAAAAATCGTCAAAGCCGATATGCCACAGGTAGAGCCTTGTGGGCAGCCTAATGTGAGCACCTTTGACGCATTATAATGTCCGAGTTTTAATTTTGATATACCATTTGCAAAGTACGTCAGAATAAGAGAGTAAATATTCGTATAACATCCTCTGGTCTTAAGTTAGTAATAACATTGGCCACTAAGCAAGGGAAAGCGAGATATACGCAAACGAAGTTGTGAGGGTAGGTATATCAACGCACAGCCCAAACCGCTGGGTCTAGAGATTCCAAATTTAGTTTGTAGGTTCCTTATAAGAGCCGGACCGACCATACCGGGCCATGCCGGAACGGACCGGAATTTAAAAGAAAAAATATGCTAATAGTTAGTCGGCCACGCGGGCGAAGCCGCGGACAGAAGCAAGTAGTATAATAAAATAAACTCTAGGTAGTAAATAATTTTTTTTATTATAAAAAATACACAAAAAACGTAGGTGTACTACATTAATGAAGAGCAAGAGCGAATAGGCATTTTTAGTTTGCATACCACTTAGACCTCATATCTGCTTAACATCAGGCAATATTGAGGTCAAACGCACTCAAATCTCTATGTTAGCAACAAAGTATTCTCTTCTTGTTCTAGCGAAAGGTGAACTACCTAAAACAAAACCGGAATCTAGTATTCTTTATTGGAGATTTGTCGACAAGCATACGTATTATTCGTATATCTTTATCGTCGGTACGTATTTTCAGAATCATATTATTGTACCTACTTAATTGGTGATAATTTTACATCTACTGCAAGACCTCCTGTCCACATCCTCGGTGTGCGCTGGACCAGCGCGGCGCGCGCCGTGTCACATGAAGCCTCTGTCATACATAACTGCGAACCGAACCGAAACGAAAGCGTGGAGAATGCAAACCAAAGCGGAGACGTCGAACTAGGCGCAGCGAACCGCACTCGTGGAGAATGCGAACCGAAGCGAAGACGTCAAACTAGGCGCAGCGAACCGAACTCGGCAATAACTTTCCACACTTCTGCTTTTTTTAATGCATTTTTATATTCCTTGTGACGTGTATTGTACAATATTGGGTATTTTTTGACACATTCTGTAAATTTTTCTATGTGCATCATGGCTGTCAGCACTGCACTATGGGACTCACTAATTACTTAGAAAAAAACACCACTTTATTATAAACTCAAACTCAATTTATTGATCAACGTTACCAGTATATATGGCTATTTGAAAACGAAACCATAGCGCGTTTTATCTTGCATGGTGGCGCCATCTGTTAGATTTTTATGAAACTACATATATGGAAAAGGCAAAATTAAATCTACTAAGTTTAACAAATGTATGCAATTTGGACATTCCGCCCACCAAGAACTTGTTCTTATTACTCTCTAAGAAACGAAACGTTATACAAAAAAAATGGCCGCCCACCATGGCGAAGTAAATTGATACACTATTAATCAACAAAAATATATTACTAAAAAACTATGACTTCTAGGATTCTTGTTTTGGCAAGAAACATAACTTATTGCATGCTCGCTTAAAAATACCATTTTTAGTCTTTAACGTAACTACACGCGTGATATTGTCCTTTCCAGGATGTTTCTCTATGATAGTTGCTAGCAACCACTTTGCTGGTGGTAGGTTGAAGTCCTGGATAATGACAACATCGCCAATCTCCGGTTCAGTTCTCTTGGTCGTCCACTTAAATCTCTGATTCAGCGTAACCAAATATTCATCAGACCATCGTTTCCAAAAATCGTTCATCATCTTCTGAATTAATTTCCAACGCTGCAAACTTGTGATGGTTTTGTTTGAATAATTTTCTTCAGGGATAAGGACCAATGGTTCCCCGACAAGAAAATGACCGGGAGTGAGAGGCATGGGATCTTCTGGGTTATCGCTCAATTGACATATCGGCCGAGAATTTAAGCACGCCTCTATTTGGGTCAATACAGTTGAAAGCTCTTCGAATGTCAAAGTGCTGTCACCTATAACTCTCTTTAGGTGAGTTTTTGTACTTCGGACGCCGGCCTCCCAAAGTCCTCCAAAATTTGGTGCTTGAGGTGGTATATAATGCCATGTAGTGCCTTCATTAGCTAGTAAAGCACTGATCTCTCTTGGAAACTCAGACACCGCTCTATTAAACATCTCCCGTAATTCCTTGTTGGCACCAACAAAATTGGTGCCATTATCGCTATACAAATCCTTACAGTGTCCCCTTCTGGAGACGAATCTTCTGAAAGCTGCTATAAACCCATCTGATGACAAATCGGAAACCGCTTCCAGATGAATAGCACGTGTAACCATGCATATAAATATACAAATGTAGCCCTTATAACTTTTTGAACCTCGTCCAGGTGAAAATCTAATCTTAATAAACCCCGTAAAATCTACCCCTGTAGATTTAAATGCTCTCTCAGGTCTGAGTCGCACTGATGGAAGTTGTCCCATGAATAAATTATGCTTTTGTTGTGAATATCGAATACATACAACGCAGTCGCGGAAGCATTTTTTAACATGATCTCTCATTCTCAGTATCCAAAATTTCGATCGCAAGTAATTTAGCATTGCTTGTGGTCCGCCGTGCAATGTTTTCCAATGGGCATCTAATACTATCAATTTTGTAAGATGACATTCGCCAGGCAGGATCATCGGATGTTTCTTATCAAAACTTTCTTGCGACAACTCGATTCGACCTCCAACTCTCAACACACCGTTGTCATCAAACTTAGGGCAAAGTGTATATAGTTTGCTCGATTTGGGCACAGACTTGTTTGATTTTACCAGCTTGGTCTCTTCCTTAAAATACAATTTCTGAGTTTCTCTAACAGTTATCTCTAAAATCTTCTCTCTTTCTTCTACTGATATGACTCCTGGAACTTCTCTCTTCTCTTGTGGTATCTTCCAAAGCAAAACCCTTCTGCAGTATGATAGAACCCGCAATAATTTCTGGAGCTCTGAAAATCTCGTCCATATAAAATCTTCCTTCAGTTGAACTACTGCAGACAAACTCTTAACAGGTTTCTGTTCCTCATTAGTTACAAAATCTACTGGCGCATTAACCTTATACTCTTCAAGTTCACTCAGCCAGCTAGGACCATACCACCATAGCTTGTGATCTTTTAGCTCTTTAGCTGAAATCCCCCGTGAAGCACAATCAGCTGGATCATGCTTTGTTTTAACGTGATTCCATTGATCTCGATCTAGTATAGTCAATATCTCAGAGACTCTATTACTGACGAAAGTGGTCCATCGACTTGGTTCACCGCGAAGCCATGCCAGGACTACAGTGGAGTCCGACCACGCATATAAATTTTCTTTGGGCACATTAAGAACTTGTGAGACTTCTGAGATTAATTGGGCTGCTAGCAACGCCGCACACAACTCTAATCGAGGAATCGAAACTTCTTTCTCGACGGGTGCAACTCTCGTTCTAGCAGTGATCAAATGAACTCTGGCACAATTTTCCTTCTTCTTGACTTTAATATAAACCGCAGCACCGTAGGCGGCTTGCGACGCATCGGCGAAAGCATGCACCTCTATATGATCACCACGGTTAACTTCCATCCATCTAGGGATTATTATGCTTCCCACGTTAGCCAGGTCATTTCGAAAATTGAGCCATTCCTTCAACAACTCTTCAGTCAGATTTTCATCCCACGTCAAGCCAGACTTCCATAACTTCTGCATGTATACCTTAGCTACGACAATAACGGGCGCGATCCACCCCAAGGGATCGTATAATCTTGCAATGTCGGAGAGTACCGACCTTTTCGTGATAGGCATAATTGTTTCGGGCAACCGATACATGTACTCAAATTGATCTGTATTCTTATTCCACGATATACCCAAAACCTTGATCATATCATTCTCCTTGAAAACTACGGATTGGGTTGATGCATTCGAATCCTTAACCTTGTCTAATTTTATATGATTTCGTAATCGTTCACTGTTCGTACACCATTTTTGGAGTTTAAGTCCTCCAGCGCTCATTAACTTATTTAATTGGTCATACATTTCAATTATTTCTTCATCTGATTCACCACCAGTTAACAAATCGTCCATGTAAAAGTCACTCCGTGTTATATTGGCTGCTATTGGGTATTTTGGCGTTTCATCATTGGCTAATTGTTGAAGACATTTCACAGCCAAGTATGGAGCACATGAAGTTCCAAACGTGAGTCTAACCAATTTGTAGGATTCTATTGGTCCATTTGGGTCAAATCTCCACAGAATTCTTTGACAGTCCGTATCATCATCATGCACACGAATTTGTCTGTACATTTGGACAATGTCAGCCACAACACAATAAGGGTGAAGTCTCCATCTCATCAATATATGTCTTAAGTCCTGTTGTAGTTTAGGACCTATGATAAAACAATCATTCAGTGAGACGTTGTTGGATCCTTTGCACGACGCATCAAACGCACAGCGCAGCTTAGTAGTCTCTTTATCTTCTCGCACTACAGCATGGTGAGGAAGATAAATTGCTGGAGTGTTATCAATTGATTGCGAGACTTTAACCATATGTCCTTGTTGAATATAATCTTCTATAACTTTCTTGTAATTTTCGTACAGTGTTGGATTCTTTCTCAGTTTCTTCTCTAATAATTTAAATCTTCGCAATGCTATCTCCTTAGTTTGTCCTTTAAAACATTCTGGTTCTACCTCCTTAAACGGCAATCTTACAACATACCGTCCTTCATTATATCTAGTTGTCGTCTTCTCAAAAAACTCTTCACATTTTCTCTCATCTGATGTCATTCTTTTTTCTATACTCTCTGGTCCTCTCTCTATCTCCCAAAATTTTGTCAGTTGTTGATCTTCCTTTACTTGTAGATGAAGATTGATAATTCTAGGGTTCGATTGATTGATCTTTTGAACGCGTCCTGATAATATCCAGCCCAGTTGCGTGTTTTGTGCAATGGGTCCGCTCTCTGTTGGATGCTTCTTAAGACCTTCTAAAATGATCTCACTCAAAATGTCGACACCCAAAATAACGTCAACTCTGTTAGGTACTCCAAAATGCGGATCTGCCAGTGATAGGTTCTCGATGTCTGGCCAGTCCGTGATAAAAGTTGAATTATTTGGTATAAAGGACGTCAGTGTACTCAATACAAAGGCATTTACTGGTATAGAAAATGAGTTGTAACGTGATTGAATCGTAAATGACACCGTGCTTTGTGTACGTGTCTTTCCATCGCCCACTCCAGATACAAGACCATTAACTTTAGTCTTTTTGAGGCCCAAAGCTTGCACTGTCGACTCGTTCACAAATGATGCCTCGGACCCCTGATCAATCAGTGCACGTACCATACGCGAACAGCCATTACTCGATCTGATATTCACTATGGCTGTTGCCAATAAGACTTCCGACTGTATTTCTTGTGCAAAATGAGCTGATATGTGAGTTTCTCTCTCAGCGCTAGTTGGCTCGTTATTCTCCTTCGACTCGGTAGGAGTTGATTCTGATTTTCGCTCCAGATGCAACAGGGTATGATGTTTTCTGCCACAACGTCGACAGCATGTATGTTGGCGGCAAAAACGAACTGAATGATTAGATGCAAGACAATTAAAACAAAGTCTCTTTGATTGCACAAATTCACTTCTTTCTTCAGGAGACTTGGAACTAAATTGCTTGCATTGATATAATAAATGTGGTCCGGAACACATAGTGCAGGCAATATTACGTGAGGTTACAACATTTTTTTCAACATTGGAATGAAAAGACTTCTTCTTGATTACTGGCTTAGGCGGGTTAGATATCTCTAATGTTCTGAAGCGGGACTCTATAAAATTCGATAACTCTGTCCAGGTAGGTAACCGCTCTGTTTCATTATTCAGCTTCTGCACGGGTCACGTATGCTTCCCAGTTTTTACGCAACTCTGGATCAAATTTTGACACAACTAAATAATTGATTATAATGTCGTTCTCAATTTTTATGCCTAAATTATTTAAAGATTTCAGGCAAGCTGTGCTTGTATCTAAAAGTTGTTTCAATGCGATAGGTGAGTCAGCCACCAGATTCTTTTGAGAAAACAGCTTTGACACAATCTCATTTGTGTTGTATCTTAAATTGTTAAATCTTTTAGTCAGGTGATTCCACGCGTCTGCATAATTCTTTTGCGTCGTAGGGAAAGTTTTAAGAAGGTCAGAAGCCTCTCCCGATAGACTACTCTTCAGATAGTGAAGCTTTTGCACATCGCTCAAATTTTTATTATCATGGATGAGAGACACGAACATATCATAGAAGGTTTGCCATTCATCATAACCAGTAGAAAAAACAGGCAAATTGATTTGAGGAAGTCTCAGTTCACCAGATGATGCGCTTGGATTAGCGGGTGCACTATTCGCTATTTGAACCTTCGCTGGGCCAATGTTTTTAAAATCATCTTTAAGCTTTACTTTGTAGCCTATATAAGTATCTTCAAATTGATCGTACAAGTCGTTCTTGAAATAAGTTAATTTAGATTTTTCTTCGCCGGTTACGTTCGCCACAATTGTCGAGTGATTATCAAAAAATGCTGTACTTAATTTCTCTAACTGCTCTTGTCTCGTTTCTATATATGATTCTGTTATTCTATCTTTCGGTGACTTTTTATAGTTTCGAAAAGCTTTCTCTAATTGTTCTATTAGATCTTCTTGTTCCTTACATTTTGACTCCATTTTAAACTTTTAATGTAACAAATATCAAATTTATGTAAACGCCAGTCAGTCCAATATTGTTAAAACACTAAACTCTAAGTCAATTATCACTTCCAGAAACTATTTGTTATCACTGTTCAAAGTCAATTAAAATTTACCTTTCGGACCATCAAGTTGATTTCGCGTAAAGTTGAATTCCGTAAAAGTTGATTTCCCAGAATGTTGATTTTTTTCAATTTCGCAAAATGTTGAATTCTCATAAAGTTGAATTCCTAAAACGTTGGATTGCCCAGAATGTTTAAGTTTGCAAAATAACCTATAGGAGTTAGTATCATATCGGTGCATTTGTAATTCGCCTATGTATCAACTGGTCTATTTATCAACTGGTAACTCTTGTAAATTGTAAATCGACTAAGTTGTAAATCGCCTATTTATCAACTCGCCTATGATTTTGCAATATAATGTAGGTTGTATTTAGATTATTTTGGAATGATTTGGGATGGATTAGGATTGACTTTGGAATTGACTTGTGTCCGAAATGGTGGTAGTATATAACGTAGTTTTTTTATTTTTATTTAAACAAGTTGTAAATGACAAGAAAAAGTGCCTGTGAAGGTCTAATTTCTGAAATAAACGATTTCATTTCATTTCATTTCATTTCATGACTTTATGATTATTTTCGAATGTTTTTGTTATGAATTAGGATTGACTTTAGGATTATTTTGGGATGGATTAGGATTGACTTTGGGATTGACTTTATGATTATTTTGCAATGTTTTTGGGATGAATTAGGATTGACTTTGGGATTGACTTTATGATTATTTTCGAATGTTTTTGGGATGGATTAGGATTGATTTTGGGATTGACTTTAGGATTATTTTCGAATGTTTTTGTTATGAATTAGGATTGACTTTAGGATTATTTTGGGATGGATTAGGATTGACTTTGGGATTGACTTTATGATTATTTTGCAATGTTTTTGTTATGAATTAGGATTGACTTTAGGATTATTTTGGGATGGATTAGGATTGACTTTATGATTATTTTGCAATGTTTTTGTTATGACTTTTGGATTATTTTGGGATGGATTAGGATTGACTTTGGGATTGACTTTATGATTATTTTGCAATGTTTTTGGGATGAATTAAGATTGACTTTGGGATTGACTTTAGGATTATTTTCGAATGTTGACGTTGTCAACGTCTTTTTCTTTATATAAGGTCCTAATTTATTAATGAACTTTCTTTTAACACGACTATATAGGTTACATTATAATCGTTTAAGCAAAGAAATAATGGTCTAGTATTCAGTAAATATATCATGGCTTTATGTAGTAATCAAAATTTTTCGGACTTTACTGAATTTTTTTTTTACATACTTTAATACTCGACCATTATTTCCTTGCTTAAATGATCATATGTACCCTATATAGTCATGTGTTAAAAGGAAGTTCATTTATAAAGTAGGACCCATATATAATACTAACATATATGTAAGAATAATTTTGTAACTATCACAGTATGGACTTTGTCAAAATAAAAATCATTTTATTATTATATTCTTTTTTATTATTATTTATAATTTTCTTTAAAAAGTATTTTTTGAACATACTGTTTGCTAAATTAGTTTTTTTTAAATTGTACAACATTATGTTAACTTAAATTCAATATTTAAAAAAAACATTCTAATAACTTAAATATATTCAAAAAAAATGGAAAACATATTGTTAACCTAAATACAATGTTTAAAAAAAAGGACATACTGTTAACTTAACTATCTCTTGTCACTTACAACTTGTATAATTAAACTTAATTAAAATAGATTACTTTACAAGTGACCACTATTTTCGAAAACTAGCAAAATGGCCGGCGCCAGTAAAAAAAATGGCTAAAGAAAATGGCACGTTAAGCTGTCGGTTCCGGCTGTTATCGGTAGATGACAGTCGTTAAGCCAAGTCGATGGCCTTCGGGCGGCTTGAAAACACCGGCTATGCCAATCCGCATTGGAGCAGCAGCGTGACAGAGTATGCTCTTATCCCTAAATACGATTTCAACACGAAGTCTTAAAACTGTTAGGAAGATGGTTAAATCATTTTACCTTTGACTGTCTATAAATTTTACTTCTCCATCCCCTTCTAATTTATTTGATGAGCATGGTACATCCATTTTTGTTGTTATTCTTTATGAGATTCCTGTGTGAATTTTATTCCGACAAATATAGAATGACAATAAAAATATATTCTTTTGTTATTAAAAAGCATAAGCGTTTTCCGTTCAAAGAGACGCGAAGTTTTAATTCTCCGCGCTTAAGCTCTTTGGAAGAGAAGACACGATGTGAACTAGAGATTCCGCTAATGTTTGAATTTTTTTATTAGATTTCGATATTTTTTTTTTTGAAGTTAATGGTTGTTTTTTTAATCGTTGATTTTAATTGTTAATAGGGTTACACTGATTTTATTATTAACAATAGTATATTAATCAAAAAGATTTAAAAATAATCCTAAACTCAATCCTAATCCATCCCAAAAACATTCGAAAATAATCCTAAAGTCAATCCCAAAGTCAATCCTAATCCATCCCAAAATAATCCTAAAGTCAATCCTAATTCATAACAAAAACATTGCAAAATAATCATAAAGTCAATTCCAAAGTCAATCCTAATTCATCCCAAAAACATTGCAAAATAATCATAAAGTCAATCCCAAAGTCAATCCTAATCCATCCCTAAATAATCCTAAAGTCAATCCTAATCCATCCCAAAAACATTCAAAAATAATCCTAAAGTCAATCCCAAAGTCAATCCTAATCCATCCCAAAAACATTCGAAAATAATCCTAAAGTCAATCCCAAAGTCAATCCTAATCCATCCCAAAATAATCCTAAAGTCATAACAAAAACATTGCAAAATAATCATAAAGTCAATCCCAAAGTCAATCCTAATCCATCCCAAAATAATCCTAAAGTCATAACAAAAACATTGCAAAATAATCATAAAGTCAATCCCAAAGTCAATCCTAATCCATCCCAAAAACATTGCAAAATAATCATAAAGTCAATCCCAAAGTCAATCCTAATCCATCCCAAAAACATTCGAAAATAATCCTAAAGTCAATCCTAATTCATCCCAAAAACATTTTAAAATAACCCTAAAGGAATTTCTAATACATCTTAAAAACATTGTAAAAAAAAAATTGTAGACCAGCTGCTACCTAGGCGAGCTTCAAATGCACCGATTTCATTTGTAGACCAGTTACTACATAGGCGAGCTACATACAACAAAGGCGAGTTACAAATGCACCGATATGATACTAATACCTATAGGTCAAAATTGTGCGTACACCTAGGGTTGTCAATATAAAAACACAAACTAGCAAAATTAAAAATGTATGGGAAGCTGCATTTCGGACCATCAAGTTGATTTCATGCCTTTAGGAGACTTTTACGGAATTTCAACTTTACGCGAAATCAACTTGATGATATTCAACATTCTGGGAAATCAACTTTTACGGAATTCAACTTTACAGGAAATCAACTTTACGGGAAATCAACTTGATGATATTCAACATTCTAGGAAATCAACTTTTACGGAATTCAACTTTACGCGAAATCAACTTGATGGTCCGAAAGGAAAATTCCTTTTATGCACAAATTTTCTAAGTTCATATTTGACCAAAATTTTTCTAAGTCTATAGAATAAAATCTCAATTTTTTACAAGTCCATAGAATAAATTCACAAAAATTTTACAAGTCTATAGAATAAACTTTTAAAATTTTACAAGTCCAAACACACGCGAAATTTTCTAAGTTCCAATTATTTCCGACACTTTGATTATTTCACTGATTGTTCACTTTACTCACGATTTTTTTTAAGTCCTGTAAACTTTCCTTCCCGGGTTTCGGCACCAGATGTCAGCACTGCACTATGGGACTCACTAATTACTTAGAAAAAAACACCACTTTATTATAAACTCAAACTCAATTTATTGATCAACGTTACCAGTATATATGGCTATTTGAAAACGAAACCATAGCGCGTTTTATCTTGCATGGTGGCGCCATCTGTTAGATTTTTATGAAACTACATATATGGAAAAGGCAAAATTAAATCTACTAAGTTTAACAAATGTATGCAATTTGGACAATGGCTACGTGTTGGAAAATTTGATTTTTTTGTAAATAAATACAACCACCACGCCTCGCTTTCGCTTCGCGTCTCACATTCGCTCTCTGTTTAACGTCGTTTATGTAAAGCTATTTAATACAATTATCTCGCTCACGCCTCACTTCGCGCGCTCGCGTTTGGTTTGTCATGGCGTCCCACGCCTTTCGGTTTGCCACGCTATCGGCACGGATGGGTTCGCTTTCGCTTTTGTATGTAACTAGATTCAAGCAATTCCATACGTTACAAAATAAAAACGCTCCGCCACGCTTTCGGTTCGTTGTCTGTTTGACAGACGCTATAAACCAAACCACTTAGTGGTTTCTTTTTTATTATTTTCGAATGAGTCTATCCTGTAATACCCTGTAGGTTTTGATTCCCTTGCAAGTGTCGAAAATACGTCAATAATGCTGCATAAACGGCTGTATATTTTGATTGCGTTGACTTAGAAGTTTGGTTTTTTACAGCTCCTAGGGACAGCAGACCATTATGCTTATAAATTATGATGACGATTTGATGTCAATTTGACATTACAGACTATTCTGTATTATGCTCTCGGAAATATGCGACATCAAAATGATATCCAACTGACATCAACTTAAACGCGTATTACACTGCACTTTTTGACAAAACAGTATCACGTAAATGTCAAAAATGAGATACAGAATCGATATAGCATAATACCATATAAAAACTATGTCAATTTGAGATAAACATCATATTGACATCAAAATGACATTTCTTTTGTAAGCATAATTATTGCGCCGCTATGTGATATGAATTTCAGCATGATACCTATATGCGTTCCCGAGAAAAAGGGTCTTGACAGACGGACAGACGGACAGACGGACGGACGGACGGACGGACGGACGGACGGACGGACGGACGGACGGACGGACGGACGGACGGACGGACGGACGGACGGACAACAAAATTTTCTTACAAGGGTTTCGTTTTTTCCTTTAGAGGTACGGAACCCTAACAAGCGTCCGACCTACAGAACGTGTGGACATCAAATGAGCCGCTACGACGCGCGGTCGCGCGCTCAGTTCTACCACATGTTCTGCGATGCGAGCAACGCCACGCTGCGTTGCGTACGTCGCCGATTCTTTTGTGAATTGGTCGCTGTTCGTGCGTCGACAGTACAGAACAGCGACCAATTGTTTTGCATTGCATAACTGAAACGCGTGCATGTTTTGCCACTTAAAATATAGGTGTGGTGTAGTACTTCTTATCATAATATTTTTATGTACTACATAGGTGCCGGTATAGCTCTTTTCGAAACTGCCCTAATTACCAACCTGTGTAATGAATTAGCAACGACATCAAATAAAGGTGGTCTTGCCTCGAAATTAACTAATCAAGGAGAGAAAATGGGACTTCTTATAGTTATTCTTATATCAGTTATTTTGGCGAGTATCATGTCTGGATTGGCGGCACTGTCCGTCTTCTTACCATATATTATCTGTGCGGTAATTTTTTTTCATTTCTTTTGTATATTTTAATTCCTCCACCTTAGGGACGATATATACGGACTGCTTGAAGCAGTAAGGCAGGATGAACTGCTTCAAGATGCAATTGTGAACTACAGTCTTCTACATACACATTTATACGAAATCGCTCGAGCAGTTGCAATTGCTTCGACCGGTCGTTGTAGACTTGTAGTTGTTGGTCGGTGACTGCAAGCAAGCGAGCGGTTCGTGTACGTTGATCAAAGGCTGCTTGCTCGGTGCCTTGCTGATACCGAATAGCAGCATAACGGAGCGCGAACCACCCGAAATGTGCTTGAACTTCTCGAGAGAATTTCAAATGTCCATTAAATGCAATCTTTATGAAGAATGTTATGCTCCCTAGTAGGTAGTAGGGTTTGGGCACATGAGTAAATAAACTGACGGAACAGAGACTTTACTCGCCGAGGACACGCACACAAGCATGTGTACGTGACGAGCGCTTTGAGGACACGCAATACACGCCTCATGCTTGTGTGCGTGTCCTCGGCGCGCGACGTTGTATGGAAGTGAAGCCTCTGTCCGTCAGTTTATTTACTCATGTGGTTTGGGCGCCCGAGATTTTACCCATAATGTTCGGTTAGTCCTGTTCCCGTGGGAATTTGAAAATTACCTGGGCTGTTTTTTTGCGACTCCTTGTTCTCTGGTGTGTAACGTGTAACTATTCCTTTAAGAAATTGGACCATTTACCGGTCACCTTGTATGTAGATTTTAAAGTAACTAATTTCTTGTGTATTCAATATTTTTTTTATCTATGTGCAGACTACGTATGGTACAGTGAGCTGGAACGTTCACTTGGCAGTACTCGCAGTTGGCATTGGAACCACATTTAGCTTTTTCTCACCATTTAAGGATACTCCTGCTTATTTTTGTCATCATACTGGAAAAGTTCCAATATGGAAAATGGTGTGTTACTATTTTTCCATGTATTAATTTTTTGTACGTTGTCTGGCCTGCGACTCTCTTAGCTAGGCACCTCATGTCAGTTAGGGTAATTAATAATATATTTATTACTTGAAAATGAAATACATGCCAACGAAACCTATAATTATATATTTTCATTTGATAAAACAATTACAACGCCTAACAGAGTAATAAGTATGAGTAATTTCGTTAAAATGCCCCCCCCCCCCCCGCGGCTTCCGGTGTTGACCAATTTACATATGACTTGCAGTACACTTGTTGGTAAATGATTACCGCTGCCTATGGATAGGGACTCCAGGAGAATACCTAGTCTACCGATCTCTTTTACTGAGTTACTCTACCATAATCACTCTACTGTCACTACAACTATAACTTGGGCAGGACATACTACCTAGCTGTCTGCATAGATAGTGAATTTTAAGAAGAAATTGTTTCAGATAAAATACTCACTGATTCCAATGATCATATGCGTGCTGATATTGTGGATGTCGTTAATGCATTTTGCACCAATCCTGTGGACAGCCGTAGTTCAAGTCACCACCACCACCACCGCAGCACCACCTCCACCAGGTGATCCACCTGCAGGTGCAGATCCTCCTGAGGAATGAGGTTAATTAAATACTCGCGTTATTTTTTTTTTAATGAATTAGCTAGTTTTTATTTTATTTAAAAACAAACAGTTCGAAGCGGGGAAAAGAGTATAAATATTGTATCTTTTCATGTATTCCCGTATTGTTCCTTGTTTACTGTTCCTTTACCTGGCGACTGACCATACCCGGTGGATTAACAAATGTACTCCAATGTTTTTTTTTTGTTTTGTACGTAGAACATTTATTATATTTTAAAACTGAATGTGCAACTGAACACTACAATACTGGAATCGCGCGACAGCAGCTGCCTGTTGCGCGATACTTGCGATTGGAAGAGCACTCGTTAAAATGCACTTTTTTATTATATCGACTGACAGCTATACACCCCATTTACTTATTTTGAAACTTAATAAAATTAAATAAAATGTGGGTCTTAGGCTAATTTTAGTCGTGCGTTTGAACATATATGTAAAACTACACTGGACAGCAAATAAACCTGGCTACGAGTTATCTACCTTGAAACTGTAGAATCCAATTTTCTTCAACGATTTATCTTACATATTTCAAAGTTTTACATATGCATGAACGTTTCATAACTTTTGACTTTAATTTTAATTTATAGTAATTTAATTTTAATTTATAGTAAATTGTCAACTCTCATTCTGCCCCCGATAGTTGAAAGGGCGCATCTAACATTTTTTCCGAAATTGAGTTATATACATTGTTGGAATCAGCAAAAAAAGGCGCATGTGCTAGTATTTTTTATTTTTCGCTATCTCGCTTCATAGCGATTTTGTAAAGTAAAAATAGGCGCATATGCATCCAATTTTTCTACTAAATGGAAGATGAAAAGCCGAAATTATCATAAACTTAGTAGAATAGCCGCATTTGCACACATACGCCTTTGAGCTTCATAGTAATATTTAATGATCGGAAGTTTATTATGCGCTTACTCGATATCGTTTTTAATACTTAATAGAAAAGTCGCAAGTGACCATTTGCGACTTAGACGCTAGTTGAAAAGTGCTATACACCTACTAAGTAGAAAAGTCAACATCTGCCACATGCGCCCTTACTACTTCGCTACTACTTACCAGCATTAGGTTTGTTGCTTGATTACAATGGTAATCAAGCAACAAACCCAATGCTGGTGATTTTTCTGTTTCGGCTAGAGTTCGCGCTTGTGGTTTTTTTGTTCTACAGTAACGGTAGTCTGATAATTCATTTCATTTCTTTAGTTTTTGTCTATCTTTTCGTCTTATTTGTTTCACTTGGAGATTACAAAAATTTTACGCGACTGGAAAATGACTCTATTCAAATGTGTCGCTATTTCTATATAATAGAAATAATGGCGGCAATGGCGGTAGTTCATACAAGTCCATTGAGGTTCGTACGTACACTCGCGTTGTTGGATGCTAAAATCGCCGAGTATCGGAGACTTGCGTCGCCTTGTGTACGAACGGGCTTATTGTCATATTCAAATGTTTCCATTCATTGTAATTGTAAGTCATAAAACGCACTTTCAACACTTTTCTCCGTATTATACTTTCTCTGAAAATCTGATTAGAGTTCAAGATAGCGGGTGGTTCGGTTCGGTTTATTTGTTATCCAGTGTATGTTTCGTCTAATTTTTAACCAAATTTGCGTGCATGTATCGTGTTCTTGTCTTTGTTCTTTTACTAGAAGTGTACTATTCCTTTTAGTGTTGAGGGGTGCATCCCAGTAGTTCTATAGAACTTTTGAGGCCTCATATTAGTGTTTGTTTAGTATCCCATCGGTACTATATTATAGTACTAAAGCATGTAAGGGTCGAAACACAAAACCACATTGCGATGTCGCAACGCTTACATCGTCGCGAAAAAGAGCGTTTTAATTGTCGTACGTTTTATTGTCGTATGGTAGGGTAACCAGTTCCTCGGGATTTTCAAGTGTGGATAGACGTCTCTCTATTATGTTTATTTGTAGTATGTCGTCAAGTATGACGCCATAACGCTGGTATTCACGCCGCCAAAATCGGCAGTGCGCCACTGCCGTTTTTGGTGGTGAAGTGCCGCAACGCGGTTGTCATTCGGCCCTAATAGTAATAAAGCATGGTGAATATCCCAACGGTTCTATAGAACTACAGGTATGGGGTACTACTGGGATGCCCCGTGTTGAGTCGTGTTAAGAAATAAATAAGCTATTAATTATAAATATTTTTTCATTTACATTTAAATGCGAAAACCACGCTGCACTATAAGAGCAGAAAAGTGAGAATTTTGTGTTACAAAAATTACCGTTTGTGTACACGGTTACCCACTGGGAAAAAATTACCGATTAGTCGCATCTCGTATGTCGTGGTCCATCTACGCAGTAGGTACAACCTGGGTGGACCACGGGCATGTTTTCCTTGTCCGTCCACTTGTCTAATAATATAATATTGCAGAGTAGGTTCTTAATCAGGCGGTAAATAGGGACTATCACAGGGACCACGGGCAAAAAAGGAATGAAAGATGTCTTGATCCGAAAAGGGGTCTTATAATAAGCCAAATGACGTCACAGCGTGAGAAAGAGACAAGATATATGACAATTCAGCATACACGTCCAGGTATGATGTAACATGCGCAGGTACCACGAGGTCCAGGAAATCCAGACAAGGATGTTCCTCAACGGCACTCAACGCTACATGATACAGTTTCGCAGTATCTAGTCGTTTCGTTCGTTAGGTCCGAGAAATCCAGTAGATGGATGTAGTCGTACACTGAGCCGAAGACAAAAATACAATATTTGTCCTAGTGCTTATCATTGAGCGAAAACGAAGTGTGATTTAGAAACAGTGCAGCGCTATCTGTTGGCGAACGATGAAACTATTGTCTTGCTACAATATAAAAAAAATAATATAATATGAAATATTAGCCTGTGTGCCCATTGACGGTCCCCATTGGGGAATTTTCCCCTGTTCCCGGTAGTTTTACCAGTAGTACTACTGGGAGTTTTCTTCCCAATAGGCTTCTGTCAGACCGATAGGACAGGGACCACGGGCAAAAAAGGATCTCTTCTCCATTTGACCACGACCCAAAATCTGTTCGTCCACGTGGTCAAACTGGGCAGTCAAACTAATTTGTCTATTTGTCAATTTTTTCCAGATGGTTTAATTCTGTGTGTCCTGTGAAAACCGGTACAACACGAGTTGTATCAAAATAACTTTTTTCATTGCATCTGAATCAGAAAAAAATACCCAAGTTTTCTGTCTAATCCATATTTTGATAGGTAGGGCTTATAGTTCATGAGATAGTATGATACAAGTAGAGCAAAAAAACGGGTTTTGTTAAATAATTTTGTGTAACCAAATACGACTTGACATACAGCAGATTTCATTTGCAATGTTAAGATTTGTTTTTAATAATATATGTTAAGTTCTATAATAATTCACATAACATTTTTAAAGTGTCAACTGATATTTGTTTAGTTGTATTTATTTACACAAAGTAAATGTGCAGACTGTATATGTATAACAAACGTTGTATCATCTTTCACAAAGGTAGTAAATGAATAAGTTGCGTTTATTAATACAAGTGCATTATATATCATTAATAACGATTAATAAATCAGTTATATCAATACAATAATCACACAGTTTAGGTACAAAAAACTGAATAGTGATACGTATTCGGACCGCGGGAGATACCACAGGACTACGTGCGGTGTGCGAAGTCAGTGGCGCAGGAGCTGTCGCACCAGGGTTTCCGTCATGGTTAACGCACCGCGTACGTGTTAGAAATATCGAGTTACACTGAGTTATTAAATTTTAGGAAGTCTCGTATAACAATAAGATAATATCATTTCTCACAAAAAATTGCTTGAATTATATTAAAAGGAGTTTTTTTTTTGTGTAATTAAAAAACTGATTATTACTTATTTATATGATAATAAAGAATATCTTTAAATTTTGTGTCATTTTAAATGTAGAGAGACATCTACTTTATACTAAAGTCACTAAACGTCAAAAAGCAGGAAATATCTAAAAATCAAATACAAACTCGTTTATAACGCAATACTTCATATCATAATCGATCATTGTTTAAGACCAAAGTACATAAAATGTTGTATTAATTTGTTTGTTTTTTAGTTCAGAGATGGCGCGGTTCAGGATTTGACCATTCCTGAATCGCGCTATGGTTTCGTTTTTCTCAATGTATATAACCTTTCGTATTTGACAAAATAAATAACCAGATCAACAGATCAAGGGTGTAGTTTAATTTAAAGAAGACGACTTGCCTCCCAGTCGTTGGTTATTAGGTCGCGTCGAGTCCAAGCACCCTGGTGATGATAATATTACTCGTGTAGTCACAATTCGCACTGGGTCTTCTATTGTAAAACGACCAACCTCCAAACTATGCATTCTACCTGTTGCCGTTTAATGCTTTAATTATAGATAATAATTAATAAGTGTATATTTTTAAGCACTGATTTAATAAGGGAATGGAGTATTTACAGAGAAGATTTGCGGCTACTTACCCGTGTCAAGATACCTCGTTGGTTAAAGACAAAACCAGGTGACACACTTGAACTTCATGGTTTTTGTGACGCCTCTAAGGCAGCATATTCTGCCGTAGTTTATATTCGGTTTCTTGATAGTTCAGACGAAATCAGAGTTGCCTTATTGGTCGCGAAAACTAGAGTCGCACCCATTAAACAAATAAGCATTCCTCGGTTAGAATTGTGCGGAGCATTACTGCTGGCACAACTGTTGACTGAAACAGCAGAAGTTTTAGATATCAAGAAAGACAACATCAGAGCATGGACTGATTCTACTGTGGTTTTAGCTTGGTTAAACAGCCACCCCAGTAAGTGGAAAACTTTCGTAGCAAATAGAACATCCACCATATTAACCCTGCTAGGATCGCCGCATTGGTATCACGTTCCAACTAAAGAAAACCCAGCAGATTGCGCTTCACGTGGAATGTTACCAAGTTCATTTGTCGGCCATGAATTATGGTTTTCTGGTCCAGAATTCCTTAAGAACAAAAGTATCGTTTATAAAAGGTCAAATGATTTAAATATAGATCTAGAAGCGTCAACAAAGGTTCACACAGTACATACTATTACACAAACGGTACCCGAAGCATCTATTTTTGAAAGATTCTCTTCGCTTCAAAAACTACTTAGAGTGATAGCTTATTGTCGACGATTTATAAAAAATACTACAAGGAAGACTAAATATTTACAAAAGTCGGAAATAGAATCTGCTTTAGAATGTTATATTAAGAAAGTGCAAAAGGAAGAATTTAAGATTGAATATTCACAGTTAGAAGACAAGGGATTTATACAAATAAAATCTAGTAAATTAAAATCTCTTTGTCCTTTTCTTGATGACAAAAGCATAATGCGAGTTCGAGGAAGAATTGAAAAGGCCAATATTGATGAAAGGATAAAAAGTCCTATAGTTTTACCTAGCAATTCACATCTTACTCACCTCATTATATCTCATGCTCATACTAAAACGCTTCATGGGGGTCCTCAGATCATGACGAATTACTTAAGAACAGCCTATTGGATCATAGGAGCTAGAAATCTAATTAAGAGATGTGTTCGTCAATGCGTAGTCTGTGTTAGGCAAAGCGCAAGTGCAAGGAACCAATTCATGGGTTCGCTCCCATTAGCAAGATGTTCACCAACAAGACCATTTTTGCACAGCGGGGTGGATTATGCTGGCCCCATCAACATCAGAACAACTAAGGGTCGCGGACATCGCTCATACAAAGGCTATGTGTGTCTATTTGTGTGCATGTCCACACGCGCTCTTCATCTGGAGGTGGTAAGCGATAACAAACCGACGAAAGGCTGCTAAAAAGGCTTGCGTGGTCATAACCACGCAAGCCTTTTTAGCAGCCTTTCGTCGGTTTGTTTCGCGTCGAGGTCATTGTGCAAAAATGTGGAGTGACAACGGCACTACGTTTGTAGGTGCCTCAAGAGAGTTGCAACAGTTATCCTCTATTCAAAGTTCAATTGCAGAACACTTAGAAGCAAACGGAACGGAGTGGCATTTTATTCCTCCTCACAGTCCCAATTTCGGCGGGCTTTGGGAAGCAGGTGTAAAATCGACGAAATTTCACCTCAAGCGAGTTATTGGTGATGCTACGCTCACTTATGAAGAACTTAGTACCCTTCTGTATCAAGTGGAAGCTTGCTTAAACTCGCGTCCTATAAGTGTCATTAATTCAGAAGATCCAAGCGAACCTCTACCATTAACACCCGGACACTTTTTGATAGGAGAGCCACTCGTAGCCGTGAACGATTATAACTATGAAGGTTCTAGCGTAAGTTCATTGTCTCGGTGGCAATTTATTCAGAGGATAGTGCAATCGTTTTGGAGACGTTGGTCCCAAGAGTATTTGTCAAGTCTTATGCACAGATACAAATGGTCAGTTCAGATACCTGAACCAAAGATCGGAGATATAGTTTTAATTAAAGAAGACGACTTGCCTCCCAGTCGTTGGTTATTAGGTCGCGTCGAGTCCAAGCACCCTGGTGATGATAATATTACTCGTGTAGTCACAATTCGCACTGGGTCTTCTATTGTAAAACGACCAACCTCCAAACTATGCATTCTACCTGTTGCCGTTTAATGCTTTAATTATAGATAATAATTAATAAGTGTATATTTTTTCTTTATATTATTATATACATTTGTTACAAATAGGTGAAGTTACTATAATGAATGAAGTTTTATGTTTAGTGTTTTATTTTATTTTTTAGTTCAATGTCTTATACAATAATTAATGAAGTGTTATGTTTTGTTATTAAGTATATATTCCCTAAAAAGACATTCTGCCACTAAATGTCTTTGGTGGCCGGTATGTTTAAGACCAAAGTACATAAAATGTTGTATTAATTTGTTTGTTTTTTAGTTCAGAGATGGCGCGGTTCAGGATTTGACCATTCCTGAATCGCGCTATGGTTTCGTTTTTCTCAATGTATATAACCTTTCGTATTTGACAAAATAAATAACCTTGGCGGTGAGAGCCCTACGCTCCCGCAACAGTCCGGTGTCTCAGAAGAGGGTGTTAGTACACCCAAACTGAAATTTTCAATTAATTAAAAAAAAAAAAAAAAAAAAAAAAAAAAAAAAAAAAAAAAAAAAAAAAAAAAAAATAACCAGCTCAACAGATCAAGGGTGTAGTTTAATTTAAACCTTACTACTACTCGCCCTACAGTATACAATTCAAACACCAGCCAGCTACGGCGGTGAACAATCATTTCAAAACTTCCAATGTAAAATATTTTATTTTATTACGAAAAAATGCATAACAAAAATAATTATTAAATCACCTCTGTATTGTTTTGATTATTTGTTTTTGGCGAAAAACAATGTAAAAATGATTGTTGCAGCGTCTTTGTCATCGTACGAGACGTATATCGGACACGTTCATCATCATCATCTCAGCCAAAAGAAGTCCAATGCTGGACGTAGGCCCCAAATGCTTTCTGTATGACCAGTTAGTACCCAGATACTCCTGAATTTATTTTTGATCTCAGATCATTATGATTTTTGTATGTGTTATTTAAAATGTCACCGGCTTGTCCGCAAAAATATTGTAAAAAATCCTTATCGTCTGGAAAAGCCGGAAAATGGAGGGTGTTATAACACCCGGTAGAAGAATGCCCTACCAATACTATATGGCTACGCAATAAGGTATGAAGCTGTATAATAAAACGAGAGAGATTCTATAAGTGTGTTTATTATACTTATTTAGATCGATAACACTAATTACATGGTATGATAGGCAATAAAACAAGATTAAAATTTGGGATGTAAATATACATTACATTTATTACACAAAAAAATTGTCTTTCTTTTGCATAATAGTGCATAATGTACACCTGAACTAGGGCCCGATTCTACTAACACAAATGCACCAATGGACTCTCAATGGTGTCTCAATCGTGTCTCAAGAGAATGCCGATAGTGTATCAGTGGAATAGTTTTTGACATTTATTATGGACTTAAACAATAAGTTAAACATTATGTTATTGTTGTTGGATCAAACCACAATTCGTAACCAAGTCTCGTAGCGCCGACCCATAGTTTGTCTCCCCATGGTATTGGCTTGCAACTATGGCGACCATAATATGGTACCATTGCCTCGTCGATGCTATAATTTTCTTCCAAAGGCGCCATGGCTAAAAAGTTCTTATTCAATAATTCAAATAGAGGTCTCAATTTTGCATTTTTATCATCAGTGGAAAGTATTTGCGTATTGTCACAGCAATGAATATGTGACATTATAAAATTAAACCGATCTCGCGACAGGGCATTATAAATGAGAGAAAAATTGTATCTACTGACTTTTCCCAGTACCTATATAGATCTTCGAGGTACCACGACGTAACCACTGTACAAAAGTATAACCAAGAAACATTTCATTTCACTCAAGCTTATAAAGCTTGTTATGTTCCTTTGACTGGCGTATAAGTTTGTATGGTGTACAAGCAATTGGACCAATTTGTCATCTATACTAATATAATAAAGAGGAAAGATTTGATTGTTTGTTTGTTTATTTGCATTGAATAGGCTCCGAAATTACTGGACCGATTTCAAAAATTTTTTCACCAGTAGAAAGCTACATTATCAGGGAATAACATAGGCTATAGCTTTTCCCGAAATTTAATGTGGGAACCACATTCGGGAACGGGTCTAGAACTTCACGCGGACGAAGTCGCGGGCAAAAAGCTAGTCAAACATATTTTCAAAATAATATATCGGCGGTTGCTTATTGTTGGGACCGTGGTCATTTTGTCACTCTGGATCAGTGAACGAAAAAAACATAGAAGAGTAACTTCAAACAAAATCCTTTTGATAGACGGCCCCACGACGTTTGTTTTCTTTGAACAGTTAGTTTGTTTTCTATTAACATCACTAAGTAATGATTGGGTAGAAGAAGTTAGTTTTTCATCATGACCCGACCGGGATTCGAACCCGGGACCTCCTGGGAGGCGGTCTGGCGTGGTAACCATTACGCCACGGAGGTCATCAAAGTATACTTACCTACTTCATAATTTGTTTTATGTTGGTTTGCAGTGATCCTTCACAGAGGATTGATAAGAAATAATAAAATAGACAATTTCCTCTCCAGACACGAATACATTTGGATTATTTCCCTGAACGTCGCTTCCCATAATGTCGCTTTGTCGTATTGCCAACACATTTTAAATTAAAAACGACCAGTAAAAAATTGGACATATTTGTTGCACGAAGTTATATGAAACTTGACTTGATCTAAACTTAACATGTTCTTAACTTGAAAGTCCTAGGGTAACAAAAGTAGGAACGCGGAGGCCCTGTAGACACTGGGTCTCGCCAACCCAGACACTGCGGGGGGCGTTAAGGGTTGGGTCACATGGGCGAATGAGACCACCCTGGAAGAGGGAGTGCGCGGTGGCGCAAAGTGTCACAGAGTCCACTAAGTACGTAGTGGACGCTGTGGCACTTGGAGTGGCGCAGGAGGCGCGGTGGAGGAAGAAAACCTCGTTAAAAAATTGAAGAAGAGGGGCCGGCGGCTCGCAGAGCCCGGCCAGCGGTCGCACGTTGTTGCGACCGCAGAGATGGAGGGGACCCTTGCCCAGCCGAGACGGCGAGCCGGGGAAGGCCCGTCGTCTTGAGGGGGCAATGGTGTCGGCAGTGCACCTGGATGCGGTGTGCTGCTGACGGGGCGTTCCGGTGAGAGCGGGTCCGGCCAGTTTAACTTTGGCCGGACGGCCCTGGCGGGGTCGCGGATGTATCACAGTACCCGTGGCCCCGTCACTTAGGGGGCGAGTGGCATCCCGTCAGTTTTTTAGTGGTAAGTCCCACAGTCCCCACCGCATATTCCTCGAGCGGTGGGGCTGCTGCAAAGCATTTTTCTGACGATAAAAAAAAAAAAAAAAAAAAAAAGGGTAACAAAAGTTAGCAGGAGGTTGCTTATAAAGAATCGTTAATCGAATAAGCCTTTTCAGACTTCCTTTTGTTTTCCCGACATTCATTGGGAATTCTTATTCCTACTTGTACCCACTGGTAACGTCCCCATTAAGGGCACATGCAACCTATGCAATAAGCTGCATGTTCTTCATGAGTTTTATTTTAGCAGCAATCTCTATACTTCTGCTACCCTGGTACTTTTCAAATAAAATTACAGATAATAAAAGGTTATTAAGAACGGCCGCACATGTCCGATTTTCTCATCCGGTTCCCCGATGCGTTTTTCCCGATCAGGGCACCCGAAGGCGTCATATAAAACGTCCGTGCGGTTAAAAACCTAACGTCCGGTTCGTTTACACGGGCGGTGCGTCGGGGCGACGGGAACGGTTTTATGACCGATTCGATTACCTGGACGCGCACTGGCCATATATTGTCTATCTCTATGCTAACGCCGCAGACGTCAGGTTTACTCATTCGATTTTGCTTCAGATCGCCGTGACTTTTCTACCGTATGGACGTGCGTAGGCCTATTTGTTGATGATGTGCGATATTGAAATTTTAGTTATTGCTGTAGCGAAGCAATAGACAGCAGAAATTCGTCATCATCCATGTTTTACTCCCAATAGCGTATAAACTGAATGAAAAAACAACCGTGTGTGCGGAGCTCACCCGATCCACCTCGGGTGCCCTGATCGGGGAACCGCATCGGGGAACCGGATGAGTAAACCTGACATGTGCGGCCGGCCTTAGTGTTCATCGTCGGTCCATAATCGAGAAAAAAATAGATTAATAACTATTTATATTCCAACCTATTTATTTCTAATAAAAAAATAAGATTTTGAATTTGAACAATTTCAAGCAATCTTAAAACAAAGTTTGAACGAAAATTGAAAATTGAATGGAACGAAATTATTGGTATTTTCACTTGACCACGCGGGCGGAGCTGCGGGTAACAGCTAGTACACATAATATATATTAACAAACGATTTTCTAAACGATTTTCGCAAAAAATACTCTACCACTTATTATATAATAAATCAGCCATTTTTGAGTGACGAACGACTTCAGCGAACTGCGAGCGAGCCTCGACTGTGGCTTGAACACTGAACGCCCAACCACACGCACAGACAAGTACGCGAAGCGACGTTCGGGGAAATAATCTACATTTGAAGTACCTATTATGACTGTACCATTATAAATTCACAGTTCTATTTTGAATAAAATTCGCGTTTCCAAATAGTTTGATCCGTCAGTTTAACAAAATTCAAACAGTTCGAGTATCGAATTACTGGATGGAATAAAGGGTATTAACAGAGTGGCCCGCTGGATACACGAGTTGGTTTTTTCCAATTTCTGTGGATATTGTCAATATATTCGTTAGGTACATTGGACGAACTAAGCATTGCCACTAGTTTTTTTTAGTCTAGCTCGTTCCCGCTAGATCGAAAGACACATAGGAATGCATCTTAAGGCGTTGTCCCACTGCTGCGCACGAAGAGGCTACGCACGTGTGTTAAGCTTTGCTTTGCAAGAGGATGTACGTGATTGTGTCCACTGCAACCCACGGACACGTTAACCATCAAGTGACGTCATCGATACACGCGTGGCTTGCTCAACATAGCTCAACGCTGTCAACGCCATGCACGCAGTGAATGTGGTACCCAGCTTGTTCCACAAAGCGTGCACATCGCTGCGCACGCTGTGCACGAACACGTGGGCCACGTGGCACGATACCAACCAAAAACTATGACAATCAATGCGTAGCCTCTCCGTGCGCCGTGGTGGGCCACGCTACAGCTGTACGTAGTCGTGGTTTTATATTCGTGTATAGCTTGTACTGCAGTGGAAACGTAGACCCACGTAGTCATCCACGCAGCTGTAATATGCCAAGTTGCCACACGTGTTCGTGAGCAGCTTGCGCAGCAGTGGGACAGCGCCTTTAAAGTGCAGCGTGGTTTTTGCATTTAAACAAATAAAAAAAAATGTAATTAATAACTTATTTATTTCTTAACACACACAAAAAAGAAATAGTACACTTCTATAATGAACAATGACAACACTAGCAGGCTACATTAAGGGTGACAAATCTACATCGAGCTATGCTGCGCTGTACTGCGCTGTGCTGTGCTGTGTTTCTTAAGCTACGTTTTTTTAACAATCAACAAGCTTTGCTATGCTGCGCTGTGCTGTGCCGACGTTTTTTTGACAAGTTTTGACAGCGCTTCGTGGTTGCGGTTTTTTTTAATAGACATTATTTTGACAGACAGTTGTATTGTGACAGTTGACCTAGCACAGCTCGACACAGCGCGGCTCAGCTAGCGCGCCTCGCTCGAGACTGTTGCGGTTTTAAACAGAGCGTAGCCTCACACAGCGCAGCACAGCATGGCTTGTTTGTATCCTCATTAAAATATTAGACGAGCGAGTTGACCAAACATAGCACAGCGCAGTACAGCGCAGCATAGTTCGATGTAGATTTGTCACCTTTTTTTTTTTTTTTTGTTTAAAGTCAGGAAAATGCATTACTGCATGTCCCGCCACTTGGGGGAAGCGACGGGGGTCTGTCGGGCTCGCCTCTCTAATCAATGAGGGATACCGACTAAAAACCTGACTGTCTGCCACCTTCTCCGCCTTCACGTGGCGGGGTCGCGGGCACTGGTGATACTTCCGCAACCCCGCCGGCGGGTGTCCGTGGACCCATCTTATTTGGGCACGGCTCTACAGCAGCGTGCGCGAATAGGCACGCTGCTCCACTCGGGGACTTCCGTTCCAATGGGCGGCGGTTTCCCCTAACCGTCGCCCGGAAGCCTCCGTTAGGGTGGCAGATGCCGGGCGTGTGCCAACCCTAAGACCTGGTTTCCGCCTAAGCGGTGAGGAGAAGCGCCGCCGCCACCCGTCTATACAAAATCTGCGCCCGGCCGCGCCCGGTTGATGGTGTGAGGCACTAGATTCTATAGAAAAATTTAGGAATTTTCCTCTCCGCTTTAGTGGAAACAGCCTTGGCACAGAATAATAAATACCTTAGACGATTTCAGCGTGACGACGCTCCAGAACTGTTGGGATATTCACCATGCTATTCACCCATCAGTACTATTGAATACTGAGGGGATACTAGAGGCATCAACAGTTCTAGAACTACAGAACTACTGGGATGCACCCGCCTGATCAGTCATCCAGACGCACACGCTCGTATTTCAATCTCGTGGTAGGCGAGACGCGCGCTTGACCTACGGACCGCTGCGAAACGAGTTTTGTGTTTTATATTTATCTACAAGTCATCATAAGGTACATATTGTTTAATAATTAGCTACCTATACTTTTTAAATATTTGCAGTTAGCTTCATCAATTTACGTACAATATCATTTTTTACATTTATCGATAATTCTTTGGACAAAGATTCCATTGTCCCATTTGAAGTTAAGCTCGGGTCCCACGACCCGTTTTGTGACAGGCGCGGCCGCGCCAGGACAGGCGACGTGCCGTGGGACCGGTCGTATCCGTTGAGGCCTGTGGTGGCCTGTCGTCGTCCGTCCGATCGGTACTTGCTTATTCATGCTATCTTGATTCGAACACTGTATAGGTACCGAGTCAAGATAGCATGAATACGCTGCTCATTGTGGGAAATATTCTATTTTGTCTATGCCTAACCTTACTTTTTATACCAATATCAATTATTTATTTTTGATATAAACCTCGAAAAACGAGATAACAGTGAAAAATTCTTGAGGTTGAAGTACATTTTCCGCGCCTATAAATTCAATTTGCAAAGGAGCCCGCTGCTGGCCGGACAAAACTTTTTTTGTTAAAGATTCCTTGAAGTTAATACATAAATCGAGAGGTACATTACAAGTAACGATCCGTATCATTTTAATGTATTTCTAGCAGGAAACAACAGAGGGGCCCGATGGATAGACCAGTTGCACGAACTAAGCATTGCCACTATTTTTTTTAGTCTAGCTCATGGATGGAGTCCCGCTAGATCGAAAGACATTTTAGTATCGCGCGTTTCGTTGTAATGTACGCGCTTCGGCAGCGCTGGCGACTGCGTGTGTTTCACCAACGGCGCGTGTATGAACTGCGGGGCTATGAAAGAATAAAATATAAGCGCGCACGTCTGGATGGCACGGATCAAATGCATGACCGAGATCAGGCGGGTGCGTCCCAGTAGTACCCCATACATGCAGTTAGAACTGTTGAGGCCTCATTAGTGTTTAGTATCCCATCAGTACGTACTGATGGGTGAATAGCATTGGGAATATCCCAACAGTTCTATAGAACTACAGGTATAGGGTACTACTGGGATGGAGGAATTCCACCTAGACATTGATGTAACAACTAGTTGGACATTTTTATTCCAAGTAGTTACATTATTTCAAAATGTTACTTGAATGTAACTACGGAGTCTTTGTTCCACCTAGTTACATTGTAGTTACATTGATGTTGCTAATTGGACATTTTTATTCCTAGTAGTTACATTATTTCAAAATGTTACTTGAATGTAACTACGGAGACTGTTCCACCTAGTTACATTGATGTTGGAACTAGTTGGACATTTTTATTCCTAGTAGTTACATTATTTCAAAATGTTACTTTAATGTAACTAGGGAGACTTTTTTATGATGATGTCCCTTGCGTGCACGTCTACTAGGAATAAAAATGTCCAACTGTGTACAATGCGCGTATGAATTCAAATTGCAAAGAGGCCCGCTGGCCAGACAAAACTTTCTCCCGTTCTGTTAAAAATTCCTTGAAGGTAATACATATATCGAGAGGTACATTGCGCTAAGTAACGATCCGTATCATTTTAATGTATTTCTAACAACAGAGGAGCCCGCTGGATAGACGAGTTGTTTTTTTTCCAATTTCTGTCAAAACGGTTGAGCTACTCTGGATCTTGTCAATATATTCGTTAGGACATTGGACATACATTGGACGAGGGGTGGTTGTCGGGATACCTCCACGTGGTCCACCACGGGCAACGCCGGCACGTCGTTGCCGGCGGCTGAAGACCCGACACGTGGGTGGGTCCCTGCGCTCGAGTTGCGGCGAGCCGCGGGTTGAGGGGGACGAGTGGGGTCCCGTCCCTGCGTTTCGCCGGGTGCGGGTTGCAGGCGGCCGGGTGTGTCCACTCCCTGCGCTCGGCTCGCAGGTCGACGTTTGCGCCGGCCTAACCAGCCGGCGTGCGGCGCATACCGTAACCCGTGGGTCCCCCACCCACGGGCCGGGGGCCTTGCATTAACCGCCCGGGCCGCGAGGAAGACAATCTCTATAAAAATCACGAGCTGAGCCGATGGCCGCGCCACGCTGAATAAGTATAGTGTGGCCGTTGGCTGGCGGTCGGCACAGTGGGTGGGATCGCCGAGTGGACGGGGACCATAATAGCCCAGCTGAGACGGCGAGCCGGGGAAGGCCCGTCGTCTTGAGGGGGCGATGGTCCTCGGTGTCGGCAATGCACCTGGATGCGGTGTACTGCCGACGGAGCGTATCGGGGGCGAGCGGGTCGGCGGCGGCCTCGGTGGTTCCTTGGCCGGACAGCCCTGGCGGGGTCGCGGTTGTATCCCAGTTTCCCGTGGCCCCGCCACACAGGGCAAGAGGCATCCCGTCAATTTTTTAGTGGTAAGTTCCACAGTCCCCACCGCGTGCTCCCCGGGCGGTGGGGCTGCCACAAAGCATTTTTCTGACGTAAAAAAAAGGTACATTGGACGAACTAAGCATTGCCACTAGTTTTTTTAGCCTAGCTCGAGGGGTCCCGTCATCAAAAGACATCATTTTTAGTGGCACAAAGTCTGATTGCCAAAAAAAAAACTACTAGGAATAAAAATGACCAACTAGTTAAGGCGCTGTCCCACTGCTGCGCACGAAGAGGCTACGCACGTGTGTTAAGCTTTGCTTTGAAAGAGGATGTACGTGATTGTGTCCACTGCAACCCACAGACACGTTAACCATCAAGTGACGTCATTGATACACGCGTGGCTCGCTCAACATAGCTCAACGCTGTCAACGCCATGCACGCAGTGAATGCGGTACGCAGCTTGTTCCACAAAGAACCACGTAGTCATCCACGCAGCTGTAATGTGCCACGTGGCCCACGTGTTCGTGCGCAGCGTGCGCAGCAGTGGGACCGCACCTTTAATCGATAGTAACTTTTTAATGGCTACTAAAAATTTGTGGTTGAATTTACAATTGTTTTAGAACTTTTACTAAAGGGTGACGCATCTCAAAAGGAATGCAAGCAACTAAATGGGGTCTAAAGCGGTCTGTTGATACTTAGATTTTTAAAAAGTGCCTCTTTTAACGAATGATCCTCCAATTTAGTCGCATGTATCGCGTAATAGCTGGAGTCGCGCTGCCGCCGTCGCGTTCCGTTTTAAAATATAACACATGTTCTACGTACAAAATAAAAAAATAAAAATTGAGTACATTTTTGTTAATCCATCGGATATGGTCAGTCGCCAGGTAAAGAAACAGCCTATACGAGAATACATGAATACATGAAAAGAAACAATATTTATACTCTTTTCACCGCTTCGAACTGTTTGTTTTTAAATAAAATAAAAACTAGCTATTTCACAAATAAAAATATAACGCGAGTAATTAATTAACCTCATTCCTCAGGAGGTTCTGGTGGTGGTGGTGGTCCTGGAGGTGGTGCTGCGGTGGTGGTGATTACACCACCTGCCCATTCTGGTAATTCTCTAATTACGGGCCATATTATTGGAGCCCAAAACCATGTAGCTAACCATGTTAACAATATAGTGGTGATTGTCGGTACTGCGCCAACTTTGATCTATAATTTAAATTGGATAGGTTACAATTTAATAATAAAATCATCGCCCCTCACCCCTTAACATCGATATAATGATTATGTTTTCAAAATCCTTTATTTATTAGATACCTATTATTTATTTAAGGGTGACAGGCGAAATGAAATTTGTATTAAGTTTTAGGCCTGGTTTCCACCAAAGCGGAGAGGAGAGGAGATCTGCCCCCTTACTCTTGAAGATAATTCCGCCCGATCGCCATTGGATTGTTACTTTTAGGTACTCTTTACAGCTAGACTAGCGCTAACTAAATACCTACTAAACTAAATGAAATCGGATTGTATGCTAACCAAATAGTAAAGTTTAAAATTTCAAGGGAACGAATTAGGTTTTCCTGTTAATTTTGCATTTGAAATTACACAGAATTGAAATTAAAATCGCGATTGCTATGCAGAGTAACCTAGCTGGGCGGAGTGGAGTGGAGAAGAGCAGTGAAAAATAGAAAGTGGGTTCTATTGAAGCGGGGCGGAGTGGAGCGGAGCGGCGCGGAGTGGAGCGGAGCGGACTGGACTTTGATCAGATTCTTATACAATGCCGTTTGAAGTTTATGACGTAATATAGCTTACTAAACTAAAATGCAGCGCATGAGTCCTGACAAGTCTACCCTACCTCAGTGCCGTGCCACACCTGCCAGTTTCACAGCACATCTCTCGTCTCCTCTCCACTTTGGTGGAAACCGGGCCTAAATCTATAAATCTATTATATAAAAATGAATCGCTGAATGTGTTGCTAAGCGCAAATCTCGAGAACAGCTGAACTGATTTCGCAAAATTTTTTTGTATATTCCTTGAAGTACGAGGATGGTTCTTACGGAGAGAAAAAAAATTTCCCACGGGAAAGCGGAATACACACAAAGTTGTGCGGGTTTCGCTAGTGTATAATAAAATTAATTAAAAACTATCGAGTGTAAGTAGCCAAAATCAATTACTAGTCTTGTCCTTTGGAAAGAATATCCTTAACGCATTCACTGCCGGAAAAAACCCTAAAACCTTCGCCAGATGCTGCACTTTTCTGTGTGCCTCAAACGCACATGTGAGTTCATACTATTTTGACATTGATTTGTTCCCTATGGCACCTATAAATCTAACAAGAGACTGTCAATGTCTTCAGATAAAGGGAGTAACATATTAAGGCGTGTACGCACGACCGAACACGAACATGGTGAACATCGAACACGAACACGGAACAAGTGATTCGCACGTGTGTGCACGTAAATTAACAAAGCGAACATGAACACCTACAAACATAGTTCTATTTGTGTTCGCGCGCAACCACTTACGACCGAACAAGAACATGGTGTCGAACAAAAGAGGCTACCAAGCCTTACTCTTTTGGTTTGATGTTCGTGTTAACAATGTTCTTGTTCGGTCGTGCTGAGAACATCGTCTACACAGAACAACCAAATTGGATCGACACGAACACTTTTGACGAATAAATTGTTTGATGTTCGTTAGTGGTACGCACGTGCGAACAAAGTGTTCGTGTTCGATGTTCACCATGTTCGTGTTCGGTCGTGCGTACACGCCTTTAAACAGAAGTGGAGCATAGTAGAATTAATAGAACTCACATGTGCATTGACGGCACTGACGAAGCTCGCAAAATATATGAACTCACAGACGCGTTCAAGGCACTGGGTGAAAGTAACGAAAACGCATATATGCGTTGCCGGCAGTGAATGCGTTAAACCACACATATAAAATATTTTTTGAAGTTAAAGCAATATACAAGATAGAGTACGGACTTGGCGGAATCTATCCGCATGTACAGAATAGCGTACACTGTGAACATGTTAAGATGTATTTGTGCGGGTATACCTACCATATCAACAGTGCGAATGCTTGCAGCACTTTGAGCAATGAGATTCCCTGGTGTTCCAACAGGCAGCAGGAAGCAATAAGAAGCCGAAACTCCCGCAGCAATGTTGTACAACAAAGGATTTTGTTTAATATTAACAGCCTAAAACAATAATAATATTTCTAACGTCAATCGAAGGTGAATAGAGCTTATTCTGCCACGCTGCTCTAATGCGGATTGGCAGAGGCCGGTGTCTTCAAGCCTCCCGAAGGCCACCGAGTTGACTTAATGACTGTCATCTATAGACAACAGCCGAGACCGACGGCTTAACGTGCCCTCCGAAGCACGGAGAAGCTCGAGATAACGAAACCCATCCAAATGCTGGCTAGGGTCGACATCGCTTAATTTGCGTGTTCATATTAGAGTGCGAAGTGCGATACATAGCGACACCATCCAGCTCCAAGTTTAATTAATGTAAAACCCAACAATATTAAATGTAAATTATAACGTCATTTTTTAAATAATATGTTACCGTAGACTAATAGTTATTATTATTTATAATAATTAAAAAAACCAATGAGGTTTGTGAAAAATGTTTATTTTGTAATACAGTTTTAATAGATAAATAAACGAAAAAAAAAATTTGTTACATTGGCATTTTGTTCGATAAGTTGTCGTAGTAGAAATTTTGGTATTCATCAATAAACTGGAACAAGCAATTTCAACAGTCGTCTTTTGATGTCAATCTAACGCGTGATGATTCCAGACCCGACCACGACATGGAACGGAGTTTTTACTTTGGCACGAAATAGTAATTTTAATTGTGTTTTACGTGGTTTTACTGTCCCACTTATCCCAGGAATTTGTGCCTTATACTTTTGAGTACTAAGAGTACGATTGTGGTCGGGCTGGGCATCACAGCTCCTGACCCGACCACAACCAGATCTAATAAAATATCTATAGTATGAAGTTACTGATTACGCCAGAAATATGTGTCAAATTGTGCATGTCAAGTAGTCACAGTCAAGTTATTATTAAAAGAAATATTCCATACAAACAAAGTTATTTTAATAACTTTTGTTACAATAAAGAGCGAGTCGACATTTATATATCTGGAACTGGCCACTAAGGCCCAGAACAGACGGTGAAATACAACTGCAACGAAACCCTTTTGAAATTGTTAGTTTGAAACCAGTTTCAATCGTTTTCCACACACGACGCAACCTAAATTTTACGAAAACGTGATGCAATCAGCAAATAAGTACCCACCGAAAAACAAAATGAAAACGATAAAACTCAGAATTTCCTGCCTTAAGGGCCCCGGAGACGGTTTAAGTTTCAATGAAACTAGGTAGTTTGCAATGCATTTATTCATATTGTGCGTTCAGAGTTATTTTACATCTGACAGATCATTTTCTTCGGTTTGCGTTACTGAAAATCTCGTTTCTGAATATAAATAAAGTTGTCAGTATGTAACTGTCATGATTTTATTTCAAGAAGACAGGATGTTTAGACTTATTTGATTAAATATCATTGTATTTACAATTATTCCGGTTGTATTGTCCCATTATTGTCGATATGTACAACATTATTTAATTTATATTACGGGTTGGTGGCGCCATCTCTTGATCGCGCCAATCAAAGCTAATGCAGCCAATCAGAATCTTTCCCGCGCCGCATTATCTAGCGCCATCTCTTGATCGCGAGAATCAACGCTAATGCAGCCAATCAGAATCTTTCCCGCGGTGCATTATCGTTGCGGAGAGGGGATTGGAAAGAGAAACAGAGTTGGCAGAGTAAACGTGAGGCATTCCGATTACCGCATCAAGGGAGAAAACTTGAAAGGGAACCACTGAAGTACCTAACACCATTTTCTTCACAATCAGAAGTGTCCTATAAAATAACCCACCCACAAATGAATCCTGAAAAATTTATCGTAAGTACATACATAGTTTTATTTCTTACCTTGCTTATATTGTCAATAATTTGTGTTCAAACTACTGAATTTTTTCATGTAATTTAAACGTAGGTAATAAATTCTTGCAAAGTACCTACCTACATTGTTTTATATTTTATATCATTAAGCAATGCTATTTAAACTTAAAAAAGAAATGACGGTAGGTACTGATAATGCATTGAAACGTAATTTAAATTTAAAGATTTATTTACTCGCACGTTAAGTTTTGTGATAGTGTATTATGGTAAACGACGGCGATAGATGGACATATAGATAGACGATGGCCCAATAACTATCATAGCTGTCAACTTTCAGTTGTCCATCTAAACCCATATTGTACCTATGCTAAATGTGGACCGAGCGGGTCGCTGCTACTTTAAGTCTACCTACTCCCTCGGGAATTTTAGGCATGCGTGAGACTACGTTATGCTATGCATGTTTAAGTTATTTTTGATAATTGTTATTGTTAGCGACGTATTAGAGTATGTAATTGATATTTTAGACGCGAGCGTGCGTTAGTTTTAAAATGATGCGAGCGTGCATCGAGACCATTATCATATTTGATGGTTGTGGACGCGAGCGAGCGACACTTATGTAAGATGTGAGCGTGCATCGAGAGAAAATATTTTGATATTTTAGACGCGAGCGTGCGTTAGTTTTCAAATGATGCGAGCGTGCATTGAGACCATTATTATATTTGATGTTTGTGGACGCGAGCGAGCGACACTTATGTAAGATGTGAGCGTGCATCGAGAGATAATATTTTAAGAGGGCGCACACAGGCGTTAGCTCAGTTTAGCGAAAACTGAACTTTTCGAAGCTCTTAATATCTATAAAAAACTTTTCTAACAGACTTATGAATTACACAAAATGTTAGACAATATTGTTGCCTAAATAGTTAGTAGAAAACATTTTGTCATGTAATGGAATATTTATGAATGCTATCGTGATAACCGAACAGTGTTTTCTCGATTTCACGTTCAGTGCCAACTTCGGATGTCAAAATATCCCCGTAATGCTGCCAATTGTAAGAAATAAATTATAAAATCTAACCGCAAATATACTTAAGCATATAGTTAGTAGAACATTTTTGTAATTTTTTGTTACATAAATAAGATATTAACATCCAAACTAAGTGAAATTACGAAGAAAGTCAAGTCGTTGTTATGTTTGTTTTCACCATTAAATCTTAGTTATTTTATGTCAATATTATCATCATCTAAGAGATAAAGGTATTCCCTAAAATCTAGGCTCCAAAATTTATGATAAATGTTTACCATTATTTTTCTACCAATTTTTTAATATAGCCATAAAACCACTATAAAACCGCGCGCGTCTTTTATTACGACTCAGTCCAGCCGCCGGCTCTGCGGAGAGAGGTCACGTCGCTCCGGCGCAGGATTGACCTCACGTAATTTTTGTGCCCATACGCAGTGCAAACCGTGTAGCGCGACCGACAATCTAGATACTTTGGTAAGTAAAATATGACTTTTTGATGATATGACGACGAACTATTTACTTTTTTAGTGACAACAACATAATATGTTTCAGAGTATGGGGAACAAAAATAAGCAGTTTTTATCTAAAAAAAGAAAAAGACGAAATGTTGAAAATTTAAATAAAGCAAGGGCTAAAAGGCCTTTAATTAATATAATGGTTATAAATTATAATATATGACAAGTTCTACTAAGGAGGTCGATTATTGCGAAATCGAAAAAAAAATTGCTGTTTCATATGTTTCAGTCCGTATGATGAAGGAGGACACGAAGAGGAAGAAAAACAAGAGCCCGTACTTTTCATCTTCTTCAAAATGAAAACCATCCTGGTGATGGAATTGAATCCTAATCCCAACCAAAGAATCATTTCTCTTTATAACCCATTTGTTAATTTTTTCGTTTTTTTGAGATTGTGGGTGAACCGTTAGTCTCACAAACTTCGCTATGAGGTCTAATAAAAGCTAGTTAAATCTACTACAAAGTATTTTCAGTGACGGTTCTTCGTAGGTTACGTGGTTTTTTCCAATATTTCGCGAAGTACGTAAAACTTGAAAATTTCAATGTTTGGTAAAATTAGGTTATATATGAAGAGCCACAGCTTGGCTCCTATGGTATCAATAGAGCTGCGATTGGTCTCACATTGTAGGTAATGTATGTAATTTAATACATATAGGTGTAGAAAACATTGTGAAAAATGCATAGTTTTAGTCCTGGAGCAAAAATTTCTAAAATTTCGCAATTTTTTCAAAAACTGCTACCTGCTGATGCTTTTAATTATGGCTTTTTTTCTGCAATGGAGTAACTTAGAGCAATTATTTTTCCTTTTTTGGATAGAAAACAATTGTAGATCTTACTCAAATGAAGTATTTACGAAATTAGCAAGACCTTTTTAAAATATTTTAATTGAATTTTTGTTGAAAATTTCACAAAATCAAAATTTGTTTTCTAAAATTTTTGCTTTTATTTCCGTATGGATAAAAAATAACACGATTTTGTACTGTGCATTACAGACCAATATCATAACTCTCCAAATATGGCAAAAAAAATCGAATTGCAAGGTTTTTTTGGGCCCCAATTTCGTCTGAAGACTGCCAGAATTAAAAGAGATGACGAATTTTTGTCATCAAAGATGAAATCGAAATTGGTGAAATTTTACAAGAAATGTATTTTACCAGAATTGGTAGATGATGGTAGAGTCTATGTATGCCAATTAGAAACTAATACAAATAATTATATGTACCTATATCTATTATGAGTACTTTATTGTTATACTTCTCCATAATCCTTATGCATTAATACACGAGTAAAGATACATTATTTGTATTTATTTCCAAACGAGACATGAAGAATGTCGAAAAAAAATTTCAATTACATAATAACAATACTTATGTTCTACATAGAAATAGGTCTGTAGCTAAAATCACATGAACTTCGATATTAAATAGTGAAGTCTTATCATAAAAGTATCAAAATCATTTGTCTTCGCCGGCGCACGCTCATGTTCGTGGCTCAGTAGTTTCGTAAAATAACACGCTTCGATTTTGAGTTGCGTTGATTTGGGTGCGCCCTCTTAATATTTTAGACGCGAGCAAGCGTCAGTTATGTAAAATGTGAGCGTGGTGTATTGAGAGCATATTTAGTATTTTTAGTTGTGTGCAAGCATAAAGCAAATTGTGTAGAATGATATGAGTGTGCATCAGGTGTATAAATTTGGTTTTGATAGACGTATGGGAGCGTCGTCATCAGTTAAAGCTATGGCTTTAATGACTATATGAGTCATTATTATTGGAATAATAATATTATGCCCTGTTTAGACATTAAATGTTACTATTTCAAAATAATCCAGTTTAGCGCTAATCTAAGTTTTAGTCAGACTATTAATTAGATCGACTGAGGCCATGGATCCATGTAAAAGCTCTGAATATAGTTAGTAGTGATGAAAGTACCGCCGAATCAGATTCCTCTTAAACTCAATTCCTCTTAAGCTCAATGTATATTGTACTGTGGTATTGTATTATTATTAAACCGAATGTCATGATTGTAGCGACGGATATTGTACCTACCTATGTATAAAATTACAAAGATAAATAGATACTAACCTAAATTATAGTCAATAAAATGTTTGTTAATATAATTAATTAGTGAGATTAAATAAAAATATAATGATCAGAACACAAGTATTTCCCTTCATGCACTATTCAACCTTATTATTTATAACGTGCGTCGGAGTCTGCACGTTGTCCGATGGCCGAATGTCATGATTTTATTTCAAGAAGACAGGATGTTTAGACTTATTTGATTAAATATCATTGTATTTACAATTATTCCGGTTGTATTGTCCCATTATTGTCGATATGTACAACATTATTTAATTTATATTACGGGTTGGTGGCGCCATCTCTTGATCGCGCCAATCAAAGCTAATGCAGCCAATCAGAATCTTTCCCGCGCCGCATTATCTAGCGCCATCTCTTGATCGCGAGAATCAACGCTAATGCAGCCAATCAGAATCTTTCCCGCGGTCCATTATCGTTGCGGAGAGGGGATTGGAAAGAGAAACAGAGTTGGCAGAGTAAACGCGAGGCATTCCGATTACCGCATCAAGGGAGAAAACTTGAAAGGGAACCACTGAAGTACCTAACACCATTTTCTTCACATAACGTTTTTCCCAAATGTAGGCAATTGATTTTAGAATCGGTAGGTATTTAATATTTCACTTTAATTATTTCACGTTTATATTTACATCAATTTAAAGGCAAATCGTTAAACTAATAATAGCAATGTGGGTATACCGTCATAAATTACATATTTATCATACTCAAGTTATGTGGTATCAAAATCTGTTTCGGCAGTTCCGAGATAAATAAATAAATAAATAATACATAAATAAATATATAGGGACAATTCATACAGATTGAGCTAGCCCCAAAGTAAGTTCGAAACTTGTGTTATGGGATACTAACTCAACGTTAATATATTTTATAACAAATACATATTTAGATAAACATCCAAGACCCGAGGCCAATCAGAAAAAGTTCGTTTTTCATCATGACCCGACCGGGGATCGAACCCGGGACCTCCTGGGTGGCGGTCTGGCGTGGTAACCATTACGCCACGGAGGTCGTCATAAATGGCATATCCTTGCGGTTTTTTTTTAAGTGACTGTATCAATTGCGATGTGGTTATGCAATTCATTACGGTATACCTCCACTAGTCACTCATGGTAAGTGGTGTCAAAATCTGTCCCGGCAGTTCCGACTGCTACGGTTTTTTTCACATTGAAAGTATCAACAGCGATACGAGTAAAGAATTTATGACTGGATATCTCTCCTAGACACTCATGGGGAGAGGCATCAAAATCTGTCCTGGCAGTTCCGAGATAAATAGCAGTATATTAATATCCATTCTGCTATGATTTTTTGACAGTGAGTATTCAATAGCGATGTGGGTATGCAATTTATGACGGTATACCACTAGACATTTAAGGTAGGTAAGTGGCATCAAAATCTGACGCGGCAGTTCCGAGATAAATGGCAGTTTATGAATAAGCTTATTAATACGGTTTTTTTTTCACATTGAGAGAATCAATAGCGATACGATTATAAAATTTATGACGGTATACATCCACTAGATTCATGGTAAGTGTATTCATACGATAATACCGTTTTGCTGAAAATCGCGAAAAACTCGTATTTTAATATTTGGCGTTGAATAAAAAAAAACATACAAGGGAAAGATGAGGAACTTTAAAATTTTATTCATAATTTGAACGATTTTACCGATTTTCAACTTGTGAATTAATGTAGCTTCACCCTTTATTTTTTTTCAAATAGGCATATTACAAGCACTTTCAAATCGTCACTTTTTTTACTACCACTAGTTCAGACGGCAGATTTGTGCTAAGAAGAACCGGCAATAAGCTTTGCACTTGCTCTTTTAAAATGGTAATGACTTATGTTACAATTACGATAAATAAAAGTAAACATTGAAACATTAATAAAAAATAATACTAATATATAGTATATAATTTAAAAATGAAAAATTTAAAAAGCCGTAGCAATATACTGGTGCCCTATTTTTTAAAACTGCTAGCTGTTTTGTAATACTGCGAATTATACTATTATTATATTATGATCTATTTGTTTCTTTGGGCTTTAAAAATACTGCTTCAACCATTACTTCTAGAAACTTCCAGATGTGTTGGGCAGAGAGCACTATTGTATCTCCTCTGGAAGCAAAATATGCTTTGCTTTGTATATACTTCTTTTATACACGAATGGTCCGCAGGTGCAGAGTAGTGCATTGCACTTTCTTCTTCTTCCTGGCAGAATTA
Organism: Endotricha flammealis; assembly: GCA_905163395.2. Classification (NCBI taxonomy): domain Eukaryota; kingdom Metazoa; phylum Arthropoda; class Insecta; order Lepidoptera; family Pyralidae; genus Endotricha; species Endotricha flammealis. The sequence continues at coordinate 6,281,766 of LR990861.1, read as the reverse complement.
GCACATTGCGGACTAGCTCATATTCATGATAAACAGATGTTTATTGAGTTTGCAATGTCCTGTTAGTATTCTTGTCACAGCACTAGTTTATCGTTTGAGCTCGATGATTTCTTTGGAGACATTTTTATTGTGACAGTATATCAGGGCCTTGGCATGTGTTTGTCCGGGGACAGATTTCCATAGTTCCTTTCCATATGGTCACACTGAGTTTTTTGAATATAGTAGGGCTCGTTGTTTGGCAAATGGGATCCGGTCCTGCCTGCCTGAGGCTTGTGAGCGTGAATTATACTAACCGCCTGCGACATTAAAACCGGCGTCACTGGCGGCGCGGCGTGACGTAGTGGAATCTGATTGGTATTAAAATGAACATGGCGGACTTGTGTATTTTATAGTTTTATTTCATGAACGATAAGACCGCCTATTGTACCGTGTATTACTTAGTTTTTTTTTGTATTATTGTTTTGTTTTTGATGCAATAAAGTGTTTTGTATTGTATTGGAAACTCGCTTTAATAGTAAAAACAAATATTTTTCAATAATAATTCTGTTTCAGTAGATAAACACGTTATTTTAGTGACTTTTATTGTCATCAAGCCAATTGAAAAATGACGGGAAAGTTTTTTAGTAGAACCAAATACAATAACACTTTGCCCCGACATATTCTCCCTAATAATGTATTTAAGAATGACAACCGTAAGAAAATCGATGTGTGGATAAAGAAAACGTTTACTCAAATTAATGAATTCGGTAAAATCCGGTTTCACTACGTGACCGAGTAGGGCCCATCACGTGACCCAGCTGTCACGGGAAGACAATACCATGTTTAGTTAAACCATGCCAACAATATTATTTGTATAACGATACTCAAGGATTGTAGCGAAATAATACCTACCATTATAACCTTTGAGGGAAAATGGAATAAACTAGTACCGCTAACTTTAAAATTACTGCCAATACGGTGCGTAAGGTCTCCAGAGCACCACTTTTTACAAGGTAGGCAACTCGCGAGTGATACCCCCGGTGTTGCAAGCGTCCATAGGCTAGGTACGGTGACTACTTACCATCAGGCGTGCCGTATGCTAGTTTGCCACTATGGTATAAAAAAAACAAAACTTACTAATTGCATAACGATAGGGACGAAGACATTTGCCACAGCAACGTTTGATGCCAAATTAGTTACAAGAGTCACAATCACGATCAGTTGTAGAAGGATTACGGGGTTAGGCATGCTTCCCAGGAATTGCAGTGACTTGCTTATTTTTTCATTCAATTTAGTAATTTTTGCACAATCTGACAGTGCAAAACCTCCACCTGTATGAAAATTATAAAATGAATTATATGCTAAACGGCATAGAACAACCGAGTAGATACACTATACATACCAAGAAGAAACATGAAACTCCAAGGCATATTTTTGTCTAGAGATATCCAATCCAATATTGATCTAATTTTTCCTTTAGGTAATTCTTCATAAGCTGCAATAATAGATATAATATGCGTAATAATACGATGAGAGGGTAAGTCATTTTATATGTTAGCAAAAATAATGTATTTAATATCTTTAGCTCTATTTCTATACACGGTTACTGTAATTCGTCGTGTACCCGGAACGTGTTTATGGAAGGAGGAGAGTTATAAATACCACGAATTACAGGTATCCTAATCCTAGCGAAAGTTATGTGTATATTTGTTACTTCTTCACGCTCAAATGGCTGAGCCAATTTTTATGATATTTGGTATGTAGGTAGCCGATACCTTGGATTAACACATAGGGTATTTTTTCTCCGAAAAGGAAGATAAATTTAAAAAAAAGGATCAATCAAAGGAATAGAAAGGCACCTTACAACCTTACAACAACGTACATATTTCACGAAAAGCATTTGACCATGAATGTTGTAACGTCCACCAACATGCACATCATTGTAAAATAGTGTGCGTAACCTCGGAAACGCTCGTAAAATCGTTATGCAAATATAAACAATGTACATGTGCACGCCTTACGACATTCTTAGCCAATTGCTCTTCGTGAAATAGAATATCTGTAAAATCACTAAAGTTTGGTAGTGACACAAGATACCAACAGATGGCGTTGTAGTAAACTTGACTCGCGCTATGGTTTCGTTTGGGACTGAAGGACTGAATAAAACGTTGTTGTCAACTTTTAAGCTATCCAGCTATCCAGAAGCACGACATTAGAACCGATAAGTGTACCTACTGGTCTTACTGTCAGTGTCCTTTACATCTTACTGTCAGGGTCTTACAGTCAGTGCACTGTACATACTAGTACTATAAAGTTATCAGCCCTACCCTACTCCAACCTGTTGTTCTTCAATCAATCCTATCCACAACTGAGACATGCTACACTAATATAAACAATATTTTTTAACTTACTATTAGCAGAACAGTTCCGTTTTATGGTCATTGCCGACGGAAACAAAAACATTAGTGTTACGATGAATGTTACTAACGTACCATCGCGAATGCTGTAAAATAAGAAAAATTTTTACATCATAAAGTTAAGATTACAGTCGTGTAACAAGATGAAATCTATACCGATTAATTCTACATAAGTAGAATAGTTTTATCATTCTAGACTAGTCTCGAGTATTTGTTTTTCTCTATTAAGAAGTTAATGATAGAGTAATGATTTAATGCCCATTTTAATGCTCTAGTACAACTTTTTTTGGTTAGCATCAGTACAACTTTACCGCACTGTGCTAACATTTCACTTTAGAGGTACTGACTGACAAACTGCATTGAAAAAATATAAACAAATTCATAGCAAGTGCAGTTGCGGGTGTGTGACAACCACTAATCGGTTCAGTGCCTTCAGCATAAAAACACGGGCAACTTTCGCTTGTATAATATCGATTAGTAAACAATTATGTATACACAGAAATTAAACGATTATGGTGAAATCTCAGCAACTCACAATTTTCCATCCTGACCCATTTTTTCACCTATTATATCTCCCCACCCTTTGAACATTTGTGGCGAGCGCAAGAAAAACATTAGCATTGCTAAAGAAAACAATATTAATACGCTCTGTAAAGAAAAAAAAAGAAAAAATACGATTAAAACGATTAAAAAAGAATATAAAAAAATATCAATCATCCTCCATGTTCAGAAAATATTTTGGAATATTTCATTTTTCTCCTATTTCTAAGGTAGGTACATTTTGGTTTCCTTTAACCCTCATTCGGCGACTTTTTTATTCCATTTGAATCCATCAATGGATCCTAGGCGACTTTTAAAATTCCACTTGAATCCATAATTTGGTATTGTCTAGGATTGATTTGGTAGGTATGCGTTGTGGTTGGTTTTGGGTTGGTTTTGGGATGAATTGGAGATGGTTCTGCCTTGTTTTCGGAATTATTTGGGATGATGCTGTGATGAATTAGGAATGGTTTTGAGACAAATAAATAAGAAATAGTTTTGTAAATTGTAACATCAAAGGCTCGTCATGTTTTTTCTCGTGTTTTTTTGACATAACTGAGGCACAATGATACAAATACACACTTACATGTAATAATTCAGTTTATGGTAATCATATTGATTGAATAGTGAAATCATAAATCCTATATGACTATGACCTATTTACTTGAGTACTGGCCGTTGTTTGTTTATTGCACATTTTTTTGACATGAGGGCTTGACATACTTCTGTACTGTTGAAAGAATTTGTTTTTCACCTCACAAGCTCGGAAAGAATCTGTTTGTCATTCGAAATCTGAGCGCAAAAGTGAATTTTGTGCCCTAGCGTGGAAAGTATTTTTAAAATTCGAACCTTTCTATTCTTTAATTTTTTATACCTCCAGTCCTCTGATAATGCATTAACCTTTAAGCACCGACGTGCATTTTTTATAACGTTAGTGCCGACGTGAGGCCTGAGAGGCCGCTCATATTATGTAGTGTTTTTTAAAGAAAGTGTTGATTTAAATATTTGTCTCTGCAATATAATGGAAAATAAAGGGTTTTAAGAAAAAATAGATAAAGAAAGAAAATAAACTTTATTATATTTTTAAATTAAGGACTACAATAATATTTGGCTTGAATTTTGGGGGAAAATCCGACTATTAGATATAAAAAATCATAACACAAAAACAAATCCTCTCAGAATAACAAAAAATAGTATTTCTTATATAAGACTAATATAACCTTAAGAAAAAAAATATAGTAGGAACATAAAACTTCTGGGAAAAAAAATGTCCACAGTCGAACTACACCTTAAATTCTAAGCACAGTCAGGGCACACTTGTTTCGCGCACTGTAAACAAATGTGTTTTTTGCACGAATAGCACCTATACGTCGATTTTCTTTTGAGTTTAGGTTGATAAGAAAAACAAGTCTTGCGTGTCTTGACTTCTTCAGATTGATCTTCAGATGCCTCTGGCTTATCAGAACCAAGTACTCTTGCCAAACTCATCCTAAGTTCACGAGGCAATCTATGGTTACAAAATCTTAGCTTCATGTGCTCTAATACCAACGTTGAGCAAATTTTTTTATAAAGGCTCCTCTATCAGTTTCTCTTCCGACATGTACATCATGTAAAATATGAGAATTGACGGAACTTATATCTAAAATCCGGTAAAAAATTGACATAGGCCAGCGTCTTGATCGGCGGCTGCAAGTGTATATAGAGAATTTCTTATCTATTTCATCTACCCCACCTTTCGTAATATCAGTGCTAGTATCTGTATTATGCTCACTGTGCTCCGGACAAAAATCTTCACTAACGTCGTCAACCTCAGATCCGCTGGAATCTTCATCCGCGATCCAGCTCTCAATCACTCGCGTATAATTTGGATTAGACACATTTATACCTATCCGAAGTTTCTTTGAATGCTGTAAATCTGTTGCAGAACTATTTCTCTTACTACCTGAAGGTCCTGGTCTATCCATAGTTTACAATATCTGTAAAAATAACAGTTAACTGTAACAAAGAAATAAAACAAAAAAACTTACGTAAGTACCGATGTGAGGCCTGAGAGGCCGCGTCGGAATTTCAAATTGTAATTACTCACCAAATGCACGCGCGACGTCACGCCTTCCTGTTTCAATATCAACGTGGGCACTGTTCTTGCAGCTACTTAAAAGCAGGGATCGGAATTTTGCGGGGAAAGGGGTACAGTAGCAAGTCAAGTGCCTGCCGGGGCCTCTCAGACCGCACGTCGGTACTTAAAGGTTAATACTTATTTCATGCGCCAACCTTATTTTTAGAATAATCGAACTGGCCAGCACGACACCGCATGAAAAAAAATAAACACTTATTTAATATATTATTTGCGTCTTTCTTGCACCTAGGATTTTCCTCGCTGTAGTGAGGTGAAAAATTTTGGTGTTTCGCTCGGCAGCAAAGTTATTCTGCGTCTCGTACCTTTGAAACCCTCGCTACGCTCAGGATTCTATATTTGAACCACTCGCTTCGCTCGTGGTTCAATCCTAGAATCCTTCGCTAGCTCAGGTTTCAATTTAAGTACTCGCGCCAAAAAACAACTTTGCAGCCTTGCATAACAAATAACTATTTCACTTCTCAAGTGCTTATTTGCGCAGGATATAGGCTGCACAAAATCGAATTTTGTGCACAAGGGCAGAAAAGTAAACTCATAAATGTTTCTATATTAAGGCAAAGGAAATGACCCATACACAATAAAAAGTTCAGAGATAGAATTTGTTATTTTATATAATATTTACTTTAATTTATTTGCCTTATGTGTTTTTTAAGTCATAAAAGATATTAGAATTTAAATTAAAGTACGGTAGGTTATTTAATTAATTTAAGAAAATTATTTTATTCCAAAATTAATTTAATAGTAGGCTGTATAGGTCTGCAGCCCAAGCCTAATTTCAATGTCGTAAAATTTCAAAAAATAAAAGTGGCGGGAAACTTGTTTTTCGTGCGTTTATTAATTTCTTCGATTTGCTAAAATTGTTAAAAATGTCCAGTGAAGAAGAGGATTTAGCACTCTCTCCTAATACGCTTATGGAAATTAATGCACAGAGAGTTGAGCAACAGATATTACCGCCAAAGTCTCGGAAAAAATATCTCAAAGCTTACGATAATTTTGTAAATTGGAGAAAAGAAAAACTAGTAAATACGTTATCGGAAAGTGTTCTATTGAATTATTTTGATGAATTATCCAAAAAACTTCAGCCGTCTACACTGTGGAGGATATATTCCATGCTGAAAGCAACATTACAAATGAAGGACAATGTTAATATACAAAATTATTCGAAGCTTACATCTTTGTTGAAGAGGCTTTCCAGTGGGCACAAAAGCAAGAAAAGCAAGGTCCTTTCAGCTAATCACGTGGAAACCTTCTTAAATACCGCTCCAGATGAAAAATATTAAGTACGTAATACACACATTCCATTCATATTGTATTTGACGACCTCCGTGGCGTAATGGTTACCACGCCAGACCGCTACCCAGGAGGTCCCGGGTTCGATCCCCGGTCGGGTCATGATGAAAAACGCACTTTTTCTGATTGGCCTCGGGTCTTGGATGTTTATCTATATATGTATTTGTTATAAAATATAATATCGTTAAGTTAGTATCCCATAACACAAGTTTCGAACTTACTTTGGGGCTAGCTCAATCTGTATGAATTGTCCCTTTATATTTATTTATTTGTATTGCTCGTATACCTATTGTTCTTTTGTTCCAAAGTGTATAAAAGTTATTAATTTTGTTATAGGTGGCACTTATATTTGGCATAAGCGGTGCGTGTCGAGGCATTGAACTTGACGTCAAGACGGACACGCTCTTGCAAGCAATAAACTTACCCGACACAAAAAACAAACGAGAGCGAACATTTGTTGTCAAAGGAGATTACCTAAATATAGTTACCAAGTACCAAGATTAGTACCAAGATCTACGTCCTCAAAACGTGTCGACTAATAAATTTTTCCTCAACTATCAAAATGGGAAGTGCACTAAGCAAGTTATAGGACGCAATAAATTTGCAACCTTTCCCAAACAAATCGCAACTTTTCTAAAATTAGAAAATCCCGAAAATTACACGGGTCATTGCTTCAGCCGGACCTCGGCCACCCTTCTAGCAGATTCGGGAGCAAACTTAACAATGCTAAAAAGACATGGCGGGTGGAAATCGGATCAGGTTGCTGAGGGATATATCGAAGAATCCGTAGAGAACAAAAGCAAGATTACCGACCGTATAACACAAGCCATTAATTTAATCCCAAGCGAGCCAGTCCCTTCTACATCCACAAATTCCTTGTTGTCGTCAGAGCCATCTTCTCATAATATGCCATCTTCACAAATTCAAAAAAATACCGTTAATATGCCGGGAAAAACCATTTCCTTCAGTATTCAAAACTGTACTAATTTTACTTTGAATTTTAATTAAAGAAATGTTATGTTGTACTGTTTTATTTCCTCGCAATCGAAGTGAAAAGCAGAGTTTATAACTCGTCCACAAAACCATTTCTATCCTCGACATTACTATCAGCCCTCGCCTTCGGCTCGGGCTGCTAAAAGTCTCGGATAGAAATGATTCGTTTTGTGCACTTGTTGTAAAATCTACTATTTCACATCTTCATCTTAGATAAAGTACAGTACCTAATCTAAGGTTTTCATAATGGACGATATTAAATATATTCATAACAGGGGTGTGGTAATGTTATCTAAGGGGTACGAATATCATAAAAAACAACGTACGAAAGTGGAGAGTTTCTGTAGCGCTGCACAAACTGGCGAAAGCTAACATGCAAAGGCACAGTAACCATTAAGGTATGTAAATTTATTAGCGCATAATTTTACATTACCATTTAGCATATATAAAATTGTACCACTAACAATTTATTCTCATTTCGTACCACTAACAATTTATTCTCATTTCTATCAAGATTCAATTTTTGAAAGTAGTGTTCGATACAAGTTTTTTATGCGTGAATGTATCGATATTAACTCAACTATGATTTGTCTGTTTACAGAGTGATGTTATTGTAAATGAAAAAACCATACCGGACAATGCAAGCCAAACATGAAAAAGGTGGAAACAAAACTTTTGGTAAACGATGTAAAAGAGAAGGTGCTACAAGACGAATGTCGACCGGTTTCCGGAATATATATAAGGAGTGCATTGTAAATGTCAAAAAGGAAAGGATCCCTAAACCATCCCTAAACCATCTCTAAACCGTCCCTAAACCATCCCAAAACCATCCCTAAACCGTCCCTAAACATCCCTAAACCGTCCCTAAACCATCCCTAAACCATCCCTAAACCGTCCCTAAACCATCCCTAAACCATCCCTCAACCATCCCTAAACCATCCCTAAACCATCCCTAAACCATCCCTAAACCATCCCTAAACCGTCCCTAAACCGTCCCTAAACCATCCCTAAACCATCCCTAAACCGTCCCTAAACCGTCCCTAAACCGTCTCTAAACCATCTAAAAACCATTTAAAAACCATTTAAAAACCGTCCGAAAATCATTTGAAATCTATCAGAAAAACTTTTGAAAACCCTTATGATTGAGTTATGATAACCCTAAAGAATTTTGGATTCGAATGCGAAAAAAAAGTCGCCTACGATCCATTGAGGGATCAAATAATGGATCTAAGTGGAATGAGGGTCGTTTAACATGGGCCGTCATACTTTCAGTCATATTCCGTATAGGTAATGGTACTTTTCATGAAAAATAAGTTACTAGGTACTATTTTTTATTTTTACAATTTTCTTTAATCGCCATGAGGATACAGAAACCAGTGGCGAAAGACGATGGAACTAACTTTCTATATCACACTAAAATCTCGATGTAATACGACTATCAAATAGATGAGTTATGCAAGAACATTTTTAGGGTTCCAAAGGGTTCCTTCCTGTGGAACCCTATTACTAAGCCTCCGATGTCCGTCCGTCCATCTTTCACCAAGCTGTATCTCATGAACCGTAATATTATTAATTCAGCCTAATAAATAATAAATATTAATAGATAATACATATTGCCTTACACATTCCCAACATGACATAGATCCCATTGCCGCCGACTCTCTCTTTATAGCGTCCCGCGCGGCGTTAGCTCCCTTTTGTGTTATTTTAGCACGCTTTGCAGCTTTACTACCAGGTCTAAAACAAAATATATTATACAGGTAATAATGTTTATACAAGAATAATAATGGTATTAGATGTAAAAAATATATAACCGTCGTTATCTATTATCCTTTAGATATAAAATCGTATGGACGTATCCAAGTACTACTGCTATGTTATGTTGCTTGCATTCTAGTTATAGAAATCAAAATTAAACAAAATTATTCATTCGGGACTACCATTAATCAAGGAAGTTCACATAATTTTTCATGTTTCGGTTTATCTAATTAGAAATAATAGGTGACTGCAATTTTTTGATTTAGAGTAGATTAAAATTTCCTTAAATACATTAATAAAATTAAACAGAATCTCAGTTCGCTGTGTGTATGTATGATGTATGTTCAAAAGTTTCAAAACGTGTCTTCATTTCTTTTTTTCAATTCGTCATTCATTGGCCGCTTTTATAATTTGCCGTAGCACGGCACGTCACGACTCACGACACTTTTCTACCGCCACGGTAAAATAAGAAAGCAAAATGTATGGGATTGTTTGCAGACGCTTATAATTTACCGTCCACGGCAACAGCAGGCCGTGAACAGCAACCAGCAACTGCCTGCCGTGCTGTTGCCGAAGCACACTGCGCTCCCCATCGAACCGTCGCGCGTCGTCGCGGCAGTGTTGAGTGTAATGTGTACGTACATGGAATAATAATATGTAATTGTGTGCGTGCGTTGTCGGGCGGCGCGGGCGGCGGCTAATTTAAATTTTTAATCAGTGGCGATGCTCAAATGTAATAAAACGTTTTTATTGACATCCGAAAATAATTGAAAAACTTATTTGTATCTTCCTTGAGGCGCTGGTTGACATCAACTTGGACCTAAGTGATTTATAAATCCTTTATTTGTGACGACCTCCGTGGCGTAATGGTTACTACGCCGGCCGGCCACCCAGGAGTTTGTTATAAAATCGTCGTATCATTGAGTTAGTATCCCATACTTTAGGATTATCTTCTTATCAAATAGCGTGTAGTATGATCCTTCTAAATATTTTACTTTTAAAAGCGGATGTTGCCAATACTTTCTAATAATATGTCTTTTTCTACGTCTTAAATATAACAAATAAAGTATAAGTTTTACGGCGAATTATAGTAGCGCCCTACGGCATGCCGTCAACGGCCACAAAATATCTATCGCGTCCACGGTATTACCGTGCCGTGCCTTAAACGTGATTGAAGCACATGAGAATTTAGTTTTTGATCATGATTAATTTTGATATTGGGTGAAAGCATTTGACTGCAGCTTATACTCACTAAGTTTTTTGGATATGTATTAAAGTTTGGTTAAAAAGTTAAATAGTACTTAAATGAAATCTTGTGATTAAAAAAAAATTAAGACCGCGTATTTTTAACATTACTATAACAATACATTTGATACTTTTAATAACAATATACGAAAATAAATAATAACAATATACGAAAATAAATAAATAAGATAAAAAGAGTTTAGTAATAAGAGCAACCTTTTGCTATATTATTCGCCTAGTACCGTTTTTAAGATTTTAGCGAAAAACTTAAAATTGGGGTTGGGACCTTTGTCACCCCTCCTCCCTCTGGCTCACCTCCGAGACCTCAGGACTTTTAGTAGGTTCTCCCTAAGCACTCTGATTAAATTAAAAGAAATCGCTTACGTTCCCACTCACGCACTCTTTACCCACTTTTGAGGCATTCGTTGACTGGACTACTGGTGATATTGATGTTTAAAAAAATTATAACAATGAAATGAAATATATATTTGCGGCAAACACGGTATAAAACATAATACATACATATTTTATAAAATAAATAGCACAAGCGTGTTGCGCCCACAATAGGCATGCAAATTATTATTAATTAATGCAGATTTCTCACCTGAATAGTCCAAATTGAACAACAGCTATTGAAAAAAACATGGCGATTTCCATAAGGAGCATGTAGGGAATAGCAAATGCGGAATATTTTATAAATGTCAGTAGTTCAGGAGCATCAGGAAAGTTACTGCAAAGAAGTGTACTGTAAGTAAGGTCACAGCCCGGACACTCCATACAACGCGCGTGAAATAATCACCTATTACTACTACATAGGCCAATGTCTGTACACGCGCACGTATACACATTCGTTCACTAAACGCACACCTATGCGACTGAGGGCTCCTCGAGGGCTCCTCGGTGCGGTAACTCGGTCCGGTGCGGGGCGGAGAGTGTCCATTCTACCTCGGGTTATTACTTATTCTATGGTAAGGTACCTATACGAAATTTTTGTTAAGTACTGGCAGTGTTTATCCTCAAAATAACACTATGAAAGTGGAATTGACATCTCAAACCTGTTGTAATTCGATTTTTTAATTAAACTAGCTATTCGTTTAAAATGTATCAATCTATGAAAATTTGACAAATGCAGAGTTGGGCTACCACTACTACCACCACCTACGCACTCGGCGCCACCGCACGGGAACAGAGTGAATGACGGATTGTATTTTTTAATACAGTTGCTCAAAAAGTGGCGTATTGCAGGGACGTATTAGCGTTCGGGATGTGGGCTATTACATACTCGTGCTTTTTCTTTACCTTTTCCTTACTCGTGCGTTCTCTTTCCCAACTGTCAAAATAATGTATATTAAAAAGAAAACCTCAACCACGAAGTTTTTATGATTCATGCAAATATTTCTAAAAAGAAGCTACTAATTTGTTTCAATATCAGATTTAATGATTTGATTCAATGAGTTAGGTTAGGTTTCATTTCATTTCATCTCATTAAAGTTCATTTTCATTTCATATCAATAAAAAAATTCTACTGAAGACTTGGCTGTATGGGCGTAGTTCCCTTTGCCTACCCAGAATAGAACAAAAAAAAATCTCTTATATTCTTTTATGGTTGGCGCCATTTTCCAAAAATTTTCTTTGCGAGTTGTTTGTTGCACAAAATGAGTAAATAAATTGCAAAATTTTTTCGCAACTGTATTAAAATTAGTTGTTCGGTACACGTGCGGAATCGTCATTGCAACTTGTTCCGACTGTCAACCCTCACCTTCGCCTGCGCCTCGGCTCGGGTAGACATTTGTCGGAACTCTTTGCAATGACTTTTTGGGGTGCCTTCCCTACAGGTAAAGTGGGAATAAAAATTTTTTTTCGCTCCGACCCCATGTTGTGGGGTATCGTTAGATAGGTCTCTAAAAAAAATTGAGGGTGTGGTAAGATCATTTTCCGATACAATGATCCGTTTGCGAATTATTTACATTTAACGTGTCAAATTTCGTTTTGCACGGTGGTCCCCCCCCCCCTCTATCTCCGAAAGTTTTGCGTTTAGAAACTTGAAAAAATTCATGGTAGTATTCCATATAGTGAACCTACAAGGAAAACTATAATAGTTAAGTAGGCATTACTAGTTACTGAGTAATAACCAAACTTATAAAGTAAAATTTCTTTGACGAAAACGTACAAATGTTATAGGCATTGTACTCATCTGCAAGCAAGAAATGCGTAGCCAATACGGAACCCTACATTGTGCGTGGCCCGACACGTACTTACCGGTTTTTTGATACAATGATCCGTTTCGGAATTATTTATGTTTAGTAATTTGAAAACTTACAAATGTGATAGAGTTTGATATTGGACTCAACTGAAGGCAAGCAAAGCACAGCTAATACGGAACTCTACATTATGCGTGGCCCGACACGTACTTGCCCGGTTTTATACATCATACTTACGTCATGAAAAGTCCTCTGAACACTAGATTAGTGACAGTACCCACCAAGGTGCCGATACCACCTGCAAAAATAATATAGTTAAGAGAAAAATAAGATAATGTCTATTCAGTGCTATTTCCACAGACAAATTAACAATTAAAGAACTAAGAATGTCATGACAATGTAAGAGTGCGCCTCGATTCGTGACATTTTGGTGTAAAACGGGGAGGTGAATTTTTTTATCCGGAGCGTCTAGCTAGACGCATCGAAAATGCGAAAATGGAATTCAAATTCTATGGTTCGTGTGCGTGCACAGGTGCACATTAGGAATCCCTCACTGAGTTATTAAGCCAGTAACACAAAAATTATATGAAATCTCTTCAACTTTAAAACAAATTTATGGAACTTGCTGTTAGTCTTACCAATCGTTGCCGAGTAAGTAGTGGCACAAAAATAAGTCGCCATAATCATAGAGGCATACTTCTCACCGCTTTTGTCGCTTTCATACATGTTACATATTTTATACTGTAAAAATATATTTAATGTTTTAAGGAATACGTAAGAAAACCAAATTTTGACAGAATAAACAGATATTTAAGTTTCTTCTTATACCTACCTACTATATAAGGTGACAGGGTTTTGGTTAACATCCTTAAAAGTGGTTAAACTAGAGGTCATTTGCAATCATCAACAGGAGGACGAAAGTGATCGGTTTCTAAGATTTTACTGTTTAAAGTTTTTTTCGAAATTTTCGTTTAGGTATATTACACAGTCCTACGCCGACGCCAGCGTGTAAGAAAGAAACCACAACGAATCCTCACACATAAAGCATCATGACAACTTATTAAGCTGCAGCAACGTATAACTATGTAGTATGGAACTCAATAGCAAAATACGGCGCGGCACCACTATATAGCTCTTGACTACATGTCTTGCATTTACAGATAAGTATATCACCACTCTTCCCATGGCTGTCGTAAAAGGCGACTAAAGGATTATAGTAAAAAGGATGGGCAGCAGCATTCTTCAACTAGACTGGATTACCAACTGAACTGCGCTCGCTAACCCGCCTGCCAAATGTGGCGAGTATTGGCAAAACCCCCCAAAATGCGAAAGACCAAAAAGCCCAGGTCCCCAGTACCCGGTAGCCCTGCTATCCCTGACTCCGGTAGCGTGCCGGTGCTAAGAATCTCTGAAAGAGATCCGGCTACCACCCCCAATGACGACGACTGGCCCTGGTAACACACAACATTTTGAAGTCTGACGAGAAGATTGCCGAGCTGGAAGAAGAAAGGCAGGTTACGATGGGACATTACAGGGTTGTCAGAAGTCCGAAGACAGGGGGAGGACACGATAACCCTCAAGTCTGGTAACCTGCTCTATTACCGGGAGGGCGACCTACAGTCCCAAGGTGGTGTCGGGTTCCCCGTCCACAAGTCCCTCAGAAACAACATCTTTACCATCGAAAGTGTGTCGAACATACCTGATACTCAGAATATCTAAAAGATATTCGTTGAAGGTCATCCAGGTGTATGCGTCGACCTCGGCACACTCAAATGACGAGGCAGAGATGTACGAAAACATTAGTTGGGCTAATACACTCCTCGAATACCTACTTTAATGTTGCTATGGGGGACTTCAACGCGAAACTCGGCCAACGAATGAGGAGTTGAGACTGGGGCAGTTTGGGTATGGGCGGCGGAACCAAAGGGGACAGAGGCTGGCGGACTTTATGTAGAAAGAGGGACTGTTCGCGATGAACTCTACTAGTATTCTTTTCGCTGACGATATCACCGTCGCCTTCCCATATCAAAAAAACTATAATATATCTTTAAATAATCGAATAACAACTACAATGAATAAAATCACAAAGTGGCTAAATTTCAATAATCTAGAGTTACAACTAGAACAAGACAAATATAATGCACTATAAACCCTACCAAAAACCCTCCCTTGTTAAAGACTTTACTTAGCAAAATATAGAAATTAACAGCATGGGCACATCAAATTCACTCGATCTAGAAATTACACTAGTCTACATTGGAAAAGCCATATTCAAAAGATTTCTTTAAAACGCTATGGGAGCCAAAGAGAAAGATTCAAAAACAGCGACAACCGCACATTACGCTTATGCTCGCTCTTGGCTCAAATATGGTATTGTGATTTGGGGAATTAGTACCTACAGATTCCTCAGAACTATTCATTCTACAAAAAAAAAATGTATACGAATACTAGCAAATATCGAAATGCGAGAAAGCTGTAGAACGTCTTCCAAAAGTTAAGTATATTAACACTAACATCAATACATAATATTGGAATCATGTAAATTTTTAAGAAACCATATGCACCTTTTTTCAAACCATCAAAATGACACAGAATTAAAATTACGACCCAGAAATAAAATAAAAATACCAAATTCCAATATGAAAATGTTTTGTTCCGGATCCACGTAACAATTTATCGATATCTCATTGCAACCTCTTTTTACTCAACATACACAATTATTTGTCTGTACATACATTCGACGAGTATGTATACCTTGGACAAACGATCCAATTAAGTAGGTCCTACTTCGAAAAAGAGGTCAGTCGACTTATCCGACTTGGCTGGGCAGCCTTCGGGAAATAACAGAATATCTTCTCGTCCAAAATTCCTCAGTGCTTGAAACGAAGAACTTTCGAGCAATGTGTGTTAACAGTAATGACCTATGGATCCGAGACGTGTTCCCTCACTATGGGCCTCATAAGAAGGCTCACGGTCACTTGGCGAGCCATAGAGAGAGCTATGCTTGGGGTTTCACTACGAGATCGAATCAGAAATGAGGAGATCCGTAGCAGAATCTAAATAACCGACATAGACATCCAAACGGATCAGCGAGTTGAAGTGGTAATGGGCAAGGCACATAGCGGGCAGAACTGATGGCGGGTGTGGCAAGAGGGTTCTGGAGTGGCGACCGCATATTGGGAAGCACAGCCGTAGGACGCCCGCCTACAAGGTGATCAGAAGACCTAAGGAAAGTCGCAGGAAGCCGCTGGATGCAGGCCGCAGTCAGCAGGTCGTATTAGAGGCGTTTGGGGGATGCCTATGTCCAGCAGTGGAGTTTTTGTGGCTGAGATAATGACTACATGCAGCGCTATATAAGCTAATAGACGTTACCATTTTTGGATACAATATGTTTTTATTTTTTTTTTATTTTTTTTTTATTACTTTAATTTAATTGAGGTCTTACGTGATACAGACCTGATCGAATACTTTTAGGATTGCAAAATTTATGGGAACCATCATAGTCGTGGCTGCAGTATTTGTAATCCACATAGAGACGAAAGTTGTAACGGTGCATATTGCCGCTAATATTCTAAAACAAAAAAATATCGTTTTATGACGCTATCCTAGGATATCAAAGCTTTACAATCTTAAATATACAGCACTCGAAGGATTTGTTAAATTAGGTCGGAACTTCCTTAAATAGCGACACAACAGACCCCATAAGACCCTTACATATACTTACTTTATGTGAGAGAATCCAATCATTCGTATAACTGCATAAGCCATCCGCTTATGCAATCCACATTGTTCTATGGAATAAGCTAGCATCAAACTTCCCAGGAACATTATAATTGTATCCTGAAATAATTTGTAATAATATCAAAATGCATTGTCTATACCCCATATTAATAAATGGATTTCAACTACGATTAACAGATAAGTAATTTAATTCTTAACTGATAAGTAATTTAATTCTCCTCGAGGCTCCTATTGTCAAAACCGATATGTCATACGGCAGGGAAACACGTAGCCGATGGCGACATAATAGGTTTCCAATTACGTGAACTAATAATTTAAAACAAAACTTGCTAGCAGACTAAGTTCTGCTGCATACGCAGTCAGGAAAATTAGGCAAATGATTGATGTACCTACCGACAACGCGTCTCGTATATTTTAGTTACTTTCATGGTATCATGTCGATGTCGTATGGCCTCGTATGGCATATTGCGTGGGGTAAAGCAGCTGATATTGAGGCAATACGTATTTATTTTTTGAAAAAAAAGAGCTATCCGCTCCATTTATAATATGGACTCCTTATGGACTCTTAGGCCAAGCAAATTAAGCCGAATAATGGCATTCAGGGGAAATAATTCGTGAGTGTTGAAAATTGGGACAGTTATTGGTTAGGTCTCTTTTGTCAGGTTTTTGCTCATTATCCCGAAAGGCTACACTAGTTACAGAGTTATAGAATAGCCGACGAAATATTACAGTACTATTTCTTTGAAGAAATCGTACAAATGTCATAGAATATGATATTGCACTCATCTGTAAGCAAGCAAAGCATAGTACATACGGACCCCTAACACAATGCGTGGCCCGAAAAGCACTTGTCCTGGTTTCATTAAAAAAATATTTTTTTAATCTCTTTGTTAATTTAAAGAGCCTGTAGCTCCTAAAATATTGATTGTAAACTAAAATGACCAAATTGGTAGGAAAAATAATGCTACTATTTTTTCTTTTTTCTTTGTTTAACAGATTCTATGTTTTCGCTTATTGAAAATGCATATTATCTTAGAAATTGATAAAATAGAAGATAGAATAAGTTAAGTGCAGAGTGCATATTTAATTGAAGTCCTATATTGTACACTTTAATCTTGCAAATAAACGATTGGATTTAATTTTAGTTTAACGTAGAAGCTTTCAATCATAATGCTAATTGTACAGACTTTCGAGATCTGAGAAAAAAACCTGACAAAATCTCAAAATCCATCGGTGATATG
The DNA here is from genome assembly GCA_905163395.2 of Endotricha flammealis. NCBI lineage: Eukaryota > Metazoa > Arthropoda > Insecta > Lepidoptera > Pyralidae > Endotricha > Endotricha flammealis. Next base: position 6,264,227 of record LR990861.1, on the reverse strand, counting down.
ATATCGACATTAAAATCGGTTAAGTTGCATTTGAGTTTATCGCGAACAGACAGACAGACGCGACGGAGTACTTGTTCTATAATTTCAAGGTAGCCTACTTTACTGTTTAGTGAACTGTTATTTTAAAACCTAAAACTTACATTCATGTAAGACTTGCAAATTTGATCAGTAGACATCACGTTAGCAATTGGAAACATAATCAATGGTAAGAAACTTGTAATGGCCAAAGGAATGCACTCGGTCATCCAGTACACGGCCATCCAGACAAGCACAAAAGCCGTTATAAGATATGGCTGTAAAAATACATAGTTTTACATAGGTAGATAATTTTTGTAAATTGTAAAAAAGGTACCAGTCAAATATGAGGAGGACTCGCGCATTTAGGTTTCCACACGAATTTTGAAGTTTACTAAATACCAAAAAATTACATGTCCATTTTTTTACTGGTCCAGGGTATTTTGAACCTGAGTATTTGATATCAATAGCGGCATGATAGCATTACGCTTTTCTCAGAAAAAAAAAATTGTTTGTAAAAAGACTGTGATTTTGATAAAGTGAGGTAAAAAATATACGAAAATGTTCCAACAATTAATTTACAAAAATTTCTTTTTTGAAATGAAATGAAATGAAATGAAATCGTTTATTTTTCAGAAATTAGACCTTCACAGGCACTTTTTCTTGTCATTTACAACTTGTTTAAATAAAAAAAATAAACTACGTTATATACTACCACCATTTCGGACACAAGCAAAATGGCAACCGGTAAAAAGAAATGGCGAAAGAAAACCGGTTACAGCCTTTTTTGTCATTTTGTACTTTTTTTTTTTTTTTCTTTTTTTCCACTCATTAGTTACAATGTATATAAGTACATAAAAATTTATAAGAAGAATACGCGGAATGTTATACACAATGGTGTGGAATGAACAAGTCTTAAATCTACAATAAAATAAAACTTTTACCGGCAAAACAGGACGAACGAGGAACGAGCTTACTACTAGTAGGTCCAACTTATAACACTAGCGGGGGTCACCTGATGGTAGGCAATTACCCGCTAATAATGTACGAGTACTAATAATGTAGGTAAGAGGGGGAGATAGAAACTAGAAAGCGGGACAGTTTTTAAAGCTTCCAGTTCTCTCACTCATCGTACAAAACATGGCGGCATACAACCGCTATTTTTATGTGACGCTACTAACTAGGCTATTTCATTCTTAAAAAGTAAAGACAATAAACTTACCTCTTCTGGTGGATAAGGCAATATTAAAGGTAATGCTACAAGTGGCGTAAGCAAAGTTACAATTCCTCGCCAATGCGCCACAAGAAATATCTTGAACTTACGACAAAAAGGAACCCTTGGGTCATTTGAGCTGAAAAAAATGTGCAAAGTTAATTGACTGTCCGGTGGCTCATGCTAGAAATACACCATATAAGGCGAGGTGTGTCTTATTTGATTCTCAGCTTGATACATTTAGTATATTAGGCCTAGAGTTACCTATACTGTAAATTGTATCGAGTCGCGCGATGACATCATGCGGATCGCTTCGGTACCTACTGATTACTACAGATTTTTTTTATTGTTTTCCACAAAAATCTTGATTACTACAGAACCCGGTCAGAAAGTCGCTTTACCATCACTCTGGTTCGTACGACAGACATGTGTCTAGACTAGACTATAGACATATATGACAGCGAGCCACCTGCGAGCTTGCGAGCCGACTGAGTCGTTTAACTAGGTATTTGGATATAATATTTTGTTACTCATCCATCACTTAGAGCCATTACGCACTGTCGACTAGTCGCCGGCGCCGGCGACTCAGTCTCTCAGCGACCAAAACATAGGCAAGCGACCGGCGACCAAGTGCGTAAACACCTATTGAACTTTATGAAAGTCACAGACGCTGTCGACCGAGTCGCCAGCGACCAGTCGACAGTGCGTAATAGCGCTTAGATCTACGGCTTTTGATAAAGTTTGCAACACACAGTTTATGATCTGGAATAATATGTGGGATACCTGATATCTTGAAAAACGCAGCGGTTTTCGCGTGATAGCAGTTAATACTATCCACGCGAGCAAACTGTAGCAAATCTTTGACCCAAAGTTGCAAATACAACCAGTATAATATAATTTTAGACACGTCAGAACACACGATAGGTATGCTTAGGTATGTATATAAATCTAGTATTAGTTGATAGCGAATAAATAAAAAAAATACTTACAACATGTTGCTTAACTATGTATTCTTAATATTTAAAGAAATAATCTCTTATTCTTATTAAATTTTGCAATATTTACTCATCATTGAAGAAAATACAACAAACTCTATGACACCAAAAAAACTGAGACATCTATTTGAAGAATAGTCGAATGCAGAAATTTTCGAATGTCAAATTTTAAATTTATTATTCATAAAGCATAGTGTGTAGCAAGAAGCTTACATACCTACACACATGTGTATACCGAAAAGGTAAGACCAATATTACGGACTTTTTGGAATAACATCTTTTTGGAGTTTTATGGTCATAGGCCTGAATTATACAGAAACGGCGTACGGTGAGGGTGCGACGCAGGCACAATGGCGCTTAACGTTTTCATACAAAATGTATGAAAGCGACGCGCGATGTAAATTATACTAAAGCGACGCGGCGCAGGAACGACACGGGCATCATGCCACTTGGTCACCTTGTATATTTTTCTGTGTGATAAGTATGGTAATTAATTCAACGCTGGAGTAATTCAGTAGGTGCTCTGACTACAGGCCCAAAATTGATGGGTTTATGATCAGTGGAACCACCAGATGACAATACAAGGGCATACAATAATAACATTCACTATGGCCGTCATAAAGCTGTCCAATTGAGGGCACGTGAGAAATTCAAAAGCACAGGTAGAGTGTACTCACTCTTATTTACTTTTATTACTTTTTATCAATAATTGAACGTTTAGATTTATACGGCATTAACATTTTTATAAATTATTGCCTTAGTACAAATAAACTATCTATAAGCCGTATTTAAATATATTACACAATTTCATCAAGTACATTTCGTTTGTATGTTCATTCATGCCGTACGTTCAAGTTCAAGTTTGTTTACATTATTAGCATAAAAATCTTATTATTTCTCTACCTGGATCTTTCATTAAAATTTGTTGATTGTTCTTTTTATCCGTGACCATTCTCTCCTAGTGTCCCCTAGGCCAAACTGCGAGGCCCCCTGATACAGATATGTAATGTCCCCTAGGCAGATACTGTAATTCCTAAGCAGCGAGTGCTTTTCGCTCCTTGCCCGATGTAGTAGCGCAAAACCGCAGCGATCTGGCTATAAAATAATGTCCATTAAAAAAAAAACTTTCATCTTCATTCCACAAACGGGCTTAAAACCTGATTTCAGCACGAACTGTTTAGTCAACGGTAAACCTAAAATATCATCACAGGAGGCTTGAAGTGGCTTGAACTCACGCAAAAACCAAACCACATTTTGAAAATCTTAACAAACTTTTCCACACTTTCTTTATCTATGTAGAATCGACGGCCCCTTGGGTATGTACTCCGTAACCAAGCAACAAGCATTCTCGCGCAGTCACGAAGTAAATTTGGTTGCGGACAGTTCTCGTCCGGCTCAGTTGGGCGGTAATACGCTCTGAAAACGCGCGCACTCACTTCTGTTAAATTTCAATCACCGCGAAATACGATCACAGATCAAAACTTGTGTTCGATAGTGTAAAGGATCATGTAGTGTTTCGTGTATGGTTAAAATGATTAAATATGATAAATACCGCTAATTATCCGTGATAACATCGCTTGGCAGTTCTGCGCGACTATCAACAGGTTAACTCATATTTTGTAAGACTATACAAATTCCATTAGACTTAAGAATTTTGTAGACGGACTGTTAAGAGTTGATAACTTTATCTAAAGTTTAGTTCTTGTACACAAGTTTAAACATCAGAATAGTTTTGCTGTCCAAACCTCAAGTTTTTCTCTTTTTCGGTCATTTACTGCGTTTTTTTTTTAATATTCAGTGCTGTTTCACCACTCTTAAATAGATTATTCGTTAAATAAACTGACAATATTTAACAGTTCTTATTTAGTAATAAGGCTATTCGGAACTTTATTAGCATGTGGTGTAACCGACACTTAATCTTACTTATCGTTTAGCTTGGCAACATTTTAATAAAATATATTTAACTGATAGTTATATTTTAAAGAATGGACAACCGTTCCTTAGAAAATACCCCTTGCCTCCTCTATTATAATAGTTGCTTTTGCAATTAGAATATATTATACACTAAGAGATACGCCGAAGAAGAGACATCCTGGTGATTATAAGCATTATTTATCTTCTACATCTGATTCTTATCGATCGTAAGATGCTGATGCACCTATATCTCCTTCAGATCAGCTATAATTTATATTTTCCCTAGCCTGAAGGTCTTTGCCCAAGGTCTTGTGTCCCACTGCTGGGCAAAGACCTCGCAATTATTTATAATTAAAAATAAATGTTAAAGTAAATGTGTCCTTTATGCGTTCCTAAATCATTAATTAGACATTATACATTTTTTGTGTTGTTAGGTAAAGTTTTTTTAGGCAAGGCGAGCATGTCCGCGAGGCATTCCCGCGGGAAGCCCTTCTTAAATATTAGTATTTTTAAAATTTAATTATTTATTAATGAAGTCAATATAAAATTTAATATTTTGTGAAATTTTCAAGCGTCTACCTATGACCGTTGTTAATACAAAGCAAAAAATTACAAAAAAATCATGTTTAATGAATGGGAGCCCCCCCTAAATAGTTTTTTTATTTTATTTTTAGTATGTTGTTATTGCGGAAATACATTATCTGTGAAAGTCGACTGTCAAGCTATCACGGTACCTAGCTGAAATTATCATGCATGAGCTCAGACATCTAGTTTAAACAACGAACTTTTAAGCTCGGTCTGGCATGACTCTGGTCAAGTTAGTTCAGTAAAACTCATGGGTATACACGACAAACATGCTGCCGTAAATCTTTTTCTTATGTTCTATGTAGACATTTATCGTCAAAATTCACATCTTCAGATCAGTCTTTCGAGCTGTTCGGTCGAGCTGAGGGGAAAAGACTAACCTCGAAACTCAAACTAAAACTTCAAGCACTCTCGACACACAATCACCCATTGACTAGCAAACACTTCACAGTCTGGGATACGAGAAGCGCATTGATATACCGCAGAGCAATCACAAGTGGCGATTTGGTATGAGACACTGTACGCGCCGCCGGTACCGACTGATGATGTACTATCGTATAAAAAAAACAATTATCCTAAGTTCTATTCATCCTTTTTAAACTTACAAAAAATTACCACCTGTTAAGCTCAATTAAGAAAAAATGGTCAAGTTTTGACTCGAAAGACTGACGACCTACTCAGGAACTCGAAAAATATACTTTGGTCCTTATGTTCTGTTTAGGCCGTATTTTGCAGCCGGCGCTCATGCTACTAGATTATCTTTTTGTTATTCCGCTAATATTATGAAGGCGAAAATTTTTGAGTATGTTTGTTACTTCTTACTTCCTATATTTTTTTTATTTTTTTTTTATTTTTTGACAATGTTGTGCAAGCTAGTGAAGCGCTAACGGGATACGCTTCACCAGCAACATAGGTTTTACGTGGGCGAGGTGTCAACCCGCCGCACAACCCCCGAAATGCTGGAGGACCACACCCGTCGTTGGTCAGCGAGTCCATCGGACTTAGCCGGTTAGTGTAGCTAGGCTGTACTACCGACCATTCCCCTATCCGCCACCTTGGGGACGCTCCCCTACGCTGTGAGGGCCAGCGCGGGGTACTTCCTATATTTGGTATGTAGGTTGCTGATACATTGGATTAACACGTAGGGCACTTTTTATTCCGAAAAGTACGCGATTCCCGCGGGATTTGGTCAAAAGTCTGCTAGCCAATGGCGCTTTATAAAGTAGATGGTGCTGCTGTACATAAATAGTTTCGCTAGTATTTTCATGATTTCTAAAATTGATAGTAAGTTTTGATCCAGTTTAATTTTCATGTTAGTTTAGTTTATATTTATTAGTTTAATCTGTTTAATCATTGTGTATTTTATTCAAGCCTTTATTCTCCAACTGGCCAACTGACTGACACAAATGTCATTCCGTTTGTTGAGCTCAGTGATGATGAAAACAGAGGACAATTCACTTTTAAATTGAATAATTCATTTTTGTAACTTAACGCTGAAACGATACACACTTTCACCATTTAGAATTGAAACCGCTTCGTATCGTAATACAATTCAAATAAAATAAACTTTTAAATGAATAGCTGAATAAATAAGCGAGAGTAAGTTTCCCGACTTTGTTAAGACTTTGGCTTCATAAAGTGTTTAAATTTTGACGAGTTAGCTATTTCAGCTCATAAAACTGAATAAGTGAATATTATTCAAAGGCTGCTCGTGAACTATGAGCTAACTTATTAAAATAAAAATACATACATTCATGGGTTTCTGTATCCGATGGATTCCATTCCAGTAGAACTTTATTTCTTATTTCTTCATATTATCTTAGGAAAACCAACAGCTTTGTACAATGAATAAAATCAATATTATAAAAGTTATAAACCTATTAAAGGTTTTCGCATTAGTAATAATAAAAATAACATAAACCTCCGTCTATGTGATAGCGAGCTATTAACACCTATTAACACACGGAAATGACACAGGAAACAGGGATAACTGAATTGCAATTTATTAAAATCAAAGTCTTGATTGAATAAATAAATAATCTTGATAAATTTTGGACATAGAATGCAGAAATTTTGCACAAATTAGCATTCGTATATAGTCGATTAAGAAATTAGCAAACGAGCATGGGTTCAAATGCTGAGGAAGCACAAAGGCTTCAGAAGAGCCACTGCACTTGTACTACCATCGGCCTTTGGGCTGGAGGTGTAATACTATATTTTATAACAAATACATATATAGATAAACATCCAAGACCCGAGGCCAATCAGAAAAAGCTCGTTTTTCATCATGACCCAACCGGGGATCGAACCCGGGACCTCCTGAGTGGCAGTCTGGCGTGGTAACCATTACGCCACGGAGGTCGTCCGTGATATAATATTAGTCTTTGTTTTTGCTGTTCGCCTTTGGTTTGCTCTGCTATGTATGTATTATTTTCTTGTAATTATATTTTATCCTATTTTGAGCCCTAGTTTTCTTCTGTTTTCCTTCCCCTCCTTTACAGCACCGTGGTTGGACTCAAAAATACATACTCACTCATTTTCTTAAAAGTCTGGCTTTTTCTCTAGTCTTGATCACAGTTGTTCGCAAACAGCTCCATCATTAAAACAGCTTCTATTTCGATTAGCTCCCGTGACTCGCATAATCCCTAGACGTATTTAACAATATGCACAATATTTTCACCCATATAACTAAAAGCTTGTAGCACACAATCGGATTATATCTACTACCGGGAAGTGGCATTGATAAACGATAGTAGATAACAGCTACAGTAGTATCAACGATAATAACAGCTGATTCTTTGATATCATTTTTGTTTTTATCGTACGTCTATACAGCCTTATGCACGCTCTACACTCTTGTGCAATTGAAAAAACCAGGAGTTTGGACACGCGCCCTAAGGGACCAACTCCACGAACGAGAGACTTGCGGCGATATATGTCGTGCCACCTAATTTATCGCGGCGATGGCTGGCGAGTGGCTGGAGCCAGCAATACTTCAGTGTATCGCCGCCTGCTCGCAGCGAGACCACGACCACGCTCTGTCAAACAAAAAGACCTCCCATTCGCGTCATATCGCGATTCCGCTACTACAAGTCATCGCGGACACGCGGCGAGTCGCGGTGATTCCGTGACAAGTCGTCGTGCATTCAACGCGATTCTCTCGCTCGTGGAGATGGTCACTAAAGTAGTACGGAAGCTTACCGCTCGAATATTGCATGCGTGATGCTATAAGAATTATTATAATGTTAATATTTCCGTTCTCACAACCAGATGATTTGACTAGTAGTTAAAATGTCAAGACAGTAAACAGAGTGACTAATGTTGTGTAACGATAACACACATTTCAGTGGCTGCCTACGTTTGCTTGGCTCTAGTCCATAATTGCTATAAAGTTGACAATACACAGGCATGTCTAAATGTTAATTGAGTTATAAAAAAACATAATAAATAAATTGTTCGGGATACTGCTGCTAGGACATTCTTCTGTCCTCACCAGCTGGATTGGGGTCGATTAACTTTCTACAGTTCTGTGAAACCCTAGGTGGGTTTCCCATTCCCGAAATAAAGCGTCTTGACTTGACAGACAGACAGACGGGCAGCAAAGTGGTCTAATAAGGGTTCCGTTTTTCTTTTTGAGGTACGGAACCCTTTGTTTTTGTTATAAGTCAGGAAAATGCATTACTGCATGGCTTGGGGCCTCTTGGGGAGTGGCGGGGTTAAAAACCTGACTGACTGCCACCTCATCCACCTAGATGGGTGCGGCTGCGGGAACAATGATACCTACAACCGCTGCCCCACCGGCGGTCGTTCGAAGACCCCCTTGTTGGGCTAAACGACTAGGCGCCGCAACACTCGGGGAGAGGTACGGAACCCTAAAAGATTAGGTTTTGCAATGTTTTATTTTAAACCTATATGTCAATTTTTATGACATGATGCAGCGGATCAACTATTAATATCAGTAACACCAGGGTTGCTGCCAATTTATTCGCTACAAGAATGGTGGAAATAGGGAAAAAAGAAAATAGACTTTCGAATCTCTCACTCACCGAACGAAATACACTGTTCCTTCACGCCGATATTCTGTAGGAGGATAGCACAAAAAATCGTCAGTTAATATCCTTTCGGTACAGAACCCCCAGAAATAACACAAAGAAAATATAAAACCCATTTTTCACTCCACAGTTTTCTCGACTCTGTTTTATAAACCTTATTGATTCCTGATAGATAACACATCGTTTCATTTATCTTGTAGCTTTAAGCTGAAGCTTTTATTTTCAATGGAAGGAAACTGGTTTTATGTTTCACAAACGGACGTCTATGATTTTACCTACGTATGCTATTTCACTGCTCGCATTTCAATCGTTGTCAGAACTATATTTTGTAGTCAAACTCTATTATAAATTGTATTACAATGCCACAAACTTATTTGTGCTGGTGGCCAAAACTAGAACTAATGAATACGCCTTGAATACCTTGACAAATTACCTTCATTAGCTTCGATACTATCGCCCACGCCATCGGCACAGATAAGTGGCAATGTAAAATTGATTAACAGCTAGTTAATGAAATGCCTTTTTAAAGCTAACCACACATTAAGTAAGTTATAGCTGTCACTGTCAAACCGAAGGACCTTATCTTTAGGCGTTTCTGTCGTGTCTTGTCTTAACGACACAGAAAATTTCGCCAATATAGAGTATTTTAAATGAACACATTTAACAAAAAAAGTACACTTTAAAAAGGCAACGTTTTACGGTGAGGATCCGAGGTCGCCATCTTGACGACCTTTGTTGACGAGGCGGCGATCTCGAATCCCTTTTTGAAGTTAACCACACAGTAGTATAGCTGTCACTGTTAAACTGAAGAAGAAGAAAAAACCGGGCACACACGATGTAGGGTTCCGTATTTGCTACGCTTTGCTTGCTTGCAGATGAGTAGGTACAATGACATATTTTGTAAGTTTTCATCAAAGAAATTTTATTTTATAAGTTCGACGGCTATTACTCGGTAACTAATAGAGCCTACTTAACTGTAATAGTTTTCATTGAAAGTTCAGTATATGGACTACTACCATGATTTTTTTCGAATTTCTAAATATAAGACTTTCAGAGATAGAATGGGGGGAGACCACCGTGCAAAATGAAAATTGACACGAAAAGTGACCTTCTCACACCTTCAATGTTTTTAAGAGGCCTATCTAACGACACTCCACTAAATGGGGTCGTCGTCGACGCGAAAAAAAAATTCCTTCTCACTTTACATGTAGGGGACCCCATAAAAAAATATTTTTCGAAATTTTGTTCCACCGCTTTGTTAGCATTGCATCGTAATTGTGCGTATACATACCAATTTACAGCTTTCTAGTATTAATAAGCGTCTAGGCGCTAGACCGCGGACAGACAAACGGACAGACAGACGTACATGGCGAAACTATAAGGGTTCCTTGTAGTTTACTACGGAAACCTAAAACGGAAATCCTCCCAATTTTAAAGGATTTTTTTTGATACAAAAATAAGGTAAATCTGGACAGATGTTTAAAATTAACAATTAAGTATAAAAACATTTTGTAAGCAACAACAGGTGTCATGTTTTGAATTCAGCAATAGCACAGATTACTTAATAGCTACTTTGGCAAAGATTATCATTCTTTTGAAGGTGCTTGGTGGTTGTCTTGTACCGTTAATATCTATCTTTTGGTTTGATTTTATTTACGTACAAAGGCGTCAGGATGCCTGGCGACAATGCCGCTATCTCCACAGACGCCGCGCCTACGTCAATATTTACTAAGATGTTTCCTCTATTAGCACCTAATTACTCAACTCAACTTATTGATTACGAGGTGTTACCCGCGACTTCGTCCGCGTGTAATTTTCAAATAAGGATAACTCCTTTTTTTGTCACGCGATTTAAATGAAACAAAGCCTATATTCTGCTCCAAGCCGAGTTCTCTCTCCCTCTGAAAACAGGATAAAATCCGTTCAGTAACTTAGAAGATGTGCGCGTTCAAACAGACAGACAATAAATAAAAAATAAAATTTTTTCGCTTTTATTACCTTTCTCTAACTGTTCCCTCTCCATTTTTGCCAAATATGTTCAAAGTACAGACATATCGGGGTCTACTGTTTTATTATATGTATAGATATAGGTCGTCTAATGGTATTAAATCACACATAATACAAATAATAATAGAAAATTGTACACAAATTCAAACAGCGCCACCTTGTCAACTTGAGCGGTTTCTTCGGTAACAGCACGTGCCAGGCTGCTCCCCTCCCGTCCGTCCTTCCCCTCCGTGTTGCCCTAGACCGAGGTACAAGCCTTAGGTAAAAACTGTAAATTCTTAAGCGGAGAGCTTCCGCTCACTCGATTGGGCAGTGTAGTAGAAAGATGATTAAAATGAATATGATTTAAAATTATGATTAAAGATTTCTAAATATTGCGTGAAGGGATATACTAGAAAATTTGTAATATTTACATAGTACTTTTTTTATACCACAAAGGTGGCAAACAAGCATACGGTCGGCCTGATGATAAGCCTTCGCTCACCGTAGGAACTCAACATGGCCGAGGCCAATGCTATTTGGCTACGATCTTCTGTAAGGTGGAGGTCCTTCCCCAGATGGGTTTGAGCTGATTATCCGCTGTACCTATCTCTCTCGAAAATATGAATATTATTGATAAATATTTTATGGAAAATCCCTTCACGCAATATTTAGAAATCTTTAATTATATTTACGGCCCAGGTCAACCCTTTCCTTTGTGGACTGTACAATTACTGCAGCCTTGCTAGTATAGACAGACATATTTATAAAATCTACAAAGTGTAATAGGTACAAATTCGATGCGTAATCCAATCTGTAGAAGCAAACAAAAGTATCGTGAATATAATAATATTGTTAAAGTAAACATCGACAGCGAGCACTGACCAGACATTCTTTATATTTAGATAACAGTGTAACCATTTCATATATGTTTCCCGTCACTACGATATTTTCCTGAATTCGCTGACGTGTAAACAATTTAATTACCTATAGGTATCATTATTATAAAAACCTAAAATAAAATAAAAATTTATAAAATTACAATGGTTTAGCTAATAATAACAACAAAATTTAATTAAATACTAAACTAACCTTAAAAAATTAAACCAAATAAATTAAAACTAATATTAAAAATTAAAAGGGCATGGTCCCTGAGGCAGGGTGCGATAGAAATCTGTTGAGCGAAGTAACTGCCAGCCGCGGTCGCCCGCGGTTTTTCGCAATCTGAAACTGTAGAAACTTTGTGTTATATCATGTAGATGCATCTGAAATCTAGCATATACCAACCTGTTAATCCAATGCCCGTGCTAACAATATGCCCGTTTTCACCAACGCCTCTTAGCGGTAAGAATAATCTAACTGTAACAAAAGAGGTGATCGAAAAGAATCCCAGGGTCCGGTGCTAAAGGGGTGGGGAGTTGGGATACCTCCACGCGGTCCACCCTGGTAACGTCGGCGAGTAATTCCTTAGTTTCTGGAGCCAACTCTGGAATTACTTGTCGACGGCCAAATTCCCGACGCGACGGGTCTGCTCCCCGTGCTCCTGTCTTTGAGTGCGTGGGATGCGGACAAATTCGCTCCCCCTAGCATCCGTACTGGTGCTGGGGGTGGAACGGTCGAGGAGACAACCTCGTTAAAAACAAGAGGTGGAGCCGGCCGAGCAAATCCCGGCCGGGCCGGCTGTATGATGAGCTTTTGGTGGACTCATTCGCTCGCTTCGCCCCGACTGGTGTCCGGGCTTACTCCACCCGTTGGTACCGGGGGCGACCTCCGTATGGTGGAACGCGGAGGCCCTGTAGACACTGGGTCTAACCAACCCAGACACTGCGGGGGACGTTAAGTGTTGCGTCACATGGGCGACTGTGGCCACCCAGGAAGAGGGAGTGCGCGGTGGCGCAAAATGTCACAGTGTCCACTGAGTACGTAGTGGATGCTGTGGCACTCGTAGTGGCGCGGGAGGCGCGGTGGAGGAATAAAACCATATACCAACAATATTTTCTGCTTTACCTGATGATTGACTGGTAGAGAATGCCTTTAGGCATTAAGTCCGCAAATTGTACTTTTCTTTGTGCAATATTAAATAAATAAATACGTCCCGCCTGATGGTAACCATCACCGTCGCCTATAGATGCTTACAATACCGGGAGTATCACTCACGCGTTGCCAACCCTCCCAACTTCCCAAAGTGGAGCTCTGGAGACCTTATTCACCGTAGGAACACAACATGGCCGCGACCAATGCTATTTGGCAACGATCTTCTGTAAGGTAGAGGTCCTTCCCCAGACGTGCTGCTCCGATTTGAGCGGATTATCCGCTGTGCCCTACCTTTTTAAAATACCTAAGTATTTAACTAAATCCGCGTTGCAGTATAAAAATAAAGTACTACGCATTGTAGTAATGTGTTCACATTTTATTACTTTTTTCTCTCTATTTCCACTTTTCTGCATACTACTTCTTCATGTGGTCCGCTTGCCTGTTTGTCTGCTGTATAACATAAAAAATCAATGTATTGAATAAACGATTATATGCAATTACAATTTTAGTGACGATATTAAAACAGAACGATGGCATACCTATTAGCATGAAGTCGTAAACGCTGATGATGTCACCAGACAAGTAGGGCGGCTGAGATGTGAACAAGTAATGGTGTGTTTATGAAATGTATTTTTTGCTTACGTAATACTACTACCTAGTACCTACTCCTATCTTCTTGAGATTAAATGTGTGAGTTACAAGACAGCTGTAGTTTCTCCCCCGTCAATAAGCTTCATCGCTTATTGTCAATCTGAGGTCGCCGTTGTTGATCCGGGTTCTGGAAATCCCTTCACGCAATATTTAGAAATCTTTAATTATATTTACGGCCCAGGTCAACCCTTTCCTTTGTGGACTGTACAATTACTGCAGCCTTGCTAGTATAGACAGACATATTTATAAAATCTACAAAGTGTAATAGGTACAAATTCGATGCGTAATCCAATCTGTAGAAGCAAACAAAAGTATCGTGAATATAATAATATTGTTAAAGTAAACATCGACAGCGAGCACTGACCAGACATTCTTTATATTTAGATAACAGTGTAACCATTTCATATATGTTTCCCGTCACTACGATATTTTCCTGAATTCGCTGACGTGTAAACAATTTAATTACCTATAGGTATCATTATTATAAAAACCTAAAATAAAATAAAAATTTATAAAATTACAATGGTTTAGCTAATAATAACAACAAAATTTAACTAAATACTAAACTAACCTTAAAAAATTAAACCAAATAAATTAAAACTAATATTAAAAATTAAAAGGGCATGGTCCCTGAGGCAGGGTGCGATAGAAATCTGTTGAGCGAAGTAACTGCCAGCCGCGGTCGCCCGCGGTTTTTCGCAATCTGAAACTGTAGAAACTTTGTGTTATATCATGTAGATGCATCTGAAATCTAGCATATACCAACCTGTTAATCCAATGCCCGTGCTAACAATATGCCCGTTTTCACCAACGCCTCTTAGCGGTAAGAATAATCTAACTGTAACAAAAGAGGTGATCGAAAAGAATCCCAGGGTCCGGTGCTAAAGGGGTGGGGAGTTGGGATACCTCCACGCGGTCCACCCTGGTAACGTCGGCGAGTAATTCCTTAGTTTCTGGAGCCAACTCTGGAATTACTTGTCGACGGCCAAATTCCCGACGCGACGGGTCTGCTCCCCGTGCTCCTGTCTTTGAGTGCGTGGGATGCGGACAAATTCGCTCCCCCTAGCATCCGTACTGGTGCTGGGGGTGGAACGGTCGAGGAGACAACCTCGTTAAAAAAAAAAAGTTGTGAACAAGTAATGGTGTGTTTATGAAATGTATTTTTTGCTTACGTAATACTACTACCTAGTACCTACTCCTATCTTCTTGAGATTAAATGTGTGAGTTACAAGACAGCTGTAGTTTCTCCCCCGTCAATAAGCTTCATCGCTTATTGTCAATCTGAGGTCGCCGTTGTTGATCCTGGTTCTGGCTACACAGAACACATCGGTGGGAATGTGTGGTGGGCTTGTCCCGTCGTTTTTCCTGTTCTCAAGGGAACTTAGTTTGTCATAAAGTGTATGCTAAAAATGTAAAAGTCTCTTTACAGCTTTCTGTATGTCCAAATCAATTAAAATACGGTTTTTAAAAATCGTCAATTTTATACACTCATTCTCTATGTTCAAATCCTTGTTTTGGTACGTGTATGACATATAAAATTATCGATTCGAATACGGTTTTTTAAAATCGTTAATTTTGGTAAAAATGGACATTTAAATGTTTCATAGTAGTAATTAAGTACTTACAATTTAATGATAGATTAACACTAGAAAGACGGGAAAATGTTCTTACCTAGAACGACGGCGAGGGGTCATTTGACCACATATTATAAAATACATTTTTGATATGATATATGGGTGGGAAACGATGAAAAATAACTTTTAATTTGAATTACCACAATTTATAATCATTTATAGTTTACGTACTTAATTATTATTGTCTATTTATAATTTTAACAAAAACATATTTTTGATTGATTACAATGACCACATAATGGTTTTTTGCAAGTGTCACATATGGGTGGGAAACGATGAAAAATAACTTTTAATTTGAATTACCACAATAAAATTTATAATCATTTATAGTTTACGTACTTAATTATTATTGACTATTTATAATTTTAACAAAAACATATTTTTGATTGATTACAATGACCACATAATGGTTTTTTGCATGTGTCACATGTCATGTTTTATTTGATTTATTTTTACAACCAGATATGTAACAGTATCATCTCTTCCTTGTATCTGCAGCTGAAGACTGTATCGGTATTAGTGGTTCTATTGGAGTTTATAACATTGTGCCGTGCTCGTCGACCAACGTGTCCACTATTATTTTCAGATACAGTTTGCCATAATATTCCACTCGATGATACCATACTGTCTTCATGAACAGTACGCGCAGCTTGTATGGAATGAGGACCACGCATTCGTCTCCTCAGTCCTCTTCCCCTACGTTGTTGTTGACGTTGCACAGTAGCTAAGGCAAAAACAAAGAATATTACAGAATCTGGTCAAAGTGCTGTTCTAGGAAAATAAAAATACACCGCTCACCCATCCGGATGGGTAGGCAGGAACGCCAACCCTCCGAATTGGGCAGTTCCGGGAATCGACACACTTATAAAGAGAGATAATTACCTAGTGGCATGTTGTCACTCGATTCATCATCACTTGAAGAGCTTGATTCCGGAGTATTTGCCTCTTCTTCGATAATATTTTGATCCTCAATATTGTCACCCTCATTATCTGATTGGTCTTTAGGTAAAGATTGCAAAGTTTGTAATATTTTATTGTCGGAAAGCCTAGACATGGTACAAATATCCAAATAACACTGTTTGCATAACGAAAACTGTAGATAGTTTGAACAAAGGCCGCATGGGTCATTTGACCGGCGCCGTCTTTGTAGGTAAACCGCATGTTTATTCATTCCATGAACATGATATGATAATCTAATAATTAATAATTACTTGTATATTGAAATTTGAACTATTTTGCTAAAAGTCACGAGAGGATATAGCACAGATGTAAATAGTTCCGAAAATGTTAAAAATATGTTTTATAAACGAATTAGGTAAACAATAGGCATAGACTTACAAGCTAGTGTAAATGCAACAAGGCGGCCTTATTGTTGAAATCTAGTACTTGAACAGCCTCATGCATGGCCAATAAAATTCGGTGGTGTAGAAAATGTGTTTATTTCGAACCCTTTAGACCTTGGAAATGGTTCACAAATCCGTGTATCCCAATAGTTCCCCATTGCCTCGCAACTGGAATTTTTCATAAAAATCTCCCAGTCGCCCTCCGTGTCACCAGAGGATTTTCCCCCTCCGCTGGTGACACGGATGGCAACTGGTGTATGCGGTGTGTGTATGTGTAACGGTGTAGTACCTGGTTAAAGAAACGTTATGATCACATTAGAAAATTATCTCTGCTTTACAGCGAGACGCCCATGACATTGAGTTAAAAATAAACCAGAAAAAACATTGTGAGCATCAGAATTCAGTTGAAAGACAATAAATAATGGTGATCACAGGCATGCCGCGATTCCAAATAAAAATTTACAGCTTTCTTTCTTCAATATTCGGTTACGTAATACGTTATCGTTTGTTTGGGCGATTCTTAACGTTTTGGATACTTCATGTTCTCATATTGTTCGATGTGTCGAAAAATGATCACTTTCACAAATCGTCACATAATATATCGTCGACTATATTGTGTAGCTATGAAATGTCACTATTCTGGGATAATAATTCACTATGACTTACGATACGACAAAAAATCGCACGATTTATAGCATCATCGGTTTTAGTTACGCATAAGCTGACTTTTATTTTTGCCCCAAAATATATAAAGGGAACAAAGAAAACAACAATTTATTAAACTTGAAAACGTAACAATGTTTTTCGCGTTTGCTTTATGATTATGCAGTGATTATACCCGAGTCTCTCACCCGTTCAACCCATTTGTTTCGACAAAAAACAAATGGCTTGTATAATTTCAACGAATTGGACACTCATCCATCAGCATTGAGAAACCTGCCCCCCCCCCCCCCCCCCCCATGAAGTAAGAATTAGGTTTCCTCATGTAATTCTCAATGTATTTTAACGTTACGTTGATTACGTCTAGTATTCTAATATTTCGTTTTCGTTGAATCTAATTAGAATTACCTAAAAATCCTAATAGAGTTAGGATTTTCCTCTCAAACAACAAGCTAGAGCTTTGTTTGAGAGGTCAAGTTTCTCTTCAGCCTGTATGTACTTACATGAATACGCAACTAAAACGTTAATACTTATTTGTACTTAATTCCTTTGTTAACAAATTATGTATCTATGGGGACGAACGGGTGCGAGTCCGCTCGTTCAACAATTTTTAAATTTTTTCCTCTTGAAGATTTCGAGCGGATATAATTGTATAAATAGACTTTTAGGGGCACAAAGGCCGTATATTTGAGTTTGCGGCAAATGAAAAGTCTGACATCCCCTTGGAATGTTCATGACATTTGATGATAACGTTTGCAGCGACACAAATTGAAATTAATTTGTTTGGATATGAAACAAAAATACATTTTTTTTTCCTTATCATTGTGGCTTATAAAATTTTTGACGGTAAAATAGCACTGTACAAATAATTTATTTAGCTTTTTATAAAGTAACGACGAAGTAGGTATATGTAACGAAAAATATCAATTGAGGTTTTTTGTGTTTTTTTTTATTCGATTAGGTTCAATCCGCGCCACGAGAGATGAGACCAGATTGATTACTGATTTGACTTACAGACGATTTATACTAAAATGGTATAAAAATCGTCTACTGCGCAGGTCGATCACGTGATACGGTCTCATCGTACCGCGGATAGTAATTGATGCTACCACAATATAATAAACTAACTTATTCTTGTTTCAGAAACCATGGAGACAGACAAAATGTCGACAGCGTCGTCAGTAGGCGCTGAACGGCGCCCTCTGATGCAGGCTCTAGTCATAGAGAGGCGTATTTTGTTCGCTTGCACAGTTCTTATAGGATTATGTACCTTTGTTTGGATTACAGCCGTTTGCACTGAAAAGTGGGTACATATAGAAGGAGGAAACGGTAAGTTTGATTGCATCTATCGCTATAAACAAAAATTAAGTCCACCTCTTACAAAACATCATTTTAGTCCAAGTCAAAGCGTTCATTCAGAGACTAGACCTTCGCACGCACTTTCTCTATTCCAAGTGTACAAAATGCATGTAAAGTTTGACACATTAGATAGGTACTACGACGTAGTGACAATACATTTAAATGAAATATACAAGTACTGTCAATTTAAATTTTACAAAAGAGAGGTCTTAAAATTTAATTATCCGTAGAATGTGGAATAGAATACGGTATGAAGTGAAAAAAGTTTCCAGTTCAATGTGGAACAACCCAGATAATCTTGTTTATTCAGTAAATAAATTAAAGAGTGACCTTTTGCTTTTATATTGAAGATGATAATTATTTGTTCATTCAAACCGTTTTGGGTGAGGACAAATTACCTGCCTTAAGTGTCTCTCCTCGTTCTACGAAGCCGGGGCTTAAATTTCATTGAAAATAAACTTTAATGAACCGTAACATCATAAAATGAATTTCCCATCAACCTTTACGATCTAGAAATAAGTGTTTTTGAATAGCTCATTTCATTTTAGAATTGGGGAAAGAGGCGCCAAGCTATGATCACTATAACAAGTTTAATTAATTTCTACAATTCCCAGAGGATATCAATGACATACACGTTGTTACTAAGCTTCCATTATCGCCATTAAATTTTGGTCTATCAGCAGACTGTATCGACTGTGTTGGAGTTAGAGTAGAATAGATGCTGGACGCTAGCTCATTTATGAAATAAGCTAGTTCGACCGGAGAACTACCACCCTCTCCTAGAATATCGCCGTGAAGCTATAATACGTTTTGATCCGGAAACCCAATTTCGTTCTTAATCCTTTTCTCTCTATTACCTCCTTTCTTGTAGCATGAAACTTATTAGTATCGCTTGTGTTGTTATTTATTTTTATACTTGACTGTGACCACTTTCCATCTGATAGTCAAGCCCGTAGTTTATCTGCCGTATGTCATAAAAATAGCCTCACGTACTATGATTGTTGAAGTTCTTATTGTTTAATACCGTTTGTGTCAATCGTCTTTACTACTAATAAGACACTGAAGGGATCGTATGAAAGACTAATCACTCAGTACAGAATTAGATTCTAATTAGTAGGATGCATAAGAAACTAAATATACCACTAACCAGTCATGACAAATATTCCAATATACACAAGAATTATGATAGTCCATTTTAACTTTCGTTCCAAGTAACGTACCATCTTCATTAGTTACGAAGCTAATAGACCAAAATTACGAGCACCGGATAGTTTATTTTTAATTGTAATCGCATGCCATCGGGGTCAACAACCGATATTCTATTTCAGTCCTTTCCTGTATTTAGAAGCGTGTTACCATGTAGATGCATTTGGTTAACATACTTGAGAAATTACCAAACTTAAAGGGTGACAACAAAGAAGATAAAGTGTTTAAATTAATTAGTGCATAGTGGATAGGCGTGTCTCATTATAATGGCCCGGGGAACAAATAAGTAGCCATTTACATCCAAGGGTAATGAATTTCATTAAAATTTTTGTTATTTCATAAACATAACTGTTTTGTCATGATGTTGTCTAATATTGATGGATAAACACCATAACCCAAATCTCTATAGTAGTAACAAAATTCAACCGAAAACTTTCACATTTCAACACTAATTTCAGATAAATAAATAGAATACGCTTTATTTATAACTAGCTGTTACCCGCGGCTTCGCCCGCGTAAAAATTTCCCTATGATGGGCTCATATTGTCAGGGGTACCTACTAGGTACCCCTGACAATATGTATACAAATTTTCATTAAGAACGGCTGTTTAGTCAAGCCGTGAAGGAATAACAAACAAACAAACTCACTTTCTCATTTATAATATTAGTATGATACACATGTATACAAGTGATACAGTAAAATAAAAGTTACAGATTAGTGTAAATGCAACAATGCAATATTGTTGAAAGAAATCTTTTCAAGGCAATTTGTAGTGAGTTGTAAGATCTAGGAGACAGGCGTATCTTCTTATTGTCAATGTTCACCCAAAACAGCGTAACCTTTGTGCAGTTGCAGTTTAAACAAATAACATGCAAGACGTCGCTGTAAAAAGGGGTCTTTTAACAAAAGCAAGATGAGTCGACGTGAAAAAGTAATAAAAAACGTCTGTTTGTGTAAACTGACCTGTTAACTGTAAACATTAGGAAAGTTTATATAATAAAATACTAGTTACGCTAATATAAATATTGTTACTACTAAAATAAGGGTTTGGCCAGACGAAGTCAAAATATTTTGTTCAATCAACAAACCTTCTCATAGGCATCAGTGACTGTCATTTCATACTAGGAAATAAATTCAGGTGAGAAAAACTTGAATCCCCCCAAAAAACAACAACATGTTACGTGATCCGAAATTGAGTTATGCTTGTACCAAGCAACGGATATTTTTTGACGTGTACACGTACTAATGATACAAATAAAACATCCAGACCCAAGACAGAAATACAAAAATTTTTCACCATTATAATGTTCGTCCTGTGCGTCGTAGTCTTTATACATTCTTTGCTAGAGGTGACAAATAGAAATGATGTAAGCTACACGGTGTAAACACTATGGTTGAGTCATTTCATTTTTATCAGCCTGATGGCTCTGCCCCCGAAACCTGCTTCCGTTGTAGGGGAGCTGCTTCAAATCTGTACAGGATAATCGTAATGACATGTATTGATATTCGTTGTAAAATCTTTTCGTCTCTATGCCAAAATTATGTAGAGTTCGTCGACACACTCAGTCGACACGATGAAGATATAGGTGATGATGGCAAAATTACAATGCTTTTGCCTAAACCTTTCAGCTTTGTTGTCTGCAAATGGCACAAATGTAATAATACTGTTCGTCACGGTTTCATAACTTTTTCTACTGTAACAATTGACGGTGTTAATGACTCTTCACTGTTTGGCGACCATCCAGGTCTGCGACTAATTAATAACTGACAAGACATAAGTACTCGTGTTAAAAATGTGCCAAAGTTTTTCACAAGCGATTTCACGGTATTAGTTCGGTTTGTAATAAGTATTGGCGACTTTGTAATATATTTCTATCGTGCATGCATTTTTTCTCCTAAAAACTTGTATTTGTCACAAACACAAAGAGAAGCCGCACAACTTCGTTTGCGTGTATTTATTATGGACAGTAGCGCCATCTATATCAGACTTTTGATGAAATCCTACGAGAATCGTTTACTTTTCGGGGTAAAAAGTACCCTATGTGTTAGTCCAAGGTATCAGACCTACATACCAAATATCGGCTCAGCCATTTGAGCGTGAAGAAGTAACTTTATAATATTAGTAGGATATGATAATTATTCTCAGTTGTGGTTGTTATCTTGGGGGACTGGTCTGCTCGCTTTATTAACATCTAAATATTCGACATATTTAGGATTTGATTTAGCGCTATTTGGATCGACATCCCGCGTTTAGTGCTTGATTTCTGTATGTACCTGGATCTGTATTTTATTTGTTCTTATAAATATACTTATACATTGTATTGTAACAAACGAGTGAAAGAAAAAAATTGCAAAATGACAAAAAAAGGCCGTAACCGGGTTTCTTTCGCCATTTCTTTTACCGGTGGCCATTTTTCTTGTGTCCGAAATGGTGGTAGTATATAACGTAGTTTATTTTCTTTAACGTAGTATATACAAATTGTAAATGTCAAGAAAAAGTGCCAGTGAAGGTCTAATTTCTGAAATAAACGATTTCATTTCATTTCATTCAGTTGATATAATATTGTTTTGTTTATAGTCCGGAATCGTATTCTTATGAATGTGCAAGGTGTGGGTTATAATGAAAATATTTTATTACAGGTGTCGAGCTGCCTATTAAAGGCCGATATTTATTATGGGCTGAAGCAGGAGTATGGGAGTTATGTCGGTACGTCTTTCAAGAGGAAAAGACTAATGCCACAAACACCAATGTTACAAAACCTGACGATATAACTGGATTAAAAGGAGCTTTTCACACAAGTGAGTATAAAATCATGTCGTGAATATGCGTGAATATAATGTTAATAGACTATAGTAGTACAGTCAACAAAGGAGTTGACTGACCCCTCCCCCCCCCTGTACATATGATTTTTTATTTTAATAGCCATGTATGTCCCACTCAATATTTAGAAATCTTTAATCATATATACGGGGGGGGGGGGGGTTCAGTCAATTCCTTTGTTGACTGTACATAACCTATACTTATCTTCTAAATTATTTGTCTTGTTCCTTGTTCATGTCTTGCAAGCAATGCATATTTTAGCTATCTATATAACTAAAGGTCCTGTACCTCCACTTACCGAAAAGTTTCAATTTAGTTGTCATATTTACTTCCCTGGGATGTAATACGATTACTAAATTGAAACTATAATTAAGTTAATGTGCTCTACTGCTTATTGTTAATCTATAGTCGCCGTTGTAAGTCCTGGATTTACAAGAGTTGCAACCTACGTGACAACCAATTTGAGTTTGTCCAGAAAAGTTCTTGTTACAAATCTTTCACGTTTTACAGTTTTCTGACTAAATAAACTCCTTCACTATGTCCTCAGGTTATTACTACTATGACTGTTTCATAACATCTTTACGTTACATAGTTCGACCGTAAAACGCTTAGGTAGTTTCAATACAATGTTTAGGTGACATCAAAATCGTTATTTCGTATTTGCAAACACAGTACATAACGATAAGTCGTAAACGTATCGTATTTTTACAAAGTCGCAACAACGTTATATTAAAATTTATAGAACAACAGATGAAAAATAGTTATTTGTTATGCAAGGCTGCAAAGTTGTTATTTGGCGCGAGTACTTAAATTGAAACCTGAGCTAGCGAAGGATTCTAGGATTGAACCACGAGCGAAGCGAGTGGTTCAAATATAGAATCCTGAGCGTAGCGAGGGTTTCAAAGGTACGAGACGCAGAATAACTTTGCTGCCGAGCGAAACACAAAATTTTTCACCTCACGACAGCGAGGAAAATCCTAGGTGCAAGAAAAACGCAAATAATAAAATAAATAAGTGTTTATTTTTTTCATGCGGTGTCGTGCTGGCCAGTTCGATTATTCTAAAAATAAGGTTGGCGCACTGGAATGAAATAAGTATTAATGCATTTTCAGAGGACTTGCGGTATAAAAAATTAAAGAATAGAAAGGTTCGAATTTTAAAAATACTTTCCACGCTAGGGCACAAAATGCACTTTTGCGCTCAGATTTCGAATGACAAACAGATTCTTTCCGAGCTTGTGAGGTGAAAAGTATATTTTTTTACATCATTTAATTCATGATCAAAATGTTATATTAGCTGTTTTGATGTTTTTAATAACCTGTAATTTTAAACGCCTGTCAAAAACAATAGACAAGTAAATTATCGTGTGTGTATATTGCCAAGTTCCACTAATTTTTCATTTGCGAAATAAAAATAACTCATATAGGATTAATCGAAGAAAAATAAATTTTATTATTTTGTAACGTGTTAGTTGATACAGTAAAGTTGATATTGCATAGTGTTTATTGGATTTGAATCATTCCAATCAGAAAGTGATTGAGTTTTTTTTTAATTGGTTTAATTATTTTATTAATATTTAAGTTTCGTTTTTGCAAATATAACTTTTTAATACGAATAAAGTTGGTTGAACAAAAAATAAAATACATAAATAATTAATAAAGTAGTAACTTAAAAACAAATTTTACAATATAACGGTTTAAAAGGATGTAATAAAATAAAAAAAAATTATAAATTTATAGGGACAATTCATACAGATTGAGCTAGCCCCAAAGTAAGTTCGAAACTTGTGTTATGGGATTCTAACTCAACGATATTATATTTTATAACAAATACATATATAGATAAACATCCAAGACTCGAGGCCAATCAAAAAAAGTTCGTTTTTCATCATGACCCGACCGGGGATCGAACCCGGGACCTCCTGGGTGGCGGTCTGGCGTGGTAACCATTACGCCACGGAGGTCGTCAATAAAATAAACATGAGGTGTTTTACAAAAGAAACATGGCCATGCTAGAAATGTTGTAGACGATATAAAATTGCAGCACGTTAATCATTCTTTACACAGTATATCGGTATTCTGCGAGTTGCTAATGAAGCAATAAATAACACAGATGAGAATGATGTCGGGCCGCGGCCGGCGGGGATTGTATTTTGAACAATTTAAATATAGACGAAACGTCGCGACAACAATAAAAGCCACGATAATTAAGACGAATTTGAATGTTTTTTGTTTGTAACTTTTAGGTGGTATTTCTAAGGTTTCTAATAAGTTACTGTTTTTCCTGTGTCAGATAGATAGTCGAGAAGTGAACTGTAAGTATATCTGATCGCAAAAGCAATCTAAAATTTATAGGGACCGTTGAATGCGGCTCATCTATATATATAAAAGAGAAAATCACTGACTGATTCATCACGAAATCTGCGAAACTACAAGTGCCAGGAGTCTCAAATTTTGCATGGGGATTCCTTTTGGGGCGTAGGTGCTCACTAAGAAAGGATTTTTGGAAATTCATCCCCTAAGGAGGTAAAATGGGGGTGCAAAGTTAGAATGAAACTTTGCCGTTTTTAAAGTTATTTAAATGAAATTCAGCATTAAGGTTCTTTATTGAAAGGCATGAAACACGAGTAAAATATTTTTCTCAAAAATCATCCCTTAGGTGGTTAAACGGGGGTGCAAAGTTAGTATGAAACTTTGCCGTTTTTAAAGTTATTCGAATGAAATTCCAGCATAAAGGTTTTTATTGAATGGCATGAAACACGAGTAAAATATTTTTCTCAAAAATCATCCCTTAGGGGGTTAAACGGGGCGCAAAGTTAGTATGAAACTAGCCGTTTTTGAAGTTATTCAAATGAAATTCAGCATGAAGGTTCTTTGCTGAAAGGCATGAAACATGAGTAAAATATTTTTCCCAAAAATCATCCAGTAAGGGCGGTAAAACGAGGATGCAAAGTTAGTATATAAAAGAGAAAATCACTGACTGATTCATCACGACATCTCCAAAACTACGTGCCAGGAGTCTCAAATTTTGCATGGGGGTTCCTTTTCGGGCGTAGGTGCTCACTAAGAAAGGATTTTTTTAAATTCTCACGGGAAAGGGAGTAATAGGACTGCAAGTGTATTTTCGCAGGCGCTCAACCTAGAAAGCTGAAATTTTGTATAGAGGTTCCCTTTATGATGTTGACAAGGATAAAGTTGGGGTTTTTTTTAATTCCCACGGGAACGAAATTATTGGCATTTTCGCTTGACCACGCGGGCGGAGCCGCGGGTAACAGCTATTAAAATAATAAAACAACAGGATTTTGTACACAGCAGGTAGCCAAACAGCGGCGAGCAAATAGACAATGAGCAATGAAGAACACTGACGTCTCGGGGAAGACTACAGTAATAGGAGACTGTTAAATCCGTCTATACGATTTAATTAGTCACAAAGTTACAAGTCCAATTCCACGCAGGCGAAGCCGCGGGCACAGCTAGTAGTTTATATACCTATTAAAACTTAATTTCAAATCCATTATCTATATATTCTCTTTGACGATATTTCCATTCTACATATTATTAATTTATTGAATGTGGGTATTGAATCACTAGCCAATAGTCACAGTTATTATTACAACCATTCGTCCACTCGAGATTAAAATTAGCGAAACTTATTCCTAACGCCTAAAAACACACTAGACCAGAGTGGGTGTTTTTTTTCTTTTAGTGTGAATCTTGCAACTCAACTCATATATAAATTCAATGCAATTTATATGTGACAAGCGAAACCCGCGTAACCCGCTCTCCCGTGGGAATTTCGGAAAACATAATTGTAGAAAAATATACGATTTAGAGAAATTAATACGGTTTATTCAAATCAAAAGTGCAAGTAGCAAATCAAAACGTACATTGGACATATTTGGCAAAAATGGAGAGGGAACAGTTAGAGTAAGGTAACAAAAGCAAAAATTTATTTATTTATTTTTTGTCTGACTGTTTGCGCGCACATCTTCTAAGTTACTGAACGGATTTTAATGCTGTTTTCACAGGAAGATAGAGCTCGGGATGGAGCAGAATATAGGCTTTGTTTCATTGTAATCGCATGTCAGGAAAAGGAGTTATCCTTATTTTAACATTTCACGCGGACGAAGTCGCGGGTAACAGCTCGTAATACATAAAAACCTTACTTTTGAATCACTCTGTCTATAAAAAAAACCGCATCAAAATCCATTGCGTAGTAGGTTCAAAGATATAAGCATACATAGCGACAGACAGCTTGAAGCGACTTCATTTTATACTAAACAGATTATAATTATGTGATGACTAAAGCATTGTGAGGCGTGACGCTGTAGGCGGCCGACAACGTTTGTACGAGACCACCACGACCTTCAGCATAAAAGTAGCTACCGACATATTCTTTGTAGGGGAGATGTTTTAAAAATAAACAGGTGCGTCTTAAAATAAAAAACTATACAAATTATCACATACGTAGTTTATTTTCCCTCAAGGCGCCTTCTGTTTCGACTCACTCGTTAAGTCCATTATCTCCTGCTGGTTTGCTTTTCTGTCAGGCTATTTTCTTAGCTGAAAAACCACCAGACATTTGTTATACTAACATTCTTTTCGTTTTAGTACGGTTATAGCAAAATTATATCATGCTTGTTTTTTTTGTTTAGAACAGAAAATACTGGCTCAGTCAAGCAATTTCTATTTTAATTTTAATGTAGTGGTAGAGCGTTACTACAAAATTAATTAATTTAGATGAATTTATTGGATAAATTAATTAATTTAGATTTTATTGGCTAGCGTACAATTGAAAGAAGTAGGCAAGTCCTATTGCTACAATATATTTTAAATACGTCATTAGAATAATTAATTTTTATCTGGAATTGGCGCAGATGCAAGCAGTTAATCGCTCAAACTGTTTACCTATTATCTAACTATTCTGTTGCTATTTCTAGTCAACTACTCAGCCACAAGGAAGACCGGTTATAAACATAAATTATCATCTTTTCATAGTCTATTTTTTATCGTAATTTATATTGAGATAGTTTACGAGTACACGAAACAATGCGCCTGTGTTTTAATTCAAAAAAATATTAAGGTAAGATTTATTGTACCAATTATTTTAGGAGATTTATGCATCAATTCCTCAATTCGTAATGTCTTTCATGAATTTTTTATATTATTTCACTTATAGAATTATCAAAATAGAATATAAGGCATGAAGACAATGGTGAGGTGTTTCTGATCTGTCGTGAGTAATTTTACTCTAAAATAATACTTTAAAAACGACTACTAGAGCCGTTATTAATATAAAATGATGACCTAAGTCATAAAGAACCAATTTGGATAAAATAAAAAAAATTGTCAATCGTGTTTATTGTTCATATGGAGCACGCGCTATTTAATTAGACAGGGAGTCACGCGATGGCGCACGCACAGTGCCACAAACTTATCTGTGCCGGTGGACAAAACTAGAACTAATGAATACGCCTTGAATACCTTGATAATTACCTCCAATAGCTTCGACACTAGCGCCCCCGCCATCGGCACAGATGAGTTTGCAGCACTGTATGATCCATAGTTCTTACTAATATAAAAAATGAGAAAGTAAGTTTGTTTGTTTTTTTGTCCTCCCTTCACGTCGAAAGTAATGAACGGATTAATATGTATTTTTTTATTGGGGATAGTTTAAGGTCTGGACAGTGATATAGACTACATTGTATCCCGGAAAACATCTCATTCCCACGGGAAAAAAAAAA
Source organism: Endotricha flammealis (assembly GCA_905163395.2). Lineage (NCBI taxonomy): Eukaryota > Metazoa > Arthropoda > Insecta > Lepidoptera > Pyralidae > Endotricha > Endotricha flammealis. Next base: position 6,236,015 of record LR990861.1, on the reverse strand, counting down.
GTATAATTTTTATTTTTTATTTCTCTAGCGGGGATAATATAAGGTCTGGACAGTGACATAAGGCTACCTTTTTTCCCACGGGATAAAGAGATTCCCATGGGAAAAGTTATTGTCATTTTCCCTTGACCACGCTGGCGGAGCCGCGGGTCAGCACACAAAAACAGCTAGTCTATCATATAAACACTGACAGTAGCGTGTGTTGCCGCACTCATGAGACATCACGCGACACAAAGCACGATGATATGATAATTACAGTACAACAAACTTACCTGTGCCGATGGTGGGGGCGCTAGGATCGAAGCTATTGAAGGCAATTGTCAAGGTATTAAAGGCGTATTAATTAGTTCTAGTTTTGGCCACCAGCACAGTTAAGTTTGTGGCACTTTATGTGTCTCTAAGGTACTATTATAGGCATCCATTGACTGAAAAAGGCGAAAGATTTATGCGTTATGAAGGGAAATCCATTGACTCTCTCTAACCAAGCCGCATTTATAGACGATATACATTTATGACTTATGCCGTAGGTAATATGTCCCAGTTTCATGATGAAAAGCGTACGTGACGTTTGGTGTGTAATCCAAAAAAAAAATGGATTATCCTTCTGGTGCCACGCCATACATGATGATGATTCTACTTTTAGTCTCATTGCTCTTTCATTCGTATATGAAGGAAATGAATTATTTCATTAGATGATTTTTAATTTACCAACCAGTAACAATCAAATATGCTTTTCTATTATAGTCGGCAACACGGCTGACTCGCGCAGACGTAAAACAAAGTTCGAAACTCATACCTTTTACCAAATACTATAGAAGACTAATACCCACAGCTCTTGACGTTTCTCATACAATGACTTGGCAACCTCCGTTCACCTCATGCCGCTAGGGGCGCTATAACATTTTGCATACAAAACGCACAGTTCACCTCATGCCGCTAGGTGCGCTATAACATTTTGCATACAAAACGCACAAAAGTTTTGAAATCGTTCACCTCATGCCGCCCTCATGCCGTAGGGGCGCTAGTGTCGCGTCTTGCCCGAATTCTTCCGAAGCTGTGGGTATTACTCGTCTATAGTATTTGCTTTTACTCATTGCATATCGACAATCGATTTTCAATTGTTTTACAAACTGTGAGCCCAAATTTTTGCGCGTACTATAATATCATCTATACTATCTATACTAATATTATAAAGAGGTAAAGTTTGTGTATTTGTTAAATTGTAAGGACTAATCTCGGGATCTACTGAACCGATTTTAAAAATTCTTTCACCAATAGAAAGCCACATTATTGCTGAGTGTCATAGGTTATATAAAAAACCAAAAAATAAAAAGGCTTTTACATTTTGCCCAACGAAGTGGGCACGGGTTAATATATAGGTATTTTCTATATAGGTATTTGATTATGACTCAACGTTTCGAGGCATGATGCATTTTGTAATATAGATTTAACTTAGCAAAATAAGATTTTATGTTGTTATTTACACAAAACACAAAAAGTCGTTTATCCTTTACTATTTCAAAAACATAAATTTATCTGCCAGGAAAAATGGAATAGACGTATTATTTCACGATACAATATGGATATAAGTATATGTGATACTTTACGGAATTATGTCACTGGGTTTATTACAGAAATATTTCTAAGTAATTTACTCTCTTCATCACGTAGGTCGTAGGAATGCTTCATTTGTAGTCGAATGTTTTATTCATGGCATGCATTAAATGAGGAAATCTTCATGATTAAGTTGTAGTTTGTTTTTAATATTTATTATTGCAATCAAATACAAGAAGAACACTTAGTTTTACGTAGATTCTTTATCTGGGTCTAATTAGAAATATTTTTTTGATACCTATACTAATGTTATAAAGATGAAAAGTTTGTGCTGTGAGGTTGTTGTAGGTAATCTCTGGATATACAAAACCGTGGCAACACGTGTGTGATACCCCCGGTATTGAAGCATCTATTTGTCTATAGTCTAGATTTCTTTCAGCAATAAGGCAGCCTTTGTCATTGTTCTAGTATGTAAGATATCCACGCTTTATAAGTTTGGCTCTTTAGTCGATTGAGCCCGCTAAATTGGTGTCCGCGGGCTAAATTGACAAATTGAATATTTTTATTTATTTTCTCTTTGTCGATTGAGTCCGCAATTAAAAAGACAATAGAATTTAATTCTTCTAAAAAACTTACAGCTAAATTTACAATATATATTTAACAAATAATAACTAAGACCTATTTCACAAGTTTTCACTACTAAATGATTTTGTTTGTTTAATGCAAAATAAGCATTGATTCATTCATTCAAAAATATTTAGTTGAATGGTGATCTGCCAGGACTTTTCTTTTTATGTCCATTTTACGTAATACGTACGTCAATTTGTGGTTTTAATAAAAATCGAAACTAAATTGGCGCACCCAATTAAATGATTTCAATCTAAAAGTAATTTTATTTCCAACACAGCTACCCGATCTCATCTCAATCGCCTGTCGATTATAACATCCGCTGGGAGATATTAAATTTAATAATCTCACGAAAAACTTAATTTCCTTTAATAATTTAATAATGGCATTTTGTTTTTTTTTATAAATTAATTTAATAAAGTGAAATTTGTTTCTTTTATAGAATTCTTACAAATAAGTATTATAAACGCGAAAAAATTGTAAGTATGGTAATGCTTACCATCAGGCCGTATGCTTGTTTGCCAACTTTGTAGTATAAAAATTTTTTTTTTACTCTTTCATACAAAAAAACTGGACAGATTTTCTTGATATTTTATACCACGGATTACGCATATAATAGTTTTTATCCCGTACTAATCATTACAGAAACGTGAACAATAGTATTTTGCGTGTAAAACCGCGTGCATCAGCTAGTTGTATTCATATAATCATCGCGACCATTAATTAAAAATGAAACAATCAAAGCGGCCAAAGGATACAACAAACAACATCCCACCCAGCGACTAAATTCAGCAAACATTGGCATCGCTGGACCCGCTGCTCCCATATATATATCCGAGGCACTGACCAGTAAGGGGCGCAGACTTCTCTTCCTAGCAAAGGACTTAGCGGCAACATGCTAGTACAAATACTGCTGGACCAGCAATGGGAAAATCTTTGTCAGGCGAACAGACGAATCACCCCACATTGAAATTAAAACTGAGGAACAAATCATAAGCCTTAAACAAGAAAAATGACTAGTGGTAATGTGTTTCCATATTTCAATCTGTCTAATTAGTTTTTCAACACAACATAATCATCTAAAAATCAGTTATATTATTCATGACCTTAACATTTTACTTGTGATGCACAATTCAGCCTTGCAGTATTGTAATCAAGATACTTTGACATATATTTACATGAGAAAACCTAGCCTAGATGTAACAGTACCTTTTTTATACTCCTCTTATTGGGTCATATTCCATAAAGAACCAAATTCGATCCTATAAATACACTAGAGAATATTGATAAATTGGACGACACTGCTATTAATAATTCTTACTTATGTGATCCAGAAGAATGTTCTTTTTTGCTCAAGCCATGTGACCAGGATAATAGAATAACAATAATAACACAAAATATCAGAAGTATCAATTGTAACTTTTCTGAATATGAGGTTTTGCTTTCACGAATAGATTCCAACATTGATATACATATATTAACAGAAACCTTTAATTCATCAACTACTAAGCACCCTACTCTAAACGATTTTACAACTTACCATAGTATAAATAACTCCAACAAAAACGATGGATTAGTAATTTACATAAAAAATGGAATTCAGGCAACAGTTAAGGAACCATCTTTTAGTGACGCCAGTTGTCTTGTTATTGATATTGGTAATGACATTACTATTATAGCACTATATCGCTCGCCCTCAAAAGATAATATTTCCGCTTTTATCGATTCATTAGATTCAATATTAACCAGTATCAAGACCCGTAAAAACATCTATATAATGGGTGATATTAATATTGACATAAAAAACAAACAATATGACAGAAAATGTTACGAATATTTAAACTTATTAGCGAGTCATGGACTATCACCTTGTCATTATCATCCAACTAGATATGGAAATTGTCTCGATCATGCTATTGTAAAATCAAACAATCCCCGGATAACTTGTGTCACTAATGCCCCGATCACAGATCACTCTGCAGTCATTACTAGAATCTGTGTAGATTCTAAACAACCAACTAGACAAATAAGTAATCATCTCGCAAGTAAAACCGACATGGATGCCTTAATTAATGATATAAAATCAGAAAAATTTGAATCCATTCTCAAAGCTAACGACGCAGAATGGGCATCTATAGAATTTGTGAAAATGCTATCAAACTATCTGTCTCGTAACACCGTTAGTATATTATCTCCAAAAAATCAAAGATGTTTAAAACCCTGGATTACTCCTGGACTGATCCGATGTATTAAAAACAGGGATAAAATGCACCAAAAATGTCGACTAGAGCCCAATAATGTCATACTAAAAATAACTTATAATAGATACCGTAATTACTGTAACAACCTACTTAAGCGAATAAAAAGAACCTATGAACAAAACGAACTTTCTAAACATTCCAAAAACCCAAAAATGACATGGAAACTTATTAACAATATAACACACAGACACACTCCAAATAATATCCCTACCAACTTATTAAGAATTGCAAACTGTCCAAAAGAATCAACTAATGTAGTAAACGAATTCTTCGTAAACGTAGGTAAACAATTAGCAGACAAACTTGACAACCAAAGTTCAAAACACAGACATAAGAATGAAACCGAAAATAGTCTTCCATCATTGATGAACTCTATGGTCTTAGCAGAAACCACACAAGAGGAGGTTAAAACAACTGTAAGGAACCTTAAAACCGAATGTGCTACTGGTTGGGACGGCATTTCGACAAAACTACTCCAATCAACCCTGGAATTTATAATTGAACCTTTAACACATATAATAAACCTCTGTATAAACAATGGTACCTTTCCAAGATGTTTCAAAACATCAATCGTTCACCCCATCCACAAAGCAGGTGACAGAGACTGTGTCAACAATTATAGACCGATATCCGTGCTGTCAGCCCTGTCTAAGGTCTTAGAAAAAATATTGAATAAACGTCTACAATCATTTCTAGAAAAGAACAAAATCATATCTCCAAATCAATTTGGCTTTAGTGCAGGAAAGTCCACATCTGATGTTATATCTAACCTAACAGAGTTCATTGGGCTAAAAATTGACAGTAAAGAAAAATGTATAGGAGCATTCTTGGACCTTACCAAGGCCTTTGACACAGTCTCTGTGGACCGCCTAATAATGAAAATGTCAAGGTTAGGTATAAGAGGAATCGCCCTTCAAATGTTCATCAGCTATTTAACGGAACGAACGCAGAGGGTGAAAATAGGGTCTTATATTAGTGACGACAAACCCATAACGTACGGTGTGCCACAAGGAAGTGTGCTCGGTCCTAGCCTCTTTCTCATTTATATAAATGACTTGTGTGATATGAAATTAAAAAACGCACAAATATTTACTTTCGCAGACGACACTGCTATAATTTTCCATCATAAAACATGGGAAGAAGTCAAAAAAACAACCGAGGAAGGATTAAGCATAGTGATGTCATGGCTCACAACTAATATTCTCACACTAAATTTATCAAAAACGAAAATCCAAACATTTGGCATTTCAGAACATACTATCCCTCAAAATGATGAAATTATAATAAAAGCCCACTCATGCTCCAGTATTAAAAATTGTGACTGTTCTACACTAGAAAGGGTTAAAACTATAAAATACTTAGGTATTCAACTTGACGAAACCTTAACATGGAAACCGCAAATTTTATGTCTTGCCAAAAAACTCCGAAAACTGATATATGTATTCAAAACACTAAGACACGTAGCCGACAAAAAATTAATAAGAACCGTTTATTTTGCTTTGGCACAGTCAATTCTAACATACGGTATACGAGCATGGGGAGGTGCGAAAAAATCTCATCTGTTATTGCTGGAGCGGGTGCAGCGCTGTTTATTGAAAATTATTATTTTTAAACCATTACGGTTTCCTACTAAAGACCTATACGTGCTATGTGACGTTTTGACCGTCAGACAACTATTTATCTTGGACACGATCTTGATAAAACACAAACAAACTCCTTTTGACCCGGCAGTGCTACAAAGACGACGAAGACATAATGTTTGTCCTACTCTTAAGTTAAATACAGCATTTTCTAAAAAATTCCAGAGTTACTTGGGTCCCTTACTATATAATGAAATCAACAGACGGCTAGCGATTTATTCCCTGAATAAATATAACTGTAAACTAAAGGTTGTTGAATGGCTAAAATCTCTTGATTATACACAAATAGAAAATTTACTGATACACAAATATAGGCTGAATAGTGCAGTAGATAACACAAAATATATATCACAAAAATAAATGTAAAAAAAATAATAATAATAATAACAATGTTATTTATAGATTTGTATGTTTTAAAAGTAGATAAATAATAATAAAAACATGAATAACTGACACTAACTTTAAATACATAATATAAATACGAAAACAGAAGAATGATATAAATGTGTACATTATATAATACTATCTATACAGTAAGCTAAATTTATACTTATATTGAAATATATTTACGTAAAATTAATCTAAGTTATATAAAAATAAAATAAAACATGAACAACAAAATTCTAAATTATTGCTTATATTTTAGGTACTATTTAAATTTATATTACATAAAATAAATTGTTCGTGGCCTTAGTGGTCGCATTTCTTAACCGGCCATCGAGTCGATCACGCGATCGTTGCATGATTCACAATAAGCAGTGCCGGCCGGTAGATGCTAAAGACAGCGAGTGCACGTCGTAGTCTCACCGTCAACATTTTTATAATTTGTATGAACTAGTCATAGGAAGCAACTGGCGTCTAAGTTACAGGCTATGCCTAGTTTGGATGCCAGTACCTAACTATTTCACTCTGTAGGTACATTATTTAATAATCAAAAGCATACATTGGTGGTGGGTTTGGTTTACAATAGTTTTAAGTTTTTGGTTAATACTTAAGTTAAAATGTAATAGTGAAGTAAGAAAACTTTGTGGAGAAATGAATAAAGATTTATTTATTATTTTATTTTTTTTAATCAGTACATTTAACTTAAAACCAACATGACCCTCGAAAATTTTATTTAAAAAAAAATACATTCCCGAGGTTACAACTTTATAACTAAATTATACAGGTATGTTTCATACTCACCACCTCGCCGTACACATTTGATCGTGAATACTGTGATTCGACATTGGTAGCTTACACTGAATGAGCACACTGTATTGGTTAGGCCCATTTACACGACGCTGAATCGAGCTGAATTGATCAAGAGGGTTCTGTAGTGGTGGGTGACTGCGTACCAGAAAGCGCAGCGTAGTACGCCCGCTAACAAGGTGGTCAGACGACCTAAGGAAAGTTGCCTGCAGGCTGGATGCAGGCCGAATTGGCGTTTGGGGAAGGCCTATTACCAGCAATGGCAGTTCTTGTGGCTGAAATGAGGGTGATTATGATGAGAAGACGCCGCAGTTTATTGCCGGTTGCATACAATAATGTTATAGCAATAATTGGCAGTCTAAACGACAGGTTGCTTACAATTCTTGAAGGACAAATTATTGCTCCCACTAGATTTGCATGCAATTAATGCTCTTGAATGTACAAGAACTGTCGTCATCTAAATGGGCGTTTGTCGCGTATATCCGCCCCACTGAACCCTGCTTTAATCATAACATAAATTTACTCTCGAAGAATTGCATTGTATTTTGAGGACATGCAACGTTTTCAGATGGTAACAGATTTAGTTGCGACTTAAAGAAACGTGCGGTATTTTTAACATTGACTATAAATCTTATTGTGTGGGCAGCCATGAAAGCGGTGTTTATGCTATCCGCGAATTTACACCATTCTCTTAGATACCGTTTACTGGAAAACTGGAACAAAGGAGAATGTTTAATCTACTGATTACTGAAATTTATGCGATTGACTAATTTTGGCTATAAATAGTAATTGTAATAATATTATGACTGAAAATTTTTAAGTGACGGGTGGTAGAGAAATTTACAAAAAGTAGAAGTACTATGCTGACGTTATATGACGAGGAGCAGACCCAGGAATCCTAGTAAAATAATCTTTATCATAACATATATTTTTATTTATTTATTTTATTTTATTATCAAAGGAAATGAAAATTAAGCAATAACAGCACAAACAATCCAATGCAGATCGAGGGGAATTATTTTCAAGAGTTAAGACCCTGGTCATACGAGTCACACTGATCTCGGCCTTACAATTTTTTTTTACTGTAGAGCTTAGGCGCCAACCCCAGCGCGCGGTCTAGCGGTCAGAGTTCCAAGTTTTGCGTTCTGCGTTCACTTAACGTAACCTATGTGGTGGCTTAGAATCTTACACACCAAAAGCCTCCGTGGCGTAATGGTTACCACGCCAGACCGCCACCCAGGAGGTCACGGGTTCGATCCCCGGTCGGGTCATGATGAAAAACGAACTTTTTCTGATTGGCCTCGGGTCTTGGATGTTTATCTATATAATGTATTTGTTATAAAATATAATATCGTTGAGTTAGTATCCCATAACACAAGTTTCGAACTTACTTTGGGGCTAGCTCAATATGTATGAATTGTCCCTATTAAAAAAATCAAAAAAAAATCAGTCGGACCGCGACTGTCAAAGTACGACAGACGGCAGAACTCAGAACTCGGACCGAGAGACCGCGCGCAGTGGGATCGGCGTCTTATTTTGTAATATTTACACGTTATCAATCTATGCAGTCTTTCTTTCAGTCATATTGTCGTATACTTACTTATATTAATTTCAGTAGATTGGCGGCGGTGATCGTTTGTATACTTTATTATCATAATAAATTGCTTCGAACGTATTTACAGATCCGAAAGCCACAAGTCACGTCTGACATTATTTATACGTGACTGACCCTAATTGAGATATATATTTTACCACCTACATAATCAGTAACGAAAATATAATAGATAAAAGAAAAGAAAAACGAGCAGATATATTTCTAAAGACAAGAAAAGTCTTTTAATTTCCTGGATCTCGAGTAAAATAACGCATTAGGCACATATACACAGTAGCGGAAACATCAGAACAGACTTGAGGAAATTAAATGAAAAAATATCTTTTACGGCAGTTTTTTTGATAAAAATACAACTTGTAATGATACAATTTGTAACATTTTGATATAAGTAAGAACCGTTACATACTGTAGTAGGTGGAAATTTTTGAGTATGTTTGTTATTTATTATCGACGACCTCCGTGGCGTAATGGTTACCACGCCAGACCGCCACCCAGGAAGTCCCGGGTTCGATCCATGGTCGGGTCATGATGAAAAACGAACTTTTTCTGATTGGCCTCGGGTCTTGGATGTTTATCTATATTTGTATTTGTTATAAAATTTAATATCGTTGAGTTAGTATCCCATAACACAAGTTTCGAACTTACTTTGGGGCTAGCTCAATCTGTATGAATTGTCCCTATATATTTATTTTATTTATTTATTTATTTATTCTTCATGCTCCAATGGCATTTTTTTAATATCTATTTGATATTGTATGTAGCTGGTACCTTGGATTAACACAGATTTGGTCAAAAGTCGAAGAGTCAATTGCGCTTTATAAAGCAGATGGCGCTGCTGCTGATGGTGCATAAAATTAAACGCGGGCAGCAGTTAATAGTTAATAAAGGTGTTTACGCACTTCGTCATCGGTCGCCTATGTCTTGATTGTCGAGTGACCAATTCTCCGGTAACCAAAGGACAAAGGAAAATATTCTGTTACACGAATTTTCCCGTCAATCAGGCAGTATTGTTATATTTGTAACAATCGCCAAATGCCCAAAATCGAATCATAAAATGTTACATTACAGACGAATGTTCGCGGTAAGGTAGCATATTAATGTAACTTTTTATTGGAACTCGTAAATATCAGGATACGTATTATGTACCTCTATATACACTTTGTTCGTATTCGTCGACACAGAGGAGCTATATTGTTGTATAGTAACGATGTATTTAACGGTTGCCAGGTAATAAAAATCGAATTAAAAAAAACAGGTAAAAGTCGAGCACTGTAAACATTGAGATATTGGCGCACAATATAAAAACTCAGTAAATAAAATAGAAATCAAATAAAATTGTATATAAATTCACGAAACGCTAGACCCATGTTAAGCCAATGAACCAAATGGATATGGATGGGAGATCCAACGAATACTTTTTATAGATACAATAATACTTCGTATTTCGCAAGCGATTGCTTTCGTATATCAGAATCTTCTTTCCCCTCCGCGACGTGCACGACAGTGGATAAGAAGCTTATAAATGAAGCTCATTGAAGTACTGGAAAAACCACAGCTGTTTGTAAAAGGTATATAAACTTGCTGTAAAAAAACCAAGACGATGTTTTACAACTATCTGTAATGGGGACACATAAAGAAAACTGTCCACATAAACGACCTACACCAAAAAAGATGCTCTACTACACGTTTTTGTAACAAATGACTGCTACGTGCTCAGCTCTACTAATGCTTACATAGAGTAAAGAAAATCGATTACTTTTTGATTGTAATTCCATTGTAGGTACTTGTATTAGTTCCATTACTTGTGTCAAAACAGTTTACTGGATTACTTGCTTAGTATTTCTTTAAAACTGGAATAATCATAATTTATAATAATTTATTTAATAATGTAGTTTTATAGTGATGGAGTACATTGGTGGTTACTTTTCATTATGAATCTCATCGGTTATCGCAATTTGAACAGACTACAATTTAACAACAAAAATAATGTTTGAATTTGATACTGTAGAAAAATATACTGGTTACATAAATATCAGAAACTTAGTTCTAGAAAGTGATACCATACCAACCATTCAGATAAAGCCTAAAAGTATTCACTTCTGAGTGTTTATAAAACTAGAGCCATTCATAAAATATGCCCTGTATTTAAGCATTTATCGGGTAACTAAAGCCATGAATCCGATAAGCTCAGGATGCAGGAAGCACTAACCTTGCAGCGAAGCAATAACGTGGGGCAGCTTTGTAATAAAACGAACTGCAAACTCCCGAGATAGGCTCCATTTACGGTGAGTTTCTAAATGGTAAATAGAACGTTATTTATGTTGGAAACTAGGTAAACGTTCTTCAAAAATAGATTACGTACCATATTCCATAGGGAAATGAGTTTGTCCTTAATAGAATAGGGTTAGAGATACGCTTCTCGGTTTCATTTTGACATCGTTTTAACCTCATTGCCGGGATGTGTTCTCGTAAACATGCGTGCTTCTTCATAATGATTACATACACATTGTTCCATAGCGAAACTCATTCTTTATTATCATTCATTATTACTTTCAGAACATTACAAACAAGTTTCAATGTCCAAACAAAAAAGAACAATATCCATACAACCTTCCACCTCTTTTTGTCCCCTTTTGGTAGTGATTTCCGGGTTAAAAACTAACTTAATATTTAACTTAAAATTTGTCCTTTCCGGGTCTTAGGTTATACATTCTCTGCCTTGATACAATTTAATTAAAAAAAATGTAGTAATATTAAGAATAGTAGTGAAAACTGACAATATTACAAAAATCAATTAGTTGTCTTTTTTTTTACTTTTTTTAATTTTTATACAACACAGGTGGCAAACAAGTATACGGTCGACCTGATGGTAAGCCGTAACCGTAGCCTATAGACGTTTGCAATACCGGGGGCATCACTCACGCGTAGCCAACCCTTCCAACCCCCCCAAGTGGAGCTCTGGAGACCTTACTCACCGTAGAAACACAACATGGCCGAGACCAATGCTATTTGGCTACGATCTTCTGTAAGGTGGAGGTCCTTCCCCAGACGGGCTGCTCCGATTTGAGCGCATTATCCGCTGTGCCCTACCTCTCTTACTCTCTTTGCAGTTAGAACTTTTGTTCTAGCAGACGAAATAGTCAAAGAACTCTAGCAGCTGTAATGACTTGCTGACATTCAAGAAACAAACGTAATCCTTTAGAAAGGTCTGCCACGAATTAGCGTTTAGTATTATTAGTTGGTATTATAGATCCATGGCGGTGATTCTTCATCATCAGATGATCCGCATTCTCTTTAGCATAATAAAAAGTTATTTTGATTTCTTCAATTGGCTAATTTATTAACACACTGATGTTACCACTTACCATCGAGTACGTATTCCTTTATTTACCCTAGTGACCTTATTTGCGCTTAAGCTGGTGGACGACACGACGTTTACAAACCACTAAAAACACCTCAAAGTCTTAGCGACAACGGCTGTCATCTAACCACTAAAGTCGACAGATGTTTTGTCACACTAATTACAGGAACTGTTTTACATCTGAAACTGAAAGTAATTTAGGTAAGAACAGTTGTTTGGCAAGATATAATCAGGTCAGATCTAGTTGTCGTGAATCGTGACAGCTTTCGTACAAAGTCTCGCTTCAACGAAAGTTTAAATCGTGAAACAATCGCTGGGGATTACCACGACGTCTTATTACAATTTATAAACGATTGAGTAAATGAGATATCGCCTTACGTCATGTATTGCAACATGTCGCTTACTCATTCGTTTTTGGATCGCTGTAAGCCGTTATGGTAAAGGTGCTGTTCGTGTCGTCAAATTAACTGACGGTTTTTCAGTAGGTACATATACTTTGATGTTTGATTTTTTTTAACAGTTAATACGGCTAACCGAAACTTTAGTTGTAAGTTAAAGGCCCTAAATTCATAATCTTGTCGATTTAAAATGTCTCGCAGTCGATATTATTTTACTAGCTATAATGTAAAAATATGAAACTCTTGCGACCATTTAAAACGTGGTAGCACAAATAAAATTGTTTTTCTCTTTGATAGAGGTCAAATCTTCAATAAAAATGTGATAGCCATTAAACGCGACAAACTTTATTACTTGGTTCGGGTCGAGTTAAACCTAAATAGCCCGAGATATTTTCTGAAATTCGTAGGTATCTACTACTAGGTACTCGTAGGCATAAATGCGGATGTAACCTTTTAGTTTTTTTTTTAATAGATAAAGTGCTGAACGTATTTTTTAAAATGAAAGTCTGTTTGTTTTAGTCGTTTCTAAATTTGCATAATATACATATACGCATATACGCACATACAAATATGACGATCTGTTGCGACGCGTCATAACGGATCGTCTTGGCGTATTGGCTATGCATTTATTGCTTGCAGATGAGTACAATGCCATTTTCTAACATTTGTACGTTTTCGACATAGAAATTTTTCTTCATAAGTTCGTCGGCTATTATTCGGTAACTAGTAGTGCCTACTTAACCGTTATAGTTTTCCTTGTAGGTTCACTATATGGACTACTACCATGATTTTTTCCAAATTTCTAAACTCAAGACTTTCGGAGATAGAGGGGGGGGGGACCACCGTGCAAAGCGAAAATTTACACGTTAAATGTAAATAATTCGCAAACGGATCATTGTATCGGAAAATGATCTTCCCACACCCTCAATGTTTTTAAAAGACCTATTTAACAATAATATACCAGATGGGGTCGGTGCGAAAAAAAATTCTTTCCCACTTTACCTGTAGGGAGGCACCCCAAAAAATATTTTTCAAAATTTTATTCTACCACTTTGTTAGCATTGTTAATGTGAGTAATATACCAAATTACAGCTTTCTAGCATCAAGCGTCTAGGTGCTAGACCGCGAACGGACAGACGGACAGACGGACATGGCGAAACTATAAGGGTTCCTTGTAGTTTACTACAGAACCCTAAAAACACTTAATAATAAAAAAAAGTTCCTCGGAATCGTAACACCTCCACACGGCCCAATCTAATTGGCCAATTTGTATACCTGTCCTTTCCCTTAGATATCACCAAGAACAGGACAATAGATTAAATAGGCCCAAAAATTGGGTGCGTGTGGGGGTGTAAGGCGCGCCCCGTCGTCGCCGTCGTGTCATCCTAAAGTCCTAATAAAAGTTAAAGCTAGCTAGTATTTTGTCGTATAAAATATTTTTTAAAGTAATAATTTTTTTTGTTGTTACAGAATGTACTAATTATTTGTCACAGCCGTTAATGGAAAACGGACGACCACTGGATCCAGCCTACGAAGTAAATATTGCCAGTAAGTAAAATAAAATTTCAAATACGCCTAAGAGGAAACAAAATTTTTATAATTATTTGCTGTTTTAAAAGATTCTGTTAAAAAGTAGGTTATGTTAAATGACATGTATTATATGTCTATATAGTGATACCAAGATACTTATGTTATTTTACAATAAAGTGGCACTACCACTCAGGTCACAGATATCATGGTAGAACTGTAGGTATTAAGATTTAAGAATAAGATCTAAGGATAAAACTTGAAAGATTTTTAAATCTGTTTTTTTTTCAGACTACGTGAGAACGATGATCTCGTTCGGTATAATCAGCTTGTTTGTGATGGCAATGGGATGCGGCTTCTCAGTCTACACTTTCCGTAATCCCCGTTACATGTTTAAGAGATTGGCTGCAGGCATCCATTTTATCAGCAGTAAGTGTTTATTATAAAAAGCCTGCCAGGCACGAATCTTGCTCGTGAAAGGTTTCTGTACAAACGTACCTAAGATAGGTACTAAAGTTTACAGATGCGTAGTATAAAATGCACGGCCTTATGGGATTAACGAAGATTGGGAGAGAATGTTATTGATGGGTATTTTTTTGGTATGCCTATTCTTTGTAATGTCGTTACTAATAATCAAATGCTGCCATGACATTATTATAAAATGTTCTAGTCATTATGTTTACGTAATCACGAATCTTGCTCGTGAAAGGTTTCTGTACAAACGTACCTAAGATAGGTACTAAAGTTTACAGATGCGTAATATAAAGAGAAGATTTAATTTTTTCCTTTAATTTCATTTGAAGATTGATTCTGTAACTGAATGTGGATTTATACTCTTAAGCCTTTTGTCGTATAAAATTTTAAGTAAAAGATCCTTATCACATACCACCACATGGTTATTGTATGAGCGTATACAAAAATGTGTGAAACCAAAAATACACGAAAATATGACCAATTCGCGGTGTACTTTCGCTGACATTTTTACACAAAGTAAAGTAGTTCGGAAAATCCTGTTCTTTATATGGCGTGATAGAAAACAACCGTGCTCGTGCGATTATAAAATTATTATCATTTATTTGAAATCATAAAACGAAGATTACTTTATAACAAAATAAAACGATGATAATATATTATGCAGGAGTATAAAACTGTGGCACAGATACCCGGACATACTTTTAGTGTACTATTAATTATTCTGTGCGTTTAGTAGCAAATTGCTAAAAATGTGTATTTACATACAGGGACCCGATTCTACTAACACAAATGCACCAATGGACTCTCAATGGTGTCTCAATTGGGTCTCAAAAGAATGCCGATAGTGTATCAGTGGAAAAGTTTTTGACATTTGTTATGGACTTAAACAATAAGTTATACATTATGTTATTATTTAAGTCCATAACAAATGTCAAAAACTATTCCACTGATACACTATCGGCATTCTTTTGAGACACAATTGAGACACCATTGAGATGAGAGTCCATTGGTGCATTTGTGTTAGTAGAATCGGGCCCCTGTTTTTTCCCCAGAAAAACAATTTGAATAATTATTGAGGCTTTTACTGAAACTTATTCGAAATCAGATGACAATAATATAATACACTAGTGAAACCCGTGCAACTTCGTTTGCGTGTATTTATTTATGCATAGTAGCGCCATCTATATCAGACTTTTGATGAAATCATACCGGAATATTGTACTTTTCTGGATAAAAAGTACCCTATGTATTAATCCAAGGTATCACCTACCTACATACCTAATATCATAAATATTGGCCCAGCCATTTGAGCATGAAGAAGTAACAAACATACACATAACTTTCGCCTTTATAATATTAGTAGGACATATTGCTCCCTCTTGCATTCCACAGGGTTTGTCACAAAAAACACGATTGTTTGGAAATTTTCATCCATTAAACAAAATGAAAGGAAGCAGATGTTAATTTATTAATTTCGGCTCTCGGCGAATATTTTATTATAATCCGAAAACAACATCAAGGGTCTTAAACTCGAACAAAATTTCACGGTAACTTTACACAATAAATAATTCTTCTTGCACACTTTTTATTAATTTTGGAATTAACACTTAGAAAATTTCCAAGTGTTAATTCTAAAATTAATATTTTTTTTAATTCCAATTTAATTTGAATTGGGTAAAATTCGATAAATACAATAAAACTATTTATTTACCATATATAATTATTGTTTAGGTCATTATTATGTTATTCGAAGGCGGCGGCGGTACCTAACCACTTTCCATCAGGTGGACATGGATTTTCCTCTGTGATACGTCATAACATTCAAAAACGTTCAGCTAAATGTTACACAGATAATAATCCATATCCATACTTCCATACTATAAGGTTATAAAAGTGAAAGTGTGTTTGTTTGTTTGTTCTCTCTTCACGTCGAAAGTTATGAACTGATTGAGATGATTTTTTTATTGGGGATAGTTTAAGGTCTGGAGAGTGACATAGGCTACTTTTTATCTCGGAAAAACATCTTATTCTCATTCATTCATCTTATTCCCACGGGAAAAATTATTGACATTTTCCCTTGACCATGCGGGCGGAGCTAGTTATAAATAAAACTGATTCGTGATATGAAGTAGGGGTAAATGTAGAATAATGTATTATTTTTTCCTTTTAGCCTCCTGTACATTTGTGGTAGTCCAAGTCATGATGTCTAATGTGGATTATATGAAGAAAAGTAAATCTACATCATTTGTATACCCAGATCGTGCCTATCACTAGTAAGTAAAATTTTATACTGATATACTTGTTAATATTTTCTTGCTGATTAGGATACAGGCCAGGTTTAGTGCGATGAAGATTTCATGTGCTGATATCTGGACGTTTCCGACGCAGCAGACGAATTTTGCTTTAGAGTACCCCAATGTTAGTTCCTCCGACGGTATCTGTTCTGAATGCCTGCACGTGCAACGCGGTATCGATGTCTTCGCGACATTTCTTGCAAACGCCAAATCTGCCGGCGAAGTCCTTTACTTTGTAGACATCCGCACCGCACCTGCACCTGGCCTAATAAAGTAAAATCTGTATTTTTATTCCAGTTACCACATTAGCTTTTTCTTGGCATGGTTCGTACTGCTCGTCAATCTGTTTGCCGCGGTATCCTTCCTCTGGTACTCACGAAAGAGGAAGGGCGACAAAGCAGCAACAGACGAATTAGCAATGGCTGACGAGCCTACAATCATTGGCCGATGACGTCGCAAGCTGCCCGCTACCAAGCAACTGTTGCGGTTGCAAGGAATCTTCCTCGAGTCTTTACTGAACAGTGCTCAAATGACCAATAGCTATAACAACGTTCATGTCTTCCATTATCGTGTGCAGCAGAGTTTAGTGGTATGAGGCACGGACAATCTTGCTCTTGACTGATATGACTTGCTTGACCAATGTTGTTTTAATAGATTTATGTTATGGCCAAACAAACAACACCAAGTAGTACAAACTACAGGAATGTGATTCAAACTTAACAATGAAATAATAACTTGAGTTGTGAGATTATTTTATTATAGGAATTTCGCAAACAATATATTTCTGTACTCTTCCTATTCAATTACTTTGATCAGTTCAATTCTTATTTTATTTTGAGGATAAAAGCGAGACGAAATACAATAACAGTGTACTTACCTACTGCTAAAAAACGATCTAACATAAGAATGGATAGGGCAATGGTGTATAAATTACAGACTAAAAATAAGACGGGAATTATCCCGACCATTTGCTAAATGAAGTTCCTCTTTGACCACAACCAATTCTTGGTTAAACCATTTTAGCCTGGATTAATGCGTTTTGGATTGCTCACAGAGAACTATGACGGACGGTTTTGCCGTGGACAACTTCGTATCACAATAATCGAACTGTAATGTTAAATACATTCATCAAGCGGGCCGTATGCTTGTTTGCCATATTAGTGGTATAAAAAAAAATACGCTTTATCGTTCGTCAGTCGTCACAGAGGTCCTCGTGGAATCCATGTCGCACTAATCGCATCCTATTAAAGGAGTTTTTAAATAATACAACGCGAAATTTACTAAAACATCATTGTGTTCAAAAAAATATTTATGCCTTGTTAATCTTATAAGTGGCGAGATTGTATCTCAATTGAAAAAAGTATATACTCGCTTTAAATGTTACCTATTACATTATTAGTATAAAATGCACGGCCTTATGGGATTAACGAAGATTGGTGAGAGAATGTTATTGATGGGTATTTTTTTGGTATGCCTATTCTTTGTAATGTCGTTACTATAATCAAATGCTGCCATGACATTATTATAAAATATTCTAGTCATTATGTTTACGTAATTACATAATGTTCGTATGTTTGAATAAATTTCGTGATTAATGGAAAATTACAGTGTGATTTTAGAATCTTCACTAACGAGGAACATAGTAAATAGCCAAAGCTAGACAATATTAAAAAACTCGTTTTTAATTTTTTGTTCGTAATGTTATTAAGTATCAAATTTAAATTCGTAATTTAAAAAATCAGAGATCTTAATTTATAAAGTGTAACAAAGGATTTTTTTTATTTAACATCGTCCCGTCCTCTCCTTCTCCATATACGACCGACGACCTCCGTGGCGTAATGGTTACCACGCCAGACCGCCACCCAGGAGGTCCCGGGTTCGATCCCCGGTCGGGTCATGATGAAAAACGAACTTTTTCTGATTGGCCTCGGGTCTTGGATGTTTATCTATATATGTATTTGTTATAAAATATAATATCGTTGAGTTAGTATCCCATAACACAAGTTTCGAACTTACTTTGGGGCTAGCTCAATCTGTATGAATTGTCCCTTTATATTTATTTATTATTTATTTATTTATTATACCTCGGGGGCTGTTAGGAAACCAAAAAAGGTTGTCAACTTTGCCCATCTCTCTGGCAGCATACAGCAAACATGTCCCCACTTTCAGATTTTATATAACTTTCATAACTATGTAGGTACCATAGAACACCGAACATTCTATACAAGTCTCAACAACGTTTCAACACTGTCAAAAACATTTCAGCCACTGATGAAGGTACATTCAAAACATTAATTAAATTTCACATTTTGCTACATGAAAGTGATATTATATCATTCATATTCCGAACGTGACGTATTTACATAATTTTCTATTAATTAACGAAATGTATTCTTAGGGTGTATCTTGATTAAGCGAACAGAGAACGTGTTACTGGTAACTGAAGGTAATTAGATTGTCGTATATGGAAAAAAGAAAAATATTTGTATGACTCATCGATCTATATGTAGTATCACTCATATCATGCATATTATATCAACGCTGCTGGAAAGCAATCGTGTCGTATTTTCAAATGCAAGCTTTTCAGTGTATTCATAAACGAACAGTTTTTAACAGTTTTTTTAATGTTAAATGGCAGGCAAAAAGGCAAGCGGGCCACTTGATGGAAACTGGTCACCGCCGCCCATGGACTTCAGCAACACCAGGGGCCTACCAATGCGTTGCCCACCTCTGACAAGACCTATAATGTACCTCTTAAATAGTCCCATGTCATAGTCCGAAGATAACACAGAGGCTGGGAGCTCATTCCACATTATAAAAAGCATACAATTTGTAATGGGTAAGCGTGATGGTGCAAAACTGGATGCAGAGTACGAACAGTTTCGAATGGTCAGCGTAAATTATGGTCGAAAGGGCGGAAACGCAAGTAAAATTTGTTTTTAAAAGTACTTACACGCCGGTGGTTTAAAAAACACTTAATGTATGGGATGTTACTAGTTTTTGGTATGGGAGCAGAAAATAAAATGTTTTTAAAAGTAAGAGTGTGTCTTAGCGATAAGTATTACAAACAGTTACAAAACATTACATAAACATTTAACAACATTTTGTATAATTTTTCTTAACCTCAGTGTATTCCAAACTGTTGTAAAACATTATACCAATTAACTTTTACCAGCAATTTTACTTAAAACAAAAAAAAATGTATGAAGCAGTCATAAAATTTGGTTTGAGAACACTTTTATGATTATTATGGACTATTATTTTTAATAATATGATACGACACGGTTCAGTTTGCCTTATTGTGCGTTACCCAATACAGTCAGCCACTCACTATTCGCCTAATCAGAACACAACGTTCAGCGTGGTATTGTTTATTCCAATATTATATTTGCATTACTGTGTGTATTGATGTTATTGTACGCTCTTCCTACTTATAATTCTTTTTTATTTTAATTAAAATTCTTTAAACTTTGTTCATTGTTTATTTATTTCTGCCCCCTGCCGGTTTCCGTTGAGTCGCCGTGTTGATTTTAACATTGTGATCATGTCATAGTTTACTAATAACGATGATGTATGTATACAATCTAAAAATAATTTATACACCTAAAATTACTATACAATTTTAAAATTACTACAAAAACTATTTGCAAAAAAGCAAAAATTCGCAAAATAGAGATGATTATTTACAATGAACTAATAAAAGCGGATAATATTATACAATTTATTTGAATAAACAGTAATAAATTATAGATAAAAAGACACCATAATAAAATCAAAATAAATAATCTTTAAATTGGTACACTATGGTCACCTTCAACCTCACAGTACAGTTAATTTTGTATAATATAAATGTCTCTAAAGTAATAATTTCTCGATAATATTTGCAATAAACTTCATAGCAAGTGATGATTGTATTAATGTTGCTGCAGCCAAGAATGATGGTTAGTGGCCATAAATTATTTTGGTGCACTTACTACATATAATTCAATCTGAAAAGCTGAAACTGTGTTATTATGCATTGTAGCTATAAATAATATTACTTTACGATTGTTACGAACTAGGGACTAACTAGGTACATTATTCAGCTATATTTCATTGAAAAAAACAATTTGATAAATTACACAAATTTTGGTATGAGATGCGTAACAACGCAAGACAACAATTTTAGTCCGAGCTAAGATACTATGCAAGACAAGAATTTTGGGATACGATTCGTGACTAGCATAGGCAAGGCACGACTATGATTTTGATATTATGATTTTAGATAGTATGCGAAACAACAATTTTGGTATGATATGCGTAACTACGCAAGGCAACGATTTTGACATGATTTGAGATAGTTTGCAAGACAACATATTTTGGTAGGTATGGTTATGCGTAACTAACTATACAAGACAACGATTTTGGTATGAGATGCGTAACTACGCAAGACAACGATTTTGACATGAGCTTGAATACTATGCAAGACATCGATTTTGGTATAAGTTGTGTACCAACACATCGGTTTAGGTTTTCACATGCGTAAGCACGCGTTTTATACCAAATTAAATTTTAAAAACATTAGTTTACAGCCGTTGTTGATGGATGACAGTCGTTAAGAGAAGTTGGTGGAATTCAGGCAGGTTGAAAATACTAGCGTCTGCCATACATACCACTCTAATCCTCTCTAATCTCCTTCAATTGAAGCGGACTCGTATCGCTGCAGTGGGTCGATTACGGGTTGGTGTGATGATACCACTGCAGAAAACACACCAAACACCCCGCGCTGGCCCTCACAGCGTAGGGGAGCGTCCCCAAGGTGGCGGATAGGGGAATGGTCGGTAGTACAGCCTAGCTACACCAACCGGCTAAGTCCGATGGACTCGCTGACCAACGACGGGTGTGGTCCTCCAGCATTTCGGGGGTTGTGCGGCGGGTTGACACCTCGCCCACGTAAAACCAATGTTGCTGGTGAAGCGTATCCCGTTAGCGCTTCACTAGCTTGCACAACATTGTCAAAAAAAAAAAAACACACCAAACAAATGAATAAACATGAATGCTGTATCTTGATGTGATAGTTGGAACAAAATAAACCCAATGTTGTAAAATAGATAGAAGGTAAAGCTCGTAACAAAGGAACTGTATATAGAATATCAAGGTGAGTGACGTATAAACAAACAAACAGACTGACAGTACAGAATAGATAATTACTGACGGTTACTATGAACCAATTTCAAGATGTGTAGTTATTTATATAACAGTAGCAACAATAGAATTTACATCATGAAAATGCGGCCTACATAATCGCAAAATACAAGGTGCCGTGATCACGTAAACTCATCTAAATTAAAACAAATTAACAAAACAGCTAAATACAACATCAAAATTAATACATCTGAACATAATAATCTCTGTTAAACGATTTTAACAACTAATAACACAGTTAGCAAAGTAGCAAGTTATCAAAGAACATCAAATTAATACGCAAATAATAAATCATACGTGTTATGGTTCAAAGACAACCCGGAATTGTTGCTAAGATTTGGGAACATAAAAAATGTGTAGTCGCTTTTTTTTCTGGTGCTATTTCGAGACACGCATTGTCGAAACTTTGGCAACGACCCAGTTTGAAGCTGCGACACTGCCAACGTCAACAGAGGTGAGTGTCCTAAAAAAACCGGTGAAGTAAAAGGCCATGTGTACTAATCAACTGAAACACCTAGAAATGTCCATTTCCAAGAACATTTAGTGAAATAAACCATCTTTCTGCGCAACTTATATTTTAATCGTAGGTATCAAAGTTCACAAATCTGCAAATATACTCTATGACAAATGTGTTGGACAAGCTAACTAGATTGAATCAGATTCTCAACAGAAACTTTATGTACTCGCAATATTTAATTATTATTATGTAATTCATCAGAATGATAGGTTTATTATATTTTATCATACGATTTAACAATTCGTTGATGGGTATCTTTTAAAAGTGGGTTTTGATCCTAGTTATTGATTAGAGATTTAGTTTCAAGGATGCATAATTTACTCAACCAACTATGAATTTGATCTTAATTCAATTACCTACATCAAAAGTTATACGCCACAAGACGGCTGACAAAGCATTATGGCTATCTAACTAAACTGTTTCTATGTAGATAAGCTCTCATTGTCTACATTATCTCAATCTTCTGATTAATTTTGCTCAAATCCTTTGATATTTTACATGACAGTTACGGAAGCATAATTATATATAGCATACTAGAGATCGTCTGCAGATTTGCCCGCGCTCTCGGTCGCAGTTCTATTGTTGCCGTCTCTGAGGTGATTTTCTGGATAAAAATTATCCTATTCTTTTCTTGTTTCTCAAACTATCTTCACACCAATTGGACTAGTGCCATTTGACCTTCATAGCCCAGAGGGGAATCCAGCTTAGGTCTAGACGACAGAATGTCAGGTCTGATTATCAACTACTTTAAAACTAAAAATATATGTAAAAAGTGGATACGAAAAGATTAGTTCCTAGTATCTGTATTTTATTGTCTCGGCTCGAATATTTGGCATTCCGAATTTCTAAAATAACTTGGCAACGTGATAAATGGCGTTTACCACCGACACTGGACATGTAAATATTTACATATCACACAAATTGAATTAAACGCTAGAAAAATCTACAATCACGTTACTTTATCTTCTTTTTGATTTATTAATTGTAGTAGTAGTAGTGCATTTTTGAAATGGGTTAGCACGACCGGATGAAATTTTCAAAGAATATCGGCGTGGATGGAGCAGGAATGTATTTTCCTACATAAGGAAGATTCCTGCCCTTTTCTATGAATAGGAATTCCTACCTTGTTTGTAGCGGACGCATTAGTACCATCCTTGGTGCTGTTGATGTTAGTAGATGGTAGTGACAGGAGGCCAGCTTGCTTCTTTGTTTGTAAGTCATAGAAATGTTAAAAATAATATGCAAACTAGAGTCTAGAATTCAAAATGTATTTCGTTGCTACGAGCATTGAGCAAATTAAATATGTGAAGTTCAGGTTACGTCTCTTAGTTTTCTGTACTTACCGCAGTCGGAGACATTTCATCCATCAAGTAACAGACTGGACCGACGACTAAGTGCACTACGAAGCTTGTTTTTCTTTCGATACGTGACGTTGAAATGAATTAGTATAATCGCTATAATTATATAAAATTAATTTAATTCTGAATTGAGATAAAGGGACGATTCCCTTAATCAAATTTCTAATTAAGCAAGACACGATTTAATTTTATTCCTTTGATTATACGGTGGTGATTTATATCATAATTAAGACTGTGTAGGCTATAAGATCCCATCACATACAGCATCCTACTAATATTTTAAAGGCGAAAGTTATGTGTATGTTTGTTACTTCTTCACGCTCAAATGGCTGGGTCAATATTTATGTTATTTGGTATGTAAGTAGCTGATACCTTGGATTAACACATAGGGTACTTTTTATCTCGAAAGTAATCTTTTACGATGTAAATGAAAGTATCAAATATTATAAAATGCTCGATGATAAAAAGTGAGTGTGCACACTTTCTACCCAAAAGTTTGCATATTATGTCAAAACCACAAACACTGGCAACAACCAGAAACGCTCGATACTCGTTTACGTCGTTGTCATAGAAACCGTTCTGCCATTCTCGCATGTTATGTTGTGCAGATAATGGAATAAAATAATTTTAGTAAACTAACGCAGATCAATATACTGGTAATTCGAGGTGATCACGCGATATGGCCGAGTCTAAGGTACGCTTATTCCCTACAATTTAATTAATGTGACATGCGACTGAGCTCAGTCATCGCTGTCACGGCACGAAAGGCATACTCAGGGTTTCATATTATTAGCATTTTAAATGTCTAGGGATTATACAACTGTAAACAACTGCCGACTTTTAGCTTTTGTGGCGTCGTTTGCATATCTATTTCGGTTTTATTATGCTGTTAACGCTCATTTGGATAGATGAATAGGTACCCTTTCTTTGACTTTTAACTTTTACTAAAATAGACCCATCAGTTGTGTCATTATTGTGAGGGGTTTTCAAAGGGAGTCAGTTGTTTAACTTGCTAGAAAAATAGGTCACATAGTTGCCTTAGAAATGTTCTTATTAGTGAAGATATTTTAGTAATAAGATTATTATCAAGTAAAATAACTTTTAGAACTAATTTTGTACAGGTCTGTTTAGTCAACAAAAAGTAAATTTCTCCATCGCAATGGCTGCTAAAAGTATAAAGAGTTTTGCTTTTATAAGTTTGTTAGAGTGATAGAAACAAAATATTAAAATCATTGAAAATCCAACGTGTAATTGCTGCGTTGAGAGAAAGTTAAACTTTACTTATTCTTTAAGGGTAAGAAGTTGAAAAAAGAGGGAACTCAAAGTCAACTTGATGCAAGAAGTTCTTCTAGTGGTAAGTTCCTGAAAAGTTACATAATGCAATATGCATTCCAATAATAGATCGTCGTACAAAGTTGGTTTTTCGTTCGAATCATCAAATTGGTTTAATATCTACGATGGATTAAATTAAATAAATGACACGTGGCGCCAAAGCGCGGTGTTGAACAGGAATGAATGAATAAAAGATAGAGAGAGAGCTTATAATTATTATAATAGTTAAGAGAACAGAAGACATTAATTGATCATAAAACGAAATATATCTTTTCACTTCTCATGCTCAGAAAATGCTTATTTGCGGCTTAATGCTTATTAGGCTGCACAAAATAAAATTTTGTGCACAAGGGCAAAAACGTATCTACTCATAAATGTATCTATATTAAGGCAAAGGAAATGAGCCATACAGCCAAACACAATAAAAAGTTTATAGATAGAATTTGTTATGTATAATATTTACTTTAATTTATTTGCCTTATGTGTTTTTTAAGTCATAAAAGATATTAAAATTTAAATTAAAGTACGGTAGGTTATTTAATGAATTTAAGAAAATTATTTTATTACAAAATTAATTTAATAGTAGGCTGTATAGGTCTGCAGGCCAAGCCTAATATCAATGTCGTAAGATTTAAAAAAAAAGGGGCGGGAAACAAGTCTTGTTTTTTCGTGCGTTTATTAATTTATTTCCTCGCAATCGAAGTGAAAAGCAGAGTTTATAACTCGTCCACAAAACCATTTCTATCCTCGACATTACTATCAGAAATGATTCGTTTTGTGCACTTGTTGTAAAATCTACTATTATTACTAGACAGTGCTTCCGAAAGTGATGTACTGGACCGAGACGATCAAATAGGACGTGGTGTGGGTACAGCATCCATTACCGTAAACAGAGATGAATTTTTGATGGGTCTTAGAGATCTCAACTTTGATAGAAACCAACTGCAATTGAAAAATAACATCCTGCATCGAAGATTAGCTGAATATTACAAGTAAGTAATCTTGAGATTAGGAGTTACGTTATGTATAATGTCTTAGAATACATATAAAATGTTTATACTAATAAATAAATAAATAAATAAATATATAGGGACAATTCATACAGATTGAGCTAGCCCCAAAGTAAGTTCGAAACTTGTGTTATGGGATACTAACTCAACGATATTATATTTTTTTGATATTATACTAATGACCAATATGAATCGGATTAAAAAATTATCATCATTGTAAGAAAATAAGCGTCAATAGTAACTGATAAAAAAATTATGTTTTTACATAATATGAATTTATTTAAATACAGATCATAGAAGTAGACATCTGATGTAAAGAAAGGCTGATATGATTCGACAGACGGCATTGTACAGTACAGTAAAAGAAAATAAATCGTCTGACGTATGGTTCCGTTCCTTCGATGTCCGATCCGATTCGTATTTATAAGAGATCACAGCCCTAGAGACTCACCATAAAATAGTCATTTTATTGGAGGGCATAATCTTCTATAAAACATATCGTTTTCTTGCCAACTTGCCTGTCACTGCCTGCTTTTGACTCAAACTGATTCGGCATCGTTTATAACCTAAAAATATTAGATTACAAATTAAAACATTCTTTATTATAACAGTTTCATTGTTTGAATGAATACGCGAAAAGATCGAAACGATGCTATAGAAAGTATTTTATCCACTAGCACATTGCTACAATCGGTTGCCTTCGGGAATATATTGTCTTGCTCAGAATCAGATAAACTTTGGGAAATTGGCCGTAGGAGATGCTTTTCTGGACATTTAAACATTTAAACAATTTTAATTTTTTTTTTTAAGCAATAATGACAATGTAGTCACTACATATAAAATTTTAGAAATATATTATTGGCAGTTGCGTGTTTTTACATTAATCCTGATAAAGATACTATCATTGCAATGAAACTTTGTTGCATTTTTACAAAGTGAATAATATTGATTTTGATAATATAAAAATTTGTAATTCTTAGGAAACGAAAACTGGAGCATGTTCTTAAACCGCTAGAGGGTTCGATGGATTTAGAAGAGAAATATGAACAGAAGTTATTCGTTTACGAAGAACTGAAGCAGAAAGAGGAGAGAGAAATAGCTACCGTAAGGAGTCAACCACATTAAGCTAGGTTAAATAAAAACTGGCGTGATAATGTTAGTAAATGTTACGTTAGTGCGATAGTCATAAGAAAATTTCTTAGATAGTTTGTTAAGAGTACATATTATTATGTTATAAAGTTATTTTATGAAAGTAAAATGAAAACATTAATTAAATGTCAATAGATTAAAGCAAAAATTCATACGGTGGAAATGCAGTACAAAGACAGATTGGATTACGCAGAAACAAAGTTTGATGGTCTGCAACATCTTGAGCAGAGCACTGGCACTGGACTGATCTACTCGAAGAAAGGGAAACCAATTTCAGATAAGGTATTTCTTCTAATAAGTAAACTTAGTAATAATGTAGTTATATTTTTTAATAATAATGTAGTTATATTTTTTAATGGAAAATAAAACCATTTTGCTGGTTTAACAATGATAATCCAACTCCGCTGGAGGATAGACTCGAATGCGGTACCTAAATAATAGGAATAGAGGGAAAGATTGGGAGAAAAGATGGTGCAGGAAAGGAGAGACCTTTTTATGCCTCTAAGTGTATATTACTTTAATGATTCTTAATATTTTGATACACACGATTTAGACAGTGCATCGCCTTCTGACGTTGCAAAGACGCAAATGTGAGCAATCATCTGCCTTGTGCCTTCGATATTTACGTGTACGAAATGCTGTAAGTGAACTAGACGCCATCACAAGGAAACTAGAGAAGCTTGGTCCAGGATTATATGTGGCTGAATTCGAGCAGCTTGATATTGACCATCAGAATTATATGACCAAAATAGAAGGTAAGTTTATAAGAAAAACTTCTTTGAAATATAATAAATTTAAATAGAATGGTTAGACCAGATTCAACTAACTAACCTACATATTTTTTTAATTTGCCTATATTCCTAACGATATCATAAACAAAACGTTAATTATTTCGAGGGAGTCAGTAAACCAAGCCCACAAAATGGATTACGTTCGCTTTACTATATTTTTCATGCAGAGTAAAAAATACTTTAATACCGAAAAAAATTACTTGAGTGGTTAAATCTGAATTCTTTTCTACGATTTGTTTGAAATGTGATACTGCGATACGATATTGTACCGCAAACAAAAACAAACCAGTGTAACTTTATCGTGTCGTTTCGTTGTAGATACAGAAATCCGATAGTTGAGCTTACTGAATTGTTTGGCTTCGCCAATAACAGTAACTTGCTCGATAGTGAGATCAAACGCTTAGTTTTAATTAACTAGTTCCTCGCTTGGAGCATGAACTAATAAATATGTACATTTCAGAGCGTTCAGTGGTTAAGCTTTGTTCAATAATGCCAATTAACTTGTACCAATTAGGATGAAGTCATTAGGTGATCACAGATGACAAAGACAAAACGAAACTTGAAAATTAGCGGAAATTATTATTTTTTGATTCCGTTATAAACAAGGAACCCGTATTGTTTAGCTATGACCGTCTTTCCGCGGTCTAGCTGACGCTAGGAGGAATGGAGTCTTTTAGCTTTTGATCCTATAACGTACCTATACGTGTATGAGGGCACACTTTCATGGTGATACCATAGTACACAAGTTCAACATACCTAATATCCATTGTTTTTTGACTTTGAGCGAGCTTAATAAAAATAATTGTTATTGAAATAATATATAGAGATACTCAATTTAGTTCTATCAGAACATGCGAAGAAAAGCAAATAACAATAACGTTGTGTCGAGAAAAGCGAATAACAATAAATATTTAGCCAGCGCGACCCTTGAATAAATCGTATCTTTATTGAATTTTTTATTGTATACCTTACGTATACTGATGTACTTATGTTGATGCTATAAATCGTACGTTCTTAGGATTCCCTATGCAAAACATGCCCAACGGAAGGTTATTACTAAACTTGTATTGCCTGTTCAAGTTGCTTCTTAGTTCTTTTTAGTACCTACAAGGCCACTAAACTGATGATCGGAAATTTTTTTTTAAACGTAATTTATTTTTGTTTCCTAAATAAAAAATATGCTTCGCAGAACGCGAGGACGAATTGATAAACAATCGCGGCAAATGCACGGAACACAATCAGATGTTAGCCCACATCAGGGAGAAAATGCATCACACCGACGAAGTCATAGGTTTCACTGAATGTGATCTTGGCGATGCTGAGATGGAGTGGCTGAGGGCTAGAGAGGACCTTGGTAACGTCAAGGTAGGAACAGATATAAAAAGTGTTGTGGAAGATAAGACTAAACTGTACACATGACACTTCCACTCCGGCAAGTTAGGAGTGCGGCGGTGCAACTCTCCACGAAAGGCACAGCGCATAAGTCATTTCCCGATAAAAAAGGAACCGAAATAGAGATAACAAATGCTTTAGTTTTAAAAGTTTTTGTAGAGGTCATCTCTGTGCTTATGGAGATAGACAAATAAGCACCGAGATGATGATTTATAAAATAAAAATTACGTACCAATTATGTTAGTACTAGCTGTTACACGCGGCTTCGCCCACGTAAAAATTAGCCTATGTTGGGCTCTGAACCCCTGACAATATTTATACAAATTTTCATAATGATCGGCTGCTTAGTCAAGCCGTGAAGGAATAACAAACAAACTCACTTTCTCATTTATAATATTAGTGTGATAATGTAACAGATATTTTTTAACTTCAAACAAAACACAATAAAGCGAACAAAACTTTAAAGTAGGATTATTCAGAAAATTCTAATAATGCCGTTTCAGAGCCAGCACTAAGGCACGAAGCCAACTTTCGAGTGCTTCTTGAACGTCTATAATAAAATGCTTAACACTATAAATATCTTGCTTATTTCTTACTTAGCCAGCTTTAAAATACAAATGTCAGACTTAAACCTACAATAACTAATTTCAAGAAGGAAAATCTTTTCCAAAAATACTGCTGGAATATATTCGCCAAGGGTGAAACAGTCCCTTATTGTAAAAAAATCACCTACCTTATGACAGATTTTCCTATCTGAAAATTTGATCCTTATAAACAGAGTTAATTCAATGCTACGTGGCTGGTCAATTTCTAAACTGATAGGGATAGTGAAGTCCCCATCTAAGTTTAGAAATAAAAATAATAATTTAGTACTTTAGAATATTAACTATGCACGTAGGTACGTTAAAAAAAATCAGGAATATTTCAAACTTTTGTGTCAATATCCATATTAAAAATTTCTCACTGTATACCTTGATTAAAAAGTTTTTACACTATCAACTTTTAGGTTAAAATGACGTATTGAATTTGATACGTTTTGTACGTTTTAGGGTCGTCGCGACAGACTGCGTTGGTCTTTAGACGCCGAGCGAGTGAAGGCAGGTCTGTTGACTAGGAAGGACTTGTTGCGTGACTTCGAAGAAGCTACCGATAAGGTAATTTTTTTTATCGATTAAACTTTTAATTTGACAACTTCGGTTACCAAGACTTGAGGTGCTCCCTCTCTTTTTATTGATTATTTTTATTGTTACAACTAAAATTGTCTCATTTACTAACGTTGTTATGTCATGGGGACCTTTGGGCCAGGAATCATGCGGGGCTCTTTTTGATTAAGAATGTAACGAAACATGTTTAAAGAACATTGTTACTAACATAATTGTACTGAGTTTCTTATTTCAATCTAATAAAGTTGATATTGTCTAAGGTTGTAATATTGAGAGAGAAGAAAAAGGAATTAGAAGCACAAATAGAGGAGACAACACGTCAACTGAGAGATGCTCGCAGTAAGATGCAGTTGCACCGAGCGACTAACGATGACACCGAACAAACAAGCACTGACTGGTTAACGCCTTAAAAAAGTACAAAACAATTTCAAATAAAAACAAAAACTATAAAAACTAATCTTAAATCTTAGTTTAATTCAATTTTTAACAAGCTTCAAACATACACAGAAAGACATAATGAGACCTTTCTAGGGGGACCTTTTTTCTCATCAGCCGGTATTTTCCATATTTTATCACGTTTGTGAGTTAGATTATTATAGATCTTTCTGGTTTCGTTAGCTATAATATTTATAGCGGCTGAGTGCGACCACTCTTCATAAAGATCAGCCAAGGTTTAACTAAAACTTGTTTTTTCACTTTCGAACTTTATTCAATTCATCTCAAGAAAAACAGGTTTTAATTACACTTTAGTTTAATATTTTTATTAATAAAGAGGTTAGAGTATGACAGTAGTCAATACAGTCTTGAGACTGCTGCAACTAGGGCGCTGCATCTTTGAAAACACAGGCTTTTAACAGACGTGGTCGCATGCACGGTGCCCTCTAAGATGCTGCGCTCGTGTGCACTGCATTCCATAAAAAGGTAACTCAGATCTCATTTTTATAAATCAAATGTTCATTCGAGAAATAAAAATTTACATGCTGCTGTTCTTATTTATCGAACAAAATAAACATGACGTAATAACTTTTCGAATATTTCAAATAATTTACGGCTTTTATATGCAATATTCCAGGCTGGTTTCCAAGACACATCATTGTCAAACTTGTTAATCTGCAACGTATCACAATGTTGCCGGTTCAAACGAACTTTGTACAGAAATTACTTGTTTATTTCATCAGTGCGACAGCGACACATTAAGTATATCTATAACTTGTGTAATAAAATAAAATTGTTTAGTACCTAATTTATCTTCATTGTTTTAATTGGTATCGACATTTTCTATGTATTATAATATCTTTGACCATAGTTTAACTAGAACCGCTAACCTGTGACAAACCTATATGCGCGATTGTAGGTATCGAGGTGGGGTAGTAAATAAATAAATACTCGTATATAAGGACAAATCACACAGATTGAGCTAGCCCCACAGTAGGGTCACTAACTCAACGATATTATATTTTATATTATATATAACAAACACATATAAACGTACGTCACAGAGGTCGTCGGAAATCTAAATTATGAATAGAATATTCAGGGAAGAACAGAAGAGTCAAGAAATAGGTAGTATAGAAAAATTAAAATTTCGGTGGTTTTATTCACGAGCTACCTGATCCTAGGTTAGCGGTTCTGTCTGAGCACCAGATGAACCTGCGCATACGCGTGTTGACATTCATATAAACATACAAACTAATTAAAATAGACTACGCCGCCTAGCTCCCGACCCGATGCAATCGTCTGCGTATTTCAGTCGTTAGGCTCTCTATCAATGTCAATGTTATCTAGCCAAAAGCGATCAATAATTTAAAGTAAAACTTGTACATTATTTAAATTATCGATAGATGTTAACAGAATAAGTATGAAAAAATTTACAAGTGTATTATTATAGATATCATAGGAGCTAACTTTAAATAAATAAAGCACCAAAAACACAAATTACTTTAAAAGAAACTTTATTCAATATAAACATTGTATACAAAATTTTGAACATGAGTGTAAATATTTAGAAAGGTTTACTGTAAACAGTATAAAGTTTCTAAAGCATGAAGATATAACAATCACTCAACAACTTGAAAGGTTTTACAAACATTCAAGCCGTAAATATGCCGTCGTACCCGTTTTGTACCATAATGTCCACATCCTAAAACGACCAACGAAACGACCTTCTCAAAAGGACCACATCCCAGAATGACCACTCGCGGATCCTCCACTTCCCAGAATGACAACTTTAACCACATCGTGTGGTCTTTTTAGGAAGTGGTCATTACGGGAAGTGGACGATCTGGGAGTGATCATTCTGGGAAGTGGACGATCCGGGAGTGGTCATTCAGGGATGTGGTCCTTTTGAGGAGTGGTCGTTTTAGGAAGTGGACATTATGGTACAAAAGGATCGTACCTACTATAGCAAAATGAAATGACGTATTTCCCGCACCGACAGGACCAATGATAACGACAACGACACCGGCCAGCCAAATAGCTCCTACTTATTTGCTCCATTTGCAAGCGCTCTATTCCAATATGTCAAAAAAGTCCATGTTGCTGAGAATGTGAAATCTCAATATGGACTGTGCTGTATCGCATTTAATTTTTGATTCGGATAAGAAACTGAACGTAATTCACTGTAGACTGAGAGTGTAGCTGAATAAAATACTCATGAATGTGAGCATTAAGCGTTATATTACTGGTGTCGTGTGAATATAAAAAATTTGTGCCCGTCTGTGTTCATGAGTGAAAAAATGAATATTTTCCAGTATTTATTTAATGAGGAGGGATTACATTATAAGACCTATGTACATTTCATCGTCAATCGTTTGTAAACTATTTGTTTCAATATAGAAGTCCCACTATAGTAAATATAAATAATTATTATTTTAAAGTTATCATGCATTGAGTCATAAAGCTGTGGTACCCTACAAACGTCATCAGCTGCCCATAGCATCACAACATACGTTGCATCACGATGTTTTAAACGTATGTACTGATGTAGTCGTAGACGTCTGCATAAGAATTACGTACATTATGAAAGTCGATCGAAAGGTTTACGATGAAGTAGACCTTGCCTAAAACGTCTGTAGGAGACCATAGCCCAAGTAAAACTTATAACAACATTGAAGTTTAACTTTATTAATATTAAACTTGAAATTAATATTCTTACATTGACTAGGTATACTGGTCTTAATTCTAGGTAACACGTCTTATCTTGGATTTTAGACGTATTATTATGAACACAAAAAAATCATCACAACTTTTTATCTACCTATTTGAGTTGAGAATGTCACTGTTCAGAATATGCATAGAGCCGCACCTCACGGCGCATTGCGACATCGATACCCTCTTCAGTGCTAATGCAGTTTTTCTCCATTCAAAATTTCAAAAATAAAATAATTTAATTAAAATAAAAATTCTATGAGTCCTATTGTACTTTCATATAAATTTAAAATCTGTAATTGCGACTACGTTTTCATAATGTGTACTTATACTATTATTTCATTCGGGTATACATTATAAATAGGTACTGACGTACTGTATAAATACGTATTCTGAAAATCTAGTGCATAACATGTTACTTTGTACCAACACGACGAATGTCAACGTTTTTCACTCTTTTTGATCCTCACTTTTCAAAGTGACAGCTTCAACTTCCTCAGGGTTAGCCTCCTTGATAAGGGGTCCATGTTTCCAGCCTGGTGGATATCCATACTGTCTGACGTCATCCCACCATTGTTGCTGACCGTCAGCCCAAATACAGTACACGACGTTAGTACCCACTAACACTGCGAAGCATACCCAAAATGCTCCTCTCCATTCTGCCAAGGTGGACTGAAATGAAAAAATAAATGTATGACGACAAAAGCTAAATTAAGGGAAGCTCAATGGCGTTATTGAAAAAAAATAGATCTGGAAGCCTAATAAAAAGGTAAACTCATTAAAGATATTTATCTTAAGATTACCTATATTCAAATATTATTGTCACGAAAGTACGGAATATTGAAGTTCTGCATTTTTTTCTTTGTTTCATCGCGTGTTATTTTAATTATTTGCTTTGCTGAACATTATTTTAGTGCTATGTGCTCGAGTCATACGTATCATATTGGATGTATACTTAGAGCCTACATTTTTATCAAAAGGTGTTTATTCGAATTATCTAGTATCACTTTCCATTATTATTATTGGCAGTTCCAAGAAAATACAAAAAGTTGAAAGGTTTCTACTAAAGTGACTAGAAATTGTAATGAGCGCAATGCCAAGCCATTGGGGGTAAACCACAGGGTGCTTAGGGTAGCCCTGGGGGTTCCGACGATGATTCTAGTATATTTATAGAGGAGTGAGCTATTTAGAATAGTTCTCGGAAGCTTTGCCTTTAGGCACTTTCACAAATGGTGGCACGGTTGGCCGCTTTATAGTTTGTACCCTACTAATACTGCATAGATGGCGCAGAGCGTTACGAAGTGTCTTGATGTAGCATTTACGCT
The DNA here is from genome assembly GCA_905163395.2 of Endotricha flammealis. Taxonomy (NCBI): domain Eukaryota; kingdom Metazoa; phylum Arthropoda; class Insecta; order Lepidoptera; family Pyralidae; genus Endotricha; species Endotricha flammealis. The sequence continues at coordinate 6,200,711 of LR990861.1, read as the reverse complement.
GCGAATGTTTAAACATGTACGAGTGTTACCAGCATAGTAGATTTTTGGGAAAATCTCCAAGAAAATTTAAAGACTATAATTATAATGTAAATGTTAACTTTCTTAATTTACTGTGACCTCAATATCTTAATGTAGGTCATTATGTCTCCCTAAGCACCGACTATCAGCGTGCTCTTAATGTCACATTTACAAAACAAACAATGTTAGTTGGCTTCTTTCGGAAAATTCTCGCAAAATTATGTTGGTTTATGCCACATTCGCTCCACTTACAGAGTTCTTTTATGCTTCTTACTGCAAGAAAAACTGTTTAAAAATGTTTTTAACCCTCAACGAAAAAGACGAGTGATGTTTGACATACTATGATGTTTATCTGCGTAACATAATAATGGTGTTTTTGTTGTCTTATATATCAGATAGGTATGCTAATTTCCCCGAAGGTCTGATGGCAATTGTTTCATGTAAAAATCAGTGTCATCGTCAATTCTTTACTATTGGTCGCTGCCATGCCAATACTATATAATTACTACTGTATAATTAGAAAAGGTGTACTGTCCAAAATAAAGTAGGTATATTAACTAGCCCAGTTATTGGAAAATATCAGTTGTAGTTGGAAATCCAATCAGAACTGTACGGGCAACTACCCAACAACTCTCAGAAACAATTCTACACCGATTGCTTTTTATTGATTTAACACAATACTGTATTGGATAAAACTATTCTTAGAATTTATTTTTTATTTTTCATATAAATTTATAATTAACATAGCTCTGTCTCTATTTCCTCATTTTACTGGGAATATAGTTTTTAGTGTCTTATTTCTTAATAACTATTAACAAGCTAATAACTGTAATGGATTACAATATAAAAAGTACATACATAACATGATTTAGTTCGATTTCGGAATTCGGTTTCAAGTACGTCTTACTTGAAAGGCTCTGTCACTGAGTTGCACGACTTTACTATTAATTTTATTGTCAATCTGTGTTTCTAATAACTTCTTGTTAACCTGTCAGATAAATGCTCGAGGAATACGAGACAATAACTAACAAGTAGCTTACTAATAACTAACTTATAACTGTAAAACCTGCTCATTAAAGTAAGTCGGTTACGTAGTATCTCCGAGTTGGCAAAATGGCTAGTCATCAAATATTTAAAAGTTTTGCTATTGTTGTGAAAGTAACACGGTATATTACTTACGTTAGGTGTCATCAACCCGATGAGGTAAGGCGTGATAATGCCGGCAAATGTGGACGTCGTATTCACTAGGGACGTGAGCGAGCCAGCGTAGTTGGGGGAGAGGTCTAGTGCATTCACCTGAAATGTATAATATAAAACTTATTATTTTACCAAAAACTAAGTTTAAGAGCCAGCACACGCAGAGGACGCGGGCTCTGTGCTTAATTGAGCTCTTTGTCAGTAAGACCTCACGATGAAAATTGATTTCAAATCCGCCTTGGATAATAAGACGCGCGTCAGCTGCGCGTTTAAAATACGCCATGAGCTGTAGCACATGTACATAAAATTTCTATTTATTTCCGGTTTGTCGACTATAACTAGTTACAATCTACAGATTATGTCTACGGGATTTAATTAGCGTCCTCCTCTTGATTCAATATCGAACAAAAATTGTATTTGTTGTGTTTTTTACAAACCTTCATACCGCTGTAGAAGCCTCCCATAAGTGCCATGGAGAGAACAAAATACACCATAGCCGCAGTCCGATCGCAACCAGCGTACGAGGCCAAAATTATGCAGATGGCTGGACCAGTTGCAGCTAAAACAAATAAGTATGATGAAGTTAATATTACTAAGAGCAAAGTTCTAGATAGAAAAAAAGGTTCCCTTCCAGGATCAAGTATGCTATTTCGTAATGGGATGCATGTTGGTTGAGCCATAACCTCGGGCTGTGAGTTACTTTATTGGCTTTACCTGTAGACCCACCAGTGGGGTATAGCGGTGGAACCACGGTTAAAAGGGGGGCTGACCATTATACTTTTTGCTGACTAACAGCCAATTTCTAATATGTATTTTTAGAGTGAAGTACCTTTGTGTTCCTGTGATCGAAGTTAGGATACATTAAATTAATTAAGAAATTAATAATTAAAGAATTATGAAGGACACATTAATTATACAGTTTTAATTTGTCTCACTGTAAAACTAAGGAAGAAAAAATGTAGCTTGAGACTTGTGTGGAATTAAAGACAAAATGCGTTTCGAAAACTGGCTGTAAGTGATAAAGAAAAGTTTTATTTTTCAACGAAGTAACCAAATACATTGGATAGTGATTTATACGCATTTCTCTCGCTTAGTCAACCATTACGAAGTTTAACTTTTATGTATGAGATAAGTTTTTTGCTTATGGAGATAAATACGCAATTTTAGAATATATTCAACGTAGTATTCTCTACAATGTTCTGTATTTCACAAATATATAGCATAAAAAGAAAAGTCCTGTCCAAGTGACTGACTGATCAAAAGAGCTGAAATTATGCAGTGACGTCTTTTATGATGTAGATAAGAAATCTTTCAAAATTTCTCACAAGATAAAATTCAAATCAAAGTTAGATGGGTTGGTATACTAGCCTATAAAACGTATAAACAGAAAACTGTATACAACACAACCTACGATTACGTAATAGTACGTGCTTTGCTCAACGAAACGAAGCTCTGATAACTTAATGCGTTTAGAAGCCAATCATTGATTGACGACCCATTTAACTGAGAGCTGTATTTGCCGATGCAACAAGTGTGTTATACTGGTTTGTTTGTCGTTCGTATTTTTTTCTGGAAGAGCTTGGCAAACAAGCATGCGAGATAGTAAGTGATCACTACCGCTTATGGAGCACAGAGACTCGAGATGCCAACTTTCAACAGGAAGAAACTTAAACAAAAATAGGAGGCAACCCATCCAAGATCTTGTAGCCGTGAATGTATATGGGCCGCGGTGATTGCATAAGTGAAGCTCTTACCCTAACTAACCGTAGGAACACAACATGGCCGAGACCAATGCTATAGGCTACGATCTTCTATGAGGTCCTTCCCCAGACGGGCTGTTCCGATTTGAGCGGATTATCCGCTGTGCCTACTCTCTTAACACTTTATTCATATATGAAATTGTAGCCTTACCTATAGTAGTATGAATAATTCTTCCAGTCTTAATAGTATGCCATCCTTTTCTAATACAATAGTCACAAACAAGTCCAAAGATGAAGGAAGACACCCACATGGCCATGTAGGGCAGGGCTGTCAGCGTACCAGTTGTTGCAATGTTGAACTTCAATACGTCATGAGAGTATTTAGGAAGATCTGTGACCATTGTGTAGTAACCCCAGTCATGACCAACCTGTAAAATGAAAAGAAATTGTATGAAAATAAAAAAGCTGGTCAAATATGTTTCATTTGCGATGACTTAGCGACCTTCTTCACGAGTGAGAGAATGGCGACGAGTCCGAAGAAAATCGTCATGATGACATCGTCGTGTGGAGACTCTAAGACAATATATAGAATTAGGTGGCACGACGATATTTATCGTCGCGATTCTCTGGAGATCTCGTGGAAATTGTTTGATTTTTTTTACTGGTCCATGAGATTGCAGGCTTAATGATATTAATTTCAGTTTGGAAATAAAACTTCACGCATTCTTAAAATTAATGATCGTGAAAGAAATACAACCAGAAGAAAACAATGTGATATTTTATAGATTGCGTTTTTTCATGAAATGCATTTTAAAAATAATTCGGTAATAATTATGTTTTTTTAGTGGAGTGTTTTCGTCTGTCATACAGGTAGTAAAACTAATTTTAAATATACATTTTTTTAAATAGTTTTCTATGTATGACTGACTATTCACGGTGAGTAAGATTTCCAGAGCTTAACTTTTTACAGGGTCGGCAACGCGCGAGTGATACCCCCGTTGTTGCAAGCGTTCATATCCCTTCACCGCACAGTGCGTTAGATATAGGTCAATTCTGAATATCGTACATAGGAATAATTGCGTGATTCTATCATTCTATTTGATTCTAACATACTAAAATTGCTGACAGCGCTGCTCATTGAATTCGAGTTTATGTGTAACAGAATGTTACAAATTGAAAAAAATAAATAACTCTTATTATAGCCCGTCTGACCGGCTATGGGTCATTTTAGATAAAAATGAAGTCAATCAAGTTGATAATCATTTTATGGCTCTAACACGGTTTACGGCCGAGTCAAGGTTTACTTCGTGGAATACACAGTAAACATGAATTATTCTCTTGATTATATGATTGCGTAATATTAAAGTATTAAAAATTAACCTAAAACAGGTATCGAGTATATTATTACTTAGTATAAAAGTATCATAATATGTAAACTGCTCGTGAATTTCTCGAACGAATCAAAACAGTTACCAGATGGCGTTGTTAAATAAAAACGAATTTTGTTGTTATTTATCAGGATTTTATTGGATACCATAAAAATATATTTTTATTCGAAAATAGAACAATGTTTTTTTTTTATTTGCCCGTTTGCAATTCATTTTGCTTCAAGAACGTATTTTAGACTAAATTAGAACTGCATTGCAGTTCTAAATTGCATAGTTATTATTTAGTAGTCCGCCTTTTGTATCCAAGTCAACCTATTCTGTATGTAACTTAAAGCTATTAATGTTTTGCCACCCCTAATCCGATGCCCATTTCACACAAAGATTCCTAATGCCTTAAAAAATCATATCATACTAATATTATAAATGAGAAAGTGAGTTTATTTGTTTGTTTGTTATTCCTTTACGGCTTGACTAAGCAGCCGATCATTATGAAAATTTGTATACATATTGTCAGGGGTACAGAGCCCACAACATAGGCTATCCCGTGAAAGTATGTCATTCCAATGGGAAAACATTTTTTCTGCTATAGAGGGCGCTGTATGGGATGGGCTATCGGCCAACAGATGGCGCCACAAGTCGCGCTATGAGTTGTTTTGTTGATGTTATAAAATTAACGCGAGTGAAGCCGCAGGTAAAAGCTAGTTATAAATTTATATATGGACAAATCACACAGATTGAGCTAGCCCCAAAGTAAGTTCGAGACTTGTGTTATGGGATACTAACTCAACGGAATGCCTTGAGACTCATAAGTTTCTTTTATGATGTGTACAAGTATATTAATATTGGAAATTTCCATGGGATAACTGGGGCCCGATTCTACTAACACAAATGCACCAATGGACTCTCAATGTCTCAATCGTGTCTCAAAAGAATGCTGATAGTGTATCAGTGGAATAGTTTTTGACATTTAGTTAAACATTATGTTATTGTTTAAGTCCATAACAAATTTTGAGACACGATTGAGACACCATTGAGAGTCCATTGGTGCATTTGTGTTAGTAGAATCGGGCCCCTGGGCACATGGAATTGTGTATTCAAAGACGAGGCCTACACAGACTTCGTCTCATCGAACTATACGCCCAAAAATGACTTGTATAAATTTACTTTAAACTATCACCATTGAGAAATAAAAGATGGGCAGTGGTAAAAGAAATGGCGAAAAAAAAAAATATACGGCTTTTTACCCGACTGCAAAGATATTTGTCGAACATTAACAAAAAAAAATTTTGTTTTTCTAACAGTTATATTTTAATGTCACACAATATAGGTTACGTCATCGATTAGTAATTGCCGATGAACATACATAAATTTATGAAGTACTTTCGAGCTGGCACGGAATTGCTATGTAATAAAATGCTAATTTAATGACTGTATGGACAGACGTATATTATGTCAATCGCAAATGTACATAGATGTGTGTAAAAGAAATACATAAAACTGTTCGTTAATAGCTACTAGAATTCGATGTACCTATTCATAATTCATTTAAAGTTAACAATAAATTAAGAACAAGCATGTTATATCGAGCAGAAGCTTATAAAGGGACCCAAAAACAACAAATCAGACTTACCCCAATATTTGTGCGAATAGAATTCGAATTTCGAGCCGAATATCACATTTAAAAAATATATATCTAATGGGGTTCATTGAACCGTGTAGTAACACTGTATTTGAAAATGATTTATCTACCGACAACAACCGAAACTGATACCTTAGCGTGCCCTCCGAAGAGGTTTAATATTTTTAAACTCATCCACAGTGTTAGATGAGTTCAAAAATCTGCTGAGGTCATCATTGCGTAATTTGTGTGTTTACACTATTTAATACGCCATCTGTGTTCATTTAAGTAACTCTATATAACTTTTCACATTACATTTTATTTATTCCATATAAACTTTATATCCATAATATAAAAGTAATATGATCCATCACATTAATAACGTATTCTGTATATGTTCGAACGGTAGTCAATGTGAAATGTATTTTTCGTTGCAGCGTTATTTAAAATTCCTTTTATACTAGAAAGAGAAGAAAATACATTCGTCTCTTTGCATAAAATACAGGCGCTTTTGTTTAAATACCAATTCAGATCAACTATGTTTGAAATTTCCATACAGTTCTGTTATTTTTAGGATCATATCTGAGGCGCCAGCTATTAGAAATCTTCATGGGTGCTCATGCTCATTTGATGACTCGAAAATTGATGAAGTGTGAGAAGAGAAACGCATACTGATCGACCGACAAATAAATATATGTCCTACTTACGTACTGCGTACTTAATTACTATTCGGTAATGAAAAAACTAAAAACGTCCCTAACAGGCGATTACTGATCTGTTTCTAGATGTCTATTCTCAGGGGTGCTTGGCAACCACTGTTTATTTATCATGTGTGTTCGAGCCCTCGAGCACCCACGGAGTCGGCTCCCATAACGGGGTGACGTAGTGGTTATTTGAGATCCTGACGTTAGATTTTCTTTCTTTCAAAGTCAGTTACGGTCAATCTTGATTCCAGTCTAATCACATAAATTCTTCTTGGTTACTACTTAAAACAAAAGGCAATTTTCCTGCCCCGACATTACACTTACATTATTAAGCTCCCAATGAAGCAGTAAGTAACGATCATCAAACATAATTTTCGCCACTTTTTAATTTTGTAATAGCTAAATGGGTATATAAAAAGAAAATGTCCTCCTCGAATCGTCAAAGCAACTGATAAAAATCGAATAAATTCGTAAAATAATATTATAGAACTAAAGTGTTTTTCAGATAGCATGGGTACGGTGACGTTTGAGTTATTCCATTTCACGCATGTTTATTCGAAAGAAAAAACCGCTAAGTACAAAAAGAAATAGAAAAAGAGTGAAGAATAAGCGACTACAAAAAAGTTGTAAATTCAAATTTGCATTATTAATGATATAAATGATACATTTCTTTTTAATTCCCTGTAAATTGCTTTCAAATCCCAAATGTCACCGAACCCATGCTATCTGAAAAACATTGTAAATAGATATCAGATGAGGTATACTAACAGCAGCGCAGACTAAAGCCCAGACTGGCGCCGACAGCAAAATGCCCTTCCAAGGCACTGGATCCTTAACACCTTGACTGTCAGCTGTTGTCACGTTCTTATTCAGATACGCCAACTCTTTTTTCGATATATATGGATGTGTGTTTGGTGTACTGTAGCACAGGAGACCCTGGAATGAATTAAGAAGGTTAAAATATTAATTCAATTGTTTTTTTTATTTACCGTTGAAAAGAAATACATAGTATCAAGCCTACTGAAATGGCTTTACAAAATCATCTCGAACTACTCCGTGCGTTGCTGGGCACGTTGCTGCTGCTGTCCTGTCAGTTGTCGATAGATAACATTACAGTCGTCAAGTCAGTGACGATTAGATGGCTTGAATACACTGATACCACAGTTGACACTAATTGCTGGAAGTATAAAAAACATTGTAGATACATACCAAGGAAACGGATGAGACAGTTCAGTCAGAATAGTAGACAAAACGAGGCTCGAGATGACAAGATTGTAATCTTGTCGCTTTTGTTGGTCAAGCACTCTACGCATAATGTTTATAAGTAGCTAGTCGTCGGCCTAGTGCACTGTCTCGTCCGTTTACTCAGTACATGTGATCAATGGATTATAGGCAAGTATTTATGTGGTTACTGGTAAGGTATTTTAAATATTTAAATTTTGTATCTATACAATAAATAGCGGGTCGGTGTTTAGAATTGCTTGGTTTAATGTGAATTTTACGAGATACTTTTAACATCTTAACTTATAAAAAAAGCTTGGCATTTCTAATATCCTTTTCACAGAGAATCTAAAGCCCGTTCTTACCAACGCTTTCTAGCGGATAGGACCTTACTTAAACAAATTGTATGACATACCTAATGTTATTCCTACGCTAGAGGTCGTCGTCAAAAACGTGCATAACTCTTTTATGTTAGAAGCTTGTCGAATAAAATGCTAATCTTACTATCAGGTTATCTACAATGTTGCTTCATCAGAACCGAGGACGTCATATTATTTGATCAATATAAAAGATATAAGTCTTCGCGAAATACGTCTTCCATCTTTGTTGTAGGAAAATATAAATTATATTTTCGAGTATCATGTCGTAACTGAGCTGTGTTGATACTTTATCATAATGCGGTTGACACATTAATCATAGTAAGTCGTTGTTCATTCATTCCAATATACTTTGCACAAATATGTACTTAAATGTAGACATAATTAACTTTGATTATAAACATTATTTTGCATGTAACAAACAATGTTAATTTATTTTTACCTTGTTACTTAAATGAGACAGATGAACACATTTAATGCATGTTTTCTCAAGGCAATGGTGTATAATGTAAAAAAATATTAATAAAAACTGTAAGTGAACGACCAGCCGTCGATAAGATAAGCCCTGCGTGGCTTAAGTCGTGCGGTAAATTAACTAACTTTATTGAATTATTTTGGAAATAAAAAATAAATGAAATAAATAATAAAAACAAACTAACAATTAAAAAAAAGATAACACTAGGTAGGTACTAGAAATACTCACCCAAAGAATAAACCAAAGTATTCCAAATCCGCCGAAGAAGTAAAACACATAGGCCCAATCTCTACCTCCAGACAACAATAGTCCAGACATAAAAGACCCAAAAATGTTTCCGATTTGTGCCCCTCCAAACACGAGGGCTCCCTGGAAGCCCCGCTCATGAGGTGGCACCCAGCGCGCCAACATTATCATAAGTGCCGGCATTGTTGGACCCTGAAATTAAAATTATTTATGTTAATAAATTCCGGTTTCACTATGATTAACGTTCTAGGAAAGTCTAATGACGGGTCCAGACTACTGTAACGTAACATGACTGTAATGTAACAGAATTTCCATAATGTGGACGCCGCGTGCGCACGACCCGTGCACTCTACACGTACACTGCGCGCACGAACCGAACATTCAACTCGTGCTCGCCGCGATCGATGGGAGAAGAAAACACAGCACTGCGTGGACACTATGAAATGCTCCTTTCATCTTACGTTACATGTAACGTAAGTTACGCAGCAGTCTGTACCCGGTATAATGCTTGAATATCAGAAATCTGCGAACGTGATGGTAAATGTACCAAAGGTGTTGCATATGTGGTTAATTTCTATTTTTATTATATTTACTAGCATAGTTGATCTCTATTTGAAAGTAACTTCCGCAAGAAATTGCAATGTTAATTTTTTTTTATCCTGCTAAGGTGGTAATCAAGCATACGGCCCGCCTGATGGTAAGCATGGCCGTAGCCTATAGACGCTTGCAATGCGATAAGGCCGCCTATTCTACTTTTGTTAATGTTTTTTTTTTTTTTTTAATTTTTATGTATATTTTGGTGCAATAAAGAGTATTTATTATTATTATTATTATTATTATTATGATAATTACTTCTCCCATTCCTTGTAGAACTCGCAGGATAAACAGCCAGATTGCTCCCCCTGTTCTGATTACGACAGGCGTCAGGAATGTGAAAAGAGCCGTGCTCAATAGCCCTAAGCCTAACGTCCATTTTCCACCAAATCTCTCAGCAAAGTAGCCTCCAGGCACTTGCGTTGCGGCGTAGCCATAGTAAAATCCACTTAGAATAAGACCCTGCGTCGATTGGTCCCAGTCAAATATTGCGTACTGAAACAAAATTAAATTGTATAGTAGGTAAATGAAATATTATTCACACATTTTTCTTTCTTGATAACTAAATTAATATACAAGTCAGAAAATATTGTGTTTCGTAAGAAGTTAATTAAACAGTTCGTAGGGAGGACTTTGCCCAGCAATGGGACGGTTGAGTATAATGCTAATTAAAAAAAGTATTATGGTCTAATTGTAGCATCCTAATATCCTATCCTATAGTATTTCAAATCGTAAATACAGATTTAATTAACAAACATAATCATGATTAGTTACTAAAGCAAACACTGTGGTCGAGTGGGTAGAAATGGCTACTGTATACCAAGCGATGGGTTCGAATTCCGCGCAAAGCAAGATGTGTGCATGAACAATAAACATGTTTTGTTTTAATTTCGATGTTTTTTGTATTCTTGTGTGTAATTCATCAGAAATTTAGTACCCATAATCCAAGCTTTGCATGTTTGGGACTAGATGGCGTTGCGTGAGTGAATCATCCAAAGTGTTAGTTTTTCAAACTAGACCTATCGAAAGACTATAATTATAATTAACTATTTCTATATAGAAAGTAATTATATTAATTCCCGATTATCTTATTCGTCAAATGTACTGACAGTTTTTTGACAATTCCAGCAAAGAGGAACCAGAGTTCCTTTATAATCGTGTCAGATAAGATTTTTTAGGGCAATTACTTCAATGATAATGTTCTCGCCCCAATCCAAAAATAAATGTAACACACGACATTGTTAGAAGCAGTCGTGAATAATTCCCGAGAGAAACCTTGACTTATATTAACAAATTAGTAGTTTCACAATATTGTAGTCGCACTACAATTATAAACAATCATTAAACAAAGAATTTTAACGATGAGCGACAAATTTAATTGTCATTATAGCACATTTTAACCAAGCCCTATACAAGCTTCCTATCCTATGTGTTAATTAAAAAAATTAAGTTTCATGGTCAACATTGCAGTCAGAAATACATAACGATGCGGTCACTATATTCATTTTCACGACATTGAGTTAATTAAATGTCAAAAATATATTGATTTTTTTAAAAATGTATTTTGTCACCCCCTCCTCCCTCCGACACACTTCCTAGTCGTCAGGACTTTTAGTCTGATTAAAATCGCTTAGGTTGCTCACGCACTCTATGCCCACTTTTGAGGCATTCGTTGACTGAACTATTCAACATTTTGTAATCATAGCGTTTCTGCAATGACTTAATATGAAATAATTAAAAAGAAATAAAATAACCGAATACCTACGCGGACTCTTGGTGTCAAGTAACGGAATATTTTGGGCTACGTTCTCGATGGGAGCACCTGACAAAGTATTCGCAGCTTATCGGGTATACTTCCGTATATTTCTTGAACTCGCAATGCTTGAAAGAAACTTCAACGAGTTATTCCGCGAAATTGCGGATGTAATTGCAGCGTTAAAAAAATGTAAACTGTTATAGGTACAGTCGCCTCGAGGATAGCAGGACCATCCTTAGGATGAATTTTGGTTGCAACATCCTAGTAGACACATGTGGCTCTAATAAACAAAAACGCTGTTTGGTAACAAAGAAAAGGCCGGAGCTAACAAAAGATCCGCTTACAAGATGTGCAAGCGATTTTTTTTCTAAAATGGTCCTCCTATCTTCGAGGCCACCGTACCTATGGGGAAAATTGAAATGAGCGGATACAGCAAGCTCCTGCTTACAAAAATTAAGGTGGTTGCTCCCGCTCGGCCAGCGAAATTAAAATTTTCTTTTATTACAAATTGCAGCTCAATCTTTCATTGCACGTTCATAAGATTGCAATTCCCGAATATGAACACATATACGAGTATCTACCGAGTATCTACTGAATAATCATCATAATATTATAATTAATAAATAGTAGCGCTTTTCTTTGTATTTGTGACAAACGAATAATGCCGGGTTTACATTAAGTCCTGTCCAGCGATGGAATGATGGATCATGATCCAGTGCATTCCAGTGCCGGTTTACATCATTCCAGTGGTTCTCCAGCGCTGGATTCGATCGCTGGACTGGAATAATGTAAACCGAGCATAAGTTTATAGAAGAAACAATGTATTTGTCACATGTGAAACTTACTGGATTTTCTACAGCTGGAGTACTGCTGGTGCTATTATTTATTACGTCTTCGCTGGGACAGGCGTCTGGATCATAGTGACTTTCATTTTTGGGTTTCATTCTAACCATTTGTGTTATAGCTAGATTTAGACACACTCTCATAGTGTATGCATTACAGACTCCGAGTAAACCCATGACGCCGAGTATGTATCTCTGGGGTATGAAGCAGCCTGAAAAAAAAGTTATAAATAAATTAACATTTTTAATTATTTATTACTAGTTGCGCCCACGGCTTCGCTCGCGTGCAATTATATTTGTGGTTAAAAGATTATCGACGCATAAATCGGAGTCAGTGGCATCCAGTGAAGTTTTGAGAAACTTAATTTTCGTTACGTAAATGAAGATAACTTTTTTCCTGATATCCGATTTAAATTATTTACTATTTTAAATGTACGAATGAAAGAGACCTATTAGGTCCACTATGGCAATCAACTGCAAGGGAAAGAGACAGATGAGGGAAGTTAGAGGCCTTTGTGTTGAAAGGAAAAGCTAAAGGAAGGACGCCGCAAGTTCCGCAACCATAGTTACTAAAACCAATATTATTACTATATTTTTTTCATTTTATGTGTACTCATTTTTGTACTGTACCTACAATGTACTGTGTGTTCTGTACATATGTACAGTGCAAAAATGGTTATTTATCTCATTATTGCACTGCACTGTATTCTTTTTGAAAAATAAAGGCTTTCACATGGAAAAATAATTTTAAATGCAAGTCTATTTGGGGCATATCTTGTTACCGAATTTTAAGACAGTAATCTTTAAACAGATTGTGATGAAACTACTTGAAACTATGCGCACATTATGTAATTGACTTAGGAGCTAATCTGACAATAGAAACAGGAGAAAACCATGGACCTATAATATAAAGAAAACCACATGGGCAGTCTCATTAGGCCTAGTCAGTGATGAAAATAACAAATACGAAATTTTTGAAAAGAAAAATGATTTTTCATTAGTTAGCTAGTGACAGTAGATATAAGATTTACTAAAATGAAACGAAATCGTTTATTTCAGAAATTAGACCTTTACATACGCTTTTTCTTGTCATTTACAACTTGTTTATACTGTGCTATTAATTTTTAAATATTTTTATGAAACTGAATGCATGATAACAATTTATACCGTCATTGCTTTTCCTTGTAAAAAAAACAATATTGACATAAAAAATTACGTTTGTTTATAACCATAAAAAACAAAATGATGCAACATTTACAATATACATTATTATATAGTCTTATTACTTTATCGTAATATCAATATTGCTTGCATTAAAATTATTTGCGAAAGATAACAACGTAATACAATAAAGTTATATAATTTTTTTTTTCATGATAAAGGATAAACAAGCAAGAGATTTGATGTACAGCCAATCAGTCATTCAACCAACCAAACGCGGAGGCTTCACGCAGAAATGTAACACTTCCAATTTTGAACCAGCTTTACAAAGACTACATTTTAAATTAGTTCTAAAAAGAACCGTTAAGAATTTTAAGATACTGTCATATTTGATTTAACTTTTATGGAAATATTTTCTGAGTTTTAAGGCCTAATGCATAATATTTGCTACAAATATGGGTGCGGCTAACCACAATATGTCCACAACGATAGTTTTGTTCTGACGTCATAGCATGTCACATAAAATATTGACTTGAAAGTACTTCAATAAATGTTTAAGTATTATTATAATCCAAATATTCGAGGTGAATGAAACATAATAAACATGAAACACATTTGTTTTTTTTTTATATTTTGTAAAAACATCTTTCAAAGTCACCTTGTAAAATATATTATACTAGCGGACCGCCCCGGCTTCGCACGGGTTTAAGGATCCCAATAAAAAAAATATAGCCTATGATACCCGGGAGTAATGAACCTTCACAACGGTAAAAGAATTTTTCAAAATTGCTCCCGTAGTTTTGAGATTATTAGTTAAAAACAAAAACACAAATCTCTTCCTAATATTTAGTTTAGATATTTTTTTTTATATTTAAAAATATCTTTTTAAGTCACATTGTAAAATATTTTATACTAGTAATACATAGAACCTGTGCTCTACTTTACTCACTACGTTAAATTATAATGTATTTTGACATAGGATTACATAAATTAAAGAAGTAACTTTTTCTTTTACTGTCCATTAAGAAAACACCTTAAATTCTCAAAGTCAGAAACAAACATAGTTGTAATACTGTCCGACTTTGTCCCTTTCAATTTAGTTAGTGCATTTACTTTCCTACTAAGCCCATGTCTTCCATTTAAGACTTCCCTTCAAAGACGTTTTAAGTACGAATGGAGACACTAAGCTCGTATTCAACTTGTCCCACAGTCAAGTACGACAAACCCGACCCGACCGACTTTAGTGTGCCTGTGTACAATTCCAATCCATTAACGAGAAAATAGGTAAATAAAATAAATTTATAGGGACAAATCCCACAGAATGAGCTAGCCCCAAATTAAGTTAGAGACTTGTGCCATGGGATATATTTTCATAACAAACTAGTAAAACCCTCGCAACTTCGTTTGCGTATATCTCGCTTTCCCGTAGGAATTTTGAAAAATATTTTTTTGGTACAGCCCTAGACGCCGTAAGGAATCTACATTCCAAATTTGGAATCTCTAGAACCAGCGGTTTGGGTTGTGCGTTGATATGATTCAGGACTTTGAATTTTATAATATATATACACATACTACTACAGATAAACATCCAAGACCCAGGCCAATCAGAAAAAGTTCGTTTTTCATCATGACCCGCCCGGGATTCGAACCCGGAACCTCCTGGGTGGCGGACCGTCATGGTAACCACTACGCCACGGAGGTCTTCACGAGAAACACTAAACCATAGATTAAACTTATATTTATAAAGAAAAAATTGTATTAACGTCGCAGTCGACTGCTGAATTAGCTATTTAATTGAATGTTGTAATGCCAAATTAAGCCATAAAATGTAGCTTGATTGCATGACATCGTTCAATGAAAAGACAGAGACAAACTACTTGAACAGAACATAAAATTAAATTACCTAAACGTATGTAATTTCGTTACAAAGTGTATTTTTATATAATACTAGCTTTTTTGCCCGCGACTTCGTCCGCGTGATGTTCCGGACCCGTTCCCGTGGGTACCACATTGAATTTCGGGAAAAACTATAGCTTATATTACTCCCTGATAATGTAGCTTCCTACTGGTGAAATAATTTTTTAAATAGGTCCAGTAGTTTCGGAGCCTATTCAATGCAAACAAACAATCAAATCTTTCCTCTTTATAATATTAGTATAGATTATGTATATTCTTCTACGCAAAGTTGCACGACGATTACTTGCATAAAAATCACTTCGTTCACACTAATTTTCTCTGCTGTGTATACGTTTCTTTGGGTGGTCTGTTTATCGGAGCCGTAATAATACAATGTATAAGCGCTCAGCTCCATTATTTTGCAATGTCAACGAACTCAGTCGGCGTTTATGCCATGGAAATTGCGTGAATTATAATACGACTACTAACAAGTTTTGCCTGAGAAAGTCATGTGGGAAGCGAACGGACCTACTTTTGCATTCAATGCTGTCTCTATGACTAGTAGAAAACGGGACAATAAACTATTTATTTATCATCAATTAAATAATAAAATTAACTTTATTATTTGTTGATAGGATGAAATAATTATTTTTAAACATCTTCATTTCAGTGCTTATTTGCCATAAATTATCAAATAAGTCCTATCTCTCCAAAAAATTATTATGTATTCATATTTATATACTATTTAGATAAGACGAATAAAAATAGCCACAAATAAATCAATTTACGTGCCTAAGACTAAAACTAATTGTAGATAAGCCAAAACAAGCACTGAGGTGGTGAAAATTTAACGAAATGTTCACGTTTGGTCTTTTATGAATTATTTTAGTATGTTTGCATCTTTCATACAAGAAACATTTAAACTTTTTATTGTAGTGACCGTCAGGTCACAATGGTGCACAAACAAACCAATGAATGAATTTAGATAGCCTTAAAACAGCCTAAAGACTGACTTCAAAGTTAAAAACATTAATATGATATAAGAATTAAAGCAATTTAGACAATAGTTAAATTACAGTAGAGCCAAAAATAGATCACATTTGACACTAATTTGACAAAAATATTATAATTTTCAAAGTCGGAAGTGCAAAATTAGTTCATTTTTTACAATTATTAATGTACTAGCTTCTTTGCCCGCGACTTCGTCCGCGTGAAGTTCCGCACCCGTTCCCATGGGAACCACATTGAATTTCGGGAAAAGCTATAGCCTATGTTACTCCCTGATAATGTAGCTTTCTACTGGTTAAAAAATTATTGAAATCGGTCCAGTCGGCCTATTCAATGCAAGCAAACAAACAAACAAACAAACAATCAAATCTTTCCTCTTTATAATATTAGTATAATATATAGATTACTGTATGAACGAAATAGATTGACACGCTATGAAGTATAACACTGACATTATGTCAAATGTGATCTATTATTTTGGCCCACCTACGCTTGATTTGGTATGAAATAAATGTCCACACTGTTCAATCGTAAAATTGGTATAACTATTTTAATTTAAAAAAAATTAATGGCTTTTATTTATTACAATATTTGAATGTTGTTTTGATAAGTAAGATAGGTAAGTAAGTTAAGATAAAGATTGTTATATTTTAATAATGGTATTCTTACCTTGCACGCCGAAAGGTAAAATGTGGAGTAATGTACCTACCTACATTTATGTCAACAGCTGTTTTTTGTGCATACGTTTGCAAATTAATAAATTGATTTTTTTTAAATCTCTATATGTAAGTTTATGTATACTGTGTCTTATTTTTGTAATTTGCAAATAAAGCATATTCTATCTATCTATCAAAATAATGTTTTAAACCATGTAACACAGGCTTAGATGAATTCTTAGTAATATATTGTTGGCACTTTGTGGCACTGATATTTACACCTACGTGCCTCGTCTTCGGAAACAGTATAACAGGATTTTAAGATTTACAATGCAGCTAAGGTGAATAGTGTAATTGTTTAACGTGGTTTAAGTGCCGAGTTTTATTTGTAATAATATTAGATTTATAGGTATAGGCAAACATATTGTTGGCGCCGATGACGTGTGACAATAGTTACGCCAATATGAATCAGTGTTTTTACGTGATATTAGTGTACAAATACTGGTCTTTACATTAGTATAGTCAACAAAGAAAAGGGTTGACCCTGTCTGTAAATATGACCAAAAATTTCTAAATATTTTGTAATAGCTTTTTTGCTCGCAACTTCGTCCGCGTGAAGTTCCGGACCCGTTCCCGTGGGAACCACATTGATTTTCGGGAAAAGCTATAGCCTATGTCACTCCCTGATAATGTAGCTTTCTACTGGTGAAAGAATTTTTGAAATTGGTCCAGTAGTTTCGGAGCCTATTCAATGCAAACAAACAAACCAACAAACAAGCAAACAATCAAATCTTTCCTCTTTATAATATTAGTACAGATAAGTTTAAAATTATTTAATGATAGTACTATGTGTAATCATGGCATAAATTATTTATTCATATTATATGTGAGCGTGCATTGGTCATTGACAGACTTCCCATATAAATTATTATGTAAGTAATAGCACAGTGTAAAGAATTACTGAATCTTTTAAGTGAAGCAAACTATAGAGAATATCACTTTTTTAAACAAATAGTGCAGAGACTTCGTCTTTATTTAACAAAGTTTCTATGTCCACTCTACATTTCATCATAATTATATTGTCAAATTTCAGTTCAATCAGTTAAACCCCTTACCGCTTAGGAAGCCAAATTATGGTAGCTAAAGTAATTTATTTTTTTGAAATATAATAAAACTGGTATTTTTGAAATTTGCCTTCACATACTAATAATTAATTTCTTCGTGTTTCGAAGAGTATTTTTTGTTGTTTATGGTATATGTAAGGTGCCAAATTATTTTAGTCTATGTGCAGGTAGTTTGACCGTTACAGTGCAGATAATAAGTGCTGGTTATATTATCAAAAATAAAATTATTTCCATCTCCTTCATAATTCATACAATAAGGGGTTAAGGACGCCTTGCAATTTGCTGGCGCAAAATTACCCCTCAACAAAGTTGCAATTTAGTAGCTTGTACAAACTTACATTGCCGTAAACCTCTTGTAAATGCATTGTCGACTAATTTTGGTGCTGCAGTTTTCTGTCCAAGTAGTTTATGGGCTTGTACTGGTGCATCACGATCCTCCATCTTGATTTGCTTTTAATCACTCAACAATACTTATTTACTTGCTTTCCTGCGTTTATCTGAAAAAAAAAGATACGAAATATTAATTTCTAATACTGGTAAAACATCAGGCAATACTGGAACTTTTGCATTTGAATTTTCTGAATGGATTATGATACGATTGAGACAGACTGATAAAATCAGTATCAGACTGATATCCTTATCTCATATTTGTACTCTTCCTTCAATATTATCTCTTGTTATGTAATTTCTAACAGGTTACAAATATTATTGATGTAATTGAAGGGTTAGAGAATAATATATTGCACTTATATAGTAAGTTGAACAAACATAAATTATTTTAACTTAATCATGGATGCGTTGTCCTGCTCCACCTATGAAGTAATGAAAAATAAAAGAAGGGGGAAGAAAGCAGGATGGATGTTAGACTACTGACTCTCTCACTTATCAAAAAACAGTAGCATAATACCTTTTGTTTAAAAATGTATGAATGTTATCTGAAATGAATGATTTTTTTTAAATTTTCCTAATATCAAATATCGTTCTTTCCCGTCGATATTTTGTAAGAGAGTGGTACTACCCCAGTCGAGCCAGCCCATTTAAAAGCCACTACTAGTTCATAGCACTACTACTACTACTAGGCTCTACCCTACTACTCAAGAAGTATCCTACTAATATTAAAAAGGCAAAAGTTATGTGTATGTTTGTTACTACTTCACGCTTCAAATGGCTGGGCCAATATTTATGATATTTGGTATGTAGGTAGCTGATACCTTGGATTAATATGTATTAATCCAAGGTATCAGGGGTACTAGGATTTTATCAAAAATCTGATATAGATGGCGCTGTGCAAAAATAAATACACGCAAACGAAGACATATGAAAAAGCTGTATCTAATAAATTCCACCATGAAACATCAAATAGGAAAGCGCAAATATTCCCTTATCAATACTGCCAATTCGTTACTCAGTAACCTGGGATCTGTATTTTCTATCTAACATACATACTTTTAAGGTATAAATTTGAACGGAAAAATCAATTATCAAGTGATATTTACACTTTGAGTGGTATTTGATTACAGAATAAAGACTGGATACACATTTTACACATGAGAAATACTTATGATTGTTAGGGTTGCTTGGTATATAAGGTGTGTGAGGAACACCTTCAGGACTGCGACATAACCCTATTGACTATGCTCAGGTCATCAAGCATTCCCCGAAGCTTGGTTATAATGATCATTAACTATACAGGGCAATATGAGATCTCATATTGCCCTTCATTGTCGAAGAGAGGAGAGCCCGACCGACCCTCTTCGCGTCATCAAGCAGCGGGTCATACGTTAAGTAAAACATATATTTCTCTTACCAAAACGAAAAAAACCCTGCAGCTTTACCTATTACAAACCGGTGAGGTGGCAAAAGCAACAAAATAAAATTAATAAAAGTTTTCGGCCAATTGGACGAAACATTCATCCACGCCGAAGCTATTGTATTCGTAAATTGTCGTTTGTCGTACGATTAACAACAGCGCGCGTGCGTGTCGTATATACCCATCGTCAGTTCATCGCTGTTGATAGTACAAAAAAATACTTTTTTTTTTTAAATTGCTGTGTATAACATACGCGATTTCGCACATAATAATGGTAATTTAACTACGGTCGTATGTACACCGGAGTCAGGGATAGCGGGACTGCCGGGTACTGGGGGCCTGGGCTTTTTGGTCGTATGTAAGCTCTGGTGAAATAATTTTATTTCTTCGAGTAAACTATGGAACTGGACTGGAAACCTGACTCGTTACGGATGGCAGGTGGAATAGGGCTTTGACCGAATTCTAGCCCGAAACTGGGGAAGGTTATCTCGATAACTGGACGAACTCCAGTCGGTAAGATGTGCCGACAATATATCCATATCGCGGTATAGACTATCAATATTAATCGAAGTCCAATTTATGCTAATGGGTAATAAAACCAACTTAATATAGAGCTGAGGTAGGCGAGTGGATGTTCCATAAAAAAAGTATTTATTTCAATCTTTTTTGCGTAAGAATCTGATACCTTAAACAACGAGTAACTTTATTCGGCTTGCGTTCCTTAATGTTCCTAAAACCTGTTCCCGAACTGGTTTCAAAGTCAGAAACTTGGGTATTATTGGCAAAGAAAAAATCCGGTAGACATTATGCATAAATACATTATGATAATTTATTTAGATCGGAATAACAGACATTTTTATATTGTGTCAAAAAGGCTTGAATGGACGTAGGCGTCCTACCTTCGCCTAGAGACAGGTAATGGCCAAGGCACAATCCCGTCGCTGTGAGCGAGGCGACGCGCGATAAGAACAAATGTACTAAAATGTTGAATCAGCTTCAAAATTCAAAATTCAAAACTTTTATTCAGAGAATAGGTTTTCACAAACACGTTCTCTTGTCAGAGTATACAGTAATAAATGATTTGTATGAATTAATCTACTCTATAAACTACTACCATTTCGGAAACAAAAGCAAAATGACCACTGGTAAAAAGAAATGGCGAAAGAAAACCAGTTACGGCCTTTTTTGTCATTTAAAAATATATCGTACTTTTCTTTTTTCTTTTTTTTTTCAACATAGAATTTAAAACTAGGTACATACATACAACATTACGTACGCGGAATGTCAATAAATAGTGCCATTAATTTGTCTCAGCATAAAATTAAATCTAAAATATAAAATGCTAAATCGGTGTTAAAGATAGGAGCAGACCAAGACGCCGAAATCGACGCGGGAAGGAAACAAATGTATGCGCGGCATATCGAGTTTATGGCGAAAGTGCCTGTGAGAGCCTAGTCTCGGAATAAATAATTATTGATTAATCTACAAATGAAATGAAAACAGAATATCTGCATCTGCACCTTTGTATTTTTTTACAGAATTAAAAAATAGTCTTATCCGACCCTTTGTTAAATAAAGCAATTTTTATTTAAACCGTTTTTTTATTGATACCCGGTTGAAAATCGCTGAAAAATTTGCATATTTGGTAAATTATAGCTTTATATAACAATATTGTCAATATCATTAATATGATACTATGACTTTACATGGTTGTTATTCAGAAATAGTACTTGATACTGATATATCAAATAACACAGCGGTATCATTTTTGCAAATGAAAACTACATTATAAATTACATGTGTTAATATCAATACCGTCTAATGACCGTTTTTGTAGCATTCAAATGTTTTATTTTTAAATATTCTTTTAGTTTCAATGACCCTAATACTAACATATATATATATACTAACTTGTATAAAGTATTACATTGTATACTACTCACTTAGTGCAGCTGTTCAAAATGTAAGAAAATAGAGAATACTATGATTACATTATGAATTAATATGAAATACCTAGGAGTTAATTTGATTCATTTTAACTTTATCAATATACCTATTACATGATTTGAAGGCTATGTTGCTCACAATGAAGACAAAAATTATCATTGCCATAAAATCGCGCGGGATTTGTACACAGAGACAAACTATTGACATGTATTTATTTCTATAAATTTATTAAAATAACAGAAACTATGATAAAACGTGATAAAAAATGTTATTATTTTCTTATCATAAGTGTCATGTTTGTCTCTCTAAAAGAGCCATTAAAATGCTCCGAAGATATAAAATACTTAAATGTTCCGAAAGATTTTTTTAGTCGATCGAGTTTAGCCGATAAAATATTTCAAAAAACTGGTCTAATTACTGCAAAAAGTTCACCACAACACAAGAAAAAATAACAGAAATATAAAAACAATAGATGAAAAAATATTACCCAATAAAAAAACTACGTACGGATATAATTGCAAACAAACAAAAAAGTTGCAAAAAGATACACTTCCAGTAAAAAAAAAGTAAAACAAAAACCAACCAACAAATAAAACAGGAAAATTCACAACACAGTCGCACGGCTGACCTAGATAACACACATGCACTGTTAAACTTTATAATTTTATAACCATTTCTAATAGTTTATCGTCGTATTTTGTTATGTTATAGATTAGGATGGATACGCGCGCCTGAGTTGGCTGTATGGCGAATATTGTCATCATTTCTTGCATACCCACGCTTCACAAACCGAAACCACGAGGCAGTTAGCCTTGGGCAAACCACACACAGATACCAGTTGCCGAGTTACTATAAAATTACATAAAAAAGTTTGCGCATAGTTTGTTATATACCTAAATGCTAAAATTAAATTACGTTATAAATAAATTAAATAATATTATTAAAAAAAATATTATGTATTATTGAGAACTGTACATGTAGGTGTAGTTATTTATCAGAATTACGTTATTAATATGCGGCTTAGGACTTGAATTTTCCTTATTTAGTTTCCTGTGTAAAGAGATGTCATATTAAATATTTAAAGGACAAAATTTAATATACCTATCGTCTTTTTTTCTATAGGTAGGCAAGTACTTCCCAAAAAGTAATTGGGAACATCAATAAACGAATTTTACATAGCCGTTTCTTCTTTGGAGATATAGGTTCCATATTTCAAAACTGGACATTGATTTTTTTTATGCCGTCACGCACGCTACGTATGTCTGTTTGCCACTTTACTGATAAAAAATAATACAGCAACGTCCGTTTTGAATTTAACACACTTGCTATAAATAACTCTTATCAAACTCATAATAATATAATTAAAATATTTTTTATCTTAGAAATGGCAGTTTATTGAAGAATTAACTCGGTAATATTTGCTAAATGATTACATTATCTCTGTGTAATAAATTGTGTGGAATTAAAAAACACCGCCTTACGTAAGGCTGTAATATTTTTTTTATGCTCGAGGTTCGTAAACGAGCATGCGGGTACCATTTTAAAAGAGCAACTGCTAAGTTTCTTGCCAGTTCTTGTGAGCACAAATCTGCCGTCTGAACTGGTGGAAGGAAACAATTGAGACGATTCCAAAGAGCTTATATTAGGGTGCGTCCAAATCTGAAATGCGCCAATCGCGCGCTGCTCGCGTACCGGTCGTGAGAGGCGCAGCAAACAGTTGCAGTAACTGCGTTCGCAGGCGGCTCGCGAGCGGCTCGCAAGCCGCTCGCGAGCTGCGCATTCGTCAGATTTGGACCCACACTTAGGCCTATTTGAATAAAAAAAATACTTTGACTTTACCTGATGGTAACTGATCTTCGCCGCCCATGGAGCACAGTGACACCAAGGGGATTCCATTATCGACCTTCATATCTAACTTTGCTTCACTTCGGTAAACTTCGCGACAGTGTAGAGCAGCATAAGACAATAATCTGTGAGACCATGATGGACCACACCACAAGTGGAACTACGGGTGGGTACTCCCATGGTCTAACTCACAGATTGTTGTGATTGTATTTCACGGTCGATTCAACCCATTACGTAATGGCTCTACCACACAAAAATTTAAAAATAAGGTGAATCACACCACATTTCACGATAAATATTTGCATAGTGTATATGGAAATATGTGTTAAATATTATATAGCATTAAGTATGTATACTATTAAGTAGGTTACATCTTAACACATATTTCCATAGAAATTCTAAGGAGAGCACACACGACAGCTATAATTCATATTTTAACATCTTTGTATCTTGAATATATGAAAATAATTATACATTTAACTCTCAATACATTTCCGTATAACTTACATCTAATTTCAAGAGCGAGACAATGCTATCTGCGAGACAAGATAAGCATTACCATCGCTCAGCGCATGTTTTGCTTATTCTCTGGAAATTATAATACATTAGGTACTTCTTCCTTATGTACCGAATGTATTTAACATTAACTAGCGAAATCCTAGCGTTTACGTGCATCCCGCTTTCCCGTGGGAATTTCGGAAAATACATATTATACATAAATCTTCCTTGAAACACTCCATCTATTGAAAAAAACGCATCAAAATTCGTAGCGTAGTTTTAAAGATCTAAACATACATAGGTACAGACAGACACGTGATGCGACTTCATTTTATATTATGTAAAGAAAAAGATATACAATACAAATACACAGATTTAACTACTTTATACTTATACTAGCTTTTTTCTCGCGACTTCGTCCGCGTGAAGCACCGGACCCGTTCCCGTGGGAACCACATTGAATTTCGGGAAAAGCTATAGCTTTTTATTTTATTTTTTTATTAATTGATACGTTCAGGTTCGGGTGTACTAACACCCTCTTCTGATACACCGGACTGTTGCGGGAGCGTAGTCTAGCCTATGTTACTCCCTGATAATGTAGCTTTCTACTGGTGAAAGAATTTTTGAAATCGGTCCAGTAGTTTCGGAGCCTATTCAATGCAAACAAACAAACAAAAAAAAAACAAGAATACTTACTATAAGTTCACTTGATAAAAAAAATATAAAGATGACTAAAGCATTGCTTAAATCTACATCATTATGAAGATTCTTCCTTGAAATCATATAATTTAGAAAATCTTTCCTCTTTATAATATTAGTATAGATACTAGAGGACCGCGACAGCTTCGCACGCGTTTTTCTAAAGATCTCTAATTTTTTTTGAAAATATAATGTAGCCTATGTTACTCGGTGATAGCGTAACTTCCCAACGATGTAAGAATTTTTGAAATCGGTCAGGTAGTTTTTGAGTATATTCATTACAAACATACATACAAATAAATTAAAAGTAAAAAATATATATTTAAAAACAAGCTTTTATTTAATTGCGCTAAAAAGAATAAAATAAACTTTTCTTTTAAAACTTTAACTATCAACTTATAACGCCATTACACAATTTATATGACATAAAAGCTTGTCGCGAGATTAAATTACTAATTTTTAATTTTTTTTATTTGATAATTATGTTTTCTTATACAGGTAAATCTCGCGACAAGCTTTTATGTCATATAAATTGTGTAATGACGTTATAAGTTGATAGTTAAAGTTTTAAAAGAAAAGTTTATTTTATTCTTTTTAGCGCAATTAAATAAAAGCTTGTTTTTAAATATATATTTTTTACTTTTAATTTATTTTTTACTTTTTAGTTACGTTACTGGACAGGTTTCGCAGTGCTATCTATTGTCGAAAGGCGGTACTAGTCTAATGAATTTATTTGTTATAACTAGCACCAGCAATTTGAATACCTATGTAATTTCCTGATTTTACTACAGTCACCCTGCGACAAACTAAACGGGTTTATGTATGTACCTATCAAAAATAAAATACCGACCAAGGGCAAGTAGAACTCGCGCATGAGGGTTCCTTCCCATAATCATACTAGTCATACTATCATACTAATGTTATAAATGAGAAAGTGAGTTTGTTTGTTTGTTATTCCTTCACGGTTTGACTAATCAGTTGATCATTATGAAAATTTGTATATATATTGTCAGGGGTACAGAGCCCAACGTAGGCTACCTTTTTACCCGTGAAAGTATGTCATTCCAAAGGGAAAATATTTTTTCTACTATAGAGGGCGCTGTATGGGATGCTATCGGCCAACAGATGGCGCCACAAGTCGCGCTATGGGTTGTTTTGTTGTCAAACGAGATCTATGTCATAAAATTAACGCGAGCGAAGCCGCGAGGAAAAGCTATTAATAGATAAAATTCATTTTAATTCAAAACCGGTATAAAAAGAGCCCTGTACCAATGTAAAATGTAGGTACCAAGTGTAGGGTCACATTATATTGGTTGTTTATAGAAGAAGAAGTAACTACAAATTTACGATTTTCAGATTTATTCCTGTACTTGTGCTACATCATCTTCCTTCTTGCCAAATTTCATGATTCTAGGACAACCGGTAGTACCCTATAGGTTTTTGGTCGGATCGGTTTTGTACGAAAAACGGAACACAAACGGCTGTATCGTAATTTTGTTATCATAATATTGTATTGTCATCTGATCTACAGTTTTAAGCAAAATTCCAGCTCAATCGGTCTTCGGGAAGTGGTTCAAATTTACGTTCCAAGATTCCACCCTTACATACATACATACAGGTCAAGTTAAATAAAAGCTTTTAAAATACAAATCTTTCCTTTTTATAACGTTAGTGTAGATGTGCAATTTAAATAAATATTACATTATAGCTCCCGTGTGTGACGAGTTTAATAAAATGACTAATCAAACGTATATTAATGATTTTTAGAATCAGTTCAGAATGAGTAACACATTATCATATATACACATTCATCTTCATATCATTAGTGAAGTATCAATGAATCAATTTACGTCTAATATTAACTATAACCTTAAGAAATGTATATAAAAATAGAATTTATAGGTTAATACACTTATTCATTAACCTCATTGGTCTGTTGTTTTATTGAAAACCTTTTATGGATATGTACTAGCAATTTACATATAACAAACTTGAATATAAATGTGTTGAACCATGACCTTCGGATTGGTCGACCGGTTATATGATAAGTTATGTTCTCGTATTAAGTCTATGATGTTGTATGAAGCGAGTAAGCGTACTTAGGAAAATAATTATTATTCTAATATTTTTTTGGAAACTAGTAAAAATATTTTTTTGACATTATGAATTGTTTTTTACAACGCCATTTGTACACACCTTTATTTCAATTTGTATCACTAGATGGCGGTGTTAAAAAACAATAATCTTTTAAAAAGTAATTTTGAGTTTTTATAAATACAAAAGTTCCTGACTTTAGCTTTTCTTTTTTATTTCATAAAATGTAGGTACATTTAGACCCGGTATCGTCATATCAAGGTTTTTTGTTATACTTATAATAATTGTCGGCACCATACAATAACTGTCAAAAAACTGTTAGTTCATCTGAAGATCCTAAGCCTACCTATTTTAAGAGAGGTAGGTAGGGCACAGCGGATAATCCGCTCAAATCGGAGCAGCCCGTCTGGGGAAGGACCTCCACCTTACAGAACATCGTAGCCAAATAGCATTGGTCTCGGCCATGTTGTGTTCCTACGGTGAGCATGGTCTCCAGAGCTCCACTTGGGGGGGTTGGGAGGGTTGGCAACGTGTGAGGATACCCTCGGTATTGCAAGCGTCATAGGCTAACCTAAAGTGATGCTTACCATCCGGCCGTATTCGGGAGTAGTGTCATCAACTTGTACTTGTTGTCTTGCGGGCCTTCTCCGCAATTAGGCAGCCTCTGTGCCCTTTGTGCGTGCGAAGAACAGGAGCTGGATTACTCCAGCCATCCCAATTCCTCCAGGAAGCCGGCCACGGACATGACGTCGCCGAGTGCCTCCCGGAGACTGCCTGGGGTTCCCAGATAGGTAGCCCGGTATGCTGACACCACACTGCATTCCAGCAGCACGTGTGCCGCAGTTTCTTCTGCCGACATGCATGCTCTGCACATGGGACTGTCTGTGACGCCTATGGTAAAAAGATGTTTGTTAAAGCTGCCGTGACCAGTCACAGCGTCATCGACTTTAAGTATCTTTTACTTGGAACGGTTCCCATACGTACGAGTATCATGTACATACCTATATTTCAAACATACATTGTTATTTGCGTTTAAACAAACAGACAGCCATATATGGCAAAAACTGGTTTTTCTTACACTACAAACATAATGTTACATTTATCGATATCTTTTGTAGTGGTGATAAAGAAGTACAGGTGATTATTGTCAGTCGTGCTAAAAGTCTTGGCTCCATCTAATACGCTATACTCTCACACAAAATACAAAACTAGTTTTTGACTGTTTTTAGTACGAGAAAAGACCGGCTGGTGTAATCATGAATATGATATTATATTATCTATTCATGTTTTAAGATTCATTTAATGTACATAATATTAAGAAGCTCGATGACATCGCTGTGTGTCGCACTCTATTATGAACACGCAAGTTAAGGGACGTCGACCCTAGCTAGCGTTTGGATGGCTTTCGTTATCTCGAGCTTCTCCGTGCTCCGGAGGGCATGGTAAGCCGTCGCGCTTCAGTCCCGGGTGTTGTCGAAAGATGGCAGTCGTTAAGTCAAGTCGGTGGCCTTCGGGTGGCTTGAAAACACCGGCTGCCAATCCGCATTGGAGCAGCGTGGCAGAGTACGCTCTAATCACCTTCGATGGAAGGGAGAAACGTAGGTGTACCTGCAGTAGTGGGATGATTATGGGTTGATATGATGAATATTAATTATTTAAGAAAAAGTTTGTGATTCGTAATGAAACCAATTCAAGACATTATATTTCTACTTCTACTAATTTTGTGTTAACTATGGAGAGTATGACGCGGTACGTAAAATGAAGATTCTTAGCCAATCCCTGCAAAATTCCTCACTAACCCTAATAAATATAATGGATTAGGAAAAGTGATATAACGTTATGAAAATACTCATTTTGTTTGGAATACATAATACCAAACTAATGAATATTACTTTACTGGTTAAATTATTGGACTCGACTTTACTGATTAAATTATTGGTTTTACGTTCCTAGAATTACATTAATACCAAAAGGGTATGAACCCTTCGAAAACACATTTTCAATCAAGTTCAACCTATGCAGAGCCCTTCATTAATCGTACTAACTGGGTCAGACAACACATTGTCGGCATTCTTTTTTCTGTATCGAAACGGTCCGTCGCGTACTATCATTACAACCTTGGCCTTGATTGTGCTGTTTAGTATCGTCATGTATTTTTGTTTTCTGTTCAACTATACTAAGTTATAAAATAATAACTCAATTCCATTAAGTGTCGATTTCACAATACCCTGATAAGTTTCAAATTATCATATTTGTTTAATAACTAAGGGCATTAAAAGATTTTTACAGGGTCGGCCACTCGCGAGTGATGCTCCCGGTGTTGCAAGCGTCCATAGGCTGTGGTGACCGCTCACCATCAGGCGGACCGTAAGCTTGTTTGCCACCTTTGTAGTATAAAAAAATAACTTGTCCGTTTTTGAATGGTTTTTAATTATACAATGTATGTGACAAATTAACTAACTTTTCAGGACATTGTGAAACTGACCCTTGTTCTAAATAAGAGGAGTTAGAAAAATAAGGAATGTGAGTAATGCCAGCGTTATATATAGTTACAGTGTGGCAAAACTTAAACTTAATATGACTTCAGAATCTTGTATTCTCTTGTATGTCGATTATTCATTTAATCGACTCTATCTTTTGCATCACAATGTTATTTAAAAATATTTTTCACTTTAAAATTACTAACGCCCGTGGGCCGTGGGGTAGTACGTCTGGTATTCGCTCGGTTCAATTCTGTTGTTCCTTTCCAGGGGTGACTTTCCATATAAACTAAACTGTGTTACAGACAAGAAAATCTGACGAACTGTTTTGCGAATAATAAATGGATAATATAATATGTTCTACATGCATCTTCATCAACTTTCACAATATTAATATGATGTTGAGACAAATAACAGTTTATTAATTATATTATTATTACAGTGATGCACTTATTCTGAACAGACTACCGCGACGTTATCTTACGAGTAGACGATAAAATTGATTGATTACATGAAAGGTTGAGAAATCTAGTGTCTAAATAAATGATAACGAATTGTAAAGAAGATGGTCTTGAGTCCAGATGTTTCAATTCTGTATAATCTTTAAATTTTATACTTCTTATGACTGAGAAGATTAGAGAGAGGCTATGGATATGGTCTTTTGTACTGCAATGCAAATGCTTTCTCTACACGATCGTGATAACCCACAAAGAGACATGAGATCTCATTGTAAGGCAAAAGGTCTCTTTTCTTTCTTCTTCTCTGATTTCCCATTGGAAAGCCAAAACGTGGAAAATTTTTCACGTTTTGACTGTTTTTTATCAAACTGAAGTTTAATAAAACTAAAGCGGGCACGAGATACAGGACAAATTAAAGTTTGAACACTACTTTGAAGTTTTAACCATACTGTATGTATATTGAAAAAGTGCAATGTTTGTTCAAACATTGATCAAGGTCGTAACAAAGCAGAGCTATCAAACAAATCAAATATTTGAACTGGTCTGGCGCCGGCTTAAGTTGTGGCACAGGTAATTTCGACCAAACTATACCGATCAAATCATTCTCGCGAGGCTATGATGTATTGTCAATGTATAAACGTTGTTTTCTGTAAACAAGAACCCACAATACTTAATAGCCCTCATAGAACGGAAGACCTTAACAATAGTTGGTACCTACAAAGCCATGGTCAAATACGTCATTGTGCCCTACTATGTAATTACGAAACATTCCCATCAATCGAGTCGCTAATCCACGATGATGTCATGATCCTACATCTGGTTATAAGTTTATTTAATTACACATACAGTTTTACTATCCTATGACAACATAACATTATGGACCATTAATTTCTTTGTTCATGACTAACTGCACGCCACAGTTTCGCTCGGGTTGGACAAACTTTTGCAATTACATATTGTTCCCTTTATAATCACATTATTACAATTTATGTAGAAGTGTACAGCCAATGAAACAGGTGAGCAGATAAATACAATATCGTAAATACCATTTTTTTTCTAAATATTGCGCAAAGGGATTTACTCGATTTTTTATTTATCAATAATATCCATTTATATGTAATTGCAAAGTTTTATAATTATGCTTAGATTCATCATCATCTCAGCCACAAGAAGTCCACTGCTTAGATTATAAGCTAAAAAATCATTCACTGTACATTTCTTAGTGCAATCTAGTAAGTAGGTGGTTAAAATATTGTCAACTATTAATAGCTATGATCTGCATAATCTGTTTATAAATATTTATAAATTAATGCATGTGACATTGCAACTTGCGTCTATGGTGATCGAATGAATAAAGGTAGGGCTTGAATTTGTTATACAAAAGGGTCTTCATGCGAAGGCTTCCTGACAGTTAAACGCAGTGAAATTTTGCTGGCCTGTCCGACCTGCCCAGACGCGGCTCTTGGTCTACCCGCTTTTTTGGTTTTAAGTCAAATGCATTACTGCATGTCCCGCCGCTTGGGGAACCGGCGGGGGTCCGTCGGGGTCTCGCCTCCTAACGACACTTGAAGGGCATACAGACTAAAAACCTGAATAATTAGCTACATGTAACTCATCCGCGACATGAATGGTGGGGTCGCGGGAACTGGCAATACTTCCGCAACCCCACCAGCTCCACTCGGGGTCTTCGTTAACCCTAAGAGAAATATTGAAAAGACCCAGTAACGAACACTGTACAACATATTTTTAACCATTGTTATTAACCACCTTTTATAATAGGTACATGACCATTTTTTACATATAAGTTTTTAATATAGGGTAAGTATATAGTTACTTGTTTTAAACTACACAATGTCAACATCACAACACAATATATTATAACAATCTCGGAATTTCCCAAATAACTTCAACAGATAGGTAACTTCAATACTTTAAATGTTTTGTGGCGTCATCTTATGAGGAAAACGGCATATATTCAAGTTTACTTGTAATGATTAATGCATATGATAGAAACTGCTAATGCATATCGGATAATCCGGATATTGAGAATGAAGGATTAAGTGGGAAATTGTGTGTAACTATGTACGTTAATTAAAATGTATTGGCCTTTAGCTCTGCTAATCAGATAAGTCGATTTAAATCAATTCAATGGTAAATTATGGTGCTCCCAAACCGGTGTAATATAACGTTATTCAACAAATTGTAACATTTACAGTAAGAGCAAAAAACATAATACATTTTAAAATGTTTGCTAATGTTACAATTTGTTCTAAACGTTATATAACACCGATGGAAGAGCACCTTTAGCAAGTCGTTGACACCATAGAATAAAATCCGTTAGCTGAATTTTATTTTAAAAGAATGCACGTGCAGGCATCTCGACATATGACTTCTCAATCTGCTAAACAAATCTTTTGATTGAAGACTGGTTAAAGATGTGAAGACCTATATCTTAGTTGAAGGAAAAGTTTGAACACCAGAAGACAACTCCGATCAGAGTCGGACGTCAGCAATCACGAAGGCTGTGATAACATTACACGTGAATATCGGAAATAGGTACTAAATACTAGTCTATTATTAAACCAAAATGTAAGTTCTCTTATACCGAAGTAGTCTATATAGACTGCGTCACATGGAAGTAACTGAATCGATAAAGCAAGTAGAAATAAGAAAACACACACTGTCGGCCCGAAATAAATGAAAAGGCACGAATGAAGAAAAAAGTGCTGCTTCTGGCAAACGCTTAATTCCTATATCTTTGTTGTGGTTAAATGTTTTTGGTGACATATAATTTGTACTCTTAATAAACCATCGTCCAAGCTTTGTTTTTCGTGCAAATTGAAATTAATGAAATTCACAATCTATAGATATACTTACATTTAGATGTAGAGCCATCTAATTGAGTGCTGCTTTTAATTATTTTGGAAGTATAAGCTGTTAAATTTGATGTCAGAAGTAGATAAATTATTTATAATAAAGTTTAAAAAAAAAATTAATACTAATTAACGATTCTATCTTTATTTTTCACTGCGTTTAGTACGCTATATACTTACTATGTAAGTCTCATAAGGATAATCCGCTCAAATCGGAGAAGCCCGTCTCGAGTTCCACCTTACAGAAGATCGTAGCTAAATAACATTGGTCTCGGCGGCCATGTTGTGTTCCTACGGTACTAGTAACTTGGGAATTAGCAACGCGTGAGTTTTACCCCCGGTATTGCAAGCGTTGCTTGCCAAGTTAGAGATTTAGAAAAAGAGTTAAGATTGGTAATAAATAGACGTTTGGACGACGGCCTAAAATAATATTATTACACATTATCACATTTACATAATCAACAATTTATTATAGTCAATACAAGGTTAAATTGTTGATTAGTATTCTTTTCAGATCATATGTATTCGTTAGTATGAATGGCTAATAGGTTACTATGTAATCAATAAATCTTGTTGTATATTTATTACAATTTATATTACTGTGTTTGTCGAAAAGAATAATAAAATCTTTGGTATTGTTATCTTTACATAGTAAATGAAGTCGCTTGCTCTGTCTGTTTGCTATGATGTTAAAACTACTCAACGGACTTTAATGCAGTTTTAGCAATAGAGTGATTAAATAGAAAGGTTTCTAAGTATAATACTGCAAGGAAATTCCGAAATTCCCACGGGAAAGCGGAATACACACAAACGAAGTTACGCGGGTGTCATTAGTTTTATAATGTATACTGGAGTGGTAGAGCATTTATGAAATGTGAAATGGGCTTGCTCGACTAGGGAAATTTCTTTAAGAATAATAGCTTTTTCCCGCGGCCCCGCTCGCGTTTAATTTTATGACATCTTAGATCTCGTTTGACAACAAAACAGCCCATAGCGCGACTTATGGCGCCATCTGTTGGCCGATAGCCCATCCCATACAGCGCCCTCTATAGTAAAAAAACTATTTTCCCATTAGAATGAAATACTTTCATAGGATAAAAAGCATTTGTTGGGCTCTGTATCCCTGACAATGTGTATAGAAATTTTTATAATGATCGGCTGATTAGTCAAGCCGTGAAGGAATAACAAACAAACAAACTCACTTTCTCATTTATAATATTAGTATGATGAAAGTAAAAATGATAGAATACTTTTTTAAGTGAGTCACTTATGATGTTATTCTGGTGCTTTCGTTACTAAGCACAACGATGATAGGTGTTAATTATTTAATATTTAGAGGACAAACAAATTAACAACAAATTGACAATGAACAATGAAGCTTAATGACGTTGTAGGGGAAGAGGAAAAATTTGAATACCATTGTGTTGAGTCATTTTTCAAATAATGTTTTTTTACTATCACGAAAAAGAGTGTTACGAACTACAAGTTTTTGTATTTTTGATGTAAGTACATAATGTCACTTTGGATTCTTATCGTTTAATTTATTGTTCATTTTAATGACTTTTCAACTCTGTAACGTGTACTTTAATTTACATTAAAATATTTTCTTGTTCTAAATTGAGTTCTTTTTTTCTTTTCCCTCGTGTCCCTTTAAGGCATTCTTTACAAGTAGAATACTTATAACTTCAGTCTAGTGGTAGCTTTACAATCTTGGAAAGTTGAGCCAAGTGAAGACAAGTTAGACATGAAGTTAGAAGACAGAAGAAAACAAACAGACACAGAAGCATCTTTATGCTTCTTAGTCAAGGGGGTTGAGAGAAAACGAGAGTGTGGTCTCGTTTTCTCTCACTAAATCTAATCTAATTTCGTTACTAATATTATAAAGGCGAAAGTTATGTGTATGTTTGTTACTTCTTACAATATTTATTATATTTGGTATGTAGGCAGCTGATACCTTGGATTAACACATAGGGTACTTTTTATCCCGAAACGTACGCGATTCTCGTAGCATTTCATCAAAAGTCTGACATAGATGGCGCTGCTGTTCATACATAAATACACGCAAACGAAGTTGCGCGGGTTTCACTAGTGTGTTAATGAAACAAACTCTTTCTTTCACCATTAAAATTATATGCCATATTCCTTTCCTTATAGTAGGCAACGCATTGG
This sequence comes from Endotricha flammealis, assembly GCA_905163395.2. Taxonomy (NCBI): domain Eukaryota; kingdom Metazoa; phylum Arthropoda; class Insecta; order Lepidoptera; family Pyralidae; genus Endotricha; species Endotricha flammealis. The sequence continues at coordinate 6,165,857 of LR990861.1, read as the reverse complement.
TAGCTCCTCTAATATTACTGATGTTCATAAGTACCTAACCACTTTTCATCAGGTGGTCCAATAAATATTCTATACTTTGACAATTGATTTGAAAAGATAGGTTTCAATAAAAACAGATTATTATAAACACACTTTGTGTATCTGTTTCTTTTTTGGCATATTGTAAACAAACATACAACCTGGTAACCCGATCGATGGAATTCGTTATCGCCGCCCATTTATTTCAGTAACAACAGACGCGCTACCAATGTTTTTCCCGCTACAAGTAAGGTGAAAATAAAAGAGAAAAGGGAGGAAATATTTGGGCCTTCTGATAGCTCACTCACAGAACGAAACACATTGCGTCTTTAAGCCGACAATCTGTAGTATGATGGTACTTCTCCTCCTCCTATTAGTACTCCAAATGTCTATTTATTTCTATCTGTAAATAATAAAGTATTGAAGAAAACTTCTGTTAATATTATGTGTAAGTATTTATTTGTATTATTTGTACCAACAATAAAATATTTCATAACTATATCACATACAATTTACATATCACAACACATTATAATTTAATCTGTTTAGTTACTAACTATAATTTCATTAAAAAAAGGTTATACATTAATTAATACCTGCATAAGACAACAAGAAAAATATAGGTATATTTTTGTAATATATTTAATATCATACAAAAATATTCTACCCTGTGTTCCTAATATGCGACTATTGTTCTGACCTATTTAATAATTTAATTTTCTTTTTGTCGCCAATTTTTTTATTAAAACGTTTTTTGCCACTATCAATCTGACTAATACATATTATTATATTTAGGAAAGAAGCTTATTTTTAATAGTAACTACCTTGTACTAAAATATTATTATTTTATATCGCCCACAATCTCGATGGTAATTATTATAAAACTATTTTGTACCAAATAAACTATTTATTTAACTAAACCATCGTATTAGAGTATCGACATGTCCGATATAAAAAAAATGTGCGAATAACTTCATGGGTTTATTTTAAAAAGGAAAAGAAAAAACCTGTTTTGTCACTGTCATTCTTAAGGTGAATCAAGTTAAGCGAGAAAGTGACAAAAGAACTTGAAACAAGTTTTAGTTAAGACTCGACTGATCTTTTCCAGTCTCTCTTATTAACAAACAATAAGACTGGAAAAATAAAAGTCAGTTTCACTTATTTCTGATAAATTACAGTATATATCTGTCCGCCAGATAAATTATGAAAAAGTAAAAGAAAATTTGCAAAATTTTGTTCAACATGTAAGTTAACTAAAACCTATCAGCAACCTGTGATATAGGTCTAAATTATAATAAATACATTTTAATAATTGCAACTGTTAACATTTGTCTGTTAGCTTAAATTCTAGTAACGTGACCATTGTTTTTTTCTAATCATCATCTCAGCCACAAGAAATTCACTGCTGTTTTTTTATTAATCATATACAAATATTATTCACATATTATATTATTATAGCAAAATCGTAAATATAGCACTCTTGGCTATCAAGAAAATGACACTTGGCAAAAAAGTGTGATTCAATCATTGATAAAGATAGATTGATAATCATCTAATTGTATGTTTAATGCCGGTGTTCACCAAGAATTCCTAAAAGGAGATTGATTTGAGCAATGTCCTTTAAGTCTCTTAACAGCTTTCTCTGTCGAAATCTTAGTCTCTGGTACGTCCCAGGAGGTCCCGGGTTCGAATCCCGGTCGTGTCATGATGAAAAACGAACTTTTTCTTAATGGCCTCGGGTCTTGGATGTTTATTTATATATGTATTTGTTATAAAATATAGTATCGTTGATTTAGTTAATAACACCAGTTTCGAACTTACTTTGGGGCTAGCTCAATCTGTGAGATCTGTCCCTATATATTTATTATATACAATCTTAAAATTATCGAAATATGGTTTTATAAAATCGATAATTTTATGTTATGTCATACTCATACCAAAAACAAGGATTTGGACATAGAGAAAGCTGTTGAGAGACTTAAATTTTGGGAATTATTGTTTGCGAAAACCGTACGATACTTACCAGTCAAAAAACATAAAGTAGTAGAAATTTGTGCCACAGTAATACAAAGAGATATAGCGTATATTATTTGCTTGAAGAGCAAACTCACTGACTAGCAGTAACCACACACCGTCGCGTCGCGATAACAGTGCAACAGTAGGTATAGATAGATATTATATTATATTTACACTGTTCATTGTTTAAAGAATAGAAGTTAACATTTAATTATTAAAACCTAAGGATGGATATCTGATTAATTTTAATTATAAGCAATTCAGCGTCCAACTAATATGACCCGAGCAAATTTTCTATCTCTATCAACCAACAATTTTAAATAAAGTAGACCATAAACTGTTTTAAAAGAATACATTATTCTTGATATAAATTTCAGATATCCAATTTAACATACATCTATTTTAGAGTAAAGTTAGGAAAATATAATATGAAATGCGCTGCTTTCAGTCTGCATACTGGTCGAACAAAAATGTATTTTTCATATTATCTAAAAGCTATAAATTCTGATATCTCTAACAGCGAATCAACGAGTCCAATGTCAGTTAAAAATGGCACAGATCCGATGTTAATATCTAAACTAGCTTCATTATGTTAGTCAAATATCACTATTTCTTACTATCATAGTGCAGCTTCAACCATTTTCTTTTCTTTCCTGTTTTTCTCTTTGTCAAGATCCACGGTTTTGAGTGGTCCATGTTTCCAGTTTTCAGGGTAACCGTATTGCCTAACGTCATCCCACCATTGCTGCTTGCCGTCTGCCCAAATGCAATAGACTACGTTGGTGCCGACAAGAACAGCGAAACACACCCAAAATGCTATTCTCCACTGTGCCAATGTTGACTGAAATAAAAAAATAATTGGTAAAATTTTTGTATGTATTGAATTCTTGTGACTAGAAATAGTACAGTCAAGAAAGGAGTTGACTGACCCCCTTCTGTATATATGATTAAAGATTTCTAAATATTGCGTGAAGGGATTTACTTGAAATTTTATTTATCAATAGTATTCATATTGTACTATGTAATTACAAATTTACAAGTAAATCCCTTCACGCAATATTTAGAAATCTTTAATCATATATACAGAGGGGGGTCAGTCAACTCCTTTGTTGACTGTACAATGAAAACACCGACAGCAAAATGTCGAGCCATTAACTAGAAAAGAGCAGGTGAGTTAAACATGTCTGACATGTTCAGTCACCATTCAATTCAAAAATAAACTCTTTTTTTAAACTGAGCCCGTACTGTTATTTATGGAGAAGTAAAGTATACTGCAGATAATGCTGCAGTATTAGATTAAGGTCACCATGTTCTTCAAACATTATTTTAAAAAAGTATACTAAACAAATCGATCAGACTTGTAGAGTTTCATCAACTAGAAAAATTATAATGATCATTACTAAACAGATTGAATCTTAATAAACTTAAATCTAAATCAGTCAAGTCATCTTTTATACAAAACAACTAGACTGCCCGATAAGTTGACCTTTGACAAACATTTCAGTATCTGCCTGATAAATTGATAGCTGTTATATGACTTGACAATTATTTCACAGTTTTTATTTGACAGATAAGCTATCAATAAGTGGAAAAACAAGTTCTAAGTACTGTGAATTGTTTTTTTTTTTTTTGTGCAATATGAACATTTAGGAGACTGTGCAACATGTTGTCTAAACATTTTGTTAAATGGAACTGTCACTCAAAATTATACTGTCTTAATTATTGTAGAATAATATACTTGAATACAGGCTGTGAAATTACGACATACTGGGATAAAGGATTTTCATGTTACAATTTCGCAACGACATTACCATTCTCTGTATCCTCAAATGTTAGGGATCTATTTTTGTTTTTCTGGTTTCTCGGTACAAAGCTTTGTGTTAGTTAATAATGTCTCTCTACATAAAAAATGTTTTATCAGAGTAATAGTTAAGACTTCAGTTTGTTTAATATTGATTAAAAAACTACAGCTAATACCGGAAAAGCTTACTCAAAGAAGTAGATTTCAATTTCAAAATTTCCGTTTTGTCCGTAAACGAGCAAGGAAAATAATGTCATAATCTATTTTTAGCACGAAACTTTCTGAGACCACAATATTTAGCGTCACTCGAACACAAAGCTCAAAGATTATAAACTTCAGTTCAAACTCAAAGAGTTAGAAGGGCTTTGAACGGCACTTGGCATTGAGATAAGACCGTTTTATCAATACAAGCCTATTATATTCCACCACGAAAACTTTACCAAAGGCTTGAAAGTCCGTATTCAGAATTTATGTAAAGTTTGTTAGCAAGTTGAAGATTACGCTAGAAAAATATAAGACTTGAAAAATGAGAATCGTTACGAACTCATTAGGAGTATTTTTGTTGGAAGCAACGGACGCAGTTTGCTTATCGATGAGGAATATTTTCTCGATTTGGCATAATATATTCTGAATGAGTATCAAACTCATTTGTGTACAATTTTGTTTAAAAAAATGTCTGTTACCATCCGTTAAGGAAATTTATTTATGAGATTTCTTTTCTTGGTAGCTCAATTAACATAAGAAATCAGATCTGTAGAAAAAGTTAAAATTCTACAATTCGAATTGTATTATTGATCACAAGAGGCACAAGTAATATGTAATCAGTAAAAAATACATACATCTGGTGTCAACAGTCCAATCAAGTAAGGTGTGATGATTCCCGATAATGTCGATGTGCCGTTGATCATGGCTGTCAATGAACCAGCAAAATTTGGAGCCAAATCTAATGCATTCACCTAGAAATGAAACGTTATTTTCTTATATGACACAAATATGGACTAATATTAAAATAAAACAAAAAACGTTATTATATGACCGCCGATAATAATTTTCTAATACTCAGTAAGTAAGTACTATATCGAGTCGGTCAATATTATCAGTACGACATTCTAAATTCATTTTATAACTAAGCCCTACTCGTACAGTCACGTGCATGTAAAAATTTGCTTAAGAAGGAATTTTGTGACGTTTCGTTGTCTTCAATTGGTTAACTGACTGTACCTTTAATTCGTCTTATTTGTCTATAGTCGTATATTAACTTCATTCTGAAATTAACTTGTCCAGTAACCATAACTTACCTTCATGCCGCTATAGAACCCTCCCATAAGTGCCATGGAAGCAATGAAATAACCGACTGCTGCAAATCGATCGCAGCCGGCATATGATGCCAATATGATACAAATTGCGGGTCCCGTGGCAGCTGTGGGCAATAAAATACAGTATCTGTAACTTGCACGTATCTAATAATATTTTCAATAAACCAACTGACATTTTTGATATATTTTCCACGTCTCGTGAAATGACGCCCGCAATATCTCACTCCTTACTTAGGTATAAACGACGATCAGAATATGATCCCATAACGACGATTAGGCATATCGAACTCAAAATACATAATGTTCACATTTGCTGATAGCCTGGTGGTGCGTTGGTTCCGCTCTGGCAAACATTAATGTCATGGCATTTGAGTTTGTTCTCGAGTCTGTGTGTTTTTTATGTATTATAAGCATCCATTTCTAATAATATATCTATTGTCTGGTTGGTACCCATAACACAACCAGGTGGTGTTGTGTGATTTGTGTAGAATTAAAAAAATACTTCTTTATAAAGAAACTACTTTCTCACCTATAGTTGTATGAACAATTCTTCCAGTTTTTATTGAATGCCATTTCCTGGAGACGCATATATCGCAGACCCATCCGAAGATGAATGAACTGATCCACATAGCGAGGTATGGAATGGCCGTCAGGGTTCCAGTAGCAGCAATGTTGAACTTCAAAACATCAGTCATGTACTTTGGAAGATCTGTCACCATAGTGTAGTAACCCCAGTCATGGCCAACCTGGAAATTTTTGAAGCTAAATTAGTGTCATTGCGGTTATGACTAACGGAACCCACGAAGAGTTGTTTGTTATATATAATAATTATAAAGAACGTCTACGCAAAAGTTGCTGCTTCATAGGTTTAAAAGTTTGGGTTCCACGTTGATCAGTCAGTAAGGAATTTTTCAACTATGTAGGTGAGGTTACTATTGATTTTACTTAAAAGATTGTAAGAATTGACTACTTAAATTGATGTCAAAAAATGTACGACACACCCCAAGAGTGTGTCATCTTTAATTGTAGACCTATCATACAAAAAATATTAAACATTTCCATTTAAGACTATTTTGCAAAACAAAATACATAACGCACAAATAACATCATAACGACAGTTAGTAAATATCCTTGAAAACGCTTTCCCCTTTCAAAATGCCTTATGAAATATTACATTTAACTCATTAAAAGTTTAAAAATTCTGCAAGCGAATACAAAAATATAAAAAAAACGTAAACAAGAAGTAATAACAACGGTCATATTTCAAACAAAGAGCCTAAAGACGTGACCTCATTTGACCCATTCTAATTTGCTATTGGAGTTAAAGTTAATGTTTTAAACGAATCTAAATATAGTTAAAGTGTATAGAAAAAATTGTCATGACCGTGACATTATTTTCAGAGCAGTGTCCTTTAATGATTGAGAAATGTATATTTGATTTTGATCATTCAACATCATGGGCAAAAGCAAGGGCAACAGAATAATTATATTTTATATCATATACTTACAAATCCACTTAACTCAAGTAGTTAAAAGAGATAACTTCACTATGAAGCACAATGTCAAGAAAGTAACCATGACCGTATTTTTCTTTGAACTCAATTAGAAATAGTTGTTAAATGACTTCTAGCTGGAACTGTTCACATTGTGATCGTAAAAACTATTTTATTTCTTCGTCGAGATATTAAACGAACATGAAAGGATTCGATATGCTTATCTAGCAAATTCTAGATTCTTTTAGTGATATAGCTTTATTTCGAGCGAATAATAAAACAGAAATTTAAAGAATTTTGATATTATTACTGGTGTAACCAGTATGTGTTTTTTATATCTCTTTACAAAAATCCATTGTCATCCAATTTCACTTGATCACACACAGTTGTATTTTGAAACAAAAGTATCAAAAACTAAATAAATTTTTTGAGTGTTTATGCCCAGCTACTACTATTAACCGGTAGTGGCTCGCCCCGGGTAGCTCGATCGGGGACAGTAACACTTCCTGTTTCATTCCCTTCCTCTTTTTATACCTCCATAGGTAGGAAACGCATTCAAGACTCTTGCAGATGTAGAGGTGATAGCTTACCATCAGGTGACTCTCTAGGTCATTTGTCCTCCTCTACCATAAAAAGAAAAATTTAAACTTACAGCAGCAAATAGTAGAGCCCAAACAGGAACACTTCTCACTATAGCCTTCCAAGGTACAGGATCCCTGACACTCTTATTGTCAGCACTGGTCACCGTTTCATTCAAATACTTTAATTCTTCCTCTGATATGTAAGGATGCGTATTGGGAGTGCTGTAGCAAAGTAGACTCTGTAAACGAAGGAACGAATTGTTTACTACAAGAGTCTCTGAAGTAATGTTATGTAATTAAATAATAATAATACATATTTTTAAAGAAATTGCACGAGGCCATCTAGTCCCAAACTACGGTAGTTAGAATGATTTTTGGGCTTTTTTAATTACTACGAGTTTGTTAAAACCAAACTTAGTTACTTAACTAATAATAATATAAGGTGAGTTAATTATGATCACATAACTGCAATAGTAAATAAAAATGTATTTCTAGATTCACTTACCCAAGCTAAGAACCACAGAATACCAAAACAACCAAAGAAGTAGAATACATTAGCCCAATGACCATCCCCAGCCATTAGGAAACCAGACATAAATGAGCCAAATATGTTTCCGATTTGGGCGCCACCAAATACTAAAGCACCTTGTCGGGATCTCTCGTGAGGTGGTACCCATCTGGCGAGGACTATCATCAACGCCGGCATTGTGGGACCCTGGAATTTAAATTTTACATGTGTCACAATTAATGAACAACCATTTATCAAAATGCTTGCAGTCCCGTCTCTGTCGACATAGAGGGCAACTCGGACACAAAAAACTGATCCGTGTCCGGGTTTTCATACGGTAAGTGGCGGTGGCGATACTCTAATAATATACTCAATCTCCTTTTTATAACTCGTTCTTTTTCTAATTAGTCTTCTTCATTCTAGCATCATCAAATCAATAAAATTAGGACTGGCGGATTTCGCTATCTAAGCCTTAAGATTTGGCAACGATATTGAGTTTTATATTGAACACCTGCATATCATATCTGCAGCAAACTAAACGTATAACCCAGACAAAAATAGTAGTTTCAACTTCACGAACGTTAAAGTTTTTCGAGGCAGTTGATAGAACCTTCTACTAACAGTATAGTATCTGAGAAAGAAGAAAGAAGAAGATACTTGAAAACATGACATTATATTCTCGATCCTTAAATAAAATAAATAAATGACACTGACCTCTCCCATTCCTTGTAAAACTCTCAATATAAAAAGCCATGTGGCACCGCCAGCGGTCACTACAACAGGTGTTAATAGCGTAAAAATGGCTGTACTCAGTAAACCAATGCCCAATGTCCATTTTCCTCCATATCTCTCCGCTAAGTACCCCCCAGGGACGTGGGTAATGGCGTAACCGTAATAGAATCCACTGAGGATAAGCCCTTGTGTAGACTCGGACCAGTCGAATATTGCGTGCTGAAAGAAACCAGAATTTATTATTAGTACGGTATTATAAAGGTCTTGTTGGAATTGGTTCTCTATCTTGATTATCCCTTTTATTCCCTCTATTGTAATATTTAAACGTTTTACTTTTACAAGAATATTTTTGTTTACTCTTCTTCAATTTGATGTTCACTGATTGAAGTTGACGGGACAAAATCTCAAGGAGAAAATAAATAAACTGTCTCAAAAATATAATGTCACGATTTTTTTTGTGATTCAAACATGTCTTTTAGATTTAATATCAATAATTTTGTAGCGTAGAAAGTAATTAAGCAATTCATGACTAATTTCTACTCATACAGCCCGGTGGTGGACAAACATTTAGTGATGACATTTATTTATCTCGAGTCTGGGTATTTTCTATTTATTATAAACTTATATCCTACTAATATTATAATGGCGAAAGTTTAGTGCATGATTGTTACTTCTTCACGCACAAATAGCTGGGCCAATATTTATGATAGTTGGTATGTTTGATTGAGGCGAGACCAAAAACAAAATACACTAGTGTGCGTGGAATGTACCACACATGTACAGTCAACAAAGGAATTGACTGACCCCCCTCTGTATTTATGATTAAAGATTTCTAAATATTGCGTAAAGGGATTAACTTGAAAATTTATAAAGCAATAGTATTCATATCGTACTATGTAATTACAAATTTTCAAGTAAATCCTTTCACGCAATATTCAGAAATCTTTTATCATATATACAGAGGGGGGTCAGTCAATTCCTTTGTTGACTGTACATTCCAAGCAAGATATATAATTTTGTGGATTTTCCTTTTAGTTTGAGTTACATCCAGGCACTGCACAGGTAACCATATATCATCACGTCGAATTAACACCAAAACTACACTTAAAAACCATAAATTTTGTAAAAATAAGTGGGATTTGTTTTAACATGACTGACTGCCATAGCGTGTATAGGAAAAATGGTCTCGTCTATCTCGCTCTAACAAACGCGTATGCTATGATCTATCTCTTCTGCATTGCCAATCTTCTTACGCTAGTAAGTTATAATAAATCTATGCCTGATACCAATTCCCGTAGGATTTGATCAAAAGTCTGATATAAGAAATTAGGTATCTTTCAAAATTAATCTATTTAAATTAAGTTTTGGTTTGGGAATCAAATATCAAATAAAACGCGATGATTATAATACAAATGTCTGTTGGGTTTTGGGAAATGTTATCCTAATCAAAGTTTACAGGCCATTTCCAGCAAATAAAGTTTATTTACTCTGAATTCGACCCCTGAGGGTTGGCTCGTGAGTTTATGGTAACTAACATTAATTCACACAGCCGTCAAATCTCAATTTAACTGGATATTACTGCGTGTGTTATTTCTAGAAACCCAATAATAACTGCTGCTAAAACAATGTTTTCATACTGATTTTAGTTTGACCTCAGTGGTTATTAGGTTGTGGAGATTGTCTAAGATTATATTTTTATTATAATGTAGTCTTAACTATAAAAACAGTAGTATTGATTTTTTTTGTTAAACGAACAAAAAAACTTGATTCAGGATGTTAGGCTTTCTGGTCGCTTTGCTTCGAATGTAAAACATTTCAGAAAAAATACGTGATGAAGTCTTCATATTTATGGTTAACATGCCTGCCCGCCAGACGACTTTCGTGGCGCAATGGTTACCATGCCTGCCCGCCACCCAGGAGGTCCCGGGTTCGAATCCCGGTCGGGTCATGATGAAAAACGAACTTTTTCTGATTGGCCTCGGGTCTTGGATGTTTATCTATATATGTATTTGTTATAAAATATAGTATCGTTGAGTTAGTATCCCATAACACAAGTTTCGAACTTACTTTGGGGCTAGCTCAATCTGTGTGATTTGTCCCTATATATTTATTTATTATTTATTTAATTATTTCCGAATTCTATTTTGAAACTAAGACTACATAATGTATAACCAGATCTTTAAAACAAAGTTTTATATAACACATTTTTAACGTTAGTTTAGATTCTTAAGTTTTAATGTTATTATGTAGTAATTTATTAGCTTCCTTTACTTGAATAAAATAATTTTAATTAAAAAAAAATACAGAATATGAATACGATAAATAAATCAAATTACAAAACTGCATATTTAAAACAACTCCTGAAATATTAGTAATCGATTATTGTCATATTTTATCTGTCCGATCTCTAATTCAAACTGAAACAAAAGTGTTTTTAACATAATACCAACCATTCATTGGGAACGAACACTTTTATACGGATTCTTTTAAACTCGCTGATGCTGATAAGCGAATCGGATTGAAGAGTTACAAAAGCGATCGTTTTAGTAAATCTCTTTCAGTGTGGAACGCAGAATAATTTTACTTGGTTCCGCTCAGTCATTTTCCGCTAATTATTTATTTTAAAGAAGAGATATTACGTACTCGATGTTTTGAAGTAAATCGTCATTATTAAAGAACCCGACTTCAGTCCCTCTATTCGTGCTTCCATCAGTATTAAGATTTCCAAAAAAATCTTTATTTTATTAGAATACTAGCTTTTCGCCGCGGCTTCGCTCGCGTTAATTTTATGAAATAGATCTCGTTTGACAACAAAATAACCCATAGCGTGACTTGTGGCGCCATCTGTTGGCCAATACAGCGCCCTCTGTAGTAGGAAAATTAGTTTCCCATTGGAACGACATACTTTCACGGGATAAAAGTAGCCTATGTTGGGCTCTGTACCCCTAACAATATGTATGCAAATTTTCATAATGATCGGCTGCTTAGTCAAGCCGTGAAGGAATAACAAACAAACAAACAAACTCACTTTCTCATTTATAATATTATGTATGTATGTATGTATGTATATGTATGTATGTAAGGAACTAAGGATTTTAATTGGAATTATAAACCTATCACTTGGATCACAAAAAAAATCCTTTAAGTTTTCTTATTTATGTCTAGTGTGATAGTCAGCAGTCTGTTCTTTAGACTAAACATGTCATAGATCTTAGAATTGACCACTTCATGATAATATATCAGGTTTCGTGATATGGCGAGCTAGAAAATCATGGTAAAAACGTTGTTCTTTTTATTATTACTTTTTTTTTACATTATGGTTGTTTATTGCCGCACGCCGCGCTGCCTTTACTACCCGGCTTTTTTTTTTCGTGTTTATTTTTTTACGTTTTATGTTAATATTTTTTTTATAATACCATGTTTACTCAAGGAAATATTTTTTATTTTATGAAAAATTAAAATAAGGAATATGATGGGTCATGGTCTTTAACAATGGTTAACTGACAATCATTTTACAAAATTGTCGGACACCATGATGAAGTGATCATTTTGAAACTCAAATAATTTATTTGCAAAACAAAGGTATACCAACATAGTGAGTGGTGTTAGATTGTGAGTAGTTAATAGCATTAATTTTAGCATATTTCAACGGAGCAATTTTAGATATTCATTTTAAGATCTCGTCCATTACAGATATACACTTACCGGCCTCAATGCAGAAGTACCATTGCCTATCAATTCACTCTCATCGGGACAAGCGTCAGGGTCATAATGTGAAGAATCGTCTTTGGTATTGTTGACCATCTGAGTGACGGCAAGGTTGAGACATACTCGCATGGTGTATGCATTGCATACTGCTAGCAAGCCCATAATACCCAACACATATCGCTGGGGGATCAGGAACACTGAACAGAAAAAAATGTTATATTAATATAATAATCATCTAACACAAATCGATAGAACTTTGCAATTTTTCTATATCGAGAAAAAGTTAAAAAAGTCAAATATTTTTATTTAAATAGGCCTATTACAAGCTCTTTTGAATCGTCAATTGTTTTTCTACCAGTAGAACAGATGGCAGATTTGTGCTAAGAAGAAGTGGTAAAAAATTCATGGAATCGTTTATTCCTCATAAACAAAACAAGGCCAATGAATCGAAAAACTTACTTGTATCAAATTAACAAATTCCTATTTTAGGAAAAAACACATTTTTTAGAAAAGGAATTTGTTAATTTGTTATTTATAACAACTTAACAAAGGAATTTGTTATTTATAACAAATTCCTTTTCTAAAAAATGTGTTTTTTAAATTTTTTGTAGTTTGAAAGTTAAAACTTACAAACTACAAAAAATTTAAAAACACATTTTTTTCCATGGCCACACGACATACCACGCTTTATAATTAGTAAAAACATAACAGCCACTAAAAAGAAATATTATGAATTTCATTGCACGTCTAAGTACGCAATACGGATTAAATAACTAGCGATATTTATATTAGCTACGCTGTGGTAACTAATAGATTTTATGCTTTCAGTCACTGTGAATGACCACTTTGACCATGGAACCAATTCACAAGCAAAAATTGTTTATTGTTTATTTTTTTGTAATATTGAGGTGACAAAGAACTGTATCCAATCTTGTAATTATAACTGTAATTTGGCATGAATATGCAGTATATCGTGCTGACAAAGTGGTAAAATTAAATCTTTTAATTTATACGGCAGACAAAGAACATCAGGTGCACTATGATATCAATGTGTTTCAAACATGAAAAAGTCCTTTCAATACTTCATACTCTGTCTGTTTTCTTCTCCGGGACGTCAATAAGCTTCATTGCTAATACCGTTGTTGATCCTGGCTATACAGGAGGGAGACACAACAGTAGGGATGTGTGGTGGGCTTGTTCCGTAAACCTCAAAACAGATGAGAGGATAGGAAAGAAATTGGGCTCCCGGATCGGACTCACGGAATACCGAACGCCAAACCAACCACAAAGTTTTTTAAATAACACACAGTACTTCTTCGAGCAAGCCCGTTTTATAAATTTACGGCTAAAAAAGTATGGTTACATTTTAAATTAATGTACTTACATCTTGATATAAAAAGCCGCCATCGTGGTAACATGACAAAATAATTTTATAACTTCTTTGTTCTCAAATTCAGTTGTGGTTAATATACTTTTATACCTGAAAATAAAAATAACATTAATCACACCGTTTAAAGTGACTAAACAAGTTTTTCCTAAACCTCAAAATATCAACCGTAGACTCAAGATGAGCCTCGGTTACAATGTAATTTATCATATTATAGGTATACATTAGTATTCCTAATCTTTCGAAATCCCAGTTATCAATATTGATCCTTGCTATCTATATGTTATTGAAGTCAAGTATTCTTTCTGTTACTTTAACAATAGCCAATGTAAATAAGCCATACCCATACCTATCACTCTATATAGTTTGTTGAAACAACTGACAAAGGCAAACGTGTATTACGCGTAACACAAATACTACGTAGGTATCATTGATCGTAGGTATAGACATAACACTATCTCCCAAAGAATATTTTATGTAAGAATATAGTAACTGCAATCTAATTAAATTAAAGGTTTATTTTCACATAGGAAAGATTACTAATAAATAAGTACTGCGGGGAATAAAAGAGGAGAGAACTTTGATGAAAGAAATAGAAACAAAAAGGATGTAACTGGTAGAACATCTTATAAGACATGACGACTTTATTAGGAACATCTTATTAGGAGGAAAATAGAATGCCGAGAAAATCTTACATGAATCAAGTGAAAGGAAAAGGCTGGTGTCGTGTCTAACAGAGAGGTAAAAGAGTTGGCACAAGACAGAGAATTGGAAGATTTCGTAATATGTTTCTAATTCCAAACAAAACGGAGAGTACGTAAGAGGATATTCAACTAAACTTTTTGGAGTCACACTTTCAGAATTGCTATCAGAACATGACATGTGTGACTTGATTTATTTGCCCCTGAAATGTTTGTATTTATTGTTAGCAATTGATCAGCAATAATAACTTGGTTCACACCTCAGACCAAATAAGGTTCACACAAGAATGTAAATTTTATTTTGACACGTTGAAATGCGAAATGGAATTGTCGATTTTTAAACTAAAGTATTTTGAAATGTTTTTTAAAGTTTTGGCAGTGTTTAGAATATTATTTTCTAATGTTTTGAGGATGGATTAGGATTGCTTTTATGCAGGCTGCTGTCAACCGATCGAGGTGTAAACGCTGATAGATCTATGTCCAGCAGTTCACTTCTTATGGCCAAGATGATGATATCAACAAAATGTACAATAAAAATTAGCATAAAATATAATCACACGGATGAGACTCATCTCATAAACTGTATAGGTATTTTATGAATTATTCCGAGCATCAAAATAGGTATATTAATTTGGTAATTCAATGTATCGTAAAATCTAGGAATATTACAGCTAATACCGTTCTTCTTGCGGTGACCTTAAGGTACATGAATTCCGTGGTAAGACTATATTCTAGCTAGGAAATAAAATAAATCTAAATTGAACCAATTTTTTTAATGGTAAATACATTCGTTGATAGGAACACCGGCAGCAGAGGCTTAGTAAAAGAGTTCCATTGGTACTCTTCCAGTACGGAACCTTGTTGTAATGATGTCAATTATTATAATGACGTTATTGAATACAATCGGAATAACTTGACGACAGCTATTTTCCTCAAAACCTTCATTGATCAGTTAAGCAATAATAAATTATACTTCCACGTGTTAGTAATAAAAAAACTGCAAATACATTGCTTCGATTTACATTTAGCATAAAAAAACTTGATGGCACTATTTACATTCGTGATTTCATTATTTCCATTTCAAACCGGTCGTGGTAATTTTCCCACTAATGTATAGAAGATCCGGTAAACGGTTCATTGTAGGAAACATTCTCATCCTTATCAAGATGTCATATTGTTTAGTCTGTCATCCTTAGGCATTCCATCGCCTATGCTACCACGTGCTTAAAATTTAAGGCTATCTATTACCGAGAGAAGCTCAATCTGTGTGTCACTATCTAAACGAACACGCAAGTTAAGCAACGTCCACCGTCGCCAGTATTTGGATGGGTTTCATTATCTCGAACTTCTCCGTGTTTCGGAGGGCCATTGGTCTCGGGTTTTCAGGCAGCTTAACTCTGACCAATTCGCATTAGAGCAGCGTAACAGAGTATGCTCTGATCCCTCTCGATTGAAGAGAGACCCGGTATCCGGTATCCCTGCAGTGGGATGATTGTGAATTGATTGCAGCCCGTCTGGGGAAGGACCTCCACATTACAGAAGATCGTAGCCAAATAGCATTGGTCTCGGCCATGTTCTGTTTCTACGGTGAGTAAGGTCTCCAGAGCTCCACTTGTATGGGGAGGTTTGGGAGGGTTGGCAACGCGTGAGTGATACCCCCGGTATTGCAAGCGTCTATAGGCTACGGTGACGGCTTACCATTAGGCCGACCGTATGCTTATTTGCCAACATTGTGGTATAAAAAAAATGATATAAATGATGAAATCCCCAATAGGACCATGTCCACCTAGTGATATCAGTAGTGACATGATCTTATTTCACGAGTATCTTCCGTAACGTAAAGATTAGTATAATAGTTCCTTAGTCCACTTTAGATTTCAAGAATTTTATCTGACCTCACTTAACCGAGTTCCTATCATTGATAAAAAGATAAATAGGTATCATTGTTTTTCTGAGTCATCATCATTTTAATAAATAAAAACCGGGTAAGCGCGTGTCAGATCATGCACAGTATTCCGTATTAGCTACGCTTTGCTTGCCTGCAGATTAGTGCAATGTCATATTCTATGATATTAACGCCCGAACTCGATTATATGTGATCTCAATCCTTTAAGGATGATTGTTTGCGGTTGAAGAAAGAATTGATACGTAGTTTACTCATAGATTATTGGGTTCAGGCGTTATAGGTACGTTGGCGTAAAACAAATTTAATTTTACAAGTTCGTCATCTAATACTCAATGATATGAATTAGATATTGATAATATAATATATACATATTCATTTGAGTTTTTTTTTATATAAATATTTGGCTAGTATTGTTTAAGAAAATATATATTCTGTATTAAATACGTGGATGAATATTTTAATATATACGGTATATAAATTTCACTAAAGTACAGGTATCTTACATTACACGCACATAGCAACTGGTTTCATTACCATTAATCATGCAAGATGTGCATGATTAATGGTATGTTATATGTTTATATTTATTTCTTTATTAGCTATTTTTTCAAAATTTATTGTTATCATCCTAGGTATTAAACGAATGTTCATGTTTCCGTTGGGGAGAGGTCTGGTGTACTGTACCACAAGCTTTGCTTACCACAGTCGCCAGTCTCTCACAATCTAATTATTTAACCCTAATTTAAGAACAAAACATTGTAACCTTAGATTGTAAGAGAGAACAATAAACGATTTGAAAAAAAAAGTAAAAAAAAAATTACTAGGAAAGCCTACATAATCGTGATAGTTTTTTTTAAGTTACTATATGGACTACTACCATTACTTGTATTAAAACTTCTAAACACAACATTTACGCCGATAGAAGGTATGTCTAGCAAAAATATCCTGTTAAACAAAAAACGTTAAATGTAAATAATTCGCAAAAAAAATATTGTATCGAAAAATTATCTACCCAGACCTGCAATGTTAAATTAGGTTTTATGGTTAATTAGTCTGCATTAGGTTTACTATAAAAATATGTTTATTGCGAACTTCTTCACCCATTAAGTGAATAGTCCTATTCTTTGCACTTAACAATTTACGTAAACGTGTGGAAATAAATTATTATACAATCTTCAGATAAATCTATAGGTATAATAGATAGGTATACAATTTCGTGGAATATAAGATGAAAACAAAAGAGGATAGGATAGATAGAACAAATGAGATAATACACGTTTTGCAAGCCAAAGTCTACTAAAGATTTAAATTTTTGATAAGAATTTTCAAAGTGGTTGTTGATAAAATACACTAGTATAAAAATGCCTTGTTGCTGTGTGAAAATCTCTATTTAAAAATATTATATGCAAGTGTACAATATATTATATCTCGCCATTAGACAGATTTTAATTGTTTTACTTTTTTTTAAAATATTATTTACCAGCCTTTCCCCGCGGCTTCGCTCGCGTTAATTGTATGACATAGATCTCGTTTGACAACAAAACAACCCATAGGGCGACTTGTGGCGCCATCTGTTGGCCGATACAGCGCCCTCTATAGTAGAAAAAATATTTTCCCATTGGAACGACATACTTTCACGTGATAAAAAGTAGCCTATGTTGGGCTACCCCTAACAATATTGTATGCAAATTTTCATGATGATCGGCTGCTTAGTCAAGCCGTGAAGGAATAACAAACAAACAAACAAGCAAACTCACTTTCTCATTTATAATATTAGTAAGGATTATATCAGTTTTTACTGCTCTCTGCTCGTTATATTCATAACATTCTTTTATTTTATTTCCTTAATACACCTGCCCTTAGTGTTCGTTCACTTTTCCCAGAAAGAACGAATTCGCAACGAATTCTAAATTTCGCCGCGTATTCATGTGATACTTGTGGACGCAATGTATATTCCATATTAATGATGGTGTTTGAACTACATAGTTTTCAAATCTTATTTTGGTTACATAATGTTGTGTGCTTTATCGCCATAAAGTGATTAGTGATCGATTCATGTTTATTTTATATCGATTTATCTATACTAGTCTATACTAATATTATAAAGAGGTAAAGTTTGTGTATTTGTTAAATTGTAAGGGGTAATCTCGGGATCTACTGAACCGATTTTAAAAATTCTTTCACCAATAGAAAGCCACATTATTGCTGAGTGTCATAGGTCATATAAAAAACCAAAAAATAAAAAGGCTTTTAACATTATGCCCAACGAAGTGGGCACGGGTCAGCTAGTCCTATTATAAAGGCGAGAGTTTGTATGTATGTTGGTTACTTCTTAACACTCAAATGGCTTGGCCAATATTTATGATATTTGGTATGTAGGTAGCTGATGCCTTGGGTACCTTTTAACTCGAAAAGTACGCGACTCCCGTAGGATTTGGTCAAAAGTCTAATAGTCAATGGCACTTTATAACGTAGATGGCGCTGCTGTGCATAAAAACACGCAAACGGAGTTGCGCGGGTTTCGCTAGTATTTTAAATAAGACGATTGTTTGGAGAGTTTGTGACAAGTAAATTAGAATGTAGTTTCTCGACAACGCTCGTAATTATTTGCGGCGGAGGTTTTACCCTACTCATTTCCCTCTGACGCATGACAAATTTACCACACAAATAGTTTACATCCTAAATAACATTATATCATAGTTTTTATCATGAAAACGGGAATTTTGTGAAGAAGTTCGTTTGCAAATAATACTCAATAGAGCTCACACGAGTAGAGCCTACTTAACTGTAATAGTTTTCATTTTAGGTTCACTTTAATAATACTATAATAACTATTTGCGATTTTTTTTCTAAACGCAACATTTTCGTCGATAGAAGGGGGCCGTCTTTTTTTTATACTACTAAGGTGGCAAACAAGCATACGGTCCGCCTGATGATAAGCATCACCGTAACCTATAGACGCTTGCAATACTGGGGGTATCACTCACGCGTTGCCAACCCTCCCACCCCCCAAGTGAAGCTCTGGAGACCTTACTCACCGTAGGAATACAACAAGGCCGAGACCAATGCTATTTGGCTACGAACTTCTGTAAGGTGGGGGTCCTTCCCCAGACGGGCTGCTCCGATTTGAGCGGATTATCCGCTGTGCCCTACCTCTCTTAGAACCTTCGTCTATCAGCGAAACTGTTATTTGATGATTGCGCGGTAGAAACTGTGTCCGCTAGAGACATGTAAGTAATTTATAATACATGACAATAAATTAGCTATAAAGGAAGTAAATACGTGAATAGTATTGATGGCATAATGCACTGTATGTTAACGAGATCTGTTGTTGCTTGACCTCCAAAACCAGTTGCATTGTGCATCCGTGAAAAGTTCTTAATTATTTCCTTAAATACTTTTATAGTAACTTGCGGACATGTGGATTGCACCATCCCGTTATTCCGGGTCTCTGTGATACACATATTAAGGTTTTGTATTTCTCAAATTTTGCATAGGTACCACGTTCAACCACACAGTCTTATACTATTACCTAAAGCAGGATAATTTTAATCTTACTTAGATTTTTTTTAACTATTTTTTTAAGCAATTTTTCCCGTCGTTTTATGACATTACACAAATAAGGATATCATTAATTCAAAGCGTATGCCATGGAGGTATCTTTCTGCAGTAAGCAATTTTGTTAGGTAACAAAACGTTCCTGATGTTTTTTAGACTAATATAATAAATAGGAAAGATTTGTATATTTGTTTGTGACGAATAAATTCAAAAACTGCTGGAAATATTTTAAAAAGTTATTCACCATTGTTAAGCTACTTTATCAGCGGGTAACATAGGCTATAATATACTTTTTTTTTAAACTCGTGCGAAGCCGGGGCGGTCCTCTAGTCTATACCTACCAATATTATAAAGAGGAAAGATTTGATTGTTTGTTTGCATTAAATAGGCTCCGAAACTGCTGGACCGATTTCAAAAATTCTCTCACCAGTAGAAAGCTACATTATCTGGAAGTGACATAGGCTATAGCTTTTCCCGAAATCAACGTGTTTCCCACGGGAAAGGGTACGGAACTTCACGCGGACGAAGTCAGAGGAAGACGAAGAAAGAGGAAGTCAAACGAGTATGCGTGTCACCTAATGATATTGGTAAGTGATCACCCAATTCATAAATCCTCTGCCACTCCAAATATGATGACCATTGAGTATCTTGATAGAAGTGTAATAAAATCCATCCAATTTTACAACAGATTAATGACAATGGCATTCACATTATTAGTTATTACATTAGCGCTCGGTCGCATTTATGATGGCAACATTGATTTTTGTTCACGCAGCGATACCATGGATTTGGCCGAATTATTTTCAAACACAAATGAACAACATGACAGAAAAAGTCGCCAAATTAAAAACACCATTTTTAGGTTAGTCGCTAAAGAGTTCGAGAAAAATAGTTTCAGAATTTTTAAATCAGTAAGTAGATGTATGTATACCGAGACAAAAACAAAATAAATTTCGACAATTATTTTAGTTTCGAACTACTGGAGTTCGAAATTGAGACTCAGTCGGAATATTAAAAAGTTCATGATTTACACATTA
Source organism: Endotricha flammealis (assembly GCA_905163395.2). Taxonomy (NCBI): domain Eukaryota; kingdom Metazoa; phylum Arthropoda; class Insecta; order Lepidoptera; family Pyralidae; genus Endotricha; species Endotricha flammealis. Next base: position 6,145,095 of record LR990861.1, on the reverse strand, counting down.
AAAACTGTTTTCGTTTCCCTGTGCAAATTTTTTTCTTCGACATTAAATTAGCTATCATAACTAAATTATAGAACGTTCTTAATAATTGCTAAAGTCATTACCCTCTCTTGATATAGTTTAGAATGAGTGTTATAATAAATATTGACTTGTATTATACACATATTTATAAGTAGCGTGACTGTGTATTTAGATATTTGATGTATCAATATTTTCTTTACAAAAAACATCTTTTTCCTCATATTTTATGTAGTTCTGAAGATCGTAAAGGTGTATTGGAAACTCCCCAAACCATTATCCATGCCTTGTATCTTTACGATCAAATAAAAATAAGTATGTACCACTCTCTTTGAATAAGAACGTAAGGTATGATATATGAAAACAGAGATAATAAAATATTCAAATAATTTTTTTACATAATGTTGCCCGTCAGTGGTGATTCTCGTAACTTTTGTCAAAATCCAGGTCTAATCTCAAATCATCTCACTTATATAAAATTGGAAAAGCCGGCCTCAATGATTTTAAGAGACCTATCTAACGATATTGTTGGACATCGTTAGATAGGTGAGGCGCGTAATGAGGTGGGCGTGAAAGCAAATTCTTTCCCACTTTACGTGTAGATTCCTACTCTACACGTAAAGTGGGAAAGAATTTTCAAAAAAAATTTAATAAATGCCTTCTAGAACTCTATTTAATATCAGTTGAAATGAATACAATACAGTCAGTATTGGATTCAGTAAAACAAGAATAACCCTTTAAAACTAGATTATATTTTACTTAACTAGCAGACCGCTCCGGTTTCGCACGAGTTTCGCAAAATTGTTGAAAACATATTCTTTTTTAAATAGAATATTATGTGTTACCCGAGGATAATGTACTTTCCCAACGGTGTAAGAATTTTTAAGTCGGTCCAGTGGTTTCGAAGCCTATTCAATGCAAACAAACAATCAAATCTTTATAACATTAATATACTTAGATAAAAAATTAATAATTATAAATTAGCACACATAGCGTAACATTATGAACTACAAACTTACGCATTCCAATCATAAATTAATGTTTATAAAAAGTTGTAACATATACCTGCACGCTCATACATTAAATGTATTTGTAAAATTGAATAAGCGAATGCCAAGGTCTCCTGCACTTGGTTGCATAGCCCAAGGTCCATTACACAACCAATAGTGACTAAATAGTTCTACACATATGGTTTACAGTAATTATATAACTAACGTAGAACCCACGCAAGTTCGTCCACATTTAATCCACTATCTAGAAATTTCGAAAAATCCCGCCTTATTTCTTGTCTACGTCATGAGCCTTTGTGACAAATATCAGCTCTATAGCATTGTAAATCAGTCAATAAGAACTTTTGACATTGGAAATGTCTTTTCGTTCGCTTCAGTATAGGCTTCGATTTCACGAAAAAGTGCGATCCCCTTATATCTCGGAGAGTTGTGAAGATATGATATTCATAAAAGGCTCAAAAGACGCGTATTCACGAGAGCCGTAAGGTGCAAAAAGAATTATTTGAGAAAGTCAAAAACGACAAAAGTTATGGCCGAAAATGTGAAAATAAATATCATTTCTTTCCAAATTTTTGATTTTGGCGCTCGATATTTTGGAAACGAAGAATGATATCAAAA